>CM061525.1:63204165-64454165 GCA_030068015.2 Neoceratitis asiatica
ATTATGTGGTATGCTCAATTCTTCTAATGAAATGCGTGTGTTTAATGTTGTAACAGTATTTATGTTCCTACCAAGTGGAATGTATTCGACTTTATAATCGTTTGTGAAAGTTATTTAGGTGTTCTCTTTTACTAAGCGATCGCCCATTTTAGTTTTCTTTGTATATAAATTCAACAAACAGTCCTTGTTCTCCTCTTACTATGATAAGCAAAGTAAAAATACCTAAAAATATCAACAGAGTATGCATAATGAAAATTCTTGCTTCACGTGTTGGCTAACTGCAAGCTAAAGCATGTGAAAAACGGAAGTACGATATAACTTCATATTTCATGACATATTTTAATGTAAAATTTTTACTCTACATATGTAAAGAAAGCAACAGGCACTATTAGCTTGCCGCTTCAACAAAAACAACACCAACAACAACAACATTGCCTTAGAGCATGAAACACAGTTGGAAAAGGCCTTAACTGCGAACAGCGAAGCTAATTAAATTAAAGTTTAACAAAACTTCATATGCCACTATGTGCGCTTAGTGTTTATGTCAAGAGAATTTAGAAATAGTTAGTAACTGCGCCATTGACCTAAATATAAAAATTCGTATGTGTAATTTGTGTCCTATATAGGGCTTACAAATAAATACTTTAAATAAGATAATTTGCTATTAGAGTTGTTGAAATGAAATGATAGAATCTCTTTAATATTTTCGAATTTCTTTTCTTATTATATTAAATAATATTCATAACACCTAAGTCAACGGTTTTTAATTGTAGTCATTTTATTTTATTTCAGTTTATTTAGCTTCATTTATTTTAATTTGTTTTACTTTAACTAATTTCATTTTTTATTTTTATTTATTATTTTACCTGTTTCCTTTTCCATTACTTATTATCAACTAAACTTTCTCTTTTACTTTAGAACCAAAAACTTAAGTTTGGGATCCGTAACTATTTTCTAGTTAAGTCGACAAAATACATATGTACTATGATTAGCATATGACTGCTAAATGGCCTAGTAGTCGCTTTTCAGTGCTTCACTCCATTTCGTATCGACACGAAGATAATAAATAAATAAATGCGTTTATCTTTCTTCTTTCATATGTAATTTTCGTTGTCTTTAACGTCGTGCTGCAATCACATAGTTGTAAAAAGTTGTTTCTGTTCATGATGTTATGCTGTTTGTGATCTCGATAATTAATACTTGTGATCCATTTCGAGGTTCCCTACTTTTTTAAAGAAAAAATCGCATAAAATTTAAATTACGTTTATTATCATTTGTAAGAACATTCTTTGGCATTTATTTTTTAAATATAATATCTCTTTCAAATGTAGGCCGTGGCTACGTCTCAGATGGTCCATGCGTTGAGTCCAATTTTCGATGACTCGTTCGAGCATTTTGACTGGCCTGAATCGAAGCGGGATTGTCCGCTTGACCTAGGTTACTAATATTACGTCTTTGTACAGTTGACCTCCAACAGGCTTTATAAATTTATTATAAGCTTTTGTTTTCACTCTTTATATACTTTCCTGTCCTCTCTGGGAAAAAAATATATTTTTTACTATAATACTCTACTTCAATTAAGCAGGATTTATTTAGTTCTGTTCTTCAGAAAACTTATTCATAAAATATTCACAAGGGAAACTACTGCAGGCCCTTATACGTATAAATATTTAGTGAGTATTTTTTTTTACTATAATTCTACTTTATAAATCAATTAATACAAAATAATTTGTAAAGTTCTTACTACTATTATAAACTGAACAAAGTTCAATATTGTATAAAATTGTTTGCAACTTTTTCATCTTGATTTTATTCCAATTGAATGGCCAATTATTTCACATATTGATGTAGTTACAAATGTTGTTATTGCATTGCCATCTATTCTGTTGATATCTAAGCGCCGGAAAAGACAATTGTGCTATGTTTTGTCATACCACACACTTTATTTTGACAGCTTTTCTTGTCTACGATTTTTAAAATAAAGAAATAAAAAGTTTTTTTTTTACGTGTAAACGTACCAAAAACGCGGGAATTCCCTATGCACGCATAGACATACATACATATGTCAAAATATAAGCACAAAACTCATTGCCTTGGTTTCTCTACGAAATTCATTTGTTTAAATTCAACTTGACTCATCGACCTTGAGCGGGTTCCTCGGCATTTATCGTTTCGTATGTGACACATTTATTTGACGCGAGCCAAAAAGGGCATTTGCCGTATTTGAACATCCACATGAACATTATATACTTACTTGTGAACGATAACACTTGCAATTTATTATTATTATTATTCATTTTTAAAGAGTGAAAATTTTATTTTCGAAATCCCAAAAAAAAAAAAGGAACTTGACTAGTACTTTACTTAAAATTAATAGTTAGTGATTCATTTTCGTAAAAACTATGGGAAAAAGTAAACATAAGATTAAATCGTTTTATAGGGTCGTATATTGTTGGTTGAGCTTCTTCGTGTAACAATTGATTGGTTTTATGGATCCTATGGAGTTGTCGTTTGCTGTAATTCTCAGTTGAAATCCGTAATATTTCAGCTAATAAATGCAGTAAATGGAGCTAAACAGAAAACCATCCTTAGTAAATTTCCATAAGATTCTTGAAGTTCGAATGCTAACATATTTATGTATACAAACTTCATAAAAAAAATCAGTTTGCTCCAGAATCAAAATCTTTAAATTCACTACGATTTCAAATAAAATTTTTAGCTACATTACAATTGCTTAGCATCTGATTTTCAAGTTTTTTGATTTAATTTTGTGAGTTTAAGGCTAGGATCACTTATATACTCTTCAAGCTTCTTTATATTCCGGGTATACATATAGATGGCTTCCTGCAAACGAAAATAACTAGTCTTAAGTTGCCTCCGATTGGCTGACGGAGTTTCTGAGAACCTTTAATTTTAATGTAGAATTACACAAGGATTGCTCTCTGTCACTGTTGACAATCCCATAAGGAGTAAATACTTTTTCTATAATTTTGAATGTTGGCCTTGCTCTTGTTAAAATCTCTGACTATAGCAGTACTGCCCTGCTACCCGAGTAAAGTAACTCATACTGGCAATAATATTAGAAGCTTTTAATCAAAAAAGATAGCTCTTTAATCATAAGTCCAATTAAGGATTGCCAAATAATTTGGGTAAGTAGTTTCTAATCAAGCAAAAAAGCATCCATTCCTAAAAGGAGCAAGCAACTGGCTAATTTCAAGTTGTCCCCTTTTTATACCTTTCATGTACATGAAATAGTATATTTACTTTAGTCCGAAGAATGTAAGTACCAGAAGGAGAGACACCGAAGCACCAAATGGCGAGCTGAGTTGATTTAGACATGTTCGTGTGTCCGCCTATAAATATCGGACCACTATGGTATATATGAAAATTGGTGTACTACACATACCTTATGAATTGCAATTTGGTTCTGAAAATCATCGAAATCGGACGGCTTCAACAGCCTCAGTAAAAAAAAGAATCTAGCAGCGTGAGATTTGGTATTTTGCACACATATTATGAATTGCATATTGGCAGTGAAAATCATCGTAATCGGTACACTATATCATAGCCCCCTTACACAGATTTGTTCAGGTATGAGGTTTTGGGTCAAAAATTCCAGTTTATATTTATTTTGAAAATCATCGAAATTGAATTTTGCAATTTGCAATAAGTTTTAAAATTAAGGGAAAATGAAAAACAAGTGATGTCTCTGGCCTAAGTCCTTATACCTTTCAGGAATGTATGTATAATTTTTTTTTAGCAAAAACGATATTGAAACATGTTTGTGTTGAGTTACAGACTGCTAATTTGTATGCTATGACAGGATCTGGTGATGACAACTGCTTTGTAGAGCAGAAATAATTACACTATTGATGATTTTGTGTTCGAAATTGATTTAAAAAAAATGACTGTATTCATAATGTGTTGGCAATAATTACGAAGCAATAATATAATTGAAATTATTAAATTATTAAATTATTAAGTAAATAGTCCATTACATGGATTGCTGTTGAATTTACTGATAAACGTTTCACTGCGTAAAATATACTTATATATATATATATATTTTAAGTACATATGTATAAATATGCTAATGTTTTTAAGTTGTATTATTTGTTAGTCTTGTCTTAGTAGGTACTTTTCATATTTGATAAACATTGAAAGCAGCAGATAACCTGTAGACCTCTTGAAATATGTACATATGTACGAGTACACAAATTTGTTTTGATTACTTGTCTCTTGTACGCTTAATTTTTTATTTATTTAATTAAGTTTTTCTTCCACTTTCATTTGTCTCTCCTTATCTCATTTTAATTTTTCCCTTAATTTTAAGCATTTCTATATGTACCCTGTTTATACTGTTAATTTTTCACAACAGCTGTTGTATTCTTTACGCTTCATTACAATATAATATGCGCCAACTAACTGAAAATAAGTACCGTAAATCTTTGTTAGTCAGGTGAATAACCTATGGACAAAGTTAAATATTTCTTACTGCTTCTTGCCATGTTGCGGTTGCTGTCATTTACCTTACTAAAAAACCACGAACATGGGCATGGTCGGGGACACATTTAGTTCCATATTTCAAATTCGAATGTTTTTTGTTTTTATTGTACAGCTGTCATAGTTTACTGGTACAAACCTATGCAAGTCAGCCAGGGAAGGCTTATTTCGTTTTTTATTGCATGTACTTATTGGTCTTTCGTGTAATTCGTGACTTAACCAAATATTAGTCATGTAATATTCAGTCAATCTAGTACGACGGTAGTTCTTTGCTTCTTAATATTTAATAGCCGTTAAAGTGTTCAATAAGATCAATTTTATTATTTAAAAATTCTTTGCCACTATCAGAAAATATTATTGATAAGTATATTTGATGAATTGTATATAAGGCGAGCTTTCTACTTACTATTAAAGTAATTTGTAACAACTAGTTAGTATATATGTACATATGTATAAATATCATATAAAATTTAAAATATGTTGAAATTTAACAGAATTGTCATTTCGGATTATATAATATGGTCTTCTATGAAAATATCCGTAAAAAAGAGTCTTTGCTAAATTATTTAATTATTATGGAAGAAGAAGTATTATATTATAAACTGTGCTTAGATTAAGTGTTTCATAAAATAAGGAACAGTAGGTTCGTCATATGGGAAGTATACTCTATAAAATTAAAGCAATTCCAATGACTACCTCATTACATATTTGATATAAGACAACAGATGAGGAAAAAGTAAATGACTTGTCTATACATATGATAGGATTATTTGTTGACCTTCATAAGATATTTTAGAAGTCATTATAATTATTATTTACATCCAATTTGGCCATACTTGAACGATATTATGTTTGGTATTATATCAGAAGTCGACTGTATACAAGCAGATTTGATTTTTTATTTAAGTCAGATGTCTTTGGCTAGTGTAGTCGTGTCGTATTTTTTATAACTTAAAATGGGTTGGAAGAACGTATATATGTACATATATGCACGCATATAGTTGTGTCCCCTTTTTGTTCCTTTTTTAACTGTTTGATGATATTTTACTTTTAAACAAAAATACCAGACCACACGTTGTATTTTTTTATATTTTGTTCAATTTAGATGTTATAATTGACATTGATGATAGAATGATAAATAATGTGATTGATATGAAAGATGATATGTTATAAATGTAAATAGATACTAACAAAACAACAACAACAAACTATATAGTCCGGCCAAATTAAACCAAAATATAAGAGTAAAGCTACACAAATTCCCACCAAGCTGAAAACCGGTAAGATTGTTTAAAATACAATTAAAAATAAAATTTAAAAGTTCCCCATCTTTCCCATGTAAGGAAAAAATGAGGTCAAAGGTCAAGAAATGGGTCGGCCATGGGCCATTTCTCGGGAAAAAATTATTCAAAATCTTTCTCGAATCCCCTTAAAGAATCATAAAATTGGTCCAGCCGTTTATAAGGAGTCAAATGATGCAATGTTTCTTTAATTTTAATCCTCGTGCTGACATTGCCTTCTTGTGATAGCGATTATAGCGATTTTTTAAAATTATTATTAATCGGAAGATTTGTGGATTTCGATTCGATTTCGCCCTTTTGCTAATCCACAAATGTGTACCATGTTTCATAATTCAAAGTTCTTTGTCCTGAAATATCCGTATTTTCGAGAGCTTAGTTATTATAAAATATATAAGTGCGTAATTCCAAAATCTCTTTTGTTTTAAGTTCGTTATTAGTTCTCAATTCATTAATGTTCTTATAATAGCATGAAAAGATATATTTCAAAAGGATTTCTCCGCCAACATAATTATTCGATTTTTTTAAGAAGGAACATTTATCAAATCGTTCGTTTTCCTATCTTCAAAGCAAATTATTTTATTTATATTAACAAATATCTCCATCTTTTCATAATCAAAAATTTTGCCAAATAAGTAGGCTTGTAGAAACAAAACAAATGTAAATCTGATCGCGTTAAGTCATGGGTAGATATAACATCAGTTTTCAATTGATTTCCTCTCATGTTTGGGGATGTTAAGAAAGTGGTCTGGTATTAGATATCACGAAAACACTAAACGCTTTTCGATTGGCCACTTTAGTATGTTTTCAACAGTTGACAACAGTAGATATTTGAATCAATACTTTCGTTTCTTGGGAGCGGCCTAACGACGTTCGATATCTCACCACTTAGAAAGTATTACCTTTTTTTTTGATTAATATTGTGAGTGCTTTGTAAAGATATGTATATATTCTTGTATAATATATTGTAAGAATTTCATAAACATATGAATTTTAACTTACTCTTAAATATCATCAACAATATCGCCTAATTGAAGCTATGAAAAATTGGATTATTAGTACTACCGCTTTCAGGTTGCGTTTTCCTCCAACATATTCGTGAAATTATTCATTTATTCGATACAAAACATTGTTGTTGCAGTGCCTTTCGTTAGCAGTAATGTTAAAGCTTTTTGGCATATTTTTTTATTTGCGAGACAAGTGCGACAACCTGTTTCTCCTTCCTTTTTTTTACTAAAATCCGCTTAATTAAAATTATTTTATATAATTATAACATTTCAACATTAGCCACGCTCCACAATAGGCTGGTTTACATAATTAAATATTACTTTACCATGAGGAAATATTGATATAAAAAGGAGTAAAAAATACGATCGAATAAAACATATTTTTTCACTCTAAATTTTATGTAATATTCCTTTAATTTTTATTTCAACAAACAATTTCGTTGATTATTTTTTTTTTTGAGTTGTTTTGGCGTCTTCTAAACCAGTTTTAGTTGTTATTCGTTAATCACGAAATTTAGTGCATGAACTCATACATACATACATATGTGCATGGTAAATAAAAGAGGGGAATTTTCGAAGCAAAACTACGCTTTTGCACATATTCACACGATTCACAAAATTGACTTTGTCCATTCCAAATACTGTGTAGGTTTCGAAAGCATTTGTACTTGTGTGTATTCGGTGAATATTTCAATATTTCTCACATACTTGTTCAATTTTTGTTCCCATAGCTTCCAAATGCGTGAATAAACTAATAAGTGATATTCAAATCATTAATTCGAGGTTAAGTTTAAGGAACTTATTTTTAAGTTTATTTAATATGTTTTTAAAAGTAAATATTTAACACAAACTACATATACAAATTGATACTCGCATATATGTACGAGTATCTACTTTTAATTGTTCATATTGTTAAAGTTTTGTTAGTAATGGGGTTTTGATATTTCTTGAGTTTATTTATACTATCCATAAATATGAAATGGTATACTAACTTTGGTCCGAAGTATTTAAGTACTAGAAGAAGAAGAGATAGACCCATCAAAATTTATACCGATATGATCATAATGACGAGTTGAGTGGATTTAGACATGTCCGCCTGCCCGTCTGTCCGTCTCTCAGCTTTTGAGATATTTCAATGAAACTTAGTAAGCGGGTGAATTTTTTTAAAATTTTACTGATCATTTGTCGAAACCGACTATAACATGTAACCGACAGCGAACAACTTTTGTTGGATTTGGCTCAACTTGAAACACTAATATATTCGACTGCTCTTTACTCTCGGGCTCATACGCGTAAATCCACGATTCATCGCCTGTTACGTTGTTATATACGTGTTTCAAAGCACCGCCATCGTCGACAAGAGTTTTTTTTTTGAGCGATTGACAATGTTGAGGGATTCCATGTGAACAAGTTTTTACAACCAAATGTTCATGCAGTATTGCTGGTCCTCAATCTCAAGATATGTCACATGACGATCTTGCAATATCAGTTTGTGCAACTATTTTTGGACGACCTTCACGAAAATCGACTTGGAGTGACCTACGACTTCGATTGAATTCACTATAACATATGTAAATACTGGTGAGCTTAATGGATAAAAATTGAGTTAAGTTCATCGATGCCGTGTTGCTGAGTTAATCCACGTCGAAACTTGTAAAAAATAATCTCGCGAAAATGGTCGCGATTTAATTTCCACCTTTTGGCCGAGATGAATATTTTAAATTAATGCTAGCAACACAAATAACGTTCGTATGTCAATACCCTCTGAGCATATATAGGGTTGCCAAAATCCCGAAATAATATAATGCAACCCACGTATTACCCAGATAATTAGACTCATCTTCAACTAATTTGCTCATAGGCCAAGTACTTCACACCTAATGCCCCCATTATGATTCACAACTAAGTTGCTAGTTAAGTTGTCTGTTGCCTACTTTGTATTATGGTTGAAAACTTAACTCAACTAGCGACTTTTTTTTTTGGAACGCTCGGGAGGCTACCAGCCGATCTTAATAACTTAACGAAGTCAGCGAAAATAGTTGTGAACGATAATAAGCAAAACAATTTAAGTCGAGTTGTAATGTTGACAAGCCAACTGAGTTGGTAGTGGAACAAAATAGGGGCATAAATCAGACCGTAGACTCATACTATGTATGTATATAAAACAATGTTTTCATTCCCCCGCGTAAACAAATTAATCCTTTTAATCATTGAACTGATGCATGTCATTCTTGATTAATAGTTTCAAGCAATGAAACGTTTAACTAGGTTTGATTGTTATTCCATAACTTTTGATAGTGGCATTGGCGTAAAATTTTGCTGACTTCAGTGCCAATGATAAAATATTTCTTAACAGTTTGTTATTTATTTTTGTTGGAATGTCACTTTCATTTATTCAGTTCATTGACTGTGACAAACAATAATTGTTAAACATCTGACATAAATATATCTTCATGATTATTAATGTTGTTGTCTTTAGCAATTTTAGGCTGGCAATTACAAAATTATTAACACTCCTACATTACACATATTTAAGTCTTTCTAAGTTATTATGTTAAACCGACTAAGTTAGATTTTCATACAAAAATTGTTTTATAAAAAAAAGTCTGAAAAACTTACATTTAAATCATCGATCGATTTGGCCGGTTATAATTTGCTACCAATAAAATACTAGTACATATTGCACATATATAAGCAGATATGTTGTAGCAACTGTTTCTTAATTAAATGCTACACGCATAACGGGCCTCAGGGCTCGTGTCATCAGAGAGAGTTTGCAGTTTTGCATTGTGATAATGTGGTGTTTTAAGTAGTGACGGTCTTAAGCCAAACTTTTGCTGGCCCCTAACCGCTAGAGCACTTTATTATTTCATTAAATGTTATATGATCTAACGTTTTATTTGTTAGAAATAATTCCCCAATTTCTTTTTAGTTTTAATATTTGGGAGTTTTGATTTTAGATAAAACTTCTTCACTAAAATTGTATTAAAATCCTATTTTATTTATATATATTTTTTCTTGGTATTTTCTTCAATTACTGCAAGACGGTAATGATTAGACCGATAATTATTCAAGCTTCAATATAATATATGTGGTTAAATTATTTCCTCGCACTTACTCTTTATAAACTATTCTCTCAAATCCTGTTTTTACCTTAATAACTTCGGAACCGATTTGCATTCGGTAAACTCATCTCAACCATATTGATAGACCGAAATACATTCGTTTGTGGGCGGAAACAATTTTGGTTTCCTCCTGTCTCCGTTTTGGGGCAAATAAATTCACCTGTCTTAGAAGCGATGATTGCTTGCGGTTTTTGTAAATATCTCTTTATAAGTTTCCCAACGTTGATCTAAATATATGTGTGTGGTAGCCTTGCATTGAACTTAAAATCTTCCATCTGCTATACATAATCGCGCGTGCTGACTGCTACTGTTATATATACATGTATAAAGTATTCGCCTAGACATTGTGCCACAATTATTGCAACACTCCAAATGCAAATAGGCGACCATAGAAACCACAAAAATGTTGCCACACAAAACTTTAATTGATTAAGCATCGTTGGCGGTGTAGGCGGTTGCGAGGGCGGAGGTTACTGCTCCTCATTGCCGGTTCGGTGGGTAGGTTAATTTATTCAATGCCTACTCGCTACTGAACCAATTGGTGCGTAATGCGTTGACATGTGATGCGGTTCTCACTTTGTCAATTTGACTATAATTTCCCTACACTTCAATTCCCAGCTGAACTATTTTCATGAAACGCTCTTGTCGGCTTTAGTCATTCATGTCATTCACTTCCATAAATATCTGTCGCTCAAATACATATGTATGTACTTACATATGTGTGCATTCATTTGAATTGATGCGTACTCCACTATTTCTATTTAAAATCTCAAGGGAACACACAATAAATGAATTTTTGCATTGCTTCTGTGGCCAGCGCTACTTCAACTAACCATTAATTTTAACTTTCATTTAGAATGAATCCATTTTTCCCATATCTTGGCAGATTGCTTCGATATTTTAAGTTTTCTTTATCCGTTTTACCATACCTTTGAGTAATAAAACAGATCATTGTGTTACATTTCTTTCAGCATGGCAGGGGTTTTCTGCCGTTAATTATAATTACGCGACTTTAAGCAGAGTGATTTACTCTCACTATTACATATACAACCAATATTTCTTGTAGCATTTCTGACAAAAGAATACTAGGTATTTTACATCGGTTTCCCACCTCCCGCCCATCCGCATCCGCAGAACCTTTCCCTCTGTTTTCATTAACGCCTAGTCACGATAAGCAGGAGTAAGAGTCAAAAACTAAAAAACTTCAGCTACAGAAAAAAAAAATTCATCAGACGATTTTAAATAAGTAACTTAATTCAAATATAAATATTATTAATAATAATTAGTTGAGGGTGGACAAAATTGTTTTCTTAATATGAAAAAGCGAGTCAGATATGTCAAATGTGCTAGAATGAGAGTTTAAATCAAGGCACAAATAGTGCAAAAGCTCGTGAAATTCAAAAGTTCAAAATTTGAAAGTTCAAAAATTCAAAGTTTTCAGAAACAACGGGCAAAACTGTCTTGACTATCTAAATGGAACATTAAATTTTATTTCGTAAAGAAGAAGGCGACTAAAAATTGAGCCCGTTATTATTTTCACCATGAAAACTACACCAAGCATTTCCCGGCGACTGCCCAGAGTAGCGAGATTGATAAGTTTCAGACAACTAGTATGAGAGCCCCAATGCAAACTTCTTAAGGCAAAAAAAAAAAAAAAAAAAAAAATTACAAATAACATGTTCCAGAATAGGTCTTAATAATGTTGTGAACAAAGTTTTAGTAACGTAAGTGTGTCTGAATTCTTTTGATCACCGTTTTACAGGTAAAGCTAGAAGTTCAGTTTAAGGTCCATATTAATGCCCAGGTCAACAAAACGGTGCAGCCGTTCCAAATCAGAGTTCTCTATCGTATAAGTAGCAGTTTGCACAGTTCGTCGGGAGAATCTCAAATCTTTAAATTTTTTTTATTTTATATCATTCAACCATGCTGTTTAAGATTTGTCAAGTTTTATATCACCCGCATACATTACAATTTTAGAAAATTTTATATCTGTCCTAGATGGCTAAGGTACTCCTGAAAAAACTGCAATGGAATCTGAAATATAAGTTTGAAACACTATTGCTTGGGTACGATAGTAAAGGTATGAAGGCACCCATTGTAAAAGTTGTGATTGGAAACTAAGTAAGCGAGTTCTAGATTTTTTTTAACAAAGCCATGTTAAAATATAATGGAGGAGAAAGAGTTAAATGATTCGTGATAAGCGATTCAAATAATCGCAGATAGCTTAGCTATTCCTCAGTAATCCTCTACAAATATCTTCAATTCTTATGAAGGGGTATAATAAAAGATTATTTCCATACAGATGGGAAAACTCCCTCTTTAAGCGATAAATTAAAAAAAAATCTCTCCGGGAAGTGGACCAGGGACCGACCTATTCGAAGAAATAATATTTATGGTTCAATTTACATGAACTTTTGTATTTCGCCAACTTTTTGCTTAGATTAACATTAACCTTAATTGCAAGGTATTTAAGAGTGTAATTTAATGATAATTAAAAGTACGTAAAATTAAGAAATTCTTTAATATTATCTTTTAAGTATTCCTTCGTTAGAAATGTCATATTGAGAATGAAAAAACTTAAATGCTATGTACTGTTAAAATCTGGTGTTTAAGTTGTTTTTTTTTACTTTGTTTTGTACAGTTTTCAGTCAAGTGTTTAAGTATACTTAAGAAATATTTGTAAAGATTTTTTTTCGATAGAGAACATATTTTATTGGTACATATTCATCTTTTCCTGATAGTGAGAATGTGTTTATAAGTAATTATTTTAAAAGTAATGTTTTTGCTTTCAAATGGCAACAAAAAACATTCCTGCTTTTATCGCTATAAAAATAAAACAAGATAATTATTATAATGGAGTGCACTTGATAGGGAATCGTAGAAATTTGTATTTGTTATGATAAGTACTAAAAATAAATAATAAATAATGGAAAATGAAAATCTTCTCTCCCTTCTATGTATTCATTAACAGAGCACAAATTAGTAATGGTTGGCTTAGATAATGCTGGCAAAACTACAATACTCTATCAATTCCTTATGAATGAAGTGGTACACACCAGCCCAACTATTGGCTCAAATGTAGAGGAAGTGGTGTGGCGTAATATACACTTTCTTGTGTGGGACTTGGGCGGACAACAGAGTTTACGTGCCGCGTGGAGCACCTACTATACAAATACGGAGGTATTTAAACATATGCATTAATACCTCATATACAACGTAATGTCCTTTGTTTATATTTGCTGTAATTGTTTATCCGCAGTTCATTATTATGGTCATCGATTCAACGGATCGTGAACGCTTGGCTGTGACGCGGGAGGAACTATATCGCATGTTGCAGCATGAGGATCTGTGTAAAGCCAGTCTATTAGTTTATGCAAATAAACAGGTTTGTTTACGGACGCACACATACATACATGTTACTTGCTATATATAAAGTATATGAGAAATTTCTTATTTATATTTAAATGATTTTATTTATCAAAACTCGTCTAGGATCTCAAAGGTGCAATGTCAGCTGCGGAAATTTCACGTCAATTGGATTTAACCTCGATTAAAAAACATCAATGGCATATACAAGCATGTTGTGCGCTCACCGGCGAGGGGTATGTCAAGTTATAAAAAAAACAAAACAAAAAATTATATTTACATAAGAATTTTAGAAGATTTAACGCATTTCAAGATGTATTTGTTTGTTTGTTTATGTAATCATAACTTCCATTTATTACTTAATATGTTAAAAGAATGGAAGCACTCTTAATATTATCGCATGTATGACGAACATACAAAGATTTTTGTATTTATAAGTGGATTTGCTATAAGAGGTGTACAAATAAACAAGTTTATTTGTGATCGCTACCATAATCGTAAATACGTACATTCCGCTGGTAGCAGAAGATATTTGTCAAATTGTTCAAAATATGGCATTTTTATATTAGGTTCTCAGGAAATAACACTAACTAACTAACTTACTTATACTTATTTCTTCTACGAAGCAAAGCCAATATATTTTTTAATAAATAAATGGTGTTTTTTATATAGGTATAGAACTTTAAGTTGGCATTACTTTTCAAGATGGCGACCGATTTAACAGCTGCCAAGTGATTTATTCTCAGTTTGGTTTGGCAATTCATCATGAATAGACTCACGCCTGAACAACGCTTGCAAATAGTGCAATTTTATTTCGAAAGTAATGGTTCTGTGCGGAAAACGTATCGCGCACTACGTCCATTTTAGCGATGTTTAGCGATGAAGCGCACTTCCGGTTGTATGGCTACGTCAACAAACAAAGCTGTCGAATTTGGAGTGAAGGTAATCTTCAAGTGTATGTTGAAACACCGTTACATCCAGAAAAACTGACTGTTTGGTGCGCTTTATGGGCTGGTGGAATCATTGGCCCGTATCATTGGACGTAGTGCGCCATACGTTTTCCGCACAGAACCATTATTTTCGAAATAAAATTGCACTATTTGCAAGCGTTGTTCAGGCGTGAGTATATTCATGATGAATTGCCAAACCAAACTGAGAATAAATCACTTGACAACTGTTAAATCGGTCGCCATCTTGAAAAGTAATGCCAACTTAAAGTTCTATACCTCTATAAAAAACACCCTATATATATCGTGAAGGTTAACTTATTGCCAACTGCTGTAAATAGTTGTCAAATCTTTGTCAGAAATTTTTGTTAGGATTTTATTACAAAGTAGCATAACAAAAGTAGCATATGTACCTATCAAGCTTCGTTGAGTTAAGATAAGCGAGGTTGTAAAGTAATGAGTCTGTCATGTGGAACAAATGCGTAGTTGTTTGCCGATTTCATCATGTTCATACCAGCCAAGCGAATTAAAAATTTCAGATTTCATCAAATTCAGTCTAGTGGTTTCTTAGATTCCGTTTTTGACCCAAATGTGGGTAATGCCATGTCCACTCGAAACTTTTTTTAACACAAATTGTTCCATTTAATGCGATCCCTCTTAACAAATATAATGTTAATATCAAATTTAATCATTTAATTTCGGCATTTTCGTACTTCTTAAAATTACTTTTATTAGGGTGTAATGTGTCAGCTAAATTTCATCAACATTCCCAATCTTTACTTGATTGATTGATTTCGTCATCCTTATGAGGTTTGATACATATACTTCCATATTTATCTCGGTTGTTTTGGGCCGTTACGTGGAACAGTTAGCTGAAACCCCGTTATTTACTCTTGTTTATATATACTATATATATATGCATGTTTTACCAGCAAGTGGAAGGACTTAACATACAATTTATTCTAAGCCGCCTGCCTTTCAGTTGGTTTTTATGTAAGCTTTTATTTCATTATTTTCCATAATTTTCCAACCTTGGCCGTCCGAATGGCGGTGCACAATGCTAACCACTCGCATAATGCGCCACAATTGTTATGAAATGGATACCAGCGATTTAAAATGAGAAATATTTATATGATGACCACTATAGCTGTAGATCGTAAGGGCGGAATATGTCGAGGTTGTAAACCTTAAGATGTTTTTTTTTTAAATACCAAATGTTTAACGGTTTTGAAATTTGCTGCCACAAGCCTAGTCGCGGGCGAATTCTTGAACCCCCAACCCACAGGACCTTGCTGTTGCTAATATAAATGTATGCTTTTATGGTATATTAATTATAATCAATACTTTTCTTGTTTCTTCCTTAGGCTTTATCAAGGACTTGAGTGGATCGTACAGCGCATCAAAAAGAAATGACAGACATCAAATATGGACTGCGATAGTATATAGCTAATTAAATAATCAATTTTATATATGTATATAAGAACGCGTTAAGGAATAACAAAATGTAATACAAGATTCAAAAAAAAAAATAGAAAATAACAAAAAAAAAAATACAGCAACGTAAACATATTTATAATAAACGCATAGATTAATAAAAGCTACCAAATATGTAGCATCAATTCTTAGCAAATAAGCATATAAATAAATACGAATACAAACAAGCATATAAGATTATATGAGCGTAGTATTAAATATTTGTAGAATTAGTATTTTTAATAGAATACATGAAATTACATGAAAATGAACAAAACATTGGTTGTTGAAATTTTATATAAAAATACCAATGACGGCATTTGTATGTAACATAAAAATGTATATTGTAATTGTTCTGCATTAAGTGTAGTTAATTATTTCAAAATTTTGTATTACTAAGAATAAAAATAAATTTTTGTTTTCTAAAAAATAATTTTATACGTTTGAAAATTTTGAGCTTTAGTAATGATATAAATAATTTAGCACTCTGAGATTTTGTCACTCCTTTAACAATTAAAAATTCATCACGAAACTAATTATCTTATGCGTGTGTGAGTATTGTTTTGTGCTGAGTACATTATGGCAGCTGGAATAAGCTCTTTTAGAGATTGTTGATTAAATTTTATGAAAATAAGAACAACAAATTAGGTTAGTAATATACTTGGTTGTTGTAAATTACATTAAATTATATTTAAATCAAAATAAATCTTCCATTAAATAATTATAATTATCGTGTTTAACAATTAAATTCAAAAGAAATGCATACACATAATTTAAACAAATGAAAGGTGTAAGCACCAGTTACAATTACACTCAAATTTAAGAAAAAATATGAAATCATAGACTGCAATTACTCATGAGCGTGTATGGCTCTTAAAAGTGCCGGCTGAAACAGTTAACACGTTCCCTGCCGCGTGTACCGAAAACAGTACACGTTTAGCTTCATTTCTACGCCAACGTGTTTTTTTCAAGTTAAAATTTTTTTTCTAAATTTTAATTCCCGTTATGATTGTTTTATGTTATTTAGTGATGTTTAGAGGAATTTTTGCATCGTGTACTGATAACGGTACACACGGCGTGGTGATTAGCAGAGAGAGTAAAAAAAAAATAAGAATTTATACAAAATTATTAAAGCGCTTACCGTGTACTGTTTTCGGTACACGCGGCGTAGAAATGACACCTAGTGAAAAACAGCTTGGCAGGGAACGTGTTAAACAAAAAAGCGTTATTTAAATGAAAACACCACCGCAGGATATTTTTTTGAATGCTATCGGCATTTGTTCCTATTTAGCTACATTTGCGGCACGTATTTATGAGTAATCGCAATCTAAATGCCTTTTAAATAAAATATGTATGTATATTCATATATGTTAATATTCTTTAAAAAAGGAACAACGAGATTTCTTTCTTACAAAAAGCAAAAACAATAGTAAAGATATTAATAGGAAATAGTAGCAGTGATAGTAAACACTAAAATTCAAAACTATTCTATAACATTAATGTCGGAAATAATTGCTTATTTATTTTTTGTCAACATTTCTTTAGTTGTAAATTCAGTTAAAGTAAGATCTAACACAGAAATGTCATTTGCCAAAATAAAAAAAAAATAAAAAAAATTAAACATTGATGTATTTGTATTAATATTAACCAAAATTAAACAATCTTTATGACTATAAGGCAAATTAAAAGAATGAGAATGTCGTACTAAATAAATGAAATTATATTAATTTTAGAAAAAATACTTGTATTAATTTATACTGATAAAATTTTGTATTGTTTGCCACTTATGCTCTTGGAAAAAAGCTCCAAAAGTCTTACAGTCTATAAAAATTAAAAATGTTATATTAGGTCCTTATTTGAGTGACTATTCCTAAATGGAATATATGTATCTTGCGTTTAAGGGGTTTTAGTCATAAGAATGATTTTTACTAGATTGCATCTTTAATATTCGTTGCTGTTTATGTTTACGTGTCAAAATTTCGGGTTTGCTTTGGTGAAGTGTCAATTCGCATACATTTTTGTATAGAATACGAATATTTTAAAAGAAATGATAAAAAATATTTGGATCAATTGATGAAATTTAAAACAAAATTTATATATTTTGCTTTTGTTTGTAATAGGTTACCTGTGAATTAAAAAGACTATTAATTGCATTTTTTATCACATAAAAATGAAGCAACATTTGTTAAGTTTAACTTTTTGTATATTTTCTTTTTCGTTCTTTATAAAATCTTGAGTTATCAACAGAAATTCTCCATTCGTTAGCACAAAAAGTGCTTCAAGTTGAGTTATGTACTGCATAAGTTTTCCACCTGGTACCCCTGCCTCATTCAAGTGAGTAGTCGGTGAAAAAGATGGGCAGCCGTGAGTTTTGATGGATGTACTGGGAATTTCATCACGATGTATCATCAAATTCAGTATTTTTGCCAAAGGAAACAGTGCTTCATTATACCCAATAATGTAGCTTAAAATATACAAAATATGTTTTGTCAGCTTATCACATTCAACACGATACTAAAACATTATAAATACACAAATCGTATTCCAATCTGTTTTCAATATCTTCAAAGGAATGATAAAAGCAAATTATAAATATTTTAAAATTATATCTTTTTTCTTGGCAGAACTGCTGCTATTTACTAAACTACTCCCAGCTGCTGTTTTTTTTTTCATATTTAGTTTCACAACTAAATACTGCAAACTTCATTTTCACAGTTTTGTTTTCTTATAAATATATGTACATATAAAACGGAAATCGCGAAATATTAAAATCAGCTGCTTGCTTGCTATTAAGGATGAATCGAAATTGTGACGAAAGTAAAGCAATAGTAACAGTGAATAACGATACCCTGGAAGGCTCGATCTCTGCACTCTTATCATTCTTGGTTTAGTCATTACAACTTGCCTGATTAAATGTAACTTTGCAATAGCTATCATAAGATAACATTAAAAATTAGGCGCGAAATAACATTTAACTTAAAAGAGTCTGTCAAAATAATATGTACAAATTATATGCACTTACATACATAAAAATCAGTCATTCTTGGAATTCAAGGTACCTGTAACGCGACTGAAAACCTGATGTTCCATCTTTTATAATATCAGATGTATCGATCATAAGGGAATTATTCGGTAAATGGTAATCAAAAATAGGTAGCTTATATGTACATACAATCTTAGAAATGGCTCAATAGTGTGACGTCAGCAATTTGATTATTAAAATCGATAGCATTTCTGTTATGCGCGCAGTAATATCTATATTTCTTGGTTCTGATAGTATATTCCTATACCTGGCTGTAAACACGCCCTGTATACAAATTATGTAAATTAAAGAAAAAATAATTTCACGTAAATTGAACCATAATTTTGAATAGGTCAGTGTCTGCTATACTTCCCGTAGAGCAAAGTAGAATTCTTACTAATCCAAGCAAAAAGCTACCTTTGTACAAATTTCAAATAAATCATAAATATGGTTGCTTCGAATGGGTCGGACCCTGATCCACTTCCCGGTATGATAAATAAATGTTGGCCAATTTTAAGATCTACCTGATATGCGCACAAAATTTCATAAAACCAGTCCAGCGAATGTTATTTTTGGAAAAGTACTTTTCGTTCTTTATCTGTAGGAATCGATTGAAACGATTCTTCAAACTTTGCCTTCTTTCTCAATTGGCTGCATTCCGGGCACTCATAAAGGTGTGTGTTCCAGCTTTTCGTCATCTTCTATGTAAGCTCTGCCCTAAGTCGATTCTACTTTATCCAGTTTGTGGAGATGATATCTTAGGGCTAGACATCCCTTGTGGGTGTAATAATACTAAGCTACTTTTTTTAATCAAAGTAATAGTATTACAATCCACACTGTTCCAAAATAATTTAGTGGTTTGTCCTCCAGGACCTTAAATGCTCCTTCATGGTCCGCTGCTTTCGACTATATTTGGAGGCGTTGAAAAGTCTGAGGCAGCGTCGTCAGAGGCGCCAGCGCGAGCCAGCTCGTACACCTTTTATTTTTTTTTCTACATCCGTGTGACCAGGGACCCAAGTGATATTCAATCTGTTTTCCCGCGATAATCTGTTGATTACCTCTTCCTGTTTTCAAGCATTTGCACTTTGTGTTCACACACTTAATTGCCTTTATTCTCAAGTTTACTAGACTTGACTAGCTATTAACGCTGCTTCATACAAAGCTATTGTATGTAAGCCAATCGGTGATTCTCTTCTTGAACTGGTCAGAAGTATTAAACGTTCAACTTCTAACTTCATTAATAATAATTTGCAGGCGGAAATATCTTACTTAGATCCATTACTTTGCAGCCATTTGACAAATCTCATGGCTTGCATGAAAAGCAGCATAATCAGATTCTGTAGATTGTCATGTTTTAACCTAAATATTAGAAGTTTGTAATAATATATTGCGTATTTTCTAAAAAAAAATTATACTCGGAGTGCCCGTAAACCACGTGGTCATACTAAGGCCTTCCGTTACCTTTTCATGTCGTCCAGCGTGACCTTTCCTGCGAAATATATTTGTATAATAATTAATCTTTTTAGATAGTCGACTTAATAAATATTTAGTAACAGTTAATAATTAATTATTTATTAAGTACAATATTATAACTTAAAATAAATATTTTTGTTTCATCTGGAGAAGAAATATAGAAAAAATATAGAAATATAGTTCTTTCAGAGCCCAGCGAAATTCTCATTTGAACTTTCACTTTCGACTATAGTAAAAAAATTGATACGGAAGTATATTTAATTTGATGATAGAAGAGTTCATGAGCGGTTAAATGGTTTAATCACTCACTTTATTCACCTGTAGTATTTTGTAGCCGTTGGGTACCGGGTAAACCATATTATCACTTTACATACTCTCAAAAAGATAGGCCACAGAAAAGTACCGGGCTCGTAGTTTTAGAAAATATTGGTACCAAAACGATATTTTGATACTGCAAGCTTCAGATCTCTATATTTTATCGTTTCTAAAAATTACTAAAAACTAGAAAAAAAATATTTTCCTATTTTTTTCTATATATTTTGAAGCAATTGAAGCGACATTTATATATGTTTAAGGTATAATATAACTTCAGGGAAAATGAAAAAATAAATGTCTATATCACTTAAAAAAGGGATTATACTCAAACCATCCTTAATTTGAAACTTGTTATACTTGTTATGCTTATAGCACAATTATGAAACCAATTTTTCGAATTCCTTATTAAATTTTCCATAAACTTATGTGATTCGTTATTTAAAACTGATTTAAAAAATATATAGGATATTTACCGATGTAGCTTTTATTTTTTTTCCTAGAAGCATTTACATAGAAGATTCACGAGGTGCTGAAAAAAATGTGGCATGATTTTTAGTATTTGTTAATTTATTCAGAAATTGCAAAAAAAAAGTCCAGAAATTATGAGCTTGATATCTTTATAGGGCCGGTTCACTATAGTTACCGTTCTATAGCCTTACTACGCCTACTTTTATTTAGGCAACTAATTATTTATAACACGTACGCAAGTGCGTTGTTAGCAGCGTAAAAAGATTTTAAACTCGACAGAATTCGGCAGAGAATCCTCAGCCTATTTCTGAAAAGTTTGAATAGCTTCCCTATCTTATCGATATATCTTTTATCTTAGAATACCTCACCAACCAAACATCTCTAAGTGACATGATTATGTGTATATTCTTTGAGTTGCAACCTGCAGCTTTCTTTCCAAGTCCATCTGTGTTTAACTTATCCTCTAATTTTGTCTGGCTTACTAAGTCTCGGCCTGGTCAGATGAATATAAGCTAAAATTAGAGGTACCATAACCATACCATACTATAACAGTTAATCCAATCAACTTATTGGGCAACATTGTTTCCGATTATTGGAGTCGTATCATAATGCCGTGGCCAAAACCATGTCCACAAGTACTGAACCCTTGGAGTATTTTATATTAATACTTACTACAGTTTTTAATTCGAAGATATTTGTTATTAAACGTTAAAGTTGTTTGTTGTAACTTTTCCTGTAGAAGGCTGTGTCATAACCACCACATTTCCGGCGAAATTGATAGCTCTTATCAATGTACGCGCAGATATTTTCATGGAAATTAATTTCATATTAATTCGTTGCATTGCAATCCTTACCCCTGCACCAGTCCAATTTTAGAATCAAATTTTTCTGAAAGTATGCCTATGAATGGTTGGCACAGTCTCCGAGAACTAATAAAAAGTTAATTATACCCATACTTTGAGTGTAATTAATAAAATAGATTATTGGGAAACAAATCATAAACACTAAACGGTAATATAGATGAGCTCATGATTTTCTTACCAAAGCAACTTGTCTGCGATCATGAACACCCTAATAATGCTTAGAATATAGCTGAAAGCACGAGAAAGCTTCTGACGCTGTGCTCAAAAGTTAGACTAAAATGCCGCTCCACCACTGTTGCGGTCGCATTTAGTTGCTTAAAATACGATCCTCCAATCAGATCGCTATCGCTTTCGGTTACAGACGTTAACAGCGGACGGTAAATAAAAAGTGTAAGAACAAAATAAACCAAATCCAAAACCCGGCACAAGCCACTTCAATAATTTTGAAAAATTAAAATAGACAACTAAAAGAATACAATGCATACGCCGAATAGCAGCAACAGCACATCGCCAACCATCAGCGGTGCACATATCATACCTACAACGCTAAGCCAAACATTTCACCCGCTACTTGTACGTTTCTCCAGCAAACAATCACCGCCACAACAAAGCAAATTAGCTGAACTCTTTAGACAAAAGGTCGCCGCTAAAGAGTTCTTCTACGGCATCGAATTGTCGGCACGTTCCTATGGAAAACAACCAACACTCCTAGATTACAATACTTTTGGGACGTTATTACCGCTCTTCACTTCACTCGTTTGGCTGGGTCAAGAGTATGCCAATATGGAGGATATAACAGCCGTGGATTCAGTGAGTTTGGGACGTTATCTACACGATCATGTAGTGGTCATGCCACATTTCACTTGTTATCGAGCCGACTCCAAGCGACTCGACGAGTTTCTGACACTCAACTTTAGTAACATACTGGCGTTGCGTGGTGATGAAGTTGCGCCGCAACAACAATTTCCACACGCAAAAGATTTGGTCCAATATATACGCAGTAAAAGAGGCGGTAAGTGTTGATATTCGAGTAAACGAGTATTTATAGATTATAAAAATGCTAAGTCATGATGGGGTGTACGCTTGTTGAAATAAGTATAAATGACGCATTTAATGGATTTATTGTTTTGATTTCGAATAATTCCCAAATTGAATTGCTATTTCTTACATTTTTTGTTTCAATGCAATTTAATACATCAGCGCAAACTATTTTACGAGTACATACTTATTGCACGTAATGATATAAAAATTGATAACTTACTACATATGTACATATTTCCGTATATTGTTTATTATACTTATACAAACAGATAATTGAATGAATTCACACCGTTTACACTGTTAAGAGTTGAGTTTTACTCAGCAATATGTTGACATGATTTCTAAGCTGTTCTTTATCTTATCATCCACAGACTCAATATCCATAGGTGTTGGTGGCTATCCTGAAGGACATCCGGAATCTAAATCGATGGAAGAAGATATGCTATATTTAAAAGAAAAGGTAAGTATATATATCTATTGAAGTATAGAAGAAAAAAGAGAAGAGAAAAGGGCTAACATTGGCTAGGCCTAGAACTGCTCTAAGGTTAAGGCGCTTCACTTTTGCTCTTCTAACAGTAAACAGTTTAATTTATCTCATACCAACTGTACACTTTTATCCATGAAACACGCTTATTGAACACCAGGTCATATGGGTATTGTTGAACTGGCTAAGAAAGGATAACTCTCTCGAACAGAGGGCAAAAGATATGCCACAAAACTTACAAGGTGTTTACTAGGTACAAAGAGTTCGCCTCTTGTCTTCAAGTTAGGTGTAGAAATTCAGTCAATAATGGGTAAACTTCCGAAACGCCTGCTTCAATTTGCTAAGAACAGCAATGTTCTTCAAACTAGATACACACCAGGAATTCACATGTGGTGTATCTAGTACTACAAGTCATCGCCTTTGTGAGACTCTTTAAGACAGTGCTTCTTAACATAAATTTAATCCTGGCACACTTTTAATAATTTAAAAATTTGTCAGCAAATAAGATGCAAAAATTGTAATAACAGAAATTCGGAAAACATTGAATATTGCTTTGTTGTAATACTGTCGAATGATCAATTATGAATTATTTTATAATGCTCTTTTGGTACTGATCGAACTTTTCTACCTTATTGTGCTTTATTCTTTCCTAAAGATTTTGTTTAAATTCAAATAATTTATCGGTAGAGACTGAAATATTCAGGGCTATTCTACATTTCGATTACGTTCCCGCTCTCCGCTCCGCCACAATCGAAATTAGGTATTCTGAGTTACGATCGAATCGAAAGAAGAAGAGGAAGAGAGAATATATTTTCGAAGTCAGCTGGTTGCATGTGAATGTGCGAAATTGAAACAAAACAAAGCAAACAAATGCAAAGAGTTTTTGTACAATTCAAATAAATTTAAATAAAATCGTGTTTTTAATGGTTAATGAGATCAATAGCCTAGACGATATTTCATGAGGATTGCGAGACAAGTGTTATCAATTTCAGATGAGTGATGAATTTTATTAAATTGAGTTTTTAATTGGTAATCTTTTATATAACAAACTTCAAACTTAATAAAGATGCTTTCAAGTATGTCCTGGATGGTATTTCGCAAGAAACTTTGACATGATTATCTCCACCTAATCGAATAGTAGCAGATTTTTTACGGAAGGTAGTTACCAACATAGTGTTCGGCAGATTATAGGAATGTGTCACTCAACAGTGTCAATGCCATTATACAACTTTCTCGAAATCATGGAGTCTTTTACTGGCGGATCAATTGTATTGTTTTTATGTTGTATCAAAAAGCATCATTAAACAAATTAAACTAAAAAAAACATCGTTATGACTTTTCCAATTATCAAAATCATGTTTTATTAACATTTTTGTTAAAATTATGTTACTTAAGTACACAAAAATATACAATCAAACTGTTCTCCGCCAACTAAATTACAACGTACAAAAACGTAGCTACGATCGAAATGCAGAATACATAAGATTGGATAGAATCGAAAGTTTCGAAGATTGATCGAAACGAAACGTAACGCAGAATACCAAATCCGCCGAACGGAGAAAATTTCGATTCGAGTCGAAATGCAGAATAGGGCTGATTATCTTTCCCTCCTCGCATACTAGTTTAAAAATCTTTAGTATCTTCTTTAAAAAATACCCATTCATATTTAGACACCTTGACTTTTTGACTTAATTAACTTTAAATAAGATAAATCAGACATTTAAAGGAGTACTAATTAATTTTATCCTTAGACTAAATTTGTCAGTATTGAAAGAAGAAAGAAAAAGAAAAATAAAAGTAAGCACACAAAGAAAAAATGCGCGCTTTGTTTTTTAACCTCCAATAGGGCTGCATCGAAGAATACATATTCTTTTGCATTACGAGTAATATTATAAATTGGTTGTACAAATTATAAGTAATTTATGTACACATGTTCATAAATATGTACTTTTACTCACTATACATATAACCGTAATCACATCCGGAAATGTATGCGCGTACATACGAGTATTTGGTTGTTGATTTTATTTAAATTTTTATGCTTTTGAATATTTAACCCAGCTGTTGAGTTGGACATAAATTGACTTGTTCAAATGAAACTTTAATTTTCATTCAAATAAATCTTAAGATAAAAACAAATTATATAAATAAATAAATTTGTATAAACATGAAATTATAAAACAAATGTGTTTTAGTATATTTTACATGCAAAAAAATATATATTTAATATTTGTTATATTTTTGTTTGAGTCCACTTTAATCTTGACCATCAGCTTGTGCTTACATATAAACATCGATTTCAATTGGGGTTCCCAGAATTATTCGTAACAACATATTTAGTAATGTACACTTATACATTAAAATTGTCCATATGTATGGATATGCATAAGTACATGCATGTACGTTGATCAATTTTTTGCTTATTAGAACTTTAAAGTTATAAGAGATTAAATCGTTTTAATTGACATACTCTTCATTGAAGATTTAAATGAACGAGATAACGAGAACACGAAAAAGTCTTAAAAAAATGTTAAATATGTACGCAATCGGAACCTAATGCATTATTTTGTTAAAAACGTTACTGTTAGTAAATCTTTTTTTAAATAAGCTTTTAGAATCTTGCATTTCATTGATTTCATGTCTTCTTGTTCATTTCTTTAATAATGGATTGTTACTATTCAAAATATATTAGTAATCAATGTTACTATCCAAAATTGGATATTAAAACTCGCCTGAAGTCCGCGATAAGCGTAGGCGTCTTAAACGAAGACTGGGCCACGAAATTTTTTTTAAATTTTTATAAAACGTAAACGGATAAATATTTCTGTATGATATTCTGTTAATTTAAATGCCTCAACATTCCTCTCTGGATGGTTAGCACAAAAAATATTTCGAAGTAAAATCAAGGCTGAGAGGAGGCCAGTTAACATAAATTTAACAATTGACAATTTTCTTGTAGCAGCGGTTCAAGACTCATCATTTTCGAAGTAAATTTCAATGTTTTCCAATTTCCTTTATACGTAGACTTAGTCATTTTGTCAACCGGAAAAATTGTACTGAATATTTGATACATTGGGTGTAACATAAAGAACTGTTTTGGAACCTTCCTTAAGTTTAATTAGTACAGGCGATTTTCTCACAAATCGAAATATTGGCAGATCAACTTTTGCGTTTTATATTGGACACTATTGTCTTTCACTTTCTTTAAATGGTCATTTGGTACCACAGTTTTCCAATTTCCTTTATACGTAGACTTAGTCATTTTGTCAACCGGAAAAATTGTACTGAATATTTGATACATTGGGTGTAACATAAAGAACTGTTTTGGAACCTTCCTTAAGTTTAATTAGTACAGGCGATTTTCTCACAAATCGAAATATTGGCAGATCAACTTTTGCGTTTTATATTGGACACTATTGTCTTTCACTTTCTTTAAATGGTCATTTGGTACCACAGAAAAATTCTTTACTAACTTTTAATCAAGTTCTAAATTAGATAGAATACTCACCAGAAAATTCTCATGGATAAAAAGATGAATCAAACTAAATTAAAATCGAGAGTTTGCATTGGTTTATAAGTCCACATTAATTTAGAAAGCAAAGTATTGGTTATGATTGTAAAAATATAAGGGATTTGCCCCATTCGGTTGTACAACATTAACATATTTTCGCGCCTTACTTGCTTTTCTTACGTATTTTTTAGATCATATCCGAACAAATCAGTTGTATATATACTTATACTTGTACTATCGTGGTACGATCTGGTGGTTCATAGAAATGTACGTATAAATTTATTCATCTGTGCCTACCAAGGTTGGTTGAAATATCTTAAAAACTGAGGGACCAGTTTGCGTTCAAGCAGACGGATATGGCTACATCAACTCAGCTCGAAACTCTGATACGATCACTATACAAGTAAATTTTGATGAGTCTATTCCTTCTCCTTTTGGTACTTTCTTATTCTGTGTTAGTTGTTAATATAAAAAAGTTGCTTTGAAAAGTATGAAAAAAGTTCGAAACATTTTTAAAATAACCAGTACTGAACATATTGAAAGTTCAGTGCTTCCCCTAATACAAGTATATTTGCATAGATGGCAAGTGCCTATCGGATCCATAAAAATTTGATCTAAGTGAATCAACAATTTAAAATACCGGATATAATTTAACAATTAATGTTTTTTAATTTTTGTATTTAAAAACCCCCACAATTTTAATTAGAAATTTTTTAATACCTGCAATTTTGTTGTTACTAGCCGACACAAAAACGCAATTTTTTGTAAATATTCAAATTAGGTAAAACAAAAAATATACTTGTATATTTACCTATGTACGAGTACATACATAATAATACAATAATGACAATATTTGTCTATTTAATTATTTGCCAGGTGGATGCCGGTGCCGACTTCATAATAACGCAAATTTGTTTTTCTCCAGAGGCAATTACAAGTTTTGTGCAGAAATGTCGGGCCAACGGTATAACTGTACCCATTATTGTTGGTGTTATTGTGCCGGATAATATGCGCATCTTACAGTTTATAACGAGTATCATACAGACGGTGATTCCCGATGACCAGTTGAGTAAATACAAGGAATTTGAGGATAACCTAAAAGCACTGCAAGCGTATGCGGTTGAGAATGCAGTGAAAATGGTTAAATTGTTATTGGAAAGCAATTTGGATATTTATGGTTTCCAGTTCTTTACAATGAATCGTTTAAAAAATGTATATCGTGTTGTTCATGAAATACTTGAGTACTTAAATACAAAAAATATTTAAAATCAGAAAGGGGCTTTATATGTAATAGAAAAAAAAAATTCAAATAAGACTGTTTTTAGAAGAATTATATAGCATGCATATATATAAAAATATTTATAAATTTTTATACAAAATAGTTTCCTTAATGATCCGTTAACTTTTGGTAAGTTGAAATGATAAAATCGGGAAAGTAAAGACATTAGAGCCGAAATCACAGGTAATAATATATTCATATTCATTAATAGTCAGGTAGCAATTGGGTTCTTTGACGGGCTAGCAACTTACAAACTGCGCTGAACAGTCGCAGATCTTTACATGATATGACAAAACAGAACTGACTATCTCCCATTTGAGTTCCTGGCCACAGATACATAGAGTGAAGCCGTAAGACCTTTTTTCAAATATATTATTGATTTATTAATTTTTGTTTCAAGCTTCAGATGGCAAAAATAAAAAGAGTGAACCGAAATCTGATTTAAATCATTTATTACTCCTGACCATATTCACTAAGATCTCCACCTTCCTCTCTCAAACGGATTTCATTATATGTATATGATAAATCTTTCCAATCTTTCGGGTATGTGATACAATATTCAAAAGTTGAAAAATCTATTCAAGTTATGTATCACAACGGACCCTTTATTAGAAACCAATTAAATTCTTCTGCTAATAGCGCAAAAGGAATCTGAGCTTTCATTAAATATTGGGCTAAGGAGTTTAATGACCTATTCATTACCAAATTACGTGAGCACCCACATGCAAATGGAGAATGTAGTAATGTGAGAAATAGATAAAGATAGCAATATTAAAAAATTCATCAGATTGCTCTCAACAGCGCCTTCTATATCAATACGAGTGACAGAGAGTCGCCAAATATTTAAACTAAAACTAAAAGCTTTTGGAAAAAATGAGGAAAGCTTTAATTTGTGAAGAAGAGGCGCAATTGAAATGATTTATTTTTCTTCACTGTGGAAGGCCAAAAGAACTTTAAGCTTCTAGAAATAAAGATACCGCTCAAACAAATATCTGATAATTTGGCCCGTTCTGAAGAAGAAGAAGCAGACGGTTTTCAAGTCACCTAAGCGAAGTATTTCAACATAGTGAATCAATGAATAATTTCTGGATTCTGCCTTTGTCTCATTTGTCTCACCACATGCTTATTGTCTCAAAAATGCTAGCAGCAAGTATTGCTTTAAATTTTTTGTTTGAACTCTTTAATCCCATCTTTACCCATAGAGATTTCCCAAAAGCGAGGAAAATGCCGCAGATTATCATGATAGCCAAACCCGGAAAAGCCGCAACAAAATAAAAATGACCAGCAGAAGGTTTCCATTTAAAGTAAAGGAATTTATCTCAGATTAGTATCCAATTACGGCTGGTATTCCTCAAGGTAGCAGTTTGGGACTAATACGTCTTATTTATTGCAGACATTACAACGTGCGCAAAAGTACTAACCCCAACGTTCGCAGATAATATCACTATTTTATGTCAGATCAAGTATGCTGTTAAAGTGGCGCAATAGAGTGAATGTGTGAGCATGTCACATTCACTTTAAAAGCAGAAATATGTTCAACAAGCGAATAACATTAAAGTGGCATATTTCTGTTAAAATACGACAACCGAAATATAAAACTGCCAGTTAAATTGGTTATTGGGTAAAAATTAAGCCGTAGACTTGGATCACAATATTGTTTTTATAACTCGGTCTTAAAACCAATATGGATGTAAATTATAAAAATTAATTATGTAGCTATGCTTACGCAACTAGTGTACATAGACTTTAGTCAAAAAGGCTGCGAAATCTCATGGTTGCACCATGGTATATGCGCAACAACATAATACATAAAAATCTTGAACTACCAATGACAAACGCAGAAGTGACCAATAACGGGAAAATACTTATAGAAACTGCAAAATCATTCGAATCCCTTAGGAAACGTTTTATCCTACCCAGCCAGCGTAACACAGCTTCAAAGAAGGATCTGCCAATATTTTGGAGATCAACGACTTACCTGGCGTCCGTTACTACTAATGGACTAAAGCTGTAATTCACTTGTTCATAAGATTCTGAAACTTGTTGCTGGACTTTAATTAAGCAGATTCAATAAAATAAATTTCTTTATAAAATCTTCCTTAAATGGATTAAAATATTTGAAGAGTTAAAAAATTTCCGTTCGTACTGTACCAAATTTGATTCTTGTCTCGAATGCGTTAATGCCAAATTGGTACAATAAACAATTTTCTATTTGGTAATAAATATTCAAAAACGAGATACTTCTTTATTTATTTTAAAATTTTAAAACAATGTTAGCCTCAGTTGACAAATCATTAAATCATTGTCGGCATTGTTTTTTATTCGTTTTCACTCTGTTTTTTTTTTTGTATTTCGTAATTCTAGTTGTTCGTTTGGCTTTTGTGCTGCCATTTCTGTAGACGCGCAAAGTAGTTGTCACTCAGCTCATTTATTACAACACTTCCGTCCGAAATGTTGAATGCCAAAAAGTCGACTAAGGCATTTTGCCAACAGCAACGTTAAGCAAAGAACAATTACTTTGTGAGTATAAATATACAAACATACATATCTATATATACAAATGTACAGCGAATATATGTATGCATATTTGCGTATTAAAATTTTATGCATTTACATACATATGTAAGACCATTTTTATGTGCTTTTCTCAAATATTTACAGCACATTAAAAAGTGATCGACTTCAATTACGAATTTGGCAATAATACATGAATTATATTTGTATTGTTTAATGTTTGCTTAGTGATTTTCGTATCATTCATTCAGCCCTATTAGCATTACTTATTACTTTTAATATTTTATTCTCCTTTCGTTAAATACAACTTTATCGTCTCATTATTGAATTCAGGAATTTTTTGAAGCTTCGTTTTCTGGAAATATTATAAATCAATATACATACATATATTAAAATTTGGAAATAGCTAGAAATCAAAGCCTACCAAGGCAGTATATTTATATTTTTTTTTGGAATCAATTTGCTTGAAATCATCACCATACTAAGCTTTGGTAAGTGTTTTTGCATGAAAACTGAAGAAAGGCGACTTCTATGTTGTTTATACGGTTTTTGCAAAACTAGTGATGACAGAGTGATACATTTTTATTCCTAAACCTATCACGTTACGGCTGAAATAATTATGGCTGCTATATCATTAGCAACCGGCAGACTCCACCGGAAAGTACCCTTCATAACTAATATCAGGAAAACTGTAGCAATCTTCAATTTCACTTTCATTTAGTAGAATTATAACTCCATTTTCTTCACTTGACAAACATTTATGCTGACGCATCTTATTTTCATACCTTTCATGAACAGGAAATGGTATATTAACTTTGGTACGAAGTTTATAAATACAAGAAGGATGGTAAATAGACTTACCAAAATTTATACTGAACGGATCAGAATAACAAGCTGAGTTAAATTAGCCATGCCCGTCTGTCTGCGTGTTAGTACGCAGATGTATTTTTGTAGGGGTTTGATAATTTGGCGGAAATGGCCAGATCCTTCAACTATATCATATAGCTTCCATACCACCGATTTGTTCAGATATGTGATTTTCATACTTCAAAAAAGCACCTAGATTAAGAAACTCGTTATTCTATTGATATGAGGTTTTGGAGGTTTTTAGAATTCGTAAAAAAGCATCTAATAGTGTGAAGTCTGGCATACGAATATTCTAATAAATAATGACGCTGAAAATAATTTGAAATCGAATTTTGAAAATTTTAATAAGTTTGATATGTACAAAAATAAAAGCCAAATAAGTGTCTCTCGTTTTCGACACGAAGAGCATACCAAAGTTAATAATGTTTTGTAATGGAGGAAAAGTAACTAAACTTGCCAGATTTTAAGTATTTTTTTAGTCAAAGACTTTAAAAGCGGTGAAACTGTTGTAAGCTTGAAAACTCGTTGATTATAAAAAAACAGTTTTTTAATCAATATGCTTATAGGTAAGGCTTTTTCATAAGCGAGCAAGTATGACTGCAAAAGATGAAATGTACAGAAATTCTACTGACAATTTTAAAAAGAGCTTAACCCGAACTGTAAGTTATACTATTACCTACAAAAAGAGTAAGGCTGATAACAAGCAGCGATGGAAACATTACATAGCAATCACTCCTAAATAAGCCAAAGCTTCCTAAATGCCGGATACAAGCCTGAAAACCCTTTCAATCCGGAAGTAAATCTAACTATTTTTATTTATTTATTTAGTCCTCATAAATAAAGGGTGATCCAAGAAGAGGTACTTGGAGGTGAGTCGTGTCAAGCTGTAATGTTATTTTTGTTCAGTACTGTTGGTCATTTCATCATGGAAAGACTTACGCCTCATCAACGTTTACAAATCATTCAACGTTATTACGAAAATTCACGTTCTGTAAGGAATGTGTTTCGCGCGCTTCGCTCAACTTATTATAAACATAATCGACCTACTGAGCGTACTATTCGCAATACCATCACCCTTCTTGAGACCCAGCATTCCTTATTAGATAATATTCGACCAAATAGACCACGTCCAACATGCAGTGCAGAAAGTGAAGAAAATATAGCGGCCGTAGCTGAGAGTGTACACGAAGACCGTGGAGAGTCGATTCGGCGCTGTTCGGAGCAACTGGGACTGACGTATGGAACGACTTGGCGCATTTTATGTTGAGATCTTAAATTGAAAGCGTACAAAACACAGCTTGTGCAAGAACTGAAGCCGCTCGAGTTTTCTAAGCGACATCGCTTCGCTCTATGGATTCTTGAAAAATTTCAAGAAGATCCGACGTTTTCGAGCAAAATTTTATTCAGCGATGAAGCCCATTTCTGGCCCAATGGGTATGTAAACAAGCAAAATTGCCACATTTGGGACGAAGAGCAACCTGAAGAGATTCAAGAGCTGCCATTTCATCCAGAAAAAACAATGGTTTTGTGTGATTTGTTGGCCGGTCCATATTTCTTCAAAAATGATGCCTGTGAGAACATAGCCGTCAATGGCGACCGTTATCGCGCCATGATTACCGACTCTTTGATGCCTGAAATCAAATCTCGTGATCTCCGCTACTTTCCGCACATCGCATCAATCAATGGATTTATTGAGAGAACACTTCGGTGAGCAGATAATTTCACGTTTTGGGCCGCTCGATTGGCCACCAAGGCCGTGTGATATCACACCGTTAGAATTTTTTTTGTGAGGATATAAAAGTCTAAAGTTTATGCAGACAATCCCGCTTAGTTTCAGGCCATGGAGTAAAATATTATGCATGTCATTCGCCAGTTACCAGTCGAAATGCTCGAACGAGTCATCGAAAATTGGACTCAACGGATGGACCATCTGAAAGAGATAATCTTCAAAAAATAAATGCCAAAGAATGATCTTCCGAATAGTAATAAACATTCCGCAATAAATTTGAATTTTCTGTGTTTTTTGTTTTAAAGTAGGTAGTAGTATTTATAACATAACTTGGGTGCACATAAATAATTGACGCTGATGATAATCTTAACATGTTTCCAACAAATGTATGGACAGTTTATACTAAGCCGACGTCGAACTGCTCGTCATGAACTAGGAAGTTTTTGGTTTTCGTGGCAATGTATGACATTTTTAAATTTATTTAAGTCAGGATGCAGCAGATGACATACTGTAATCCATGGCTTTAAATTTTTTAGCAGATTCTCGATATCAATTTAAGATATAGAAATAAAAGTAATATGTCTATTACATTTGATTCATCGGGTGATTACCTTCCAAATATTTTGCACATTAATTAGAAGCAACATGTGGATCCCCATGACTTGTATTAATTCCGTGCAAGAAAGGACTTCATAAGCTTCACAGAGAACTTGAAATACCTTTAGTTCAAATCTTACATCTTGAACTTTAATAAATTTACCATATATAACAAAACACGTAAGTATCATATTTACACTTTCGTGATTTGTTTAGCGCGGTATTTTTGAAAATATTAAAAATAATTAAAAAAACGAAAACTAGTATTTTTGCTATATTACAAAAACAATCTTTATGCCAAAACACATATTTTTTTTTCGTTTATGTTCATAATTAAGTGCGACATCATTAAATAATCTTTAGGACAAGGAACGGAAACCTTTTTTTGTAGAGTACCATAATTTATTTATTAATTCAATCGTACTCAGTTTTCAATTGTATTTATTTCTTAACTAGACCTTAATAGTATAAAACAAAAGATTGTGCATATACAAGTAGAATAATATAGTTTTCAATTGTAAGGAGAAAGCTACCACAAGCATAGCTATACTCTTTGTTTATCCTCATGCAAAACATTGCACTTGTCTTGTACATATCCAAAATTAAACGTGCCATAACAAAACTCAGCTTAAACATTGAGTGAGATATGTGAGGATATATTAATGATTATGTAGCGAAATATTTTCCTTTGGATGTGTTTAAAATTCTGAAATAAAGACAAATACAAAAACATAATAAGATGATAAGATACATGAATAAAATTTTGAGAAAATTTGAAATATTTGTAAATGTTAATAATTTCACAAATTAAATTTAATACACGTAATAATTAAATATATAATCAACTTATTTTATTATTCTTGTTTTTCCTTTGTAGAAGAGAAAATAATTCGATTTAGCTAAAGCTAAAGCTATTATTGTGCAATAAAAAATTGTAAAAATAATATCGTTAATTGGATTATTAGTGAAGGTGGCAAACACTTAAATTGAAGTTACTTAACGTGACCATAGAAAGCAGTAACAAAGTCATTTAAGCATCCTGCTCACGTATATACTTGGTTTGATTGGTGATTTGCCACATGATATGTGGTAGATAAGAGATGATGAGTGTATGTGCATTGGGTGCAACAACTTGAGTCGAAGACTTAGAGTCTCTTAGTTCCGATCTTGCATATGTGTGGGCACTAGAACATTACGTGCTAACAATAAAAGCAATTGCAAATATATTCTTCTTCTTCTTTGGCGAAGGCACCGCTTACCCTATTATAGCCGCATCAACAATAGCGCGCCACTCGTTTCTTCTCTTTGCTGTTTACCGCCATTGCAAATCTATACAAACTCATATTTACATATGTTTATAGACAGGTTAAGGTCGGGCGAATCGCATAAATTTTGCTGAGTATAAAAACTTATTTATTTCCGTTGTCCTATGACTTTCTAAATTTCTAAATAATATGAGTAATAAGGATAAAGTAGAGCAGTATGATTGTTTGCACTTAACTAACTGCACTTAAACTCTAGCAAAACTTATTATAAAGGGCACAAGTATGGGTAGCATTTTATTGCTGCTTTAACTTTTATCTTTGTTTACAGTAATTTCGTTGGTTTCTCGTGCGCTCAGAAAGGACACTCCCTTATGAGAACAAACATATTATGTTCTGCTCATAAGTTAGTACCTGATTCAGAGAGAGAGAGAGAGATGGGGGAGCTTGCAATAAGTATCACATCTCGGACAAATTGAATAAAATTTTTTTCCCTCTAATAGATGCAATGTTCTTTGGAGCTGACACTAATGCTGGAGAAAATAATGCAAGTTAAAGAGCTAAATAGAGCAGATTCAATTTTTTATAGGTGTCTACAGCTGAAGTTTGATATCATTATCCTCAACAAAAGCGTTGTTAGTTCTATTTTCTCCGAAACGGATTAGGAAACGAAGCGTAACGGTCTGGTAGTGAGCAAGCACAAAACAGACAGAGAGTCATCGCAATCGCCAGCATCAACCAGGAAATCTAATGCCAGCCTGGAAAATATAACACAAAATCATTTTTTCTAACAATTGCTACTTTGGACTGAGGAGCCAAAGGAAAGATATCTGACGCCAAACATATAACAAACACTACAAGTCCTTCATCATTCTCGTCTTGCTATATGATGCGGAGGCATTGACGATGACATTTGAGGAGTCGGTGTTAGGTGTTTTCGCTGGAAAATCGTTCGGAAGATTTACGGCGACATTGGCAAAGTTGCTGCGGGAATGAGAACACTCCAGCTTTAAAAGTATTTATTGCAGTACCCACAGGTATACGCAGAGGAAGAGGAAAACCTACACTCCGTAGGAGAGATTAAGTAGAGAAGGTCCTGACTGCAGTTGGTATCTCCAACTGGCATAATGCAGAGAATATAAGAAAAAATTTGAGAGCTGTTGTTAACTCGGCTATGAAAAAAGAGGGCCAGTAAGGAAAAAGAAAGAAGAAATCTGTTATCATTTCATTTGAATTTTTTAATATTTAATTTAATTTAAGGCTTTAATTGTAAGTTTTTTGTAAAATCATTTTAGTAAACTTATTATAAAAATGTTAATCCATTTTCCGGATGAGAAATGCAGTATTTAGACGTGACCGTTTATACATGCTTTAATTTTGGGTTGTAACTGTCGGATATTTATCTAAAAACTATTTCAAACTTGTTTCTGCAAATCTCTAATACGGCCAAATAAAATATATCATAAGAGAATTAGTAAATCGAAAAATTAAGTGCACTCTTTGAGCTGAGCTGACTTATTTCAGACTATATTTCCTTTATTAAAAACTTAAATTTTTCTTAATAAAATACTAAGCATATATTTATACGATTTAATTTTTTGCAGCGAAAATGTTGCTTTCTGTCATTTCTGGCATTGAGCAACATTTCTTCTTGTAAACAGACATCTTTACAGAGTTTTTAACATGGTTTCTCAGTCTCTCCGCCATGCGATAAATGAGAGAATCAGAGCAAGCAACCATGACCAACGGGCCGCTCAAACAACTTTTCCAGTGCGAACTACAAACATTTACACTGAATTGAAAGCTTTAACGCGCATTTGAGAGCTTACACTGAGACGACTGCCTTAACTTCTGCCATACAGTCAAATATATATATATACAAGTATATATACATATAAATTGAGCGTAAATATGCGAATTGTATAAAACATGCTATGCAAACAAATAATCAACAAATAATTATCAATTTGGCTAACGCCAGAACGATTCTTGCTCTAAACTTGAAAAAAAAAGAAATTTTTTAATATAAACTTTTTTATCGGATATCAGGCAATTACAATCTAAAGACTTTTTGTAGTTCGACAGTAAGAAAGTTCTAGTGTAAGCTTTCTATATATAAGTAATGGTTGCTTAAGACAATTTTAAAATTATTGATATGTACGGACAGATTTGCTTACACTTATACTCGATTTACAATGTATCAGGGCATCCATACGCAATGATTAGTTTATTACAAAAGTTTAAAAAACTGGTTTGTCAGGGTTGCGTTATTTACGTACGTATTCGTTAAAACTCATTTGGTCGGGCAGCGTATGTGTTTGAAAACAGTAGAGTTTTATGGTTTGCCAGAGTCACATTATCCTGACATGAATGCATTATTTAGCTGTGACACCTGTTAAGTTAGGATGCAGAGTTTGATTCAAAGAATCAAGAGGAGTCTGTCGAGGAGATGATTGTTAATCCTTCCATTTTTTTACATTTATCTTACTAATTTATAACAATAAAGTTCTCGAAGCATTACATAATTTCAGCAAAGGTGTAACATTACACGAACTCCAACAGCATTAAACAAGTGAAAAAAATCTAAATTCGAACTGAAGAGAACTGAAGATGTGGGTAGGTTAAAATCCTGCCGAGGTTTTGCGTTAGATGCGCCAATTTGAGGTACTATCGCAGGACTTTAATATTCCTGCTATCATATTTTACTACTTTAATCTCATATGGCCACAATAGGTGAGTGGTTAGTATTGCGTATTGTTATTCGGAAGGTTCAAGCCCAGGTTCGGTCAATATTCAAAATTACAGAAAATTAATTTTTTCTAATTGCGGGCACCCTCGGCAGCGAATGTCAAGCCCTCCGAGTGTATTTGTACCATGAAATAAAAAGCTCCTCAAAAAAATCCATCAGCCCTTTCAGAGACGGATTAGAATAAACTGTAGGTCCCTCCATTTGTGGGTAAAAATATCAAGACGCAAAGCCGCAAATTGGATTGGGGATTGGTTCTAAGTATTTTTGTGGGAGAGCTATGCACTAAAAAATTTGCAATTGATTTCCAATTCACTTTAACTGTGAAAACTGTAGAAAGAACCATTTTAGATGCATGCTTCCTGGGCATATATACACACTTTTCCAAGAGCTATTAATTGCCATTTATTCTTGTCCAGCTATTAATTCTTCGTTATTTTTTATATTTGGATATGCATATATCTGTTCTAAGCTATATGTTAAACTTGCAACTAAATCTCTCTCTTATTCGTCCCCAATGAACATGGCTCTGCTTCTTTGGCCAAGAGCTGATCACGACTAAGCCTACTTTTTTTATACCTTTCATATACATGGTATATAGACCCATCAAAATTTATACCGATCGGACGATGTGAATTGATTTATCCATATCGCCTGTCCATCTGTTTGAAATCAAACTTGCCCTTTAGGTTTTTTGATATTTCAATTAAACTTGGAATGTGGATGCTTTTTTATATTTATACGTAATTGGCAAGATTAGACTACTATAATATATATAATGCCGATCATTCAGATTTGAAGATTTGGGTCATAAATCAGTCAAAAAATTATCTAAGAGTGTAAAATTTGGTATATAGTATAGTTAAAGTGAATTGCACATTGGTGCCCATGTAACCGATTTGTTCAGGTATGAGGTTTAGCGCCAAAAATCCGTCAAAAATTAATTTTTTTTGTACAAACAAGAACTCAAGTTAATATTGCCACGGATCATTTTCAGATATGAAAATTGATATTTAATCCCAAATGCAGTACAATATGCTCAGAAAGGTATAAAATCTTCGACATAGCCGTCGTTTTTTCTGAATATTACTGAAACTGTTACTATGGGCGGAAATCCATATTATGAAGATGTCGAGTTGACTTGACTACGAGCTTAAATACTTCCTAGAACCTTTACTATACTTAGTGCTCCTCTTTGGAAAATGCTAGTTGAGTTTGGTAGACGCAAGTGAATAACAATTTGAGATCTTCGGATTATACGTTTTGAATTTTAGCTACTTGTTTCATGTCAAAAATACACTCGGAGTATTTGGAATTCTCTGCCGAACGAAAGCCGCCTAAATCCATATCGTTTTTGATTTTAACAACCAAATTTTATAAGTCTGACTATAGAACCTGCGAATAACTTAACGGCTCACGTAGGCCCTGTGCATGCTGTTCTTTGTTTTCCTATTATTTTTATAATTTTATGTTCCTTCTGTAATGCTGGCTACTAAATCAAGGCTTAAAATATTGGAATTATTTTTATAACACCAGAATGAATACATGATTATATTTGGTTCAGTTCTCATTAAGCATTATCTTACAAATGTAATTGGCCAGATATGCCTTTTATATGCATTTTGTAATATCATCTTCCAGTTCAATGTGCTACTAATCTCAACTAATAGATCGTTTGATTATATTTCTGAAAACTTTCGGCCTGCAGTGTGCAAAAATTATCGTCGGATTAGCCTCCACCTCCTCCTTCTCCTCTTCAGCAGGGATTGTTGAGCCCTCCGATTGTATTTCTCAAATAACAGCTACTCATAACATCAATCGGCCGTTCGGACGTGACAAAGAATAAACTGCGGGTCTCAAATTGGAGAAGGAGCTCGGCCGAAAGGTGCTTCAGCGATTACATAGCGCCATATACTTATATATTTATACATAAGCCTCCTCAATATCGCATGTAAGGTCCTATAGAGCGTATTGTGTGAAAGAATAAAGCCCACCGTCAGCATATTGATTGAACCTTATCAATGTGGCTTTGGGCCGCAAAAAACAACAATTGACCAGATGTTTACCATACGTCAAATTTTGGAAAAGACGCTCGAAAAATGGATCGACACACATCACATTTTCGTCGATTTTAAATCAGCCTTCGACATCTCGAAAAGGATGTTTGAATTTGGTATCCCCGCAAAACTTATACGACTGTGTAAACACCAAAGCTCTGTCAGGATCGGGAAGGATCCTTGGAGGCTTGGGCGAAGACTACATCTGATAAGACGGAGTAAGGACTTTTTGACATAAATGTTTAATGATCCAACTAAAAACGATATCTACAGAAAAACAGGTAGATAATGCAACTTTGAAGTGTTTTAAAATTTTAACAGTACTATTGGTTCTAACCGCCTTAGAATTTCTCGCAACTACATGTTATCATCTTGTTGGAGAGCAGTGTGGGATAGCCATGAGCCAATCGCCCGTAAGCCGCTGTATACATTGAGTAACAGAAGCAATCGACCATGTCATGTTTTTCGCAAAGGTTAGATTTCCTATGACTCAAATAAAACGGCGAGCTACACGGGAGATTTTTTCTTCATTAAACTCACAATATGTTGGAGGCACTATTGGCGCTATGGATTGCACTCATGTGTCAATAATGAGCACAAGAAAAAATAAGAAGCCTTTGTTTACCACCATGAATACCATTATATCAATGTAAAAACAGAATTTTATAAATTTTTAAGTAACACATATATGTATATTGTACATCGAAATGTGATCCTAAGCTGAAGATTTTAATACTAAATACCACGATTCATTTGTTTGGAGCTCCTTTTCAGTGCCTAGAGTCATTTAGCGTAGTTTGAAAAGTGGAAACCCTAGCATTTTATTGATTGGTAAACCTTGTGAACTATTGCAACTCATTTACTAAAAATAATTGATATTATGAATTTATTTGTTTTTGTCGTTCCTCTTTGTGATTTTCGCATATATTGATGTTTTGATAAGCTTTTTTTTCATTTTAATAAAAAGGAAATGCCAGCTAACAACTATCGTTGTAAAAGAGTTCTAGAATCACGCAATTGTTAGTGCGAGCGACTACATCTGAACAAATCGGTGCGTGGGGGCTATGTGTAGAATACCAAATTGCATGCTGTTACATGATTTTCTGACGAATTTATGGCATAAAATTTTAAATTTGAATGATCGGTCTTATATGCCATAGTGGTCCGATCTGGCCAGTTACGACAAATGTACCAATGAATCTGCCTACCAAGTTTGGTTGAAATATCGCAAAAACTGAGGTGCTACTTTCCGTTCAATGATGAACACACGGAAATGGCTAAATTTACTCAGCTCGTCGTAGTCTAGTCAAAGTTAATATACCATTGCATGAATATGAAAGGTATAATAAGTAAAAATTTTACTATAACTTTTCTCAATTTTTGCTATTTAACTTTCCTGCATGCGTGTGTGTGTGTGTGTGAGTTTTGTAATTTCCTTTGCCAAAGTTACTCTCGTAATTAAAACTAAATTGATTTATAATTTTCTTCTCATGACCGCTACGCTTATTCGTCTAACCTGGAGAAGGCAGAACTTATGGTGCGGTTGTTATGTTTAATGATGTCAGTATCATCGGTATACGTTAACAATTGTACACTCTTGTAAAATATTGTGCCTGGTCTATTTAGCTTCGCAGGATGGAAGAATCACGCTATAAAGGATCACTTTATCTAAAACTTCGCTGGATATTGAACGGCTTGATCTGGCGACGGCTATGTAGCGTGACAATTTTTCGTGTGCTGGAATCTAGTACCACAGACAACCCTATTTCGGGACCGGGCGAAGGCACTTCACCGAGGAATACGCTGATCCTTTATTGGAACGTATTTTTATGTGGGATGTCCCAAACCCTACACAAAAATACCGGACAATTCGTCTTTTCATTATGTAAAATAAGAATTCCTGGCCACTCCCAGGTGACCGGTAGTCAAAAACTTTCATCCCTTGCGTGAATTTCTACACGTGGCCCCTTCCTCCTCGTATAAGCTATTAAATTCTTAAATTAATTATTGTTTATGGAGAGCGCCTGAAAGTTTGTAACTGTTTATGTGCTAACGGGACTCTGGTATAAATTCAAGCTGCTTATGCATGAATGTTGTGAACAAGAGGTTAACTTATTACATTAAGTTTTAGATTATGCTTAAAGAGTTTTCGACTTAGTCGGAAAACGAGTAAAGTATTAAACTAAAAACTGAGTTGAAAAGAAATTGTAATGGTATTTAGTAAACATTACTAAGTTTAGTAACTTTTTATTTAGTTTATTATTTTGGGGTATTAGGTTTGTGACGAGTGTAAATCTATTTCCCTAGTGCCTGTGTTCACAAATATTGTATACATAAATTTTTAAACTCATATATACACATTTTCATAACTATCCGTAACTTAAAGTATTACTTAATTGAGATTCATTTATCGAAAGTACCGAAATTAATGCTGTTAGATTTTAATTACGCTTGTCATCTGGCTAAATGTCATATCTTACTAGTTATGTTTCCATTTGTATACCAACCATTTGACTTAACGTTTCAGTTTACTTGTTTCCACACTCTGAGTAACATAAACGGAGAGACAACTTTTACACCTCATATTTTTTGGTTCTCTACCTGGGACACCAAAACTTCGAAGATAATGTAATCAAGAAATCAAATGCTCCGATTGTTCCATAAGGATTGAGGCAAAGGGATTAGGATTGTCTTGTAAAAAATTCGTTAAATACCAACATCAGTCGTTAGCGTTTTTGAATTTTTTCAATACAAATAGTTTGTACGGTTTGTATGAATGTTGTGTTATAATATATGATTCAAATTCGGTTTAGCTGCATGTTATTTATATATATATGTATATATATAGATTTATTACACATCGCAGAAGGATAAGACGAACCAAACTAACCATTAGTTTTAATAATACCTGGTACAACTCGGACGAAAAAAAATTGCAAAAGTCATTCTAATTTGGCAACAAAACAGACAATGAAAGCCAAAGTTGTTATGAAAACTATTTTTGAATGAGCGTGAACCCATCCTCAACTGGATCTAAAGTTATCTAAATACCCTACAATAAATTACTTAATAAAATCGTATAAGATACACTTATTTGCCAGTATAAATAAGAAAAACAGTTTTAATCTTGCTATGATACAATTGGGATGAAATGATTCAATAGCAAGCCAAAGTACTAAGGCCACGCCTAGCCAATCCCGGAGATCACCGTATTAGGGAATTTAACAGCGAGATTCGGCATAAGGTTAGTACCCACAAGCGGAACAAGTGGGAGGAGCACTTAAGGTCCTGCAATCTCTCTTCTGGGGTAAACAAGCTCTGGGCTACAGTCAAATCGCTGTCTAATCCGACGAGAAGTGATTATCGGGTGGAAATTTCATTCGTTGGTCCTCGTCGGACCCGAAGAGGTGCGCGAACTATTTTAGCCGATTATTTACACTGCACCCTTCGGTTGAAAGAACGAAAATACGAGTAATCCGCCGTCTGCTCAAACTACCAAACAGCGGCGAGACGCTTGATTTCTCCAGGGAAGAGGATCAGGGAGTTATCGGGAAGGCAAAAGCCTCCAAATCTATCGATTCGGACGGAATAATCATGCTGATGTTAAAACGTTTGAGCCCAGCGTGAGCAGATTATCTCACCAAGGTTCTCAATTTATTTTTGACTACTCTAATTATACCCGACGTGAGGAAACTGGGTAGAGTCCCGCTACTAAGCGGGAGTCTTATCGGCCGATATCGCTTCTTTCCCCAGTAGCGAAGACAATTGAGGTCTTGCTGCTAACATCGCTTACACACCATCTGAGCCCAGCTACACATCAGCATGGTTTCCGGAATCGTGCAGTGCTACTATCGGGCATTGAGCATTCCTCATTACCGCCTAGGTTGAAGAGGTTGACCATGAATTACCTGAGTGGTCGTCAATCATCGGTTGACTTTCGAGGTCAAACCTCAAAGCTATGGGAAATTAAACAGGGGGTTCCGGAGGAATGCTACTGTCGGGATCATCCCCTCAGACAGCTACTGGAAGCTGAACCACCACATAGGAACTTCAGGAAGGGAGTACATGACTATCGCGACGCCGTACATCAATACAAACAAGATCCGCTGGACTGGACGGCGTACAGTCAGGCTATAAACACCATTCACCGAGAGTCCGTTAACACCTTTGTGAGCTCTCTTTCGGTGAATGGTGTTCTCGGAGTTCAATCCCCACCCATAGCAGAACAAAAGCTCGACTTGCCTCGAGAGACCCGTGTACGAATTCCCGCATTGACCTAAATGACTCAGACTAGACCTACCTGACCCTAGGCGGGGTTGGCAAAGCCACTACAACAACAACAACAACACTAAGGCATGTTTTTGAGTCATTTCATCACAATTATATAATGATCTGAACATTTTCTCTCCCATTCTTAGGAACTCCCATATATTGTGATAACTAGTTAAATATTAAATCTCTTTATTAATGCCATACACATTGGCATTGGTAAGGCTTGGGATTTTTTTGGAGATGGAAAAATCAGGGTACTCGTGCGATTAAATAATCGATTTAATTTATGTTTGCATATTATAAACGAAGTAATTCCTTCAAATATTGAATTTTTTTTAATGAATAAAGTATAATATGTATAACCACCTCTTAACAACTTCTGGCAGTTGGTCAGCAGCCACATTAGTCGAGTAGTTAGTAATGCATACTACTCGGAGAATCATGGGCTTGAATCACAACCAACATCCAAAAGTTATAGATAATTATTTAAAAAATATTTATTTAATTGCCATCGCCCCTCGGCAAGGAATATCAACCCTTTCGTTGGAAAAGCACACACCATAAATGAGAGGAAATTATAAAGTGCCAATTATATATATTGTATATCGGGTCGCGGGGGTGACCGCGATTGCGGAGTGGTTGGCATTGCGTACTGCCATTCGGAAGGCCTGGGATCGACCAGGTTCGACCAACATCCAAATGTATATAAAATTAATTTTTCTAATTGCGAGTCCAGAATAGCCCTGATTACATATATTGCATACTCGCCTTATGTAATTTAAGTACACAATTACATTTTTTTTGACGATTTGAGTTGCTTCGAACTTATGAGATTATATATTTTCTGTTAACCTGGTATAACGTCCCCTAATAATAATAAAAAAGCAGTGCGCGCTACTAAACGAAGAGTAATGGGTGGTTACATTCCAAACTAGATCAATATCGAAATGTGTGGAACAAAATTTTCTAATTAAGAACACATATACCTTAAAGGACTGAGATCAAAATAATTCCCCGTATATTTATCTGCCTTATGGGACAGTAAAGAGATACTTCCCAGATACATAAATCAAAACAATATTCATAAAAATGTGCTACTCTGCGTGGGAATATAACATTGGTAAATATCGCGTTTGAGTTAAGGACGGAAATGCTTTTTTTTCTCCGCTGTAGTTGCCAAACTTTACATAATTGTAATAAATTGTATTTACGAAAACTACAACTTACAACTTATTTATATATGCGCTCTTTTGCCACCGGTTTCTATTATTTTGTGTTCCGATTTGCTGCTTACGACACAGAATTTAACTAGTTACATCGCATATTAACCTTCAGCCTACATGGGGTAAAAGGAAAATGTGCGTCGTGCCATAGCTTATGCAATGGGAACTAGTAAACTCTATGACATATTGTTACATACTCACGCACATGCGTCAACCACACAGCCCTAGCCGTAGACAATGCGACATCAACAACGATGATATAAACAAATTCAAATATAATGAAAAGTGAAATAAAAAACAAAAAAGACGAGCTGCCTTCAGCCTTGCTAGAGCCTTTATACCTTTCATGAACATAACAAATTTATTGCAATTCCAAAATTCTATTTAGATGATTTTCAGTGTCAATATTAACAAACATCACGCTCTTAGATGTTTTTTGACGAATTTTTGAAGCAAAATCTCATATCGGTCATATGGGGGCTATATGATATAGTAGACCCATTTTTCCAAAAAGTAATTTATTATATATGAACAAATTTTACGCTCTAATATGGTTGTTTGTTCGATTCAAAATTTAAAATTAAAAAAAATCTGACGTTCTTGTACCACAGTGGTTTGATCTGGTCTGTTCTTACAAATATACCAGTGCATATGTCTACCAAGTTCCGTTCAAATATCACAGAAACTGAGGGACTAGTTTGCGTTCAAACAGAACAGGCTTGTCATTCTGATTGGGTCGGTATAAACTTTGATGCGTCTATGTCTTCCCCTTGTGGTACTCACATATTTCAGGCCATAGTTAATATACCATTTTATGAACATGAAAGGTATCATTGAATTGTAGATGAGACGGAAATACATATGTGCATTTATGCATATTTACATATGTACATAAATTCAAACAGCTACATACGAGAAACGGAAATGCAAACAAAGAAGTAAAAACTGTGTCAACGTTGTTATGAGCAGTAAGAACCATCATGCTGTTGATTTCCTCAGAAAAGTACAAAAAAGTGCAACTCATCATCAGTGAAGCAATTTGAAGTGCAAACTTTTTGAATAAAGGATATGAAAATTTTCAAATGTCTACGGTTTACTCTAACCGGGTACACTAACAAATCGATAAGCGGGGTCGATCACCTTTTTGGAAAAATATTATCAAGCGAAACAATTACTAGAAAAGGATTTACTCTGACCTATTTCGTTTATGGGGCCGATCACGACAAGGTTTCACTTTCTTTATTTCATATTTGTTATTTAACAAAATTGCTCTCAAAAGGATATGAACTTAAGCGAGAAATAAATAATGATATAATTATAAGACAATCTACTTACAGTGTTTTTAGAGTGAGAAAACCTGCTTGTTATTTATATCAAGAATTACAAAAGAATAAACGGTTTTGGACCTAGGTAACCATAAGTTTTTTTTTATGATACTTTAATACGCTAAATCCCTTGACTTGAGTCTTAAATTTATACTTTTTTATTGTTTAAAATGCGTGACAGATGCTCTTTCGCTCAATCCATGTTATTGACTAATTTTTTATAAAATAGTTATTTTAGATTATTTTATATCGATTGATTAGTTTAAAATTATATCGATTTGTACTCGTATAATACTAAGGGTCCTTGACAAAAGATGCTACTTTGAACTATGAAGGCAATAGAGAAGTCTTCTCTCGACGAATAGAAAATATCACAACAAATTATTTATCATTCCAGTGCTGCTATATGGTGCATAAGAGTAGACGATGAGAACAGATTTAGAGAGAAAGATTTTGCGTAAGATTTCCAATCCTTTGGCAATGGTGAGCACGGCAGATGAGGGAACGGTAAGCTGAATGAGATGGGATGACATTGACATAGTTCAGCGAATTAATAGACCGGGGATAGGCTGGCTGGGAATGTCATGTCATTCGCGTGAAACCGCTTCAGCTTTGAAAATATTACATGCAGTACCCATTGGTAAATCATAAAAAGGCGAATAACGTATTTCCACAAGAAGGAAAAGTCCTGTATATTTGAGAAAAATCGCAAATTACGTGAACGATAATGGACGAGTAGAATAGCCATATTATTTTAACTCGACATCGACATTTCATTCATTACTTACTCCAAAAAAAAAAAAGGAAGAAGAAGAAGAAGGCCTGTCTTTGGTATCCGAGGTTTTATAACTTTCATAAACATATAAATTCATTGCAATTTGCAGATTTATATGACTTTTGGTGTCAATATTAACTTAAATTCACGTTTGTAGAATACCAAATTTCACACTCTTAGATGCTTTTTTGATGGCCTTCTTATTCAAAACCTCATATCTGGAGAAATCGTTTATATGTGGGCTATATGATATAGCCTTCCGATTTTGATGATTTGCAATTCCAGTGCAATTCATTATGTGTGTTTATAATACCAAATTTCAAGTTTCTAGATGCTTGTTTGACGGAGTTTTGACCGGAGTGTGTGGGAGCTATACTGTGACGGAAATCCCAAGTACGAAGAACAGATAAAAGAAGCGGTAGTAGCTACTACAGGCAGACGACTTATCAGCATGTTAAGATAGCGTGAACGGAATGTCTGGGTCGTCGTTAGGTTTAAAAGGAGCGTTAGCAGCTATCGTAGGCAATCGAGTTTAAAACTCAGTAGCGACAACACCGGTCCAAATTGAACTGGAAAATAATTGTGTGATAAAGACTTAAACCAAATAAACCATTGTAATTTATTACGAGACCTAAAGAACAAATCTTGTACTGTAACGCGAAAATTATCGAGATTAATTACGAAAATCGTCACAACTGGTGCCAGAAGTGGGATTTGCTAAGAAAATCCCGGACAGAAATTAAAATTGGTCAAGATTCAAGATTGGACGATACTGCCCCCTCAAAAATAAATTGGCGAAGCGAGGAAATAAGACGGGACTACAATCAAGACTGCGAGATGATATGGAATTCGAAGGAATTTATTTGCGCCTATATAAATTCCTTCACAAATACAAGACCAGGAAGGGCGTATTTCTTTTCGACTCACATAGCTTCAAGAGAGTATTAACAAATACTGTGTAGAACTCCAAGAGAGATAGAACAAAATCGAGGAGCGTCATGACATAGTAGGTCGGGTCCGCGAGAAAACTTAAAGTTAGGAGGAATACCCCATGATCTCCCTCTCGCAGATCAGTTATAAAGCGAGCTACGTTATTATCGGTGGAAATGTGAATGGATATGAGCGGGTATTAACTGTGGATATGGGCGCGTCACACTCCATCATTCGATCTAACTTGATCACCAAGGAGATAAGTCCACTTTTCCAATCTGAAAAATCGGTACTATTTATGCTATAGTCCGATATGGCCGGCTTCAACAAATGTACGTATAAATTTACCACTTTATCCCCCCAAGTTTAATTGAAATATTCCCAAAAAAAACTGACTAATTTGTGTTCAAACATACGGATAGACGGACATGGCTAAATTATCCCAGCCCGTCATTCTGATATACATTTTGGTGGGTTTATATGTTCTCCTTGTGGTACTAAACTTATACATGTAAGTAGTTCATGAAAGATATAATGACACATCAGTTTTCAAAAAGTCAATAAAAACTATGTAACAAAACTCGGAGGCACTAATTTTATCTGTGACTGTTTCGTAGTTGCACATAAAACTTTGGAATAAGTTTACTAATATTTTTAAATCACGAATATAAAATTTTTTCTTCAATTTTTATATATCAACTTATTAATATTTTTCTTGTTCATATTATTAAACTTATTATGGTCGCTTCTCGGCAGGGGATGCCGATGAAACTTCATCAGCCTTTCGGAGGCGGAATGAAGAATGAACTGTAGGTTCCTCCATCTGTTTGAAAATCATCATGACGCACACGAAAAATTGGTGGAGAAACTGTGCCGAAAATCGTTTTAGCGGTTATAAAGAGCTAATTATATATTTATTGTATATATGGTTATAAATTAGTGATTAAAATTGAAGAAAAAACAACAAACACATCTGCTTTAAGTGTAAGTCCAGTGTACTCCTAATACACGGATATCACTCGTAGCAACCATTTTTTATGTATTGAGTATACTGTTTTACAAAAATTTATTTGCTTATTCTATGCATACGTATTTTCATTAAAAATCAAAAAAATTTAATTAGTTAAAACTCTTTGCTGAATTTGCTTTTGTATAAGGCTAATAATTGGTAGATTTGAGAAACAACTTAGCAAAGGACAATGATAAAAGCAAAAAGTAATACTATTCCGTCATTATAGATTTATTTCTCAGGCACAAAATTTGCAACCGCTTTGATTAATTAAATAAAAATAGGCTGAAACGAAATTCAGTTTGTTTGCTGCCGTGAACGGTTCAATGACGTATTAAAATTTTTGGTTACTCACTATTTCTATGCAGAATTTTGTACGTTCGAGAGCTCTTAAGAGGCAACAATATACTAAGTTTACTTTGGAAACTTACAACATAAATTGAAACTACTTAGATATTAAACTTTTTAGACGTTAGAATACAGATATGCAGTTAACACATATCACATTAAGAACGCAATTTAAGGCCCCAAATATCTCCGCATATCTATACCCACCTAGGTCCCATTACTTTTCAATGACATGGACATAACATTAAAGTCACCGTTCCATCTCTTCTTTAGTCATTTTCTTAAAAGAAAGGTTTGTTACCCAAGTAGAGTAGATCTTTATTAGAGAGCTGAAATCGATGATAATTTGAACGGTTATATTAATTACCCTTTATAATTATTGTGGAGAATCGGGCATAGTCTATCAAATTAGCTCTAAATATTTTAGTAAATGTATCCCGAATAGTTGTATATTGATTTAAATATTATATTCCGACAAATTATTCAAGACAAACAATAACAACAACACGACACAGGGTTGCTTTTTCTTTGTGCAATCTGTGGGAAACAAATATACATAGGCTTGGGTATAGAATATTTTTTTTATTGTAGCATATTGTTTTTCTTGTTTTGTTGTATAGGAAAACTTTACAATCTGTGCACCGTAGCATGCATTTCCTAGACACAGAGAATATCCCAAATATATTTTTAGATATGTATGTGTGGGTGTTTAGTCTAATACCATATGCATACATATGGATTCAAATACGCTTTCTGGCTCAATCTGCTAAGTCAATATTGTCAGTACTCAATATTAGTCCTAACAAGCACAAAGCACATACTTGAATAACGAATGACTTGCTGTCAGTACCAATTGTCCAATGGAGGCTATAAATTTCAGAAGCCTGTCATGCAGGCTCCCATCATAAAGCTCTTCTCAAGCAACACTCTTGCATATGCAATGTTTGTGTTATACTCATATTAGTATGTACTACTGACTAATAATTAAGGTTATCACTTAATTAATCTTTGAGTAGAGTTATAGGATATGTTAGATAGTTAGTCTGGTTACACAAAAGCGTACATAAGTATGCCAATATTATTAGAAGTAGGGGTAGATTAAGTAATTATGCGGTAAATCAGATTCTGTATTTTATTATACAATAAAATGACCAACAATCCTTAGAAATCGAACAGAGGACAGATCATCCATCAATTAAAATGAGAGGTAAAGACAGTGGGTTCGATGGTCGTTTCTTAATTAACACTAGAAAGGCCAGCACCGTTAATTTGCCCGCAAATCGATTTCATTCATAAACATTTCGCAACCTATGTTTTTGCTTATTTTCATATCTTATGACTTTTCCTAATTTGCTATTATCAGGATAAGTCTATATAATAAAATATTAAGCTGTATGTTATATACGAGATTCCTTTACATATATCTACTAAGTCCGCTAACCGTCAATGTGATGGCTTGTTGATAAAGGCTTGTTGATTTCTGAATAAACTGCTACTATCTACTTTGTTTACATTACATTTTTTAGACATTAATTTCGTTTAGTGAATAGTAAAATGAGTCGTCGTCTACGTCCCAGTAGTTCTCAAATAGAACAAGAACTGCTGCAATATCGGAATGCCCAACTAGATCTGTCAGGTGATAAAAGTGTTGACGATTTATCAAACATTTCTACCGGATTACTTCTAGATTACTCTGCTATAAATAACAATATTAGTAGATCCATTAACGGCGGTTGAACAGCGTACGTGGAACGTTCAGCTAGGACATCAGTACCGGAAGTTGATATGTTACAAGTAGCAAGTGACGGGACATAATTGACTTGTAGTTCTGCAGATGCTAATGGAGTAAGACGTCGAAACCAGCAAAATATACATAGAGAAATCTCAGGGCCTACTACATACTCCAAGCGATACATTGAAAATATAAATATAAAATTTTTGCGTGGACTCTGTTTATTAATGAGTACATTCTACGACGTATAAAAGGATGTCCTGAAAAGGAGCATATAAAAATGTCAAGATGACACCTGGAACTTATGCCTTGACGAATTAGATCCATTTATTGCTTCGATTTATGCTCGTGGAGCCCATAACATTTACTCATTTTGGGATCCATCCTTTTTCAAAAATACTATGAGCAAAAATAGATTCAAGGAGATCATAAAATACGTACGTTTTGATTTGAGGGAAGCACGCTTTCTGCTCGCTTAATTAACAAATTTTGCGACGATTTCGGATGCTAAATTTCTGGAGGATATTTGACAAATGATGAGCATTTATTTACATCAAAAACTAGCTGTCTGCTTTTGCAATATATTGCAAACAAGACCGATAAATTTGGCATAAAGTTTTAGCTGCTTGTGGGTGTGGAGAGTAAATACCTATGTGGAGGATTTCCGTTTCTTGGAAAAGAGAGAACCGTTCAAACGATACTACATTACCCGAATATGTGGTTTCGAAAATGGTAGAATGCTATTTCAAAAAGGGGCCGAAACGTTACCACTGACAACCTTTTCACATTTCTAAGTTCTGCTAAAAAAAACTAATGGAACAATACGGAAAAACGAGTGGACGTGTTTGTACTAAAAGATATAAAACTTTTATGATGAAAACCGAGATCGATACAATCATTACTGGCTATCAAAGAAAACCGGAAAAAAATGTTATTATTTTGAGAACTCTGTGTCCCAACGTGAGCATAGGTGCAGACCAAAAACAGCTGTCGGAGACAATTAAATTTTATAATGAAATAAAATTTGGTGTCGACATCGTCGATCAATGGCATTCAATTACACCGTAAGAACTGGAAGTCGGAGAAAGCCTGTTCACGTTTTTTTACAATATACTTGATTTGGCAGCTATAACCTCGTAGATTCTATGCCAAAAAGTCACAGGAATAAAAATTTCTCGGCATGATTTTATACTTCAACTAGTGAACAATCTACTCTGTACGTAGCATGTGAAAAAATCCACTTCAACTGCGACTCATAGACAAGGATCTAATTCTGAAACAAGTAAACGATTTACTACAAACATTAAGAGGCGGCAACGTAAAGTCAATAGTAGTTGCAGAAAAATGAAATGTGTGAAAACTGCACCATCTGTAAAAACGCTGTTTGAGGAAAATTTATTAAATTTACCAAAAAAAAAATTAAATAAAATAAAAATATTTATTACATATGCCACTCAGTTTTAATGCTAAAATTTTTTATTACCAATAAAAAAAATTGGTAATGGTATACCGACTGAATCTCTAGTACCATTAAATTGACCGCTGCGGACTTTGAAAGTATAGAATGAAGCCCGGCTATTCTAGTGTTAAGCCTTGATATAATTTTTTTAATGCAAATCTGATATAAAGAACTAAATAAAATCCTGCGTTGTTTCAATGTGCCTCAAGTTAATATGCTATAAATAGCAAAATATATACAATTCATTCTTTTGCGGAAAGGATTTAGCGAGCTCGCGGATAATATCTATTGACCCTTATGTGGCTAAATTTAGCTAATGATAGGGAAAACCGAACTAATACGTATTGAGTAAAAAGGTAATAGTGCGGGAAAAATAATTACTTGTACTAATTATTGTAGCATGTCTCTAAACTTCTAGGTGGCAGTGTAAGTCACCTACTAGTTATTATCCATATTCTACGTTGCATGTTCATATTGCCACTACTCTTTATTGTGTTAGTTATTTTCCATTTAATTTTTTGTTTTTCAATCAACTATGATTGTAAGACATGAGGGCGATATTCAATTTCCTTTTTTGTTTGCTTTAATTATCTTTTCTTAATTATTTATAATTTTTTTACAACTCATCACTAAGAATTGAAAAAAAATGCGGTATTTGTACTTTAATTCATGAACTTTACAATGGGTTGAAACGTTTCAAAAAAACTCTGGGCTGAAACTAGAAAAGCCAATTTGGAAGTATGGTATTCAACTATGTGAGTTGCAACCTGTGCGACTAATATTGAGGAAATACAGTCCAAAATTCTAAGAGTACTAACGAGTATGTGGTAAGTTTGCAAAGTAAAAATTCACAAATGCCTTGGTATCCTATTGGTTAAACCTGAAATTGGCCTTCTAAGGAGAGTGCCATAGTTCGCAAAGTATTCAAGGTTAACTCTGGTTAACACTTTTTTAATAACGTTTAAAATTTGTACACTTTTAGGCTTAAGTAGGTTTAAAGAGATTCAGAAATAAATAAATTGCGTTATTTAAAAAATTAAAAAAAATTTATTGTAAGTTATGAACAATCATTTTGTTAAAAATATTCGTTATGTTTTTAATGAAATCATTTAATACTATTATGTATGTATAAGTATTTTATGAAATGGTTCAACAGCAAGCTTTTCGTTGAGAAAAGGACTCCATGTCGTTTATTTTCAAGTCGGGCACAGAAATCGGAAAGTGTAGTCACTTTAAAATGTAATATAAAGGCATGCATGCTCCGAATATATAAAGGGTGTTTTTTTATAGAGGTATAGAACTTTAAGTTGGCATTACTTTTCAAGATGGCGACCGATTTAACAGCTGTCAAGTGATTTATTCTCAGTTTGGTTTGGCATTTCATCATGAATAGACTCACGCCTGGACAACGCTTGCAAATAGTGCAATTTTATTTTGAAAATAATGGTTCTGTGCGGAAAACATATCGCGCACTACGTCCATTTTAGCGATGTTTAGCGATGAAGCGCACTTCTGGTTGAATGGCTACGTCAACAAACAAAACTGCCGCATTTGGAGTGAAGGTAATCCTCAAGTGTATGTTGAAACACCGTTACATCCAGAAAAACTGACTGTTTGGTGCGCTTTATGGGCTGGTGGAATCATTGGTCCGTACTTTTTCAAAAACGATGGTGGCCAGAACGTTACAATCAATGGTGATCGGTATAGAGCCATGATTACTAACCTTTTCATTCCTGAATTGAATAACCATGATGTCCAGGAGATGTGGTTTCAACAAGACGGCGCAACATGTCACACAGCTGGTGCCACAATAGATTTATTGAAAGACACGTTTGGTGACCGCCTAATTTCACGTTTTGGATCTGTGAATTGGCCTCCAAGATCTTGTGATTTAACACCGCTAGACTACTTTATGTGGGGCTATGTAAAGTCATTGGTCTATGCGGATAAGCCACAAACGCTTGACCATTTGGAAGACAACATTCGCCGTGTTATTGCCGATATACGGCCACAAATGTTGGAAAAAGTAATCGAAAATTGAACGTCCAGATTGGACTACATCCGCGCCAGCCGTGGCGGTCATATGCCAGAAATCATATTTAAAATGTAATGTCACAAGATTAACTTTTGGGATAAATAAAATTCATGTCAATCGAATAATCCATCGTTGTTTTATTGCAACTTAAATTTCTATACCTCTTTAAAAAACACCCTTTATAAATAATATTGAAAATATTGAAATTTAACATTTTGTTTTTGTGCATGAAAATTCATGTCAATCGAATAAGCCATCGTTGTTTTATTGCAACTTATATTTCTATACCTCTTTAAAAAACACCCTTTATAAATAATATTTAAATTTAACATTTAGTTTATGTGCATGAAATTGTCATGTTCTGATCCGATTCCATATAAAAATATGTACTTTGTAACCACTCCAACATTCAACTTTCTTTCTTTAACGAACTTGTACTTTTTTTTATGAATTTAGCAAACACAGTTATTAAATATTAAAAATCTCAAATGTTAAGGTTAAAACAAAGAATATAGTTAAGGCATTATTTTTTTTATATTAAATTTTTGTAACTCCACTTACATTCGTCTCAGCTCTTTGAAGTTTCAATTCGAAAGGAAAAATGAACCTCCGATTTGCAACTTTTATTTGTCTAGATTGAAAAGCTTACTTTTTGATTTTCATTTAATTTTCATTCCAATAATTTTTTATAAAACGGGCGGTAATGTGATAATCTTAATTATTTCTATTTATAAATACCTAACAAAAAAATATTCATTAAAAATTCAAAAGGTAATCAATTTCCAAAATAAAATGTTGCTTACTTTCGTAAATAAAATACTTTATAATACTAAATTTGACGCTTTTGATGCATATCAGAACAAATAGGTTATATGGGGCTACTTGATATAGTCTTCCGGCTTCGATGATTTTCATTACCATTGTGTAATTTATTATATGTATATATAATACTAAATTCACCATTCAATCATATCTGAACAAAGTGGTGTATGGGATTATGATTTCGATGATTTTCAGTACCAGCTTGTGATTCATTATATGTGTTTAGATTTCCAAATTTCACGCTCGTAGATGTTTTTAGACGGATTTATTGGTCTGATCTGGCTGGTTTAGATAAATGTCCGTATAAATGTACCAGTACATCAGCCTTTCAAGTATGATTTAAATAGCTCAAAAACTTAGGGACATGTTAACATTTAAACAGACTTACAGACGGTCATGACTAAATCACTTAGCTCGTCGTTTTGATCTTCTTCTGCTTCTAGTACGAGTGCTTACATACTTCGCACCAAATTTATTATAACATTTCATGTACATAATAAGTATAAAGAGTGAACTGAAGATCTGTATATGATACGCAAGAGGCATAAAATAACACAAGGTGGTACTTAGTGAGTTTCTACTAGAAAAGGAAGTTGACGTTATGCTATTAGCTGAAATTCATCTAACCTACTAGTATATATTTCATATTTTAGACTATAAGTTCTATAGCACAAATCACCCAGACAGACTAAAACATCTTCCTAAACCTTATATGCAAGTAACTTCAGTTTGCCTCAAAAATCGAGAAAATAATCTAGTGATATCTGCCATCTATTGTCCACAGCGATCGCGATAGCCGAGTAGTTAGCGTTGTGTACTACCAATCGGAAGCTCAGGGGAGTCACGGCTCAACCCGCATGCAAAATGGTAGAAATTTTTTTTTTCTAATTGTGGTCACCCCTTGACAGGTAATATGAACTTTTTCGAGTGTATTTATGATATGAAATAAAAGATTCTTATAAAAATTCATTGGCCGTTCGAAAGCGGCTTGGTATAAACTGTAGGTGGCTTCATTTGTTAGAAAAAGCATCAAGACAAAAAATACAAATTGGAGGAGGAGCTCACTTATTGCGGTTTCGGTCTTTCTAACCCAAAACATCTACAAGCGCTATTATATGTAATATCTAAATTTTGTTTTTCATAGCCAACCTACATATAATTCCCGATATTAATTTTGAAGTTACCAAAAATATTGATAGAAATCTTATAAATGCTTAAATTTAGAGCCAACTATTTGCTCTCAACCGCGGCTATTGTATCAACATCGAATACAGAGAGTCACCAAAGTTCAATACGAATCACCAACAGCCAAATTGAGCCCTTGTAGTGGCAAAACGTAGACTGCGCCGAGAATTGCAAAACAATCGGTCCTCTTAAACCTAAGCTAACCTAAGATTAAACCAAATGCAGCTGAGGAAACCTTTAAAGTGTAAAAAAGAAACGCATAAAAGTGATTTATTTTTACTTTGACGCCGAATTCTTCCGAAGACGAAAAATCAAAATGCTTCGCAAGTCACCTAAGCGAAGTATTTCAACCTAATGAATAAATGGAAATTCATTCATTCCAAAAATTAATACAATTCGTCCGAGATAAAAGCCATAACAAAACCTTTGAATGTAAAAAAGTCGTACTTTTAAAACGGTTTGGAGTATCCAAATACGGCTGGTGTTCCTGAAGGTTGGGGGTTGGTTCCAATACTGTATGTTTTATTTATTAGCGAGCGTAAAAGTATTAAGCTTAACTTTCATAGACGATATTCCTATTTTATGTAGAAGAAGACGTCAATTCAATTTTTCTAACTAGAAAACCACTTAAACCTTCTTGGAAGGTTTATCTTTAAAGGCAGAACTATGTCCTGCACTGAAGCATTTTAATGATTGCAAGGTAATAATTGGCACCCACCTATACAAGGAAAAATATCGTTAATAACAAAATTTTTCATTTTGAAATATACATATATATAAGTATAAAATTACAAAACATCCTTGACCTCAAATATAAAGTTAAATTACTGAATTTGCAAATTAAATAAATAACAAAAACAACAACAAGTAACGCACATCGTCAACAAATAGACAAAGGCTCTGTGTATATTTACAGAGATCGTCGTCTATAAATGCGAAAGAATTATTATTAAAACTTCCCGATATAACAAACTCTTAAGTATAATATCAGCTTTGCCTTGAAATAGAATAAATGAAACAATAACCTATTAAACTTATCCACTTAACAAATAAGCATGTTATAAAGATCGCTTATTGAAATTATTTAAACTCTTACTCAAAGTCAATATTAAATATTCTACTCATTCCAGAAGCAATGGATATCTAGCATTACAAAAACATTTTATCATTCTAAATTTAAAGAAAACTCGTGCAAAGAGAAATTATTGAGAATTTCACAAACAATTTCATGTACACACATAACAAATGTTCATAACATATGTACATAAAACCGCTAGCTTTAATTTTTTTTTTAAATTTAGTAAATCTAGTTGCAAGTGCATTTCAACCAACACAGATTTCCCTTGACTCAGTTCTTGACATTTTGCCGCTAAATATTAAACTAGTTGCAAAGTACTAGTTTACTACTTGACAGAAACTGCTCTAGACCAGAAAATACGAAACTGATACCAAAGGTTAGCTAAACTAAGCACAAACTCTTTTAATTTGGTCTTTTAAAAAAACTAATTTTTTAGACCAAGTCAGAGACCAAACTATGAAAACTGCCATCTCGTGCGATATATTTCTGAAAGGACTGGTTGGCTTGGTTCTTCCATGCTTTGCATACTGGTTTCGAAGTAGTTTAAAATTTTTCATTTGCTAGAAGGTTACATATGTTTGCGTACGTCTTATGTAAGAAAGCACTTGCAGTCCAAATACAATCCAACTCGGTTTTGTTAAAAGTTTGCGGTAGCCATGACCTCAAGAACTTTGAAAAAGAAATATTTAATAAACATAGTAAGGAAGGGGTTTGTTTTCTTTAGTGAAAAGTTTTTGTTTAATAAGTTGTAATTGCAGTGGGACTTGATTTGCATATATAATATATGTATGTACAATATATATGAATATTAATATAGTTAGTTTTGAATATTCGTGAAACCGGCAGGCCAGCGGCAATGGTATTTTATCGGACTGCAACTTTTATCTTGATTAAATTTGACCTAAAATTTTAATAAAACTACTCTCTCTCTCTTTCTACTTTTATAGAAATTCAAGTGAAAAACCCCGATGGCCTAGTATTTAGGGGCTGCCGTTACCAAGGCATCAAATTCACGGTTCTAATCTTATTGTATACAATTTTGTTTTCTTTTGCGAAGTACGAATTCAATATAAAAATACTAGCTTCTAGCTTGGAACATTTTTGGAAGATGATCTACTAATACTAGTACTATATTGGTGTAGGCACTACTTATATGATTATAGACGAACCAATAACGGCGCGCAATTCGTTTTTTTTTCTTGCAGTTTGGTTCCAACTCGAAATACCATGTGAAACTAGGTGCTTCTGAACTTGATCCTTTCAACGGAGTGGATATCTTCCTCGTCCTCTGCTTCCATGTGTAAATACTGCATCGAAAGCTTTCAAAGCTAAAGCGCTTTCATACATTCGGACGACATGACCTAGCCACTGCAGCCGCTGTATTTTTATTCGTTGAACAATGTCAATGTCGTCGTACAAGATAGCCCATCGTTCCATAGTGTATTTGTCGTTGCAAAGGAAAATAAATCTTCCGAAAAACTTTTCTTTCAAAAACTCCTAAAACCGATTCATCAGATTTCGACATCGTCCATGCTTCTGCACCATATATTCCAACGGGAATGATTAGAAACTTGCATAGTTTGGGTTTGGTTCCTCGAGAGAGGACTTTACTTTTCAATTGCTTACTCAGTCTAAAGCAGCAACTATTGTCATGAGTGATTCTGCGAGTCGCAAATGCGATGACTGTTTATTTGATAACAGGAGATATTTCGTCTTGCCATCGTTCACTACCATTCGCTTCGCTTATATATATTGTGGCGAAAATGCGAAGCGAATGACAGATGAAAGAGAGGAGCCGACAACTGGCACGTTCTAGAGCGTAACCGAGGCGATTATCGTAAACGACGATTATCGTAAACGACGCGATTATTCCAGGGGTTTCGTTTTTCAAGCAGCAAACAAGTATATAAGGACGACATTCGACTGCAAGAGGAATCAGTTGTGAATTAAACTCGTGGAGATTACATTACAGTAAAGTAATAAAAACAGTACATTGTGAAAGTTGTATACAAGTGATTGTGAATAGTAAAGTATATTGTAATTGAATTGTGAATTACTGAGTAATTAAAAGGACATTAATTAAATTCTTTATAAATAAAGAAACTGCAAATTAAGTTGGCGATTTTATTTAGCAATCCAGGGATCGTACCCGAAGGATTTGGGAAATCATCGAGGTTAGTCAGCAAGATCGTAACAATTGGTGTCAGAAGTGGGATTGTTAAATAAATTCCAAAGGATAATTATTGAAAAATGGTGAAGATTCAGGATTTGACGATACCTCCTCTCAAGAAGGAGTTGGCAAAGCGAGGATTGTCTACTACAGGAAATAAGGCAGAGCTGCAAACGCGACTGCGAGAAGCAATGGAAGTCGAAGGTATCGACTTGAACCAATACGAATTCCGCCGCGAGGATGAAGATGTATCCTTGAAGGATGTTGACAAGGAAGAAGCTAGTGATTCTGCGAAGGAGTTGGAGCAGCCACAAAGTAAGATTCAAGAAAATGTTCCTGGCTCATCTGCCGGTATGGACATGAACATGTTGCTGGATGCAATTTCACAAATCAGTGCCAACATGTCACAAATCAATGACAACATGTCACAAAAGTTTGATGCACAGGATGCCCGTAATTCACAAAACATGTCACAAATCGATGCCAGCATATCTATCACAAAAGATGGATGTACAGGATGCCAAGATGTCACAAAAGATGGATGAACAGGATGCTAGGCTGTCACAAAAATTCGATGGATTAGAAGGAACAATCGCACAAATACAGCAAAATCTTGTGAAAGACAATGCGGAACTTAAGGAAAGACAGGATCGATTCAAGGAGCGACAAGACAAAATAGAGGAGCTAATTAAGACCAAAATCAACGAGCTCGAGCGACGTGTCCGAGATTTGCAGTTGCATCGTCCAGCCAGATCGATGAACGGCCCGTGGGTAGAAGCACCATCCTTTGACAGCACAGCTCCATTCCAGATCTTCAAGCTCCAGTTCGAGAAGACGGCTGAGTTAAATAAGTGGACCATCGAGGAAAACTCCGCTGCGCTATTTGTTACGTTGAAAGGACCTGCAGCGGATATTTTGCTGACTATTCCCGAATGTAAGAGGGATAACTATGGCGCAGTAATGCGAGCCCTGGAAAGACGCTATGGTAGCGAACACAGAAGACAAATTTACCAGATGGAGCTGGAACAGCGTGACCAAAAACACAATGAATCTTTGCAGGAATATGCTTCGGAAATTGAGAGATTGGCTCATTTAGCCACAGGGCACGCGTCGGCTGAATATCTCGAAAGATTAAAAATCCAGAGGTTCGTCAGCGGAATTAAGGACGTGTACACCAAGCGAGAGACTTATGCGGATCCAAAGTTAATATTCGCTGAAACTGTTGCGTATGCTCAGACACGTGAAGCAGCGGCACTGCTATGTAAGCCAGCCTACAAAGTGGAGCGGTTGGAGGTAGAAACACCAGACGTGAGGACTGAAATATTGAAAACTTTAAAGTCGATAGCAGGAATGAATCGTTGTGGTATTAAGAATCAAGGTGGAAAGTGCTTCAGTTGCGGTGAAGCAGGTCACTTCGCACGCGAATGCCAGTCGGGCTCCAACAGAGAGGAAAGACGACGAAAACGATGCTCAAAAGCTGAGGGCATAATAGACGTCCGGCGAATAACAATTACACGAGCAGGAAAGTGGGAGGCAAGCCACTTAAGAAAATGTCAGCAAGAAGACCCAGACTTGGAATTGGTAATGCGCGGATTGGAGGTGAACAGATGGCCAAGTAAGGAACAAATGGCAAAGGGAAGTTCCATCGCGAAGGCATACTGGGCACAATGGAACAGTTTAGAGTTAATATCTGGCTGTTTGCTCTCGGAAGCTTATAGTAGTTCCGAGGTTAAGAATTCCGGACATTCTTAAGGAATTTCACAATGGTCCTAGTGGAGAGCATCTAGGCATTAAGAAAATGCTGGAGAAGATCAAACAGAGGTTCTATTGGGTTGGTTGCCGTCAATCGATCGCTGAGTGGATTGCTAACTGCAAGAAGTGCATAGCAACTAAAGGGCCAAAACCACGAAACCATTACAAATTGAGGGCCAGGTATGACAAAGCAATGAACTCTGAAGGCTTCCAAAGTGGAGATTTGGTGTTGCTGTGCAGTCAACAACAGAAGAGAGGTTTGTCCCAAAAACTTCAATGCGTTTGGGAGGGTCCATATAAGGAAAACAAACGGCTAAATGACGCAGTGTATCGAATACAAACTGTGGGGAGCCCGAGAAACAAGATGAAAGTGGTCCACCTAGAGAGGCTTGCTGCGTTTGGAACAGCGAATGTGTCTGATCGGGACGATCAGACTTAGGTGGAGGGCAGTGTGGCGAAAATGCGAAGCGAATGACAGATGAAATAGAGGAGTCGACAACTGGCACGTTCTAGAGCGTAAACGAGGCGATTATCGTAAACGACGCGATTATTCCAGGGGTTTCGTTTTTCAAGCAGCAAACAAGTATATAAGGACGACATTCGACTGCAAGAGGAATCAGTTGTGAATTAAACTCGTGGAGATTACATTACAGTAAAGTAATAAAAACAGTACATTGTGAAAGTTGTATACAAGTGATTGTAAATAGTAACGTAAATTGTAATTGAATTGTGAATTACCGAATAATTAAAAGGACAGTAATTAAGTCTTTATAAATAAAGAGACTGTAAATTAAGTTGGTGATTTTAATTTAACAATCCAGAGATCGTACCCGAAGGATTTGGGAAACCATCGAGGTTGATTCAGCAAGATCGTAACAATATATATATATATAGACCAGAAAAGCTTCAATCATAACTACAGGAGGTGTTCAGTACATATTAAATAGCGATTATAATATTCCGTAACAAAAATTCCTATCGAAACCAAAGCTTAAATGCAAGATTGCAATTTGCCGTCATGTTTTGGGATTGTTGAGACCGTATTGTAGTGACTGCAAAAATATTCTTCATATTGGTTTTCGGGGAGTGTTGCGGGAATGACAGTCCTTGGCCTGATAAAAATCCGGATCGTTCCGGTATAAAGATCTGACTTTAGCGGGAGCTATTGGCATGCCTTAGCGCGGGTAAATTCTTGAAGCCCTAACCCGTAGTTATTAATTTGGAGTGATGAAAAGAAGCTTAATTTGGATGGTCTATATGGGAATCAAGTCTTCTGCCAAGATAAGAAACTGCCTATATGAAGGGCAGGTTTTATTTCCAAAGGCTAAGAAAAACTATAATAAATACTATAATACAGTGCACGAATGAGACATTATTACTTTAGTTATGCATACTCCTATAGCTACTTCGATGCTTGTAGTTAACACCTCGGTATGTATGCTTTTTGAGCTGGTGAAAGTAAGGGGGGTTTCTAAGCATGCGATGTCGCGCCTTTGGGAAATTGACCATCAGTGTATATACAATGAAACGGTCGACAAATAAAATTGCTATGGTATGCACACCACTGAACTTAATATTCTCAGACTTTATACCTAATATTGAAACATATAGAAAGTAATCGAATTAGCAAGTAGTGTAACTGAAATCAAAATTTAGATAAGTTAAGGCATTATTTATTGATTCGGGTACAAAATAATACGACTTACTATATATATCCAAACTTAAAGAAAAAATATAAGTGCAGAAACACTATAATTTTTATTTGTCATATAATGGGATATTCCGTGTAGCATGTTGACCTGTCTGACAAGTGCGAAATATTAAATTTCATTACAACAAATTTTGGAAGCGTTCAACCGGATTATATGTTAAGTGGACAAATATAGCACGTTTAATGTAATTATGCAAATATGCTTTGCCGGTGATGACTGTGTGAATATATTCTTAATACTGACACATCTGGAGCAACATGTGAATTTGCTGTTGTTGTGATATTTGAACAAATATCTATAGAGGCCCATAGATGTGATGGTAAAGGGTGATCCAGGTAGAAATACTTTTTTCAATAGCCTTTTTTTGACAGATCACGCGTAAGTCGTGTCAGGCTGTTATATTATTTTTGTTCAGTATTGTTTGGCATTTAATCATGGAAAAACTTACGCCTGAACAACATTTACAAACATTCAACTTTATTACGAAAATTCACGTTCTGTAAAGAATGTGCTTCGCGGGCTTCGCTCAACTTATGGTCAACATAATCGGCCTACTGAGCGTACTATTCGCAACACCATCACCCATCTTGAGACCCAGCATTCATTACTGGATAATATTCGACCGAATAGACCACGTTCAGCACGCAGTGAAGAAAATATAGCCGTCGTAGCTAGGAGTGAACACGAAGACCATGGAGAGTCGATTAAGCGCCGTTCGCAGCAACTCGGACTAACGTATGGAACGACTTAGCGCATTTTACGTCGAGATCTTAGATTAAAAGTATACAAAATTCGGCTCATGCATGAAATGAATCCGCTCGACCTTCCCAAGCGACATCGGTTAGCTCTATGGGATCTTGGAAAGTTCCAAGAAGATCCGACCTTTTCGAGCCAAATTTTATTCAGCGATGAGGCCCATTTATGGCTTAATGAGCCTGTAAACAAGCAAAATTTCCACATTTGGGACGAAGGGCAACCTTAAGAGATTCAAGGGCACACATTGCATCAGTGAATGGATTTATTGAGAGAACACTTTGGTGAGCAGATAATTTCATGTTTTGGGCCGGTCGATTGACCGCCAAGATCGTGTGATATCTCACCGTTAGACTTTTTCCTGTGGGATATGTAAAGTCTAAAGTCTATGCGGACAATCCCGCTTCGATTCAGGCTTTGGAGCCAAACATCACGCGTGTCATTCGCCAGTTACCAGTCGAAATGCTCGAACGAGTCATCGAAAATTGGACTCAACGTAGACACGGCCATCATTTAAAAGGGATCATCTTAAAAAAAAAGAGGAATACAAAGAATATCCTTTGAATCATAATAAACATTCCTCATTAAATTAGAATTTTCTGTGTTTTTCTCTTTGCAAAAGAAGGGAACTTCAAAATGGATTACCCGTTATATTATATTTTAAGTATGCTTAAAACGCTATTCGATTCGATTTTAAAATGTAAATAACATGATATGGAATGTGTTATATTATTCACGTATTTACGTGTAACATATGTATTTACATATATGGAACATTTTTATACCTTTCATGAATGTGAAATGGTATATTAACTTTGGTCCGAAATACCTGAATGAGAATAGATAGACCTATCAAAATTTTTACCGATATGATCAAAATTACGAGCTGAGTTTATGTCCGTCTGTTTGTTTGAACGCAAACTAGTTTCTCAGTTTAAACGAAACTTAGGTATTTTTGTGATGAATTGATCATTCCTCGGTACCGGCAAGATCGGTCGACTACGTCATACACATAGCTCCCATACTACCGATTTGTCCCAATAAATCATATGGATCATAAATTCTTCAATAAAGCATCTAAAACTTGGAGTTCGGTATTCTACACACTTATGATGCTCGATCATCGAAATTGGAATGAAATATATATTGACATCGTAAATCATCCAAATCTCAAGACTCTGTCGGATAGTTCCGATACAACGTATTTTTCAGATTTGGGGCTTTGGTCAAAAATCCTTCAAAAACGTATCCAAGAGCGTGAAAAATTCACCAAAAAAGGATCGAATAGTATGAAATTTTGTATGCAATAAACATACATTTCAAAGAGTATTGACTCTGATAGTCATTGCAATCGAGTTTTGCATTTTGCAAAAAATTTGATATGATCAAGATCCTTATAAAGATTTCGGTATAGCTGAATACACCACTATTTCCTTGTTTTTATATATTTATATATTTTATATCATTAAATTATTATATTACCTCAAATATTTATTTAATACAATATATAAGACCCTATATGCATATTGAGTAATCATTTGCAACTGATAATCCAATTAAAAACCGCCTCGGTCTGACGAAGTAGTATTATAGATGGTACATAAATACAGGTTCGCCTTAGTACTATGTTACTACAGCCGTCTATTAGAATTACAAATATCGTAGAATTAATATAAAAAGTTGTATAAAATACAGCTAATTGCATATGTATTTTACCGAAATTTTTTTATATCTCTAATGAACAAGAAAGTTAATGGTCCGAAGTATGTATATACACCAGAAGAAGAGAGACCCACAAAAATGTATACTGTTCGGTGCAAAATGACGAGCTGAGTTGATTTAGCTTTGTCCGTTTGTTTGAACGCAAACTTGTCACACAGTTTTTGGGCGGCTTCAACCAAATTCTGATAAATGACCATAAATTAATTATTTATATGGTCATTTATCAGAACCTGTCATATCGGACTATACAACTGATTTGTTCAAATATGAGGTTTTAGCCAAACGTTCATCAAAAAAGTATATAAGAGCATAAAATTTGGTATTTTATGCATGTAAATACAAATAAATATTGAAACTGAAAATCGTCGAAATCTGCAAGTTTGCGAGTTTTTAGATATGAGATTAAAATCGTCAAAAAAGCATGTAATACAATATTTTTTATATGTTAGGTATAAAGATTTATGCATTAGCGAAGACATCAGTTCTTCCTTTTTTGTTTTAATTTGAAAGAGATAAATAATAAAATTAATTAGAAAATTAAAAGTTTTGGTATAGATACAAAAAATTGAGTTTTATTTCACATACCTACCGTCGCTATTGCTTACTAAAAATGTTCGGGTTTTAATAACTGTTGAAAACGATTCGAATACTGAATTTGATTTCTCAAAAGCTAGATTGAAAGATCTTAAAAAACATTTCCTTAACTGTATTCAACTTAATCTCAGAGTAGGTTCCAAAACACAAGTGCGCTTATAAAGAACCTACTCAGTCGTGGTATACTAATAAGCTAAGAGTTAAAAAAAAAACAATATTTAAAGCTTTATAAAAATCTCACACTGTTTAAAATATTCAACCTTGCGGGAAAAGCTCTTTACTTTAAATGTTATGTGGAACCTATTTATGCAAAGATAAAAGCAGTTTAGTAACAATTCTAAATCAGTTCATGGTTTCGTTTCTCTAAGCGTAAGGTATCTGCATTTAGATTTACTATTTTCTTTAAAAAAAAATTCTAGTGATAGTCTGACATTTTCTAATATGGTCGATCAGTATTTTAAATTATTCTCCGATTTATTAAGTAGTTTGTTATTACCCTTACAAATTATTTAAGGGTAACTTATACGTTTAGCGTAAGAGCGTAACGCAAATTAAGTTCTAAAAGTTCGTATTAAGCGACGCAAAGTGAAAGGAAAAAATTCCGAAAATCAAAGCGACTACCAGGATGTTTGCTCTGCAAAATAATAATTCAAAACAATTAGAAACATTCCTATATATATGGCAAGCCTTTGTTTAAAATTTAAATTACTTATATAAGATTTTTGTATACAGTTTTGAGAATACATATAATGTATAGAAAAAACTCCTTTGAGGATAATTAAAATAGCAAAAAAGAAGCAGAAACAATAGTAAGAGACATTAAGAAGGGAAGCTAATCAGTGTTAACTTTATCTCATTTTCATACCCAGAGGTGGATTCATCGTAGATTTTCTCCTGCAGTCAGAGTCAGTATTGTTATCTATATTTTACATGCTATATATGTATATAAATAATATGTAAATATGCCCACTTTCATATTAAAGAAATAATTTTTCCGTATTTTACTTTAAGCTCAAGCTGATATTTTAGTACAACCAAATTAAATTTTTTTTAACATATGGGATGAGAAGTTCTCCACCTATCAAAGAAAAGGCGTTCTTTATTGATTATTTTTCTGTTCTGAAGAAGATGTGGTGACCGCAGATGTCACTTGTACCATTTTTCATTGTTGTATAACGAAATATTCGTTAAAAAAAGCAAGTAAGCCTTTCCAATAAAGCTCACCAACTATAACGAGCATTGGATTAATCTATCAAGATTCCCATAGTAATTCCAGCGCAGTTGTTATTTTTAAAAATGTGCCTCAGTTTCAGCGATAATCTCTTCATTGGAGCAAAATTTGTTATTGTTCAACATTTTTTGAGTATGTGCTGGAAGCCATATCTGGCAAATACTATGGATGTGCGAGCAATAGTTTTATCATTGGCTTGATTGGTTTGATGTGGCATGGTGCATTCCTTGATGAAACAAAAAAATTTTTTTTTGAAAGACACGGTCTTTTTTTTGTAATTTTGGCCATTGATTCCTTTGAACGGTACTTTTATGTATTAAGAAGCAGTATATGAAAATTAGAAGGAGCTGAAAGTCGGTTTTGAGACTTGGTGTTGGACCACTGGTTAAGATAGCCTGAAATATGAGCATATTTATATTTAAAGCATGATATAAAATACACAGGATGTGTGGTAAAAATTTCATTACGACAAAAAAAATATATCACTGAAATTCTCGATGTAACTCCAATCGAAAAGTTTAAGTGTGACATACATGTGATACATGAAATTGCTTCACCAACTATTGAAATGCCACCAATATCGAATGCTGTTACACTAATCCCTTGTCTGAAAATTCAAATCGTGTTGTTAAACCCCAGCAACCGGTGTCTGAGTCAACTTCGAGGAAGCTTTTTGTAGTCCTGAAATGCAATCTATTTATGCCTCAAGATTTGAAAGAGATACCTTCGACGATGATACTTGTACATTTCATATAAAATTAAAACTAAAAATTTCGTTGTTTGAGAATTTAACTTTGAATACAAATGACTCCTTTTTTAACATTGATATCAAGGTGGAACCTTTTGAAGCGATGATAAGTAGTTGTTATTGGCCTGCTGTTTTTTTTTTATTCGTGAATTCTAACACAAATCAAAATTTGACTAAATTTCGCCTTAACGAAATGCTCTAAAAAGTTGAAAATTGAAAACCTGCTTTTGTCTGTACTACCAAGTTACTTGTATTCCAAAAGTTTTTAAAATAATTATGATGTAATTTCTTTACTGAAACCTTACTTAAACCTTATATTTTTAACTCGAAGATTGGTCCAACTACTTATTAAATTTTTCGAAAAGGCCATTAAAACAGAATGAATCGGAGGGCTACCCCAGTAAAATAGTTATATATGCAAAATTGGTTTTTTCATTTCTCATATTTACATGGCGTCCGCAATAACCGAGTGTTTAGCATTGCGTACTACCATACGGATGGGCAGGGTCCGACTCCAGGTTCGACTAACTTCCAAAGTTATAGAATATTAATTTTTCTAATTGAGCCCACCACTCGGCTTTCTGACTTGAAATAAAAGCTCATCATAAAAATCCATCGGCCGTTCGGAGGCGGCTTAGAATAAACTGTAGTGAAACAAACAAATATATATATACAATACAGTTTCCCTCATTTGTGTTTTGTACTGATTCGCAATAACTTCATTTTAAGCACTCACTCAATATAAAGCACTTTTAGCTTAGACAACTGCAATCGGTCGAAGGTTTCATAGAAAATAGCTATATGTGCAATTTGTTTTAATTATTTCTTGAGTGTAGCAGCTTGAACATAGTTTAATGAAAGATTCCAGCTATTAAAGCAAAGGGCGTAAGGATTATATTTTTTTTATAAATTCATAGCAATTTTTTGAACAAATTAATTTTTTAGCTTAGAATGCCTCGTTGAACGGAACTCTCAAATAAAAACAGGTTAAAATAAAAATCATGTATAAAAGTGGACGTAGGATTAGATGCTGATGCAACAAACCACCACCGAAATACAATCGCTTACTTCTTAAAATATCCTGAAAAATTCGTCATTTGTAAGCATAGGTACATACCCTCAATAAGTGAACGCCCAAAACGGCACATTAGACAACTTGCCACCGAGGATATTATGAGTTGTTCAAAAATTAAAGCCGAACTGGGACTCATCAACGAACTCACCAAATTTTGAAAAAATATTGCCAACTAAAATATATATATATAATACTCAACCCTCGCCTCAACAACATCATAAAAATGCGCGAATTGATTTTTTTGAAAAGTACAAATTCTGGGATGACGAATTTAATTCAGTTATTTTTGGCGATGGTAGAGGACCCCTAATGACATTTGCAGCTTTCAATGCCTAGGGAACGTCAGAAATATGTTTTGTACCTACTCGTATGAATGAAGAAAAATATGTAGAATCATTCAGTGAACGGCTTCAGGTGAAAACTGGATATTTCAACTGGACAACGCACCAATACATGTAGCGAAATACACAAAACCTTTTTTTTTTTTGAAACGCACAATATCCCGTTACTGGAGTGGCCCTCCCTATGTCCGTAACTTAATCCAATAGAGGATCTATGTGGTATCCTCTTTTAAAATTTTTTTGAACTACAAAGCACTACCCCTTTTTAAAATAGCTTAAAGAAGATATTATTAAAGAATGGGCAAAAGTTGATGTAACGAAGCTCGAATGTAGCAAATGGTCCAAATTCACAAAAGCTAATCCATTTCTTATTAACATATTTTTCACGAAATATTTTGCAGAAAATGCGTCTTTTGCACATATAGCAATTTTCTATCAGCGAAATCTATATAAATATGTTCCTGGACATAGTCTTTATAAGCATCTTACTTTAAGAAACCCTCCACAAATAATAAAGAGAATGTTGATAATTTACTGCAGTACTTTTTGCTGTAGGCTTCTCGATTCCAATCTAATTTGTCAGTATATCTGCAACACATCGTCCTTTGGAAATCTGTTAATGTAATGGTGAAATACACTGATTCAGTAATTGCTTTTGGCGATTTTAATCTTCCAACTGTATCATGGAACAAATTTGATGGTGACGTTGTACCTCGGTCTTCAAAAGCGGCTTACATTGAATTTTTAGAAGATGTGACTGCAATATACTTGATCTCATTTTCGGTGGTAATGCAACTAAAGCAATGTAGAAAATATCACTCCTCTAGTTACGGCAGAGGATGTTTACCATCCTGCTCTTGCATTGACTTACGAAACAATATTTGATCGGGTTTTAATAACTGATAATATCGATTCTAATACTGAATTTGATTATCAATATATTTAAAGTTATTAAAAAGGCTTTATCGAAATCATCATGACCTAGATGCAATGAAAATGTTAATCAAAGCGTCTCGCATTTTAACTTAATTGGATTCAACTTATTTCAAAAGTTGGTTTCTAAATGCAAGTGTGTTTACAAAGAACCTTGCGACACAATAGCTAGGAAATTTTATTTTGAAGCGAAATTTTATTTTGAAGCGAAATAGTCTTACTTAAAAAAGTCATGCATATATCGTTCTGATCAAATACCTTCTGGCTTTCTTATAAATTGCGCTGAGTATATTTACGTGCCCTTGACTCATTTATTCAAATTATCTCTTAAAGAAAAAATCTTCTATTATACCCTTTCCTTAAAATGGAAACAGCTCTTTGGTTGAAAACTATCGAGGTATAGCTAAATTCTCTGCAATTCCAAAATTATTTGCATCACTTATCACTGATCATTTGACTCATTCAATATCATCTATTATATCACATTCCCAACGCGTATTTGTTAAAGGAATAAATCTACCAATATAATTGAATTTACAACTTATGACATCAATGTGTTCAGAGAAAACAGCAGCGTTGATATAATCCATACCGACTTCAGCTTCCTTGTTTCCTTGCCTATCAAGAAACTTGACTTACTGGGTTCCAACCAACATTTTTACAATGGATCTCTTCATAGTAGTGTTTAAAAATTGTATTTCGGATTCCATTACAGTGTGCGGAGTGCCTCAAGGTAGCCATGCAGGACCTATTCTCTTTTTTCTACTTACAAATGATATTTTTTCTTTCAAACATTTCAATTTATGCAGATGATGGAAACTTACAATTTGGACAATGAAGGTATCTTGTTACAAACAGACCTAAATATCAGGGTCGAATGCTGTAAAATAAATCAAGATACCCTAAATCTTAAAAAATCTAAAGTTATGTGTTTCTCGCGAAGAGCAATACAGACAGCTACTTACAAAATACTCGGATATAACCTTGGCTTAAAGCAGGTTCACCGTGTTGTTGGACTTCACACAAAACCATTACATTTATATTCAACAAAGCCAAGGAATCTTAGCTTACATAAACGCAATTTAAGACTCTCAATATAGACTTCCTCCTTATACTTGTCGTCTAAAACGTATTAACGTGAGGTCAACAAAATGGTTAATTTAATAATACGCTAAATTTTTAGCCACCGTAATCACTCTCAAATCAATTTAACGTACCATATACTTGTAGAAAATCTAGACACTTTTTCCCGAAACGAATTTTTAATTTCACAAGCCTTGTTTGTGCGTTGATTTCAACTCTCTTTCTACGACATTTGACATATATGACTTGCTTTTTCATTTTAAGAAAACATTATTGTCCAATTTCATTTTTAAAAATTATCTGAACTTTTTTAGTTCCGTGTGTCATGTGGACTGGGCACGTTGTGCGGATGGGCGGAAAAACTGTTGAGAAGAATAATAATAATTATAAAACTCTATTCTTTAGATATGATCGGAATAAGCATTTATTTACAAAGTATAATAATATTATATAAATAAATGATATAATAATAATTTATAATAATTTAGTATTGTTTTATATACAAAAAATTTATTTATAATTTTTTTTAGAACGCCTTTATCATACTCTATTAAATATCAGTTAGTGATATTCATGCTAGCATGAAGAATTTTTGCAGATATGTTGTATGAAGTTTTCGTATATCTGTAAAAGACGGCATGACACTTTCCGTACTAATTAAAATTATTATTTGTTTACCTTCTGAAATATTGAGGAAGTATTATAAATATATACAAATAAGTGCAAGAATTCTACCAAATTTTTTATTGCTCATTCGTATTATCATGCAGGTGCCTCGAGTGAAATGTGTACGATTTCGCTCAAGCAATTATTGGGATATGAAAATGTATTTCTTTCACACGAATCATCTACTTACATATATAATTCAACGATAAATTCATAAAAATTGAAAACATTATGGAAAATTGCTGCTTTAATGTGGTTTTTTTTTCATTTTTTCAAGATAATTTTTGGCTGCAATTTTTTTAAAGTGATTGTGTGTTCGTTTCCCAATTCCAATGAAAATTAAAAAATTTTTAAATGCATGATTTAAATTTTCAAAAGTAATAAATTGCAACATTTGTTTTTTTTTCTTCAATATTTATTGCACTTAGTGTAATGAAGCACGCCAGGTACGGCGTAATAAAAATACTCTATACATTATAAATAATTTTTGCGTATCGAAAAATGCATGCTAAATACTATACTTATCAAAGTGATCATATACATACAAATATGCGAAAATAGCAAGTTGCCTTTATTTAAATGCAATAGTATTAAAAAGTGCGGAGGTGCGTTAAGTTCCTGTCAATTGATGTATATATACATAATCATAATTCTATGGGGATCAAAAGCAAATGCAATTGATTGCATCATTTCTGTTGTAGTAGGATGTTGAGTTGTCCTAATGACGTTATTTATGAGTTATTTGATTTAATATTTAATCAGATTTTAATTGATTAAGTAATAAATGGAAAATTATTAATTATAAATAAAAACCTGGACCTATAACGGAAGGTATATACATATATAATTTAAAGCAAAGTACATGTATTTATTATGAGGCATACCTACAAAATTGTATATGGATGTGAACATACATACATACTTAGTATCTACTTTAATTCATTTGGCTTTTCAATGAACTTGGAGGCATTAATCACAATAACAATACCTAAATGTTAGAAAATCGTGTACTTTAAAGTATTAAAAAATGTTAATAATTATTAATAATTTTAATAATTATTTATTTTCAAAAAAATTAAAAAAGTCTAATATAAAATCTATTATGTAGATTTTATTTGAAATTTTTTTAATTATTTTCTTAATGCAGTTCAGACTCATATTAAATAGATAAAAGGAAGGGACGCCCCCGGCCATTAATACTCCTCATGAACATATCAAATTTATTGCAAATTGTAATATTCAATTTGCAGTGTCAATAATAACTTGAGTTCACGTCTCTAGAATACCAAATTTCACGTTCTTAAATGTTTTTTTGCCAGACTTTTGACCAAACCTTCATATCTGAATAAACCTGTGCATGGGAGCTATATGTTATAGTCTTCTGTTTTCGATGATTTTTATTACCAATGTGCAATTAATTCTATATGTTATGTTTAGAATACCAAAATTAACACTCTTTAATATTTTTTTAGGGCCCTAAGCTTCAAATTTAAAAAATCAGTCGTATATATGCTAAGTGCCGGTTCCGACAAATCTATAAATATATCAATACCTAGCAAAATTATAGAGTTTAAGTTCAATGTGCTTCTATTTAAAATAAACATATGCTCCCAATAACATTTTCTTACATTCACACTAACATACTATATTCTCTGTTAAAATCAGGTCATTATTACGTGTCTTACTATACATGTACTTCGCACCTCATACGCAATATATTATGTAATCATTTCAAGAACAGGACCAACAGTCAAAAGCTGTAGGCTCATGGAGAAATCTACACAAAGCTCCAACAGGGATATCCTCTACAACGAAAGCAAACTGTAGCATGTGTTTAACGGAAGAATAGCAACGACAGTCAACTGCAACAATGGAAACGACCGAGGTTGGGGTATAGCGTTGTTACAAAAAATTGAAATATTTATGTGTCTTTGTAAATATATGTGAGTGTTTGCATTCTTTGGCGGGATAGTAATTTCCGCTCATTTAATACAAGCTGTGCATAATTAAAAATCCAACTTTGTGAATTTTCTATCCTTTTTTGTCATACGGCTGCAATATCGAGTGGTTAGCAGTGCGTACTGACATTAGGAAGGTCAGAGTTCGAGTCATGGCTCGACCATCATTCAAAATTTGTAGAAAAATTAATTTGAATTAAGAATTAAGATAATTTGTCTGATTGTGGTCGTCCCTCGGCAGTGAATGCCAAGCTCTACGAGTGTATATCTGACATGAAATTTGGGCTGCTCATAAAAATCTATCAACAGTTAGGGAGTGGCTTAGTATAAGTTGTAGGTTCCTCCATTTGATGGAAAAAATTAAGACGTATACCACGAATTATAGGAGGAGTTCGGCCGAAAAACGCTTTAGCGGTTAGATAGGGCCAATTATATGTATACTATACTCTTAGCCAATCAATAAAGGAAATGTTGCTTAAACGCCATGTTATTTTCTATCAGACTCGTATAATATATGAGCAGACCCGGTCCCACGTTGTTGTGGTTTTCTGTACTTTGTCTAATTTTTATTCTAATCGGTATTGCAAACTAGCTAAATACTTCTAAGTGAGTGTCGCTTATTCGCTGCTCAAAATCTTTTATTAATGCTTATTCACAATAAAGTTTAACATATAAGAATATCTTGCTGCCCGCCAATATATCCACGCACTATATATGCTTATACAGAAACATATTAATTTTTGTCAATCTGTTGGTGATGCCTTTCACAGTTCCTCATCCATTTCCGGGACACAAGAGTATTTCATTTAGGTATATCACCTGAAAGTTCAACCAAATCTAACCATAAATATAAATATTTTTTCACATAGATCTTCCTCTAAATTTGATTATTTAGAATAGCTCCGTGCATGATAAACTTCCCGGTATAAAAAGTAGATAGATAGACGTACCCAATATGCACACAAAATTAAGAAAGAAATAGGTCAAGCCGTTGTGGAGGAGTTTAGTAAAAACATCCTGGCTCGAGAAATTTATATTTTAAACGAGAACTTTATATATTAGATGTCGAATATGTAAATGGCGAATAAGCAACATTTTTTTTGATTGGTTGACAGAGTTTATTATATATTTTGCACTGTGTACGCGCGGTTATTTATTTCACTATTTTTTAAATTCTCCAACTACTTTATGGTACTTTCTATAAATATGGAGTCCTTGAGCAACGAACATAAGAGAATTAAAATTTGAATTACTTTCTATTGAAAAAACGTTAATATTAAAAAACAAAAAAATTAAAATAGCCCTTTCCGTACAACAAAAAATAGCGATAGTGCATTTTTGCAATCCAAATGTAGCTGATAAGAATCTCGTAGCCAATTCTACTAACCCTTGCTTTTATTTACATTTTAAACTTTCATTAACTCACAATTAAACTAGCGGGAATGAAAAATGCAATACCCAAGAGATTGACAGCTAAATAACAAATTGAGTTAGGTCAAATATAAGATTTCCGTTAATACTTCCGCCATCCTGTGCACACAAAAAAATTATAATAATAAATAAAACTAATAATTCCGCATACTCTCATATTCGTTTCTAAGCGAACTGCAAAAGATTTATCAACGCGCAGACAAAAGAAAATTTTTTTGTGCAAGGACTTTCAAGCTTTGCTTGAGCTTTTAGAAAGTCACCACTGCGCAAGGCGTTTTGTAATTATAAAACAAATAGTGAGAGTGAGAAATACAACTCCGAAAATTTAAGAAACAGAAGGAAAGTATTTTTATTTTGGAGATAAATATAAAATAACTCTTTAATTTATCGTAATGGAAAAGGTATGTAATCAATTATTGGTGATCGACATGCACTACCTCCCCAGCCGTTTTCGATAACACGAAATCCAAAATAAATATCCCCGAAAAATGGAGTTTCAGACAAAGGGACTCTATTTCCGGTTACTCCTTTAATTTAATGCTAGAGAAAATAATACAAACTCTATAGGGAAATAAAGAAATAAAAGTTAGAATCTTATTAATATCCTTCATCTCAACAACCGATTTAGTCTAGTATCTTATGCCATCAAACAAAAAGTCTAGGACCCATCACCATAACAAACGTGATCCAGCTCTGCAGCTCTCTTGCCAGCAGTTGCTCCTTTGAAAAGTAAAGTCCACTCTTGGGAAATGAGATAGGCAAAGCTCTACAAGTGCCTCATAATTCCCAGATGAATGGCTTTCAGATCGCAGCAGCGACGGCGTTGGAGAAAGAGCTGGTTTCATTTTGTACCTCCAATTTGTGTCGAGTTGTGAAAAGAATAAGCAGCTGCCTACATCAGTTAAGAAGAAGAAGTTACCCAATTAAGGGATTGGTTAAACCAATTTTTATGGATGAAACTGAGTCCGAATTTAGATAAATATGTAAATATCTAGTATTTATTTAAATTTTAATTAATCAATGGTGCTAGTTAATTTACTATGATTACGCTTTAGTTCTGACAAAGTAATTTTATAAAGAAAAAATGTACATTTTGTTTGATGATACTTATATACGAAGAAATCACGAACTCAATCATTTAAAACTGAAATGCATAAATGCATGTAAATCCATAATGTTATGTACACGCAGCTCTAGACCAGTCCAGTGCGTAGGAAAGCAGTAGTACAAATAAACTGTATTTTATGGATTGTTTAATGCGGCCTGTAATTGTTTTTGGTTATAAGTAAATGAGCTGTATTCAAAGGCCTGTTTTTGTTAGAAAAATTATTTTCCATTGAATATTTCGTTATACAACAAAGAAAAATTGGTGGAAGTAACAGCTGTTTCGGAGATCACCACATCTCCTCATCAGACTTCTTTTGCCAGGAATCGAACCGACGGATTCTGACATCACAGGCGAGTGCTCTAATAACTGAGCCAACGTCTGCCATGTAATCTGTTGTTGTATTATTCAATTTTTTACTAACCAACAACTATTAAGTGCGCTAATATTTAGCCGCTATTTTTCACTTAATGTTGGGTTAGCGAGTATTTTGCAATCCTGCATACACTCAGGCATTAATTGTCTGAGAAATGTAAATATGTAGGATTGCTTGCCGGGCTCAACTTATATATTATGGATTGGTTATGTATTTTATTTGAGGGCATTTCATCTAAAACAAGAATTAGTTGTTGCTTACTCTTATCCAATTCCATGGAACAGCGATAATTACCTTGTAGCTGAAAATTTGACTTGGAACATGCACATAATTTTTGGGTGAAGCAACTTTTGTTATTTTGAAAAAAAAAAAAAAAGAATTTCGCGTGTTGATAAAATATTGCTTTTTGAAAGGAAAAATACAGTTGAAACAAAAACTTGGCTTGATGACGAATTTCCGGACACTGTGCCAGGAAAATCAACTATTAAGGATTGGTATGCTAAGTTTAGATGTGGTGAAATGAGTACTGAAGACGGTGAACGTAGTGGACGCCAAAAAAAGGTGGTTACCGACATAAACAACAACAAATATCCACAAAAATAGCAGGCACTCTAAATATATCAACTGAACGTGCACATCATATCATTCACGAATATTTGGGTATGTGAAAGTGGGCGCGAGCTCACTTTTGACCAAAAACAACAACGAGTTAATGATTCGGAGCAGTGTTTGGAGATGTTCAAGCGTAATAAACCCGAGGGTTTGCGTCGATATGTGACAAAGTATGAAGCATGGACTGCACATGATGAACCCGCTCCAAATCGTGGAATAGAGCAACAGTCGGCTAGGTTATGGCATCTATACTTTGGAATGCACATAGAATAATTTTCATTGATTACCTTGAAAAAGGAAGGACATCGACAGCGGCTATTACATATCATTATTGGACCACTTGAAGGACGAAATCGCGAAAAACGGTCTCATTCGAAGAAACGATAGTGCTGTTTCACCAAGACAATGAAAAGTGACACAAGTCATTGAAATCGATGGAAAAACTCCTGGAATTGGCCTTCGAATTGGTTTCACATCCACCGGATTCTCCAGATCTGGCCCCAGCGACTATTTCCTGCTCGCTGGGAAATTTTTTTCGTGGAATGAAGGGACTATGTTGAATAAAGACAATGAATTTTGCCAAAAAAGAATGCGTTTTACTATGGTAGGCAGGGGCCCTTTAATTTGATCTTACATACTTACTCACGCAGTCCAGGCATCTAGCACAAATAACGAGAAATGGGTTTGAAATTGGAATCAAAATTTTTTTTGTAATATATATTTTTTAGCAAGCATTTAAGGAAAATAAAAAATTTCTATTTGTTAATAATAATGTGATAATTGCTATTGCTATAGAATTGTCAAATAACTGAAGTTATTCACTAATATTTAAAAAACAAATTTATGTTATTAACAACATTCATTAATTAATGTTATATTATATATCTTTTCTTTGGATGACCTTCAGTAAGTTGAAAAAATCACAATCAAAAAAGCAAAAACACCTGATCGGAATCAAAAGTTCAAATATTTGAACGGTGATGAAAGAAGGAAAACAAATGGTAATTTGTTGGATATTCGGCGGAAATGGTATCAGCTCTGAATCACTTTCCGATTTCAACATTTAGTTCTTACCGTATTTGAATGACTCTTCAGGTAAATCATAGTCTCACATCCAATTTTTGTTCTTAATGTGAGCAATTGCCATTCGAACTTCATCATACTACAGTTTCCGTCCAAATGAATTTTTATGCGAATGACATTTCCTGTAAATATTTTTTTTTATTAAATAAATACACCACTTTTTATATAGTTTTTTTTTTCAATTAGTCTCATTTACTTTTTCACTGCTAGTCTTTTCATAGGAAGCTCAATTTATGTGAATTCTCATACATAACATATGTACATATAAGGCGGTCATTTATTATAATTAACAAATTTGCACCTAATGTAGGTTGCTTATTATATTAATAAATACTGCTGGAAATATGTATTGGTCAGAGAAGTATAGGAAGTGAGTATGGGAAATGCATTTACAGCGCTAAAAAAAATTAATTTTGAACTCTTAACCACCGTAACAGTAAGGGTAATAAAATAAAGTACATGATTATAAGCAATTGAAATTAACTCTTCAAGAATATTAGGCGTATGCGCTAGTTCCAACATTTTGTTGCTACATCCTTTATCATATTAAAAAACTTTAAGCCGTAGATTTTCTGTTTCTTTTCACAAAAACTTCACGAGATGCAAGAACACATGCTCACAAAAAACGTATGCTGCTGCATTCAATAGGGTGCTCACAACGAACACTCTTATTTTACTCTCATGAGAAAAGTGATTGGCTAGAGAGATAAAAGCATCAATGTATTTTTTATAAGTGTTGCAACAATGTTGATATTTTTAGGAATCTAGAGTAAAGTTTTTGGTAATTTTATTTAGAATACAGCATTTCAGTATTATTAATGTAATTTAAAAGTATTTAATAGTAGCTCATTGAAGACAACGGATTGGAAACAAAATAACATATATTATATATCAATATTACGATAATAAATTTGATAGGAATTCATGAAATTTCGAAATTGGCAATGATTAATTGGCGAATTTGTATGGACATATTGGTTGAAAATCATGTCACGAATCCACGTGATTGAATATTTTTGTTGATTTCAACAACATTGAATGATAATGCGTTACACAATTACGAAATTTTGAATGTCGAGCCAACTCCAAAAATCGATTTCGTATTGTCTGCATATGCCATCACAGTATTGCCTCGTTTAAATTGGAACAGCAGTGAAGAACTCAATTGCTATTCATACTGATGTTATCAACCCTTCTTGCTGCGATTCAGAAATGTGATTTCATAGTTAGTGTTATCGTTTTCGAAATACTGCTCAGTTTGACTTTTCTCTTGTCGTTGTATCTTCAGGAAAAGCCCTTTGATTTTGTATGTGATTACAAGCACAAAATAAATGATATGATTACTTCAGCAATTCGAGAAGCTTTAGAGGACTTTTTCAAGAAAATTTTTCGTTTTGCTTTGCAGACTGGCGAAGAACTTTTCAACACTGTATTTCCGGCTCCAATAATTGTTTCCCGACGAAAAAAAAACTGTAAGTCCGTGAATTTTATCAACTGAAGCTAACTTCAAAGTCGCAATATTTGTTTTTCATGTATCGACGCCTTAGCACAAAATGTGATACAAAGATTTCTCGAAAATGAAACTAGTACCAAGCCTTCATCCAGGATTTGCTGCAGTAGGTGAATTCGGACGAGTTGAACAAGTTAGCACCATACTTTGAATACAGATCGTGGTGTGCAAAAATATCGTATATCGATTGAAGATTTGAAACTGGAGTATATTTACTGAACGTATTTTTGATTCCAGTAACAACAGCTAGGGTCGAGAGATCGTTCATTACTATGAAGAGAATAAAAACCCGAAGTGTAATGGGTCAGAATAAGCTCATTATACGGGATATGACTTCAATTCATTGGGATATTGATGTATATACAGATGAATTCATCAACATTCTATAGAAAAAAACGAGGAGATTTCTCCATCAGAAAGATGAAATATATTCATGCGGAGTAATTTATCTAGGAATGTGTATAATTCATAGAATTTATGTGTTTATTAGTATCTCTCTATATGTAAATACTAGTTTTGAGGAATTATATACAATTAATACAATTTCTATGAAATAAGCTATTTTTGAAACTGAAAGCTATTTCCAATTCATTCGCCTGTTTATATAAATGACAATAAATCAATTACTGGGACAAGAAATAATGAAACAGCAAAATTTAACGTTAATTAATATTTCCTAAAATCTCACTTATTACTTGCATTTTATACAAATTTAATTGAAGCAAGTAATAACGTGTCGAAATTTCATTTTTCTTTAACTGACCTATAATTAAGACGTTATACATAGATGAGCAAATTTTAAATTTATTTCGGGTCGATTTCTGTCAGCTTTGGTATGAAATTATAACTTATGCCGAGTTTAAATTAAAAAGTCTCAAATATTTGAAATTGTTTGAGTAGTTTTCAAGAGATTAAGAGCTTACAGAATTAATATTTTTCTAATTCTTATTTTATAAGATTTTTTACATCAATTTGATATAAGACGAGCTAAAAAATTCTGTTTTTACACGAATTGCTTTCTTTTAGTAAGATATTTTTTCCTCTTATTACGGTGCCGAATTGAAGTTTTCATTTATTGAACTCCGATATTGTCAAAATAATTTTTTAGTTTATCTTTGGTTTGCTTAAATTTCATTTCTTTTTCCATTTGAAAGAGTAAAAATCTTGAGAATTGTGATTTAGAGATTGTGATTCGTGAACAGTAAGTTTGCGCATTTTTAAAAATCAATGAATTTGAAATGCATTTGTCGATTTTTACAATTTTACAATTTGAATTTTTTCTAACAAGTAGGTATCATCATAATAACTTTGAGGGCGATGAAATAGATTTGGAAGAATAAATGTGTATTTTGAGGGTTATAATAAAATTCACTTTAAAAAATGCGCATAGTATGTAATGAAATAAATTAAATGAACTATAAAAAATATTTTTTTTGATTTTTAAATTTACGCTATGATATTATGAATATTCATAAGGTGCCATACAGTCGTTGAAAGCCAATTACATATTTTACTTTTAAATTAAATGCATTAAAAAATTTTCAATCTCAAAAATAAAGCATAATCTTTACACAACTATTCGGTTTATGGCGAAACTATAGTAGGGTGTAATCTTATGTGGTGGCATTTGCGTGCTAGAAAGTACTTAGACCGATTTTTATTGTTAAAAAATTATGTAAATATTCGTGTAATTGCTCGACAACCAGTTTACTAAAGTATTTTTCAAAAAAAATTTGATATAATTGTAAAACACGCAAATTCACATTTTCTTCCCATTCAGGAAGAAAGTACAATTTATATCCATGTTTACGTTTAAGCCTTCTCCACTCACAATCATCATTTAATCCCAAAAATCTTTGCCTTTCATATCCAGAAGGGATAAGATCCCAGTATTTTTCATTTACCAAATGTGCATTCAACCTATTAACATTAATGCATACGCTTCACTCGAAATAATAGCATTTTTAGACACGTTTGATGCAAAGAAACCCCTTCATTCAGAGGACAGCAGCGATGCTGGATTCGGCGTGCAAGTAGTAAATTACAAGGTGCTCTCGGATACGCTCTCTCTCATTCTCTGTATAAATTACAAGAGAAAAATACTAAATAACGGACTGCTCAAACATCTCACCAAATATTATTATGTAGCAACAATGACAACAACAACAATAACAAAATAAACTAAATTGCAAGCTTTTCAAGCTTGAATTCCGCTTTGCCGGGTAAGCACGAGCACATGAGCAGGCGACAATCACCTGCTGGGTTTGCTATTAGCAGAGTGACCGGCCAACGGTGTGAGACCTCGTATTGTGGGCTAGTCAGCTGACTGCAATACTACAGCAGTAGCAACAGAAGCAGCACCAGAAGCAGTAATGCCAGCAACAATAGATGAAACAGAACTCTTGCGCACAGACATGCAATCAGCCAGGCATCCAACAACACCAATAACGACGGTGCGAATTGAAAAACAAGCGTCAAGTAAGCAAGCAGCCAGGCAAGCAGTCGGCTCATCGTCAGAGTGTTTCTCGCTACAAACGAGTGTGGTTGTCTTAAATGTACGAAATTCTAGTGGTGTGGCGTTGTAAGTGGTAATAAAAAATGAGCAAAAATTTAAAAAGGAATAATTCTAGCAAAATTATACAAAACATAAAAAATATGTAAACTAAAAGTGCGCAATAAAGGTTCGGATATAAAGTGTAAAAGATTTGAAGAAAATTCATTAAATATTGTTTTGATTTTGTGATAAAAAACACAAAATTTTTGAAAAATATTTTTTTAAAGCTTTATATTAAAAAGTCAGAAATTTAGTTAGAAATATTCCAGTTTACAAATTTTAAATTTTTCGTTGAAAATTTAAAAAAAAAAAATATTTTTTTGTTAACAACAAAAAATGTCTTGGAGCGAAAACTGCAACAGCGACGACGTAGAACATCGTTAAAATAAAAAAAGCAATGATAAAAATTAGCAACAGCCTTCACGAGCATGCAAACGGATATACAATTATATCTATATATATACATATGTATTATGCACATATGTTTTTAGCAGTATACAAGTACATAAGTTTACAGTCACTTCATACATGTGTATGTGTGCGTAATGGCATACATGGCTGCAATGATTGCTGATTATAGCCAGCCATAAAAGCATCAACGCTTTTACAAGTAGCTCAATAAAAAAAAAACAATAATAAATTTGGGTATCTACAAAAAAATGCAACAACCAGGAAATTGTTGGAAGAATTTAGTTTACTTTGTTAGTCTATTCATGCATGCTTGTGTGCGAGGAAGGTGTTAAAATGTTGATATTTCGCGGTTGTTGCAATATTCACAACCCTCTTTCACTTGGCTTGAGCTAAAATTGAGTATATTTGTAAAACTGTGCTCGTGTGTCTCTCACTCTCTGCTTATTCGGTTTCTCCTTTTTTCTAATAATTTACCTCTGAAGGTGTAAATTATATGCTTGCGATTTAAGCATTTCGGCAAATACTCACTGCTAAGTATACTCGTATCAGCTATATAAGTATGTAAGTATATACAAATGTATATACTTTCTTCAAGTATTGGTGGGCATGTGTTTATATGTTATGCTATATGCTGTTGTTGCACCGGAGCGTATAAGTAATATCATTTTACATTCGCTGCCTCAGTTGATTGCATTTCAACGGAGCTGAACGTTTATCTTCCCGTTAGTTGACGTGTGAAAATGTGGTGGCACAAATGCAGGTCAACTTAAAAAATTTCAATTATTGCCTTTTCCACTGTACTCGTAATATTAGGTTATAGCAATGGTAGTTCGAATGAACTGTTGTTGTGGTTTTTGGCCCCTTGATTAAGAGTGGAGAAAATTTGTTTGGTTTCGTTTTTCACAAATCGGAAGTTCAGGTATTCATGTGAAGGCTTTGCTTAAATATATTATATAAAGTATTTCGTATATCTGCAAAATTATATGCTGTAATAATTACGAAAAAGTAGTTGAAATAATCCTAGTGGCAGTAGAAATATTTATGTTTTAATTTTTTTTAAGAAGGTAACAAGAATTTTTTTTGTTAGTCACATTGGTAATAATACAATATTTTTTTTTTTAATTTTTTATCTAAAAAATTAAATTGTTTGCTCTGAGCTTCTGGTTCGGACACTTAAAAAATATATATTCATTTTACAAAGAAAATTTTTGAAATATATCCTTCTACTTCAAAATTTTTTTTATTTTTTTCTTTAAATTTATTGATATATATTTATTACATTTTATTTTTACAAATTAATGTTTTAATTTAATATTAAAAGTTTTGAAAATTGCAACGAGGTTACACCAAATGGATAATAAGATTTATGGACTGAAGCATTCTTGGCAAAAACAACTTGTGGCAATTTAATATTGATAGGAAATATTTTTCATAGTAAGTAATTTGAATGTAGTAAGTAGTAAGTTGTTTTAAAGTGTGTGAATAGAAGCGACAGAAGCTTTAAGTAATTTATTTAACTAAATATATCGTTTGTCATTTGGAAACTCTTTTGGAAATATCTAATAAACTTTATGTCCAATATATAGGGTTTGCCAATAAGAGTGTTATGATTTCTTTATAAAAAAAAAAGCACACACCAATTGTAAAGGAAATTCTAATGTTTTTTATTTGATGTGAAGTACAATCGATACAATTAAGTTCTGAATATAACATCATTCAAATGGCTTTCACGACTTCTTCTGCAGGAACGAATTCGATGAACATAATTTTTGAACACTTTTCCCACTAAATCAAGTCGTATGTCATGAATAGCACGTTCAGTATTGAATTTTAAAGCTTGAAGAGAGTCTGGTTTATTGTTAAAGAGAAATGACTTCAAATAACCCCACAAGAATTAGTCTAATGGTGTTAAATCACAGTTTCTTGCGTTCTCGCAATAATTCGGTTGTTGCACGTGCTATGTGACACGTATCATCGTCTTGCTGGAACCAGATGTTGTTAAGATCAACTTCTTCCAAAGGTGGCCAAAAAAAGTTGGTTACCATCGATCTATACCGCTCTCCGTTGACAGTAACGGTGCTACCAGCTTTATTTCGAAGAAATACGGACCAATTATTCCACCAGACCAAAAACCAGCACCAAACTATTAATTTAGGTGAAGTTTTTCATGAATATATTGTGGATTTTCTTCGCACCAGAATCGACAGCTTTGTTTATTTACCGCACCACTCAGATGAAAGTGAGCCTCATCGGAGAAGATGATTTTCTTAAAAAAACCGTTATCGTTTTCAAGTTGTTCCAAGAAAAAGTCAGCAAATTCACGACGTTTCAATAGTGGTCCAATGGCTTCAGTTCTTGAGTGAGAACAATTGTATACGGATGCAAGCCCATATCCTTTCTCAAACTCCGCCAGGTGTTGGTTTGCGACGGAACCAATTATTGAGAAAGTCTTGGAATCGACAAATTCATATCATTCCTTTTGGAAAAACCTTTATAAACATTTTTTGTAATCATAATTTCTTAAGGGCTTGTTTGGCTTTTAATTATTAATCATCCTAAAAGTGTGTGGCTTTGCATATTCAAAAACAAATAAAATTGGTTGAAATAAGATTATGTATAATTCTGATCACGTAAGGCCTTAACAACCTACTTGGTCGATGCATACGTAAGTGGGTCATCACACATAATATGAAGTAAAATTCCTAAGAAAGGTAAAAATTAGTATGGCATATTTACAATTGGTCGAGAGAACATGATGAAACCAATGACCTTCTTATAATAAACCATTTTTCCGACGCATACATAAGCAGGTCATCGGATCCGAACTGAAAGGAACAACACCCATAGCGAACGATCGTTTAACAAAAAGCAAGATCAGCCAAACCAAAGTCCAGGATTAGATGAAATTGCTTCTATACGACTTAAATAGTTTCTGGACACCAGTGCCAACTGATTATAACATATTAGGATGAACCTTCAGTCTAAGCTACATACCGAGTTTATGGAGAGAATCGATAATTTTTTTTTGTTCCAATTGTGCAAACGTAAGGATTACAGTCCAATAAGCCTGACGCAATTTGTGTTTAAATTAGTGGAACGATATTGCGCCGATTGCAATTACCACTGACCCGAATTGTCTGACCGTCAACTTTTCTTATACACCAATTGCACGGATGTAGAGTCGTAGAGTCTGCAGAGCAATTTCATAAAGCATAGTAGAAGCCATAGCTAATGACTACAATACAGAAAACAAGGGCAAGACAGTGGACGATGTCGGGAATAAATTTGATACAACATTAATTTCCCTTAACTTTACCAATTAGATAATCCAAACAGCACTTCTGAGGAGTCTAGGGATTGGTAGTTTATAAATGGTAAATTGATGGTTCAGTCACTGCGCAAACGCAGATTATGTTTTTTTCTATCACGCTGGAGAGTCTGACAATATAGGAATCCTCTAGGGAGGTAGGAGACTTTTTGTGGATCTATTGAAATGTCATCCTGAGATCTTGATCTCGTAGAACTGTTTTAAATTATCTCTCTTTATGACCATCATGAAACCATCCCAAGAATTTTCTATTTATTCAGAATTTCACTGCGTGCAGTGCAGAACGCACTATTTTCCTAAGGAAAATAGTAAATTGATTAACCCTAACGAATGTTCACCGAAGACATCTTGGACTGTAAGTGAAACCGATCGAACGAATTTTCATTTGATATTATGCGTGCCCCCCACTAAGAATAATGTTGTTCCGAATATGAAATGATATCAAACGTAATTTGTTAGTTTATAAACGAAAACTGAACTTAAGAGAGGAGAGGAGTGATAATTTATATCTTGTAAATGGATATCTACGTTAGAGTTGTGCTTCGACATTCAGACCTTTTTGGAACTGAGAAAAAGCTTAATGAAAGAATTGAAACTGCTTCAAACTCTCCACATATGTCCATTTCCTGTTTATTGTTGTTTATACCCTGGAATAAATTTGGTTGCAAATTTTTTCAACTAATGAAATCAGCTTTGATTGTTTTATTGTTTTAGACTCACAATTAATTCTCCACGAGCATTAATTAATTTAATATTAAATTTTTGACAGCCAGCGAAGATCCAAATTTGAAATATAATTTAATATTTAATAACAATAATAATAATAATAATAGTAATAGGCTTTTTGCTTTAAATACAATTACATTGAAATAATAAAGAAAATCATAAATTCTCGAACTTCCCAATAAAAGTGAAAAATTATCAGATCATGATCTATGATTAAAAAAAATGTATTCAATTCTTGGTAATAATGTATTTTTTAAATTTTTTACACGTCCCAAAAATACACTCGCTACTACTACTTTCGACCTTATATTTACTCATATATATATTTCCTTACTTTCGCCTCCAGGCATTTGTTTTAAGAGCTGAAACAGAATTAACGAAACACAAATCCAATCGATTTGATGTTTAAATTAAAAAAATACATATATTCGTACATGGTGATATAATGCACCACCCTTAAACATTGTAAACGATTCAGAGTGCTGAGGAAAAACATTGAATTTTCTACAAAAAATACGAAATTCCCGTAGCACAAATGCACATTAATTACCCTAATACGACTCGTTTAGTTACTGCAACTAAGCGCAAGGTAGCAGAGCATGAGGACTCTTTTGATCGCAATTCTAAAAAGATAAAAAGCGCAAGACGAAAATGTAATAAGGAAACCTCAAACAACATAGATGTACATATATACTTACATATGTATACCCGTATACCACAGAATCAGTTAAAAAATAACAAAATAGTGAAAAAGCGAAAAAGCGCAACAGAGAAGATTGCTCGCCGAGACGAACAGAAAGCGTTTTCAATTGTTTTAGCTACTTGTCAACACAATCTTCGTCTTTGATTTGTATGTATGTTGTTGTTTGTGTTGTTAGCCACGGTATTGTTACTGCCAGCTTAGTTATGTTTAACTATGCACATGTATGGTTGCAAGTGTTTTTTTATCCGCTACGAAAGCAATAAACTGTTTTCACTTTTCGTTGCCATTTTCGTTGGTTCGGGCATTTCGTAAATAAAGCGACACTTCTCTGTAGCAACAGTATTACTGTCAACCACCCACCCACGAAGCCGCTTGCTGGCAGGCTGGCTGAATGACTAGTCGTCTGTATTACTATTTCGCCGACATTTGTCATATCACTTTGCCGCTCCTGTAATTATGCCTCAGTTGGATCACAATTTATTTTTCACTTTTCATTCTCACCTTCCCAGCAAAAAACTCGCTTACCTAGAAAAGAAATGGAATCGAGAAAACAAGCGAATGAGGAATACTTACGTTTTTAATTTCACGGAAAGGTCTACAGAAAACTTTGTTTATGAATAAACAGGACCCCTTACGTTGTGCTTACTACTTAAGAATCGGAATGGCTTTGACAATTTTTGTCCATATTTATTTATTAATTATAAATTCAAAGCAACTCCTGAACCCAAGCAGATTAGAGCGGCTCTTAACAATATTTGATAGTCTAATTCCGAATATTTAATCCGGTTAGCAATATTGGTTTTAATTTACTACAAATAGGTGTTTCAATACTCCTTACCTAACATCCAAACGAAAATTCTTTTTATTCCAAATTAAAGGCATTCTATATTCGATTGGACATTGAAGCGATTCAATTATTTTTGCTGGGTTGTTTGTTTTGTTTGATTGTAGGAAAGCGATTTTATTTGCATGTGTCAACAAGTTTTTCCCTTTCCATTCACTTTATATGTGCAATTAAATATTTTGTGGCTTCGATTAGTTGCTTTAATTTGTTTGCCTTTTGAATTTCTTAAAATGGCAGAAAGAAATACAGTAAGTGTATATATGCGAGTGTATGTACTTCCGATGCAATATAATAAAAAACGAAGCAGTATGCCAGAAAAATTTCTTAGCAATTAGTCGTTGTGAACTTCAGTTTCAAAATTAGTTACCTCTTCATACACTGTTTAATTAATGGCTTGTTAATGTTGTTGATATTAAATGAAAATTAATTTTTCATAGCGTCCTAATTTATTTTTTAAAATAAGGTACTTACAGTTTTACCACCTCCTGTTCCTGTTTAATTTATTTTAAAATTTATTCCTACAATCTATAGACGTGAAAAAAGAAAAAGAGTCTTGAACTGCTACAGAGATTACACCTTCTCTAGACGCTGACATTTATAAGATGAACTTTAGATTTATTATTATGTTTTTGATTAATGTGAAGATATCTGTTATTGTCGGGTGATTATAACTATTTAGCAAGTGAATTTGGATCAAAAGCATATATTTACATAGACATCGGCTGAGTTCAATGTTAACATAGCTCTGTAAAAAAGTTTTGTGTGGATGTTATGAAAATTAAAAATGTGTTTAAAAAATTCCAGAACGTTAAGTTAATTTCGCAAAACACAAAATTTTATTATAAAAATTGGGGTTTCGGGCCAAATTGAAGTAATAAATACATAAAATTCCTGTGATATGGCTCGATCAAAATGCTCCAAAGCACCTGTTAAAAATAGAAAAAATTTTAAATTTTGACAACGATGGTTCTGTAGTTTTAAATTTGAGGATGGAAAGAGCCCGAAACTGTTTTCCCAGAGCGAACTGAATCATTTGGTTGGCAAGTGTATATATATATACATATATATTTGGCGCTTTGTAACCGCTGAAGCGATTTTCGGCCGAGCTCCTCCTCCAATTTGTGGTTTTGCGTCTTGATGTTTTTACCAACAAATAGAGGGACCTACAGTTTATTCTTAGCCACCTCCGAACGGCTGATGAATTTTTATGAGGAACTTTTTTACATGTCAGAAATACACTCGGAGAGCTTGACATTATCTCCCGAGGGGCGACCGCAATTAGAAAAATTAATTTTCTATAATTATGGATGTTGCTCGAACCTGGGCTCGAACCCAGGCCTTCCGAATGCCAGTACGCAATGCTAACCACTTGGCTATCGCGACCGCCGGTTGGCAAGTGTGGGGTGATTTAAAAATCACAGGTATGATATAACAAATACAATTACCAAAAGCAAAAAATATGTTTAAAACAATTCAAGCTTTAGGTTGCTTAATGAATTGAAAAGTATTACATTCGCTTAATTTCAGCCTCGACTACTTTCGTGAAAATTAAGGAGATGTGAGTAGTGTGAACCATTTCATCAAGATTATAAGATTGTTATATAAAACAACTTTCAATATTTTGTGGTTTTATTGTTATATTACTGTACATTTAACTCGACATACTTTTTTATAACCTATAACTAAAATCAATTTTAAAACTAAGGCTCTAGTTAGGGTTAAGGCCGTGAAGGGGACATTCGTAAGTCAAGAATAAATAAATCTATTGATTACGAGCTATACGAAATATTACTATGCTTGTAGTTCTTAAAATTCCAAAGCTTATGTCACAGCAAACTATAAGAAATAACATATGGGGAGATGGAAGCCTGTTTCTATCGTTTGATGCTTCTTCAGAGTTTCACCAGGCCTCATATTTAAAAGAATGTCGAATCTCAACTCCGTCATAGATACCAATTTTCTAGAAAATATTTTTACTCCAATCCCTATTTAAATTCTTTCATAATAATTATTTTCGTTTAATTTAATAATATCTGCAGTCGAATTGCAGCACAAGTGAACGTAAAAATGTTTTTTCGAATTATGACATCCGCGCTACTTCAGACAAGCTGTGAGACGAGCTCTCATTATTGGATACTCTTTTAGAAATATACTTACATTAATAAAAATAAAAATTGAAGAATAATAAACTAAAAAATATCCTCCAACAAGATCCCTGAAAACGGGAACTTAAATAAATTTCTGTCGCCAAGTAAAGAGATTCTTATTGAAACATACATCACTGCATTCGTGCTGTGGATCCTCTTCCTGTTGAATTACATATGTTCATTTTTTATGGGCTAATTTTTTCTCTATCACTTGAATTGATAAATATAAACAACGTTATTTGGCTCCTTCTTGATAAATTAATTAAACAGTTTCACATCTCTTGCTACTTAAAATAATGATCCTAAAACTAATGGAACTATAAATTTATTGAGAATAACTTTCCGTCTATTTTCTTATGTCAGAGTCCCTTTCTGTTCATACAATTGCCTATTCGTTTCAGAATGTGCTATCGCATAAACTTCAAGGTTCTGCGAAGAACCTTTTGTCGGAAGACTCTTGTCTTAAATAAGTAACACGGGGAAATGCAGATGAGCGCTGGCCAAGCAAACGCTAACTAAGTAACCATACGAATAACTGATTATGGTTGAACTAACAACTTTAAATCCCGAGAAATCCCCATACAATGGCGGCTTCTTGCATTCAAAACAGCAAAGCTTACGCGTCATCAATGCCCTTGCAGACGAGCATTTTGCCTTTTGCACTATGCCAATGCCATATTATAGTGTACATGCGTGCCACATACTCACACTATTATGTTGCATGCAACATCGAATATTTGCACAAATTCAAAGAGGTTTCAACACGCAAGCGAGCCCATTTAGACCAGCTCAGTTCAACAGCCAATGCTGCTGCTTTGTAAGCAAATCGCTGACTTTTCATTTTTAAAATTTTGGGTGTGAAATTTGAAAAGCAAAAAGGAAGGCGGACACAGACCAAGGAAAAAACAAATACAAAGTAGAAAGTAAAATACAAAAAATATAAAAATATAATAAGAAATGAGAAGGTTAGAGGATAACGAAACCAAAGTTTCGTAAGTTTATCCTTTTTCCTAAGGATTCAGTTTATTTTCAGTTTTGAGATATTTCTTTACGTTTATCTACGTCACACTCTGTTAGTAGTTGTACAAACTTTTCTGAAGTGGAGGCTGCTGTTAAAATGACGATTGCTTATTCAATGCTGTCGCTTTTACTCGTATATCAGTTGCTACTTCGTCACTTAATTTTTAGTGAGGGCGAGAGCGGGCGCTTGTGCATTAAGCAATTCGCTTTGCTCCAATTTTTTAAATATACTTATGTAGCAGAGTGTACGTAAGAGCACTAGTTTGAGCCGAAACCAATCGTATGCGTTGACGGGAGAAGCATAGTTGTGGTCTAACGGTAAAGCACGCACGTCGTTTTCGTTAAGCTGTATTTGTGATGGTTTCAAATGAGACTAAAATGATATGGTGAATGTTCAACAGTAAGCGATGCAAGAGGAAGATGCCAAAGACAGGCGCTATAAATCAGCTGCATTCGAATAGAATTTAATGTGTTTGTTAGTGTACAACAACCAAGTAAAAATGAAATAAAATAATATAATTTATAGTGAAATATTCTATTCCTGCTACATACATATTTAAATTGAAAACAAGAAAGTGTCAGTGGTTAAAGCAAATTTCCAATTTCTACATAATTTACAGATGCAGTTACCGCAGCAGTTTATGGGCAACATTTTTCGAAATAGAATTTTTTTGAATAGACAAGATGTGAAAATTATACATATGTATGTATGTACATAAGTGTATATATGTGTGTATATAATCGCGTAATTTAAACATATCTTTCAAATGTATTCATATATGCTAAGTAAACAGTGCGCAAATAAATTTTCTAAAATCCTCTATATTTAAAAATAAAGAAGAAAAATAAAAATAATTAAACTGTTATTAGTGAAATCGATCGCAAAAAATTTAAGTATAATTCAAGTATAAAAAATTCGTCGTTTAAAAAAAAGGTCGAAAAGTTATTTAAATAAATTACTTAAAAGCAAAAATACATATTGAAGCAAAATCATTGTAAAACTTAAAAATCAAAAAATTTAAAATATGAAAATTTTACGAAAATATTAAATGCATTAGAAAGGAACTTGCAATAATTTATTTAATTAAAAAATTGAACTAAAAATTTCTAACATAAAAACAATTTTCAGATTTGAAAAAATATTTGAAGTTTCCATAAATTAAAAATATATTTAATATAATAAAATTGAAAACTATCAACAATTAATGAAAGAATATTAAAATATTGAAAAATCAAAATTCAAAGATATACTATTTAAGAAATTTATTAAAGGCAAATAAAAATTAGAAAAAACGTAATAAAATTCATTGAAAAGATGAAAATAACTCAAAGGATTACTTACATATTTTCAAGAAATGATATTATTTAATAAATATTTATTCAAATCCTTGCCAGAGTAAATATAATAATATGAAAGAAATATAAATTAGAAAATGCAAATATTACGAATCACATATAACCGTTAATAAAACTTGATAAAAATTTGTGCCAAAGTGAGTATAAAAGCCTTAAATGAAACTAAGAAATTGAAAATCACTTTAGAAGAAAAAGTTATATAAGTATATGGAAGAAATATGTTAGTGACAAGCTTTCACACACAAATATCAGCAAAATTATTTCAAATGAATTATCTTTCAGACAAAAATTTAAGAAAATTTATTCCCTTATTAACTACTGAGGTTAGTTTAAAATAAAAGTTTAATTTTCTAACTTTAAAAATACTTATAAAAAGATGTTGTCAAATAAAAAGTAAAAACTAAAAATAGTAAAAACTAAAATAAAAATATAAATCAAATATAAAGTGGTATTGATTTTCTGGTTAAAAATTAAATTCCATAATTATTTAGCGAAAAATTCTTGAAGAGATCATAAATTGCAAGGAATAATCTAATTCATTAATTTAACCATAAAAACTGAACCAATAGGAGTACACACTATTCTAAATACTCTTTTCATAATTTGCCGTTATTTTAGTTTTTTATTAACAGCTTCACAAAAAGAGTATAGCTCAAATAATAACAGATAATAATAAGAGATAATAATAATTAATATAAACAAGTATTATAAACAAGTAATTAAGAAGGATATAAAAATACTAAAAAGATAGATAATTTAATAACACTAAAATTTGAAGTTTTAATATTTCCAAATTAATAAATTTACAAGTTACTTCTAACTTTTAATAAAAATTAAGTAATGAAAATATTATAAATAACTGGGAGAATCAGCTTACCCTGAAACATCATACTTTCTAAATATTATATTAAGCCACTAATTAGAATTTGTGCAAAAAAAAATTGTGAAAATTCCTTGAATTCATCAAGTAATTAGGCCTAACAGATACCAGCAAATGTAAACTAAAAAAAAAAACAGAAAACAACCAGAAGAGTAATGAGTAAAAGACATAATCACGTAAGAATCAATGACAAACAAAACGAAATATATTAATAGCCTAAATTAGTGTATACTACAAAAACCTACTACTCTAATTGTTCTCCGCAAAACGTCAATCTACACAAATTTCATGCTAAACAAAGCTGTCGAATTGACGCCGACTGTAGCGCCAGCAGCAACATCTTACAGTTGACTTACAACTTTCGCATATTAGCGGTGTCGAACATCGCGTTTGTCAGTCAACAGCATCACTTTGTCGGTGGTTGTAACCTACGCCACTGGTTAATTAAGATTTTGCCTCTGCGGATACCACATTCTATGATAGAACTTCTATCCCACAAATGGGTCGTTTATTAATGATCACAGCATCACCGTCACTGACCTGAAAATATATTTAATAATAATAAAAGTAAAAGGCAAAAATTAAAGTATTATAAATGTTAAACGTTAACCGTTAAAAGAAGCAATGAATGTTCTTACTTAAATTAGAACCAAAACAAGTTCAGCAATACAACTGTAGTCAAGAGCAACCATCCAAAAATCCATCTATAGCCGCTGTATGGAACAAAACAATACATTTCAATCATGTTTACTCATCATCAGCAGAGGCTAATCAAATAACAACAAATCCAAACAAAAATCTTTTGCTGGTAAGTAAAAGCCTACAAAAGTGACACTAACTAATTGATTAGTAGTTTTTATCTTGTTTGAATGCTAAATGAGATAAAGCCAAACACACCCTATAAGAAATGTTGAGGGAATTTTTGGCAGCACAGTGGTCATATATGAGTAAAAATAAAAATGAATATAAATGGTTTACAATATTGGCATACAAAAATACTAATAGACCAAAGGAACCGGAAATCGCCACAGTCAATTAAACTTTCCGTGTAATAAGCGCATATTTGGACCTCGGCAAGTAATGTCAAGCCCTCCGATTGTATTTCTGATATGAAATAAAATCTTCTTTCGAGAAAGAAAAAATCAGACACATTACACAAACTGGGAGGTGAGCTCGGCAGGTTGTGAAACAACAATTATGTACATAATGGTTTGAAATTTGGTTTGGAACCCTTATTTTGTATTTTTTGATAGCTTCAACTGAAATGAAGCGTACTCCAATAGAGTATAAATTTGGATCTCTTGTGCGACATGCATTAATCGCATTAGTTGCTGTTTGCAGGGGCTTTAGGCATGGATCTTCTTCCAATCGTCTCCAGGTCGGCGCCTTCAAACGTTGATTGACTTCCTTAGAGCTCCTTTCTCATTATGTACTTCATTAGAAAAATCGGTGAAATTGATGAAGCACTTTCCTTAACTTTCCTTAAGTCCCACACAGTAGTGAAAAAATTTCCTCTGAACATTAAAGCTTGACATGAAAAAACCAAAACGTCTTGACTTTTGTACATTTTTTCTTACTAACTTTGTTCCTTATATACGGTTTTCCAATAGGAGTGATATGATTTCTTAGAAAAAAAAACACACTAATTGTTAAGGAAATTCAAATGTTTTTTTATTTAATGTGAAGTACAATCAATACAATTGAGTTCTGAATATAACATCATTCAAATGGCATCCACGGCTTGCAGAAACGAAATCGATGAACGCAATTTTTTGCACTTTTTCCACTAAATCAAGTCGAATGTCATGAATAGTACGTTCAGTATTGACTTTTAAAACTAAAAGAGAGTCTGGTTTATTGCTAAAGAGAAATGACTTCAAAAAACCCCACAAGAAGTAGTCTAATGGTATACAATCACAACTTCTTAGAGGCCATTCAATGTCACAATTTCTTGAAATAATCAAATCTTTAAACCATTCTTGTAATAATTCGGTTGTCGCACGTGCTGTTTGGCACGTAGTTCCGTCTTGCTGTAACCAAATCAACTTCTGCCAATTGTGGCTATAAAAAGTTGGTTATAATCGAGCTATACCGCTCTCCACTGAGAGTAACGGTGCTAGTAACTTCATTTCGAAAGAAGTACGGACCGATGATTTCACAAGACCAAAAACCACACAAATTTGTGGATTTTCTTCGCACCAGAATCGACAGGTTTGTTTATTTACCGCACCACTCAGATGAAAGTGAGCCTCATCGGAGAAGACAATTTTCTTAAAAAATCGTTATCGTTTTCAAGTTGTTCCAAGGCAAAATCAGCAAATTCACGACGTTTATGGTGGTAAAATGATGAAATTGTAAACATTACTCAATACAATGAAAAAGAAAATGACAGATCATGACATATTTAAAATGGCCAAAACAACACTTAGAAATCATATCATCCCTACTGGAAAATCCTTTAATTGCTCAAATGAGAAACTAACAAAATGTATACCATTGTGAAGAGAAAGGTGATGATCATTGATGACTTAGTCATGTCTTTCACCGTGTGAAAGCGAACTTAAATTTTTAATGTATTTTGGGTATGCCTGCGTGTTTTCGTAATGTAACAAATTATTTGGCATCGACCTGATCGGAAATTAATACATGTTTGTCCAAGACATGTAAAGTTCAAAGTGAATATTTTTTAGTCCAAATTTAAATCAACTTCGGTTCATGGAATGTGTAAGGACCTCGGCATATTATTCTAAAAGACAGTACTCTTTCCTTTTTTAATTATTTATGTACATATATTTTATTTTAAAATCTGGTGGATTTCCGATTTTTATTAATGTGAAATAATTATATTTACTGGTTCTAATAACACCATTTTGGTGCTTCACTTATAAACTATTTTTTGGCTAGCGTTTTCTTCGATTGATAGTGTAAGTAAAGGTAATTAATTAATTAATAACAATAAATAGAGGAACCTGCCATTCTAAAAATGTGTGTTTAAAAATAAATAGGCACATAGAAGGCCAACTTTAGCTGGAACACTGAAAATGAAGGCTGGTACGCAGATATTAAACTTTACATTACTGTCAAATTGGTTTGTTTCTGTTGGATCACTAATTTTCACCCAAAAAGAAAGCATGAAACACACGAAACAAAACAGTTTTGCATTTTTATTCTAACTCGAAGCTGTTTAAATATACATACGTAAGTGTCTAAATATATACTTTGACATTTACGTGCTGATACTTTTTTCGCTATCATTACGCAAACTCATGGGATTAACTCAAATGCACGCAGTGTGGTCATAAGCAAACAGAAAATAAATAAAAATAAAATCGTGTGTAAATTGTAAATCATATACGCATTGCGTTACTTTCAGGAGGGAGGAAAAGAATTGCGGTGAATGTTTGTACATTCTTCGCTTTAATTATTTCACATATTTTTCTGCGTAAAATGGTATTCGATAACTCTAAGCATTTTAATCATTAGTAAAGTGCCTCGTTATTTCTATATAAATAAATGTTTAAAATTAATATTTAAAAAAAAGGATACGATTACAAATAGATACTGCAATTTTCATATATTGTTTGGTCTTACTTTTTCCTTATTATCCATATAAGACGATATTTCTCCAATGGAGAATCTTCTGCTTGATTATATATTTTATAATAAACTTTTTTGAAATATATTTTTTTGAGGAGTAACTTATTTGGTCTTATCGAAATAAAATGTTGTCGGGATTTTGTTTTGTATGGATATTTTGTTATCTCTTTTTTTCTGACCGGAATCTCGATTTTAAAAGTCTGGATTATGTAGTGCTTCCCTTATTTACATGTATTACATATGCCTACATCAAAGTATTGACCAATAAAATTACCAACTTTGAATGATATGCATTTATTATCAAAATCATAAATTAGATGACAGTAAAAATATGACTATTTGTGACAAAATTAATTTAAAATTTTTATATTGGAATATGCTTTTATGAGAGCATACAAATATTTCAAAAGCTGTTTTATAGACACATATATGGTGCACATACACATAAATTTATTTCTGGCTTTTATATAATAATAAAAAAGTATATTTGCGAGGTTTCGCCACGAATTAAATAAGACACTTATGTTACTGCAAGAAGTTATCATCACATGGCTTTCATATTAAATTTATGTAAACTTGCTGTTTTATTTTAATTTGCTGCTAAAAATCAGCGATGAAGCAATATCATAATATTATAATGGGTGGGTGAAAAATCTGAATTAATTTCTAAATTATAAATATTGAATTTTTGTTTATTTTTAAACAGCTTGAAGTTGATTGCATGCTGTGCAACGTAAAAACAAATTAAAATAACTGTCAGGTAGCATCATTAATTTATCGCCCGACATACACATACTGTGAAATTTTTTTTTTCTAATAAAAAATTAAATATAATTAAAATCACGGTATAAGGAGGAAAATTTTTATTTTAGTCAAGTACTTTTCATGGAAATAATGACATATTTTAGGCTTAAATATTGATCTGTTATTTATATAAAATTTTTACAACATATATGAACACTATTAGTTTTATTATTTCCACAGTACTTTTTTATTATTATAAGTATATAGCGTACCTCACGAAACTTTCTTACTAACTAACTATATTGTTAGTTTCCAAGTGGTTTCCTATATTATTTGATGCCAGATGTTACACTCGTCCTATTCCTGCATTGAATAATCCTCTATTCCGTCGATGTATCTTCGTCGATTTCAGACCCCATCTTACAGCTCGTTTTGAATTTGCTGGATTAGTAAGCTGAAGATGATTTTTGCGATTTTATTTGCATACCGGGAATGTCTTCGATTAGATATCTGTCAATATTTAATGCTTTTTCAAGGCGATACGGACCTCGGAATTTAAGTATTAGTTTACGTGGCTTACCAGTAACGGGTGGTTCATTTTCAATAACCACTAGCTAATCTTCCTTGATACTTACCGCGTTGTATGTTATGTATCAAATTGTTTTTTATTTTCATTTTGTCTTTCGTGTTCAACATTTTCGACGCTTGATTTAATTATTCGGCAATATTCAACGAATCAAAATTGATCAACCGATTCAGTGTGGACTGCAGTTAAAATTTGTTTGTGAATTATGTCGCGGAGATTGAAATATAACACGAGTTCACTAGCATTCCTTTAAACATCACGTAAAATTAGACGCTCGTAAGGAATTCAAATTCTACTTGACCATTTGCCTATACTTATAGACAGACTGTTTGAAATCCTTTAGTCCTTAGTACATTTCGAATGCTTTTGGCGTGAATGCTATACTTGTATCAGTTATCGCACGCACTAGAAACCCAAAATATAACGTCATTCAATTTTAAGTATTTATAACATGAGTAGTATAGTACATGTTGTTCTATATGAATTTTAGAAAAGGCGTCGGATATTAAGAAAACATATTAGTTATTGCTTTTCTTACTGGGCAAAATAGATCAATATGGATTACACGGAACGGTATGTCATAATGAAGATTATATTCCTTTTTCCAGGAGTGAACTTTTCAGGAACAACAATCGATACACGCGTTTATATAGTTTTTACATGTTTTCTCATCGGGAACCATAGTTTTGTGCGTTGAATAGCGTTGTCGATGGCAAAATGTTCCAATTGACCGAACAACACGCCACCTTACTGCTTTCGGTACAACGGTGTGTCGCTGATTCTGTATTTTAAATGTAGCCGAAACCCCTTTGACGAATTGATTTCTCCATTTAAAGCAGCAATGATAATCCCTGTAATTTCTGTATTTACTTTGATGACAAAACTCATTAAAACAAAATTTCTTTTCCAACAAATAGATACGAAAACTTTCAATAATCTCAACTACGGAGAGCTATTCAAGTTCAAGTTCAAGGAATGTTAACGGCTCTCAACATATGTACAATGAGGTAGGTACCTCTAGTACATTACGGGATGCCAATTCTTGGCATCGGGTCTATCACAAAAATCTTAATTATTATTCGTTTTGCTTTAAATTTTATATATAGCTACCACTTCCACCGGAAAGTGGACTTTGGGTTCTCCTATTCCAAAATATCTAATGTTTTGTTACATTTACTTGGATATTAGATCTGGGACCGATTTTTTCCAAACAATTCTTTCTTATGGTTTGATTTATTTGAAATTTATTGCATGGATAGCGTGTTACCAAAACTAACAGAGAACCGATTAAAGCATATCGAGCTTATGGCAACCAAATTCCGGAAATTGACCAGGGAACAAGCTCGATTTACTTCAAATTTTAGTACGCCGGTATGTTTTTGTCTCTATTAACATATACAATACCTTTTTCTGGGAAGGGGATTACAGTTCAACAGGTCAACGTGTCGACGAAAATGGGTTTGATTCGGATAAAAATATAGTCTGTTGTGAGTTTTACGACTCGGTTACGTTCATATGGTTGCAAACTAATTTTAGTCATCCAATCTTAATATACACAAGCGTTGACGAAAGTAGTGCCATTTGGTTTACTTGGAGGCATTCATATTTCCACTTTCGTGAAAGACTTTATGTGGCGACTAATGTCTGGCTATCTCTGGAAATAGCTCAGCCGTTGCAATATGAAAATACCAAATAGTGTAATCACATAAATAACAAATATGGAGAAAGGTCAATAATCTAATAAGAAGCTGAATATTTTGGATCAATTGTACTATTCTTTACAAAATTAATTATAATATCCAAATTCAACAAGATAGGAAAGAGCTACAACAACGTCTGGTATTGCTAGTATCAAATAAAGCTAAAACTGGTTGACTTGTTATAATCTCAATGATTTTCTGAAAAGCAGTGTTCTGAGAATTTTCCTGACGAAAATTATTTGAGTTATCAATGAGTATTTTTGGACAAAGTTCCTGAAAATTTCTGTTATCCCAAAAATCGGTGTAGCTCTGTAATGTTAGTCGGTGTTGAATAACTTCCTATTGGTGGCACCTTCCGAGTTCCAGAAGTTGAACAACTTTCATTTACTATGTATGATATTCGATTTGTAGTTGTAAGAATTTGAATTTCTCCAGGCGCAAAGTAAAGTTGCATTCGCATTAGATACAGAGAAATTTTTGTAATCCTATCAACCCATCTTCTATGGTACAACTACTGATTATGTCCTTCTGATGCGAAATCGCATATTTGTAATAATCTGTTGTATGCGAATGTATAATGTTAAATGTGTCTAATCAATGTTAATACCATTAATACCCGTACCAGTTTACCGGAGACTCAAAATGGTGATTATTTATTTATATTTATAATGAAAAATCATAAGCTTCTGGTAGGATGATAAGCTCCGTGTGACAGCATGCTCAAAATGCCAAACCGGGTTGATCGTAATAAAAGCGACCTTAGGTAATGTACATATTAGTATTTCCTCATGTTTATTGTGATCTTGTAACGATTTAAAATGTAATGGTATCTACAAAAATAAAAAAGTATACATTTATTTCGATTTTGGCAACTAAGACAAGGCCATGCCGAAGTTAATGGTTCGAGTTCTGGCACGACCAACAAAATGTATGAAACGTAACAAACCACAACCGTCCGTAGGCGGCTAAGGCACACACCACAAATTGGAGGAGGAGCTCGGCCGCAAATCCCTTCAGCGGTTGAAAAGTTCCAATTACTTCGACTTTTAATATATTGCTCAGAAGTGAAGATTGCTTGTAAGATTTTTACTTTACTATCGAAAAATAAGCATTAAAAAGAGTAATAGGGGAAAAAAGGATTTAAATTTAATTTATTTAGATTTTAACGATATTTTTTCTTTTGATTTCATTCATTAGCGATAAAATAAAATAAATAAATGAAACGTATTTAATATTAAAATAAATTCTTTAGAATATTTCCATATTTTGGTAAGTTGATTGTCACGCAGTTACAAGAATATTCATCTCTTTTTTTAATAATAAAATCAGATTATATTCTAAAACTATATTTTATAATAGTTTTCTTATAAAACAAATCCAATATTTTTATTAACATAATTTTTTTATGTTTATAAGTAATGAGCTGTATTCAAAGGCCTATTTTTATTAGAAATATTATTTTTTCATTGAATATTGTTATATAGAGTGTTTTTGTATAGAGGTATAGAACTTTAAGTTGGCATTACTTTTCACGATGGCGACCGATTTAACAGCTGTCAAGTGATTTATCCTCAGTTTGGTTTGGCAATTCATCATGAATAGACTCACGCCTGAACAACGCTTGCAAATAATGCAATTTTATTTCGAAAATAATGGTTCTGTGCGGAAAACGTATCGCGCACTACGTCCAATGATACGGACCAATGATTCCACCAGCCCATAAGGCGCACCAAACAGTCAGTTTTTCTGGATGTAACGATGTTTCAACATACACTTGAGGATTACCTTCACTCCAAATGCGGCAGTTTTGGTTGTTGACGTAGCCATTCAACCAGAAGTGCCCTTCATCGCTAAACATCGCTAAAATGGACATAGTGCGCGATACGGTTTCCGCACAGAACCATTATTTTCGAAATAAAATTGCACTATTTGCAAGCGTTGTTCAGGCGTGAGTTTATTCATGATGAATTGCCAAACGAAACTGAGAATAAATCACTTGACAGCTGTTAAATCGGTCGCCATCTTGAAAAGTAATGCCAACTTAAAGCTCTATACCTCTATAAAAAACACCCTTCACAACAAAGAAAAAATGGTAGAAGTGACAGCTGTTTCGGAGATCACCACATCTCCTCATCAGACTTCTTTTGGCAGGATTCGAACCGACGGATTCTGGCATCACAGGCGAGTGCTCTAACAACTGAGCCAACGTCTGCCATGTAATCTGTTTTTGTATTATTCAATTTTTTACTAACCAACAATTGCTAAGTGCGCTAATATTTAGCCGCTATTTTTACTTAATGTTGGGTTAGCGAGTATTTTGCAATCCTGCATACATTCAGGCATTAATATAATATGAATAATACAACATCAGATTACATGGCAGGCGTTGGCTCAGTTGGTAGAGCACTATCATTAAAAATACCCATAATTTTTTTTATTTTTGAGATTAAATGATTATTTAATTTCTATATAAAAAACGATTGGAAAGTGTTATACATTTTAAGGTACTAACAATCATCAAACATTTTGTTGTTATTGGTTGTACCTTATGAATATTTTTATTTTGGTGTAAACAGTGTTAACAAATACTTGTTAAAGTTAATTTAATTTTTACAAATCGTATGTTATTATCTCAAATCGAGTTAGACACAAATAATTCGTGTACAAAGAGGATGTAACCGAATGCGGTTTTACTTTTGAAAAATTTTATAGTTTTGCGGAATTCTTAAACAATTTTAAAAATACACATCTGCACTTTATAATGTCTACTCGAATCAAAAAAAAAATCACTTTGAATAAAATTTTCACTAAATTTGTTCAAAAAAAAATTTTAGAATGTACACAGTAGATGATTAAAATTTGTTTTAAAAATATTATTATACATACCAGTTGAATAAGTTTATTTTGTGGTGTTTTAAAATTAATTTTTTTTATAGTTTTGAGTTTCATGCTTAGGAAACGTTCCCATACTATATGACACATTTTTTACATGTTTTTACTTTCTTCCACCTTCGGTTACCACCCATAATACCTAGAACTCCCCTTCCCGCTCTAGAAGGAATCACTGCTTAATAAAGTTAAAAACGATATACCTTATTTAAACGACGCTTGTAGTATGACGCCAAGAGAGCATAATATGTTAGATATTAACAAGTGAAAAAAATTTTATCGAAAAGATACAACTGATGTAAAGACATATAGAACAAGAAACTAGGTTTCGAAACTTAAAATATTTTTCTTTACATTTGCTTTTCATTCTAATTATCTTTATTACATCGTAGTTTACGAGACAGTAGCATCATGACTTTCTTTAGGCCTGATTATTTTCTACTCATCGGCGCCACCCACGTCGATCTGCTTGGACTAAAATTACCTGATGATCTAAATAAGGTTAGGTCGTTGGGAGCATCCTAACATATATTTATTGGGAGCCGAACCTCAACTTCGTCACATCAGTTTTTCCGGTGGCAAAGCTGAATAGAGTATATATTGACCTTCTATAGCATGGGTACTCTTAGCTGCTACTTTAGAAACAATTTCCTTTAGGCATAAAAACATCAATTTCTTTGATATATGCATATAATTTGCATAAAATCAACTCTAGAAATCTAAAGTTCAAAATTCACTTAAAATATAAAACATCTGCCGACTGAACGAAAAAGTTGAGAATAAATTTTATACTATTTCTTTCCAAAAATATTGCTTTTCCTTATAGCATGTACTTGACTAAAATGTGTATATTATGCACAAAAATATGAAATGTAAATAAAATCAAAAGAGCGTTTAAATTTGGAAAACTTTGAAAAGCATGAGACTTTCAAAAAGTTGGCCTAATTTTTCCTGCTGTTATTATTTACCCAGCAACTTCTCTACCCACTTCTCAACTTAACTTAAACACATAGTTTACTGGCCAAATGCCAATTGTTTGCGTGTCTGAAATGGGAAATTAATAATGGAAGTTTATTGAAAAGGCATTCAAGCATATTTCAAGGCAAACTCAAACGAACACTTTTCACTGCTTTACTTCGTAAAATGAGTTTGTTGGAAAATTTTATGAAAATTCTTGTATATTTTGTAGCATCGGCAAAAAGCTCCGCTTGGTGTCAGTCTGAGGAATCGCAGAAACTTTTGGCATGATAAATAACGCTTTGCCTTGAAGAAAACATATTGAAGGTCTCCTCGTAAATAAAAATAAATAAATACAATAAATATCAATTTTACTAAGGTAAATGAAATGAATGAGTAAATAAAATTTAAGGTGAAATGTTTGTCTTCTTATAATAAATAAGTAAAGGTAGATCAAATTGTTCCTAAGATGTTTTGGGCTAAATACTTATTTCTTCTAATAGCGGATACATGATTTCATTTGCATGTTCAGTAAAAAGCAGTAAGCTTAAAAAAAATTTTTTTTTTTGGTGTTGGTCTTCCTAAACGTATTATGTGCTGATTAGCTATTAACTCAGGTGCAATGGGTGTAGTTTTAACACGCTTTAAGTATGAGAAAATTATCATGGAAGCATTTTGCTTTAATAAGTATTATAAAATTAGCAATATTTTGTATTTTTAGGAGTTTATTAGTTTAAAGTTGCACAAAGATTTAAGAAATACAATACATTTTAAGTTGCACTGATTTCATGTTTGGCATACACTGATTTTCCAAAAGAAAAAAAAATATTTAAAGCGAATTGTCCATATTTATTTACAGTATTTAACGTATTCATACTGTATTAAAGAACATATCTCATTAATAGTATAATTTACTGATATTAAATTAATTTCGCTCCTCATGAAGCTAATAATGATTGCGTTAATTTATTCTTAGCTGCTAATTATAGCGTGATATTACGCCACAAGCAATAAAGGTGATCCCAAGCAGCGCAGTTCACTATAACTAATAATTAAATACTAAGGCTAAAGAGACTTTGCTTCTTGCTGTGTCAACAGTTTAATTTTACTGACACCTGCCAGTTGGTTGAACATTTCCGCTTTTACATCGTAAAAGTAAATTGAGAGGAAAGTTTTACTCGCATATTGAGTTTTCCCTTACATTGTTATTGGACATGTAAATTGCGTACAAACAGTGTAATTCTGATTTCATTAGTTCTTTTAAATTGTTTCTCGATAAATTAAATTTACCTCCTTTGAAGTTAAAGAAAGTTATATATCACATAAAGGAGCAGTGCGACACGCCGGTGATGAATCTGTTTAACTTGCCATATGTTAATAGTTTATTTCAATTTCTAGATGTACAATCTATTATATTTGTCTACTCCTTTAAAACATGACTTCATCACGAAGAAAGCGTAAATATAGTAGTGATCTGTTTTGTTATATTTGCCGTGTTATGACAAAAAATAAAAAAAATAAAAATTTGTATTGAATATTTTGGTTCTTAACTAAACTAACTAGATAAACCATAGATAACCCATAAAGATTGTAATTCCTGTGTAGTGGAAAGGAGAAAGGATTTTGGACCTTGCCAAGTCTATGATCTAGATGATTGTTTCTTTTGTGTAGTAGATGCTAAATGTTTAGAAGGATGAAATATCTACGTCAAAGTTACTTTCTAAAAATGAAACATGATTTCACTTTATCAAAACAAGGATGAGAATTGTTAGCTTCAAGACTAAACGGAAAAAATTTATTTGCACCAGAAAACTACAAAGTGAGTTATTCCAAGATTTTAAGGAAAAATACTATCCTACTGAGTGGCGCCTTTTTATTGACAGCTTTAAAGAAAGTTTTGTGGTGGTAATCGAAAATTTGTTTGATAACAATAAAGAAACAAATTATGAATAAATTGAGCACAATATACTGACAAATTTACAAACTCTACAATCGAATATGAGTATTAAGTATAAAAGGCGTTTTATGGAAATTAATAATTATAAGTGTTTGACATTTTTCACGCTTCGATGTATCTTAATTCTAAAAAACCAAACTACCGTTATAAATATTTTTGTTATTTTAATTCTTGTTTTCAGATGTCTGTAATATAAAATGAAAACGGCGATTAAAAAAGAACAAATCATGATGGTTGATAATTTTATGAACTGCGTGCATAAATATATCTGAAATCTATCTTATATCTATGGGAACAAAACCATTGTAGACCAATGTGATTATTATGCTAACAAAAAACGAATTCAATTTTTATTTATTATTTTAATTTTATATTTTCCTGGAAAATTGAAATAATTTTCTTGAAATAAATTACAATATATATAAGTAAAATACCAACTAAGACTTCCTTTGGTTATATCCTTGTAATATTTTTATAAAAAAAAAAAATATTGCACCATACAAAGGACAATAATTAATAATAATAACAATAATTAATTCGATTGTGACAGCAGAGATCTATACTGTATTCCCACAATTGTAATAAGGTTACAATTATGTCAATTAAAATGCATTTTAAATGATAATTAATTTTAAAATTCATGCTTACGCGGTTATTATGTAGTGCATTATTATATGAATAAACCTCAACAAACCAACTTGCTCGATTTGGCAGTGGCATCTATAAATTATAAATAAATAAACAGACATTAATAAAAATCTTTTTAATCTAATTTCTTCTATAGAAAGCAGTGTATTTCGTATGACTATTATAATCGAATAAAATATGATTGTAATTCATTTTAGCTGCAAGAGTGCTCTTTGCACGGAACATTTCGCTTTACTCTGACATACAAACATTATGCAAAAATCCATTTGCAAAATTTGTGAGAGAAAGGGAATAATATAGCATTGAAGGCGATAAAATGCATTTCAATGTATTTTTTATACATATTGTGCACAGTTATAACATAATCTGTATAACATAAAATACTACATATATTAAGTATATAAGTATAAGAGGGGATATATGTAGGTTCATCAAAATTTATACCGATAAGATAAGGATGGTTTGAAGTTGAATTGGTATCACAGTTTGTATAATATTTGAATGGTATATTTTTTGTGTTTTATAAATCATTTGTCGGAGCTTTAATTCCATAGCTCCCATACAACTGATTATGACATATATAAGGAAAGGCCATATATAAGGAAAAGCAGTTGTAATTCACATATCAAGTGATCCAAGCCAACATAACTTGGGTAAATTTTTAAGCAGTACCTAACGTACCCTTAGCCTATTGACGATAAAAAAATGAGCCGATTTTCAAAATTCTCTTCAACCCGAGCTTAACGTACACATTTTCTCATAAGGATATGTACTCATGTAGATTATGCAAGTATGCGAGTAGGAAGGAAATTAAAACTAGCTCACATTCTCATCATATAATTTCCTTGTTTGGCTTTGAAAATAAACCGAGTGAGCAAATCAAAGATATCAATTTGCGGGAGAACTGTATACATTTTTTTTCTCCCTATGAATGTCTGAATAAATATTTACTAAAAAATTCTTTCTCCTCCGGGAGGTATGAGTTATTATTCCTGGATAAATTATTATATATCTAAGGTAATATTAACCGAGATATAGGCTATATACCTTTAAGTCCGCGACTTAAAGCAGTTTGATATGGTTTTGCTTTATTGCCCAATCTATAGGATGCAAATGAGGTTTATCTCTCGGTAGTTGATGACGACACTGCAGTCTACCGTCTTTCGGATTGGGCAGATTTCTTTGTTGCCGCGACTTTGTTACAATTCTAGCGAGCAATAGCTTCAGGCTAAATAACTCCAAATATATTATTTGGCCTTGCAATTTTTTTTGTAATATATTTAGTAAGCCAATTTTTTAAGTATTGTATATACTATGATAAAAATATTCATAAGGAGAACTTTATCGAAAAATTATTGATGTCATTTAAAAAGTTTATACCTTCTAAAATCATTATTTTTTTTTTAAACTAACTTAATTAAAAACATTTCTGTTCAAATAAAAATTTAAAAAAGACAAATGTATTAATTCTTTTGACTAAGAGGCTACCCCTTTTGTCCGTTGTGCTCAAAAATGATATTTTTTACAACGGCTATATGTTTCATATCAAGGATCTGACTAATTTATCAGTTTTAGAATTTTTTCAAATTCTAAAGGCTTTATTCGTTTCAAACAATAGAAATTTTCTGATACTATATTCCAAAGTACAAGAAACTTTCACAACAGCAATGCGAAAAATGTGAATAATAAGAAAGTAGCAAAACAACTTATTTAAAAGGTATTAATCAAAGAAAATGGTAAAGTCTATATTCTTTGCCTTATGTTTTAAGTTCTCGATATTCTTGAGCATTTATTACGTCCTGTTGCGGGATGGCAAACTTATACGTTACGAGCATGTTATAAAAATTATTTTGTTAAATGGATAAAATATCATTTATGATTTTTGCATGAATTCGGTAATTGACTTGTACCTCTTACAATTGGTGCATCCAGATATAGCATTTCCCCAAATGATCTAAGTCTTTGATTATTACACCCTTCCTTTACATTATTATTAGTAAGCAGTATAGTGAAAATATGGCTGGAACAGGTTGAACAGTTTATCCAACACTATCTTCAGGAATCCATCTTTCCTTAATTATATAAAGGAAAAAGCGAAGTAAAATAAAAATAAATAAAAAGATTCTTATTATTACAAATATTTCTCATAATTATGAATTTTTTATACATACATCCACATGAATTTCTTATGTTTAGAATCATATTAAAGTCAATTGCATTTAATAAAAACCCTGCAGTTAATATATTACATTATTTTTAAATTTGCTTCAAATAATGAAAATAATTTCATTCGCTTTCTCGTTAATACTAAGGTTAAAATATATCCAAAACCATTGGGTGTTCCATGTATTTTAAATAATTTGATTATTTTTAGGGCCTGTAAAATATGTAATAATGTTTATCGGCCACAAATCACCTCAGCGGTTACAATGTGCCAAATATATGTATATACACAAAGTTTATTGTTATAAATTAGTGAACTTCATCTATTTCGGAGATCACCACATCCTCCTCATTAGACTCCTTTAGCCAAGGATTGAGCTATGGTGTGCTTAGACTAGTTGCTAATTCACTTAATAATGTGTCTATCATTTTACTAAATCAAAAATTTATAACAATGAATTACGTGTAATTGTTATTTAAAAGGATAAAAAGATGGAACATTATTTTACATTTGTTTATTGAAAAATATGTATATTCACGGCCTACCATAGTTAAACAATTTTTTTTTTTTGAAAACTTAAATTATTTTATTCACCATAATTCCTCCCGAGAGTGATACACTGATTATAGCGATCCTCCAACTTTTCGATATCTTTTTTGTAGTACGATTTGCTAACAAAATAGGCCTCAGTTTCGGCGATCACCTCTCCATTCGATGCAAATTTCTTCCCAGAAAATATTTTTTTTTGAGATCTGAGAACAGGAAATAGTCACTGGGGGCCAGATCTGGATAATCCGGTGGATGTGAAAGCAATTCGAAGCCCAATTCATGGAGTTTTGCCATCGATTTCAATGACTTGTAACACGGTTTTCGGCGATTTCGTCCTCCAATTATGATATGAAATAGCCGCTGTTGCTGGCCCTTCCTTTTTCAAGGTATTCAATGAAAATTATTTCAGATGCATAAATAAATCTTTTCATATTTCTTTAAATTGATTACTTGCCTTACAAACAATTAGTAACAAATGCAGTAATATTTTACTTGTCTTGATGTTTTTTTGGTCCCCTAAGTTCCGTTTTATCGAGTTGTTGATCTGTGTTTCAGAAAACAGCAGAGGACACCGAACGAAAATCACGTTGGTTGTCTATGGTGATTGTGGATTTTCGTCGTCTTGTTGTCCATTGCTGTAAAAAGTCGAGTGCATATAGTGGTTCGTGTCAACGTTAGGACCTTCTTAAAAAAAAAACTTCAGCTCATTGCAACCTATTCAAATTAATTACGAAACTTTCAACCCGGAAATTTTCTGGCTTGATGCTTTGCTCAGTCAAAAGTTAACATAACATACATGGGGAGATTTCGTTCTTTTGATTCGAGGAATATTTATACAACATTTGGTGTGCGGTTTTGAGGTTGAGGGAAAAAAGAAAGCAGTTGTCATTAGTAAACAGAAAATAAACAAATTTCTTTCATTTTAAAAATTATTTGGAGTACACAGAATTTTGAAGTAGAGAGATGGTAGAAACATTTTAAAAACTATAAAATATTTTCTTTCAAACGATATTGATTAGAAAAGAGTACTGAAATTGTCTGAAGACTTAATATTAAGCGATAATCGAAGATTTCAGTGGTGTTAATTGAACTAATTCCATGGTCAGAATTCTTTTGATAAAAAATACTGCTCGAAATATGTTGCATAAGATTTTCCCTACTTAGCTAAAGTACTCGTAATAATAGGGTTATGAGTTAATCTGTGACGGTAATGAAATTTAACAGCATACTTTATGAGTTTTTGATGCATTATTAAATTTAATAAAAAGTTGAAATTGCTATATGAAAGTCAGTACGGGCAAACATTCTGAAATTAGTATTAATAGCAAATAAATAACTTGAAAATCTTCGTAGCGCATTGTATGCGACTTGATTGATTTCTGGTGCGATTGAGAATTAAATATGTAAGAAGTAAATATATGTTAAATATGACGGTCAATTTTCTTATTCCTTAACGACATTTTAATGTACTGTAATTGGTGAAGTGTAACAAGAGAAATAAAGTAGAAAAAATAAAAAATAAAAATAAATAAAAAACATGGGTCAGACCACACAACAGTAGTCAATGTAAAATTATTCTCTTGTTATACAATGGAAACGTAAACCTTTGTTAAAGTCACAAAAACATGGGCATATTATTAATCTATCAATCATAAATGTTTACATATACTAGCATGTCTATTATAAGCATTTATAAATTAAATATGAGTAAATTCACTCATGTATGGATCCTTAAAAAAGTGAGAAAAAATAGTAAGAATTATACGCTAGTGCTGCTATAGCCTATAGTTAGTAGTGTGTAATGCCTTTCGTAACTCCAGGATATAAATCCGAAAAGAAAGAAAGAAAGAAACTTTTCTAATTGCGATCACCTCTCAATAGAGAATGCCAAGCCATCCTCATAAAAATCGCTCGGAGGCGGCTTAGACTTACGTGTAGTCACCTACTTTTGTTGGAAAAACATCGTTCGAGGCGGAGCTCGGCCGAAAATCGCTTCAACGGTTAAAAAGTGCCAATTATATATTACTACTATTACTAAATTTTCGTAAGCACTGCTTGCGCGATTATAGCCGAATCAATAATTGCGCGCTATTCGTTTTTTCTTCTCACAATTTGGCGTCAATTGGAAATACCAAAGCAAAATCAGGTCATTCTGAACTTGTTCTTTCTAATGGAATGGAGGTATTTCTCTTCCTCTGATTTCATGTGCGGTTAGGGCATCGAAAACTTTCAAAGCTTTAGCCCTGCCATTCGGGCGACATAACTTGCCTGTATAGCCACTGTTCTTTTTTGTGCTAAGCTATAACAATGTCGTCGCATAACTCGTAAATCTCATAGTTCCATAGTCTGCGCTATTCGGCGATGCCAAGGCGCAAAATGGCCAAAAAATTTTCTCAGATGTCGACATCGTCCACGCTTCTGCACCATACAGCAGGACGTTAAGATAGTACTTTACTTTTCAATTGCCTACTATGTCAAATTAGTCCCTGTTGGCAAAAGTGATTCTGCGTTGGATTTCAAGGCTGAAAATGATGGTGTTTGTTGATGCTGGTTCCAAGAAAGACGAAATTATCTACAACAAGACGCTAATGCGATAACTATTTATTTGATGGCAGCAGACATTTCATCTTCTTTGTCTAACATGGGGAAAGTAGAACTAATGGTGCGGCTATTATGATCAATGATGTCAATATTATACAGAAGAGAAATTATGTTTACACATTTAGCTCTGGGGCTCTTATTATTTTTTCCAGCATTAAGTTGAGAAAATCACACGACAAAGTGTCACCCCGTTTGGAAACTCGTTTGGTACCGAACTGCTCAAGCCTTTTCCCAATTCTGACTGAACTTGTGGGATTGTCCAGCGGCAGAGGTATTGCAAGGATACCATAATCAGCATCAAAGGCAGCTTTAAAACCGATAAAAAGGTAGTGTGTATCGATTCTTTACTCAGATATTTTTTCCAAAATTTAGAGCATGGCCAATGGTGACTTTACCAGGCTATAGCCATTCTAATAAGATCCGATCGGTTTGTTCACGGTGGGCTTTGAGAGATTAATAATATGCACTATCCGCTGCGTTAAAAGAACTGCACTTTAAATGTTTTGAATTTTTCTCGTATATGAGAGAGATAATTACGACACATGTATACGAGCCGTGGAAAGATGTTATGGTACCGAGCACAGGAGTCAAATTTGCCAGATGGAGCTGGAGAAGCGTGACTTAAACCAAATGTATCTCTTTAAAAATGTATTTCCGAAATTGAGAAATTAGCTCATTTAACTATTGGGGAGGCATAAGGAGGAAAGAATAAAAATTTAGGAGCTTATCAGCGGAATAAAGGACATATACACCAAGCGAGATATTCATCATCCAAATTCAACATTCTTTGAAACCGTCGCGTATGACCAAACACGTGAAGCAAAGACAGTCATAAGAATACCAGCCTACAAAGTCAATAGATTGGAAGTAGAAACACTACATGTGATGAACGACATATTGAAAAGTCGCAAGTCAATCGATGGAAAGAATAGTCCTTGTGCCAACATCAACAATCAATCTGGCAAATGTTTTACTTATGGGAATTCAAGTCGCTTCGCAAGGGAATATAAGATGAGCTCCAACAGAAACAACAATTCAGGAGAATGTAAATAAATGGCTGAAGAAAGTGAATCCGACTTTAATTAGTCTTTAAACTAAAAAGCCAGCCGAAAGAAGTGTATGCTGGCTCCTGCAATTTAGCATATAGTAACTGTAGATAAGGGCCCGTCCCACTCTATCCTTCAATCCGACTTGATCACTAAAGAAGTAAGGACAGCAATTGAAATTTAGAAGAGGAACTGCAGATATTTACCTAAAAACGGCTAATTAGCGAGAAGGATATGCATGGACGGAAGAGTTGGTCGGCAAGACTGGGCAACTTCTCCGCAAATGCTCCAACATTTTCGAAAAAGTTGTGTTTGTTGTCCTGGACAATTTGGAAGAAGTTTTTCAGAGGATAGCTGGCGCTGGTGTTTTTTTATTGAAGAAGGAGTCGACAAAAGACGTCTACACAGCAAAGGGAAAAATAGAAGTAGTGAAGGATTGGCAGAAGTCCAGGAATTTGTATGAATTACTCCATTGTTGCTAATCTAGTGAGTTAATGGAGACACTCACTAGGAAAAAGAGATTTCGAGTACTTTCTTCTTTTGGAATTGAACTTCGGTTGCCTAGTGTCTTGCAGTTTGTAGTGAATGAAGAAGAATTGGAAAAGAAGCGTCAAATATCCTAGAGAAAGAGCCGAGAGCGATACATGCTATTTTGAGACAGCGAACAGAAATGATGAGTACCAAGATGAACTCCAAGAGTTTCAAAGATGGAGATATATTGTTGCCATACAACCCACAATAGAAGAAATGTTTGTACAAAAAGCTTCAATGCAATTGGGAAGGTCCTTACAAAGTAATCAAACGACTGAACGACGTAGTGTATCCAATCCAGACTTTTAGGAAACAAAGTAACAAGTAAAAAGTGCTACGCCTTCAAATGATTACAGTGACGATCAGACTTAAGGGGAGGGAAATATGACGAGGGTACCAAATTCGAATGACAGATAAAAGAGAGAGACAGATAACCAGCATATTCTTGACCACGTGAAGCGAATATTTGAGCCATCATCAGCTATCGCAGGTAGTCGATTTGAAAACTCATTAAGGAAAATGTTGGTGTAATGTGGAGCGGAGAATAAACTGTCTATAGAGAGTGGTAAAATAAACCATTGTTTGTAGTGAAGAGAATTGTAAAGTATTGACTAGTAAATAAAAGCTGAGTAAATTCTTGACAATTAAGAAGCAGAATGAACAACTGTCAATCCAGTAATTGAATTTTAAGGATTTAGGAATTAATCGAGGTTCAATAAGAAAATCGTTACAATTAGATACATTTTACATTCCTATGTGAATATCGTTATAAAGGGATTTAAAAAGCTTTATAATGGAGAAATTTCTGAGGGGAGTTGTCACTTGAATTGGTAATTTAAATGAAATGTTATATTTAAGGTATTAAACTAGAGGGGATTTTGAAAATTTACTATACAAAATATTTTGAGGGATACTATGTTTTTAAAATTTTAAATATAATCAAATTGTTAAGATAATAAATGACACAATATGGGTATCAAGTTAAAGATGTTTATTGCTTGTATGAGCAATTTAGTGGCAATCAGAAGGAAGGACTGCAAATACGCATCTGATTCTGCTCAAATGCAGATGGTAAAAATTAAATCAAATACGTTAATTGCTTGAGGTGAATGCACAACGGAGCATAAAAAATCGTTTGAGCATTCCTGATTTGGTAAAAGTGATCAACTGTTCCAGACTGCATCGCTACTGTTCAAAAAAAATGTAGACAATTATACTTTAAAGACTAAGCAAAAATTCTAAGCTTAAAAGATTATTGAAATGTGTGTATATATATTTATAATTTTTTTTAGGATTTATCACATTTTATAACATGTACTTTGCTGAAGCAAAACACACGTGGGTACCACTATTAGCAATGTAATTAATTATTATGTTAATACGCCTTAAAAACGTAGCCAATAAAAGTTGCTGTATGTAACTGCTGAAACGATTTTCGGCCCATGTTCTCCTCAAATGTGTGGTATGTGGTAATTTACAATGCTAACCACTCAGCTATTACGGCAGCCATCTATTTGTGGTTCTCAAATAAAAATATTATTGTTACTTTCTGCCCCTTTCTGCAAGATTTAAATTTGCAAATTCATACTGAAGGTGTCGTCTGATGAATTCTATTTAAATTCACAACAAGTGATTATAAGCGACTTTTTATTGCTTATATAAGCAGGTTACGAGCTCATAAAACAAGCTAATCAACATATGTCCTTGTACATTTATATGTATGATGCGTGTGAACAAATATTAGGTTGTGAATATTTAGAAGCATTTATCAATGTCAACAAAATTGCTGAAAGGCAAGACTGAAGCAATAAAGAGATCTTTGCACACACCCACACACCGATTTCCACTCAACTAACTATATAAAATATTCTGAAAAGGAATTAATTTTCTTAACTCCAGCTGCTCTTGTAACTCTGGTAACTTTGATGGCAGCAATCGCAGCATCAGCGAATGTCGTTTATCATTCGTTAAGAAGAATGTTGCGAAAAGTTCAAATGACAAAGTAGAAATGTTGGTGGCATACATATGTACGTGCATATGTATGTACTGTTACCTTTTTGTTTAATAGTTGCTTAGTTGCTTATAAATCGGCTTCTACCAAGAAAGGTGTATTAAAGTAGTCGCTTAGACTACCAGCTGCGAAAATTGTAGCAGTGTGTACGTTGCGGCTGATGGTTGGGTGATGCTTCTGCATTTTATGGCAAAATTTTTCACACTTTTTTAATTTATGTTTCCGTCAGCTGTGGCATGTGGACGCTTGAGTTCGACGAGTGTATAAGCAAAATATTAAACGTGACATACAAAATATTAGAAGTAAAAAAGAAATTGGGCTTATTCATGAAAGTGCGTAGGTGATAAAGATATCCCTTTTGACTGATTTCAACGAACGAAAAAAAAGATAAATGAATTAAAGACATTTGTTTTAGAGAATATATACTTTCTGCATAATTTTTTTATATGTCATTGTACTCAACAACCGCACCGTGATTTTTGCTTACTCCATACTGAATAAGGAAACGAAGCGTTAGGGTCTGTTAGTGGACAAGGACAAGACGAAATATCTCTTCTCAGAAAACGAACAGTAATTCCACTTGCGAGACGGCTCCCATGCAATTGACAAGTGAAGTCTTTTCTCAAAGAACAAATGCCAAAATCTACAAGACCTTGAGTGAAAGGGTTGGTCGAAGATTTACGTTCATTTGCGTATTGTAATCGCGAATACCACAGTTGATGTAACAATGAGCTGTACGAGAAATACTTCGATATTGTTATAACTCAGTTAATTAAGAGCCAGAGGTTACCTTTGGATTGGAACACTTTTGCTTGAAAGCATTTGGTGCTTTACATGTCGGTTGAAGACCTTCTCTTCGATGGAAGTATCATATGGAGATTAACCTGGTTTCACTCGGTATTTTCAACTGGCTCCACATGGCGAAAAAAGAAACGACTAGGACGCTATTGTTTATTCGTCTATAATAGCATAAGAAAAGAAGTAAAGAAGAAGACGAACATACCAAATTTATGTTATAGGATCCAGCCCAAAGCCGAATTTAGTCGTTCTAATGTTACACACCAAAACCAAATGGTTTCAGAAAGGACCTTAACCATCCCGCATTACTTACAACAATAGCAGACTGGGACAAATGATTTCTATATTGTCAAATTTTTATTTTAATTGGTATTAAAAAGAATAATAAACAACCCTAATTAAGCATCATCTAAAACAAAATATTAAGTTTTCATTAAGTCTTTATTATATGTATTATCGATTCGTTTCAGCGGAGTTTGGCGATAAACACCGTGTTAAGAGAATTTTATAAATTATATCAGATACTCGAAGAAGATATACAGAAACTCTTAGTTTAGTCAGATATGTATGTAGCTCATAACGTCATTGTCTATATATAACAATATAACTTTTCTACGTCAAACCTGTGCTCAATATTGGCAGTACTCCATATTAGTCATATTATGCTCAAAGTATACACAAACATATATAATAACTGAATAGCTTCCAGCAGCAGCAACTATCAAATGGAGGTCATAAATTGCACTAGAAGCTCAGACAGTTTTCATTTGTAAATTTCTTTTTTATATCCAGCTACTTCAGTATACTTAAGAGTGCATTTTTGCTTGCTTCACATGAATACTTCTCAGAATAAATTAGGTTATTACTTCATTAAAAGTGTTTATGAGTAACCTAACATACGTATGCGCATAAGGTTTCTTTTGTTTCTTAGCGCAATGCCCATTGTAATGTTAAAGTCACGTTATCAATCAAACGCGACAGAGAATGAAATTTGAAATGTTGGGAAAAGAGATTTTTGTTCAAGCTACGTACATTATAGATAGATACATGCAGCTACTCAGAAGAGTAGTTTACATAGAAAAATACCAATTTAAGTAAGAATAAATTCAGGAGTTGGGCGAATGAATAAATTTATACGAAATAATGCGTTGAATGACTAAACGTTAATCGACACATAAATGCGATTTTTATACTTAAATATATTCAAATCAGCGTTTCGGAACCTATTCGGAACAAGTGATCAAACTTTCCCTTTTTATAATATTGTATATATTTGGCGCTTTGTAAGCACTGAAGCGATTTTTCGCCGAGTCGCTTCTCCGGTTTGTGGTTTTGCGTGTTGATGTTTTTGCCAACAAATGGAGGGATCTATAGTTTATTCTAGCCCGCTTCCGAACGGTCGATAGATTTTTATGAGTTGCTTTTATTTCATGCCAGAAATACACTCGGACGTCGTGATATTCCCTGCGGAGGGGCGACCGCAATTAGAAAACTTAATTTTCTATAATTTTAGATGTTGGCCGAGCCTGGACTCAAACCCTGGCCTTCCGAATGATAGTGCGCAATGCTAACCCCTCGGCTATTGCGGCCGCATTATATTAGAAATCTTAAATATGTATGTATTTATTTACAAAATTAAACTTACTTTTCCAATTGTACTTAATAGAATACAAAACAATCTATATTTAGTGCTCATCCCACGACTTTTCACATACAAATGACCAAACGGGTAATTGATATAAAATTTAAGCCAGTCTTTAGTGGATTTATTTTAAAATATTTTGCAAAATTTGTTAATTTTAATGAGTCTGAGTTTTGTATTTTGTATTCGAATTAAATACTTCGTTTTCTTATGTCCCACATGCTAATTGATAACGCTTTTGTTCAAATCTATTTTCTTTCTAATTTTTCTGTTATTCATGTAAATCTAGAATAAGAAATAAGGAAAAATAAGAGTAAATAAAAAACTTTTGAATCAAATTTCTCGTGTCAAAATAAACATATTTGTGAGTTTGTATATGTTATAGACAATTCAATATTATCTACAGAACTGGAAGAGAAGTAAAGGTATAAAAATTATTAATGGTCCAAAAATATAAGATCAAAACTGAATTTTAAAGAAATTTCAATATCTTGGTTGTCTTTTGAAGATTTCTCACCAAACTATAGCCTTCATATACAGACAAAAGTAACATAACCGCACTTATCAATATCGATTTGTTGTATCAGTCGTTGCCCTTGTTATATATATATAAGTATATGTATATATATATATCTGTCGTTTTTTTATATATTTATATTTCTGCTTTCGTCAACTACTTTGCCTTTTAGTTTTCGACTAGTCATCATTACGTATTCTTGAAAAAGGATATTCGTTGAGATGGCAAAACGCTTTTTTTGCTAACTTTTTGTCACTGCTGTGCGATAGTAAAAGTAGGAAAACAATTGCAAGAGTGTATGCATGTATATGATAGTGTATCAAGGATTTAGAACAACCCATTGTACTAAGCTTTGGCACTTTTATTGTTGTTTCCTCCGCCCATGTAAGGAAGAAGGCTTACAATTGAGTATATGCATATCTGCTTGCTTCTATTAGTTTATTCAACAGATATACTTTTGTCCACCTTTTTGTTGAATGAAGAAAAGTAGAAGACCCTTGACCATTGAAGAGGATATTGTTGTATACATTCAAGTTTGTTACGTTTCAACTTTTCCCATCGCTTGCTATTTCTAGTCAATTTGTTGCGGTTAAACGAGAAGTTTCTGTTATTTAAATTTTCCCACAATTGCCTACTGTTGGTAATTGGTATTACTGTTGCCCATATAAATGGTAATAATATTTTAGTTACTTTATGTTAATAGAGCGGTTTTGCCCGATATTGGAATATATTGTAATATATTGCTTTTTCTATCGTCATCTGTTTGGTAGATAGTATTTCCGGTGCTTTCCCTTTTTGCTTCTGAAGTGTAAGAAGCAGCTTTATGCTTTAGGAAATTGGAATCAAATAAACTGATTTAATTAGTCACTGCAGCGGGCAAAAATATATAGTAATATTATTACAAAATTTTGGTAATTTTATTGTTAATTCAGGACGAAACAATCTTTTTTAATTAAGTCTAATAGTTTGTTATTAACATTTGTATTTATTTATTGAATCTACTCTAGTATAAATAAATTAAATTTTAAGTTGTAGTTTAAATTTATGTTACACGCTGTACAACGAGTACATATATAATAAATTGATTTAAATTCATCAAAACTTTACAAATTTGCTCGTTACAAAATCTAAAATTATCATCGAAAGAGATAAAATAAGTAATGAAGATTTGTTCAAAGTATTAGTCACTCAGAGATTTGCACAACTTTTTATTTAATTTACTTTCGACAAATAGTCAAACAAATACTCCCATCCCACATACAACGTTTGTTTCGAAAAACATTCAAAATTGATTTTTTTTTTAAATAATAAACTTATAATGCTTAAACGAGATATTTGATTTTCTCAAGTGTAAAAATTTATACCAATCGTATCAGAATCACGAGCTGAATTGATTTAGCCATGTCTGTTTGCCCGTCTGACTGTTTGAACGCAAACTAGTCCCTCAATTTTTGATATATTTCTACCAAACTTGGTAGAGAGATTTACCTACACGTTTAAACGATCATTTGTCGGAACCGGCTAGAGCGAACGACTATATCATATATACGACCGATTTTCCAGATTTGAAGTTTTGGGTCATAAAGCCGCCAAAAAAAATACTTAGGAACGTGAAATCAGATATACTACACATACATTATGAATTGCATATTGCTTCTGAAAATCATCGGAATCGGGCAAATATTTTATAAAGCTCCCATACAACGACATTTTCACTTGTGAGGTTTTGGTCAAAACTCAGTCAAAAAAGTATTTATAAGCATGAAATTCGGTGTTATCCACAACTAATATGAATTGGTACTGTAAATCATCGAAATAGGTATTCTATAGGTAGTCCTATATAGCCCCCATACAACCGATTTGTTCAAACATGAGGTTTTGGGTAAAAAAACCGTTAAAGACATCTAGAAGCGTGAAATTTGGCATATTGGTAGTGAATATCATCGAAATCGGAATATTATATCATATAGCCCCCATACAACCGATTTGTTCAAATATGAGGTTTTGGTTAAAAAATCAGTCAAAATAGCGTCAAGAAACGTGAAATTTGTTATTCTACAGACTTAAATTCTAGTTTTTATTGGCACTGAAAATTATGAAAATTGAATTTTGCAATTTGCAATAAATCTTATATGTTTATGAAAGGTCTAAAGATTTCGACATAGCCGAAGACAGCCGTTCTTTCTTGTTTAATCTTGTCTTCTGACAAAGCAAATTCTTTTTTTAATTCGAGATTCTAAGAAATATGTAACAGGTCAATTGGAAAGTCCCCGGCCTAACACATATATGGCGCTAATAGAATTAAATCCATACAGATTTTTAGTGAGCCCTAACCTTCAAAAGACGCATTTATAAACTCAACGGCTGTCGGATCATTATCTTGTGAATTATAGCATTTTGAGTGACGCAACTTTTTTTATTGTGAAAAAATGGATAAAAAAGAATTTCTCGTGTCGATAAAATATTGCTTATTTTTGTGAACGTAGTGAACGTCCACAAGAGGTTGTTACCGAGGAAAACATAAAAAAATGCACAAAATGATATTGAATAACCGTAAATTTACATTGAATGAAATAGCAGACACTCTACAAAAATTCATGAACTGGACATCAAATTGCTTCCGAATCCACCGTATTCTCCAGATCTGGCCCTCAGCGGCTATTTCGTGTTCTCAGACCTCAAAAGAATGCTCGCTGGGAAGAAATTTTCGTCGAATGAATGAAACTGAGGCCTATTTTGAAGCAAAGGACAAATCGTACTACAAAAATGGTATGGAAAAGTCGGAATATAATCGTTGTATCACGCTTGAAGGGAACTATGTTGAACAAGAAAGAAAAATTAATTTTGTCAAAAAACTGAGTTTTACTATAGTAGGCCGGGGACTTTTCAATTGACTTGTTAACATACACTCCGTAAATCGTATCCAGCAAAGTATTGTCGAGACAAACTGGTAATTTTCAGGGTTATGCTTTAAAATTTAAATTTATGTATGTAGAAAAAACTCTCTCCATTAAAAAAATTCATAAAAAAAGGAGCAAATGAGTTTTCAAACAAATTTCATTTGTGGAAAAAAAAACTTGAGGCCAGGAAATATTTAGAAATCTTAAGTTTAAAATAATAGTATATTTTGTATTATATGCGTAAACAATATTGCATGAATCTTTTAATTAAGATTCTTTTTAATAATTTTAAATGCAATATTATAAATATGTTTAGAAAAACGTACTTTCAGTGAAGTACGAGAAAAATGAGTAAAACAAATGGAGCAAGAGAATTTCTTAACTAAGTACGCACTTTGAGAGGACAAATATTAGAAAAATTACATTAAAAAATGAGAGGGACATATTTGTGTTTTATTTTTATTTTTGAAGTTAAAATGGGGAAGCAAAAAAAATTAGTACATATTTTGTCAATATTTAAAAGTGTGAATATATTTTTTTTCGTGAGTCTAGTTCGCAAAAGCATTATAATAGTATAAAAGTAATTACAATTACCTAAAACTCATACAATATTTCAGTTCTTATGTTATTAATTAACTGAGAGAACATTTTGTAAAAGTCTTATGTATAAAAAATAATACGACGGATCGATACCTCAATGTTAATTTTACAAAAGTAGACATCTGCCTGCAGTTAACATTAAGCGACGTCTATACAAAGCCTCTCTTATATTACCATGGAATACGTCAATCTAAATATTATATTGTTGGCAGTAGACACTTGTGGCTGTAGTGGAAGAACATGTTTAGCATTCCTCAGGGAAACTAAACCCGTACTACACTCAGTGGTAGTGCGTAGCTTCTCTCCCTATAGCCGAGTGGTTGGAAGTTACTGCAGTGAGACATGAGATACACGACTTTATTTTTATTGTAAGCAATTCTTTATAATTATATAACCTTTTTTATTTCAGTTACACTTTTTTCCAAAAAAAAAAGTGAAAATACAACAAATTAAGCCTGACAATGAAAAATTTGTGCTTTTTAATATTTAAATTTTATAGTCTTTTTTTTTTAGTACGCTTCACAACTCGACACAAAATTGTGATGAGAACACAACGTTATTGAGAAGTAACTAAATTATTTCTGGAAAACCTTGCTAAACTAACACATGATCACCCAGGGATTGGTAAATGTAATAGTATGAATTAGAGCTCCAAGATTGTGCTCGAAACTTTGCTAGCAGTGGGAGCATTTGATCAAGGAACACTTGCACACTTGCACTTTTCCAGCACGAGCACACGCATTTCGAATATTTTGACAAAAACTTTGACTTTTTTCTCACAATTTTTTTTAAATTTAATTTTATTTATCATTGAAACACCAAAAAAAATTTCATAAACAAAATTGAAATTTTTGTTTTTTCGGCTGAGCAGTTCAGCAATCAGCGAGTATCGATTGAACATCGAGCTGCTCGCACTGCTAGAAACCTGGTAATCTAGAGCTCTACTATGAATCATAGTATCTCTTTGGAAGATTTTATCACCATTGTGGCTAAATAATTGAGAAAGCTCGAGCTGAAATAAGTTGCTAACGAATTGTGACTTAGAGTTAGAAAAGCGAAAGGGACTAAATAATTATTTAACAGGTATAAAGCATACTAATTTCTTTTTGAGATTAGCAATGATAGAATTTGGTATGCCTGAGTGGATTGAATATTTATTTCATCAGCACCGCTTCATATTTCTATTGGATGTAGTAATGAGAACTCTATCTGGTATTTCCTTTGAGCGCATTTTTGTCTCCAGTAATTTATTTCGAAAGAAAGTAATTGTTTTTAACTTTTTTCTAATAAAATAAAGTGTTAAGTACATTTTGTGGTCTTTTTTGTTACTCTTCCGCTCTTATCGAATTTTTATGTTCTGGATATTCTACGGTTTTATATTGGAAAGGTACGGAAGTAATTATTTAGTTCAATCATCTGTCAATACCTTACGAACAAATCTACGGTATCAACACCTTTAAACAAGATAAGAGCTATGACACATAAAAATGGCGAACAAAACGTGATTATCGCATCATTTAACACGAACCAAATATACTTGCTGTCATTATCACTAACCTGCATGCAGCGAAAATTTTTGTTGTAACTGTTTTTCGGTTTAGAGTTTATATTCAATCTTGTGCTGGGACATTTTCACTTGTTTCGCTTATGATATTCCAGTGCACACTGTTTGCTTATACAAATATACATTCAAATATGTATCGTGTGAGTGAATGACACTAGTATGCATTTGTACAAACATCTGTATTTTAATGCAGCACTTTTCGGTTGTCATTACCAACAATCGCTACTGAATTGTTTGCTCAGCTGTGGCGGCAAAAATAGTAATGTGCATGCATGTCTTGACTCCATTTAGAATCGGTATGACATTAAAATTAAACGCTTAAACTCCCTCAGTGACTCACACAACATGTATACCCACATCTAAGTTTGTTATTACAACACAGGAATTGTACACCGACATTAATTCTCCTTTTTTCTCATATATAAGTGTTCATTGCGTAAGATTTTAAATTTGTGTAAACATATAATGTGTATATACATTGTATGTAATTACTAAATATAACTGGTATCACCGAGTATTTGTATTTCGTAACCACGTTTATAAGATAAGAATACAAGCCATTTGAGTCACGAGAAATTCAAAATTCCCTGCTTATGTTATTGTTTCAACTAAACATAAATGTGTCCATTTTACAGAACAGGGTTATTATTCTTAATATTTTTGGTGTACTAGGTTAAGGAAATATTCTATGATTTTCGAGAATTTTCAAATGTTAATTAATGTGGAATAAACGTATTGGTTTGACATCTACTGTTCGATAAAAAAAATTTGTTATTCATATATCAGATGTTTAATTTTGTATACAATTTTTATGCTAAAATTTCTTTCCTTGGAAGTGTATGATTGTCTCACTTGAGGATTTCCCTATAAATTTTTTCATCTTTTCGAGCGCAAAGGAAAGCAATAATGCTAGAGCAACTCTAACAATTGGAAACTTAATTTCAGAAATCAAATTGCAGATAAATAAGTGTAGTCACACACTGTAATTTTTATTTCAGCAATTACATGAAAAACCCAACAAAACTGTATTTAAATATATCCAGAAAAAGAATAAGCTACACTTGGAATGTGGAATCAGGACAACGCCTGTATGCTTTCTAGGTGCTGAACTATAGTGTTATACGTAACCTTATAAAGGGTGTTTTTCATAGAGGTATAGAACTTTAAGTTGGCATTACTTTTGAAGATGGCGACCGATTTAACAGCTGTCAAGTGATTTATTCTCAGTTTGGTTTGGCAATTCATCACGAATAGGCTCACGCATGAACAACGTTTGCAAACAGTGCAATTTTATTTCGAAAATAATGGTTCTGTGCGGAAAACGTATATCGCACTACGTCCATTTTATCGTCGACAAAATCGTCCATCTTTTACTCTTATTGATAACTCGCATCCCCAGAGACGCCGTACGGTGCGTACAGAAGAAGCTATTGCTGCTGTAGAGCGTAGCCTTGAGGAAGACCCAAATGAGTCCATCCGCCATCGAGCACACGAATTGGATCTGTGTCCATCCACTTTATGGAAGATTTTGCGGAAGGATCTTGGTTTGCGTGCTTACAAAATCCAACTCGTGCAAGAATTGAAGCCAAACGATCATCAAGTAAGGCGTAGATTCGTCGAATGGGCCCAAAACGAGATTACCGTTGTCCCCGAATTTCATAAGCGAATTTTGTTTAGCGATGAAGCGCACTTCTGGTTGAATGGCTACGTCAACAAACAAAACTGCCACATTTGGAGTGAAGGTAATCCTCAAGTGTATGTTGAAACACCGTTACATCCAGAAAAACTGACTGTTTCGCGCGCTTTATGGGCTGGTGGAATCAGTGGTCCGTACTTTTTCAAAAACGATGGTGGCCAGAACGTTACAGTCAATGGTGATCGGTATAGAGCCATGATTACTAACTTTTTCATTCCTGAATTGAATAGCCATGATGTCCAGGAGATGTGGTTTCAACAAAACGGCGCAACATGTCACACAGCTCGTGCCACAATAGATTTATTGAAAGACACGTTTGGTGACCGCCTAATTTCACGTTTTGGACCTGTGAATTGGCCTCCAAGATCTTGTGATTTAACACCGCTAGACTACTTTCTGTGGGGCTATGTAAAGTCATTGATCTATGTGGATAAGCCACAAACGCTTGACCATTTGGAAGACAACATTCGCCGTGTTATTGCCGTTATACGGCCACAAATGTTGGAAAAAGTCATCGAAAATTGGACGTCCAGATTGAACTACATCCGCGCCAGCCGTGGCGGTCATATGCCAGAAATCATATTTAAAATGTAATCCCACAATATTATCTTTCGGATAAAAAAATTCATGTCAATCGAATAATCCATCGTTGTTTTATTGCAACTTAAAGTTCTATACCTCTATAAAAACACCCTTTATAATTTTGGATTATGAGCGTGGTCAGATTATATATATTTCCAATACCAACCTACTTATCTAACAAGGAACTATCTCCTTTAAGATATTTCAATTTTTAATAAATCAACTCGACTCGGCTCGACCGACTCTTATGTAATTTTTCTATGTACATTCAGTAGGTCTGAGGATAGGACGTAAACTATTTTTCACACCGTAAAGTGGACCAGGGACTGACCTATTCGAAAAAACCGTATTTTTGGTTCGATTTAATTCAAATTTGGTACATAGATATCGTTTTACTTAGAATAGCAGGAACTATCATGCACCGGTACCCGATCTATTCGAAAAAATCATACTTATAGTTCTTTTCATCTGAATTTTTTATTCTAGAACCGATGGACCGGTCTATTTAAAACAAATGTATATGTACTAGGCCCGTTGTTTTGGCCTCCTATATTTAGTCCATTTTTTATTCTACTTGGTTTTACACTGATAAATAGTCTAATCAGGCATCATATTATACAAAATATTAATTTTTTTATTGTATTATTAATTTAGCTACGTATCTGTGTATATGTGTCACCACTTTTACGTATTTAGCGTATATGCCAATATAAATGCCGAGAACTAAGCTAAACACACCCTTCGGACCTATGCATATTTACAATAAAGTTTGACGCATAAGAATAGATTGTAACCCGCAATGTAATAACATTGCGCAACGAACATACTCGTACCTACTCACAATCTATGCTTACATCCAAACCATACTATTTTTTTACAATTTAACTTTTTCCCGATCCCTGGTCCAATTCCGGAAAATAAAGTTATTTCTTTTAATCTTATATAGGTACATAAATATTTTAATTTTTTTTTTTTTTTTAAATATATCGGTCGACTTCCTGGAAGAAAGAAACTTAAGTTAAAATAACTAAAAATACGATTTCCGGCCTAGTCCGCATTCCGGAAAAAATAGTGTTCCTATTAATCTTAGAAAAAGGCTACCTATATACCAAATTTTAAGTAAATATCATAAATATGGTTTTTTCGAATAGATCAGTCCTAAGTCCACTTCCCGGTATGAAAAATAGGTAATAATCTATTCCCAGATGTAACGCATATAATGGGTGATCCATTTTAAGGTTCCCTACTTTTTTAATGAAAAAAACACAGAAAATTCAAGCTTAATAGGAAATGTTTATTATCATTCGAAAACACATTCTTTATTTTTTGAAGATTATCTTTTTCAAATGTTGGCCGCGGCTAAGTCTCAGATGGTCCCTCTATTAAGTCCAATTTTCGATGACTCGTTTGAGCATTTAGAGTGATAACTGGCGAATGACACGCATGATGTTTTGCTCCAAGGCCTGAATCGAAGCCGGATTATCCGCACAGACTTTAGACTTTGCATATTCCCACAGGAAAAAGTACAATGGTGTGATATCACACGATCTTGGTGGCCAGTCGAACGGCCAAAATGTTATTTGATTGATTATCTGCTCACGGAAGTGATCTCTCAACAAATCCATCGAATGATGCGATGCGTGGGGAATGGCGTCGTCTTGTTGAAACTAAATGTCGCGGATATCACTAGCTTAAATTTCAGGCATCAAATAGTCGGTTATAATGGCGCGATAACAGTCACTATTGGCGGTTACGTTCTCACCGGCATGATTTGTAATAATTTTGAAGAAATATGGTCCGATGATTCCACCGGCCCACAAACCACACCAAACCGTTGTTTTTTCTGGATAAAATGGTAGCTCTTGAATCTCTTCAGATTACTCTTTGTCCCAAATGCGGTAAATCTGCTTGCTTACATACCCATTGGGCCAGAAATGGACCTGAACAAAATTTGGCTCGAAAACGTCGGAACTTCTTGGAATTTTTCAAGGGACCATAGAGCGAAGCGCTGTCGCTTGGGAAGGTCGAGCGGCTTCAGTTCTTGCACAGGCTGAATTTTGTACACTTACAGTTTAAGATCTCGACGTAAAATGCGCCAAATCGTTCCATACATCAGTCCGAGAATCGACTCTCCACGGTCTTCGTGTACACTCTCGGCTGCGGCCGCTAAATTTTCTTGACTGCGTGTTGGACGTGGTCTATTCGGTCGAATATTATCCAATAACGAATGCTGGGTCTCAAGATGGGTGATGTTGTTGCGAATAGTACGCTCAGTAGGCCGATTATGTTGACCATAAGTTGAGCGAAGCGCGCGAAACACATTCTTTACACAACGTGAATTTTCGTAATAAAGTTGAATGATTTGTAAACGTTGTTCAGGCGTAAGTCTTTATATGATGAAATGCCAAACAATACTGAACAAAAATAACATGACAGCTTGACACGACTCATGCGTGATCTGTCAAAGAAAGGCTATTGAAAAGAGGGCATCTACTTGGATCACCCTTTATATGCTTGTAAGAACAACTTAGCTTTTGGATTTGTATTTTGATATTAATACTTTCGTTTAGAATATCGAAACAATTTAATGTAATATATATGTAGGAGAGAAGGGAAACGATAAACTTCTTTATATGAATTTGGACACCTTTGCAAGACTTATATTGCTGTGTAACTGAAGCTGGACAATACCAGAAGGGGAGTCAGAAGAAAAAGGCGTTATGTATCAAACGAGGTTTTAGACTGATTAGTTCAGTTTCTAGACACATGTTGTCTCCCACGTCACTGTTGATTATGAACTCTTAAACAATTTCGTCTAAAATAATTTTCGCAGCACTCACACCAAAAATAATGTAAGCCTCTTTAATCCAGCGCAGAATCAGTAATTGCTACTTCGAACGAAAAAGTAAAGTCCTCTATCGACGAACCAAAACCAAACTCTATAAATTACTCATTATTTCCGTCCTTATATATGATGCCTCGGCTTTAGTTGTTCTCGATAGAAAAGTTTTTCGGAAGATTTATGGCCCATGTATATACACATTTAGAAAATAGTGTTTCGACGAAATTGCGTCGTTTAGAGCCGACATTGCTTTAGTCTTATGGTTTTCGAGATATTCGAATGAAATTTTTCAAATATCCTTTTTGCATGCGTATTAAATATGCTATCTATCTTTGGCCTAGCAAAGCGAAAAAATTACAAATTCAAAAGCATCTAAAAAAAGCAAATCAAGATATACCAAGCATACACTATCTCAAGTAATTTCGTTTTTTTAATACACATATCGGACATCCTTTTCTGGGTAATTTGTCATTTACGTAGATATGAGAGTGGATGCATGGGGTAACTATGTCTTCATTAGTCATATGACAACTTTTTGTAGAGTTTGCAGAGTTAACATTAGAGGGCCCATTTTGTACATACATATATACTTACATATGGGGATATGATCTTAATAAAAACATACATGTAAAATGAAAATTTCTATGTTCATATGTATGTATTTGAAACCCTTTATGCGTACATTCCCATACATACTCCAACACATCATCAAATATTTATCCCTTTTTCACGTACATAGCAAGTTCGTAAAAGTGTATGGAGCAAGCTGCTTTTTTAATGGGTCAACATGACTAGTTTTTATTTTTCCTTTACAAACGAGTTTTGCTTTACCCTGCTTTTCTTAGACGAATTCATTTCGAAGTAAAATATCTAAAAGAAAATGCTTTGTAAGAATTTTCTTTTCGATTCTATTAGTGCTCTACACAATATGGAGATTGATAGCAACCTCGGTTTAACGTTTTAACTCGAGATGGACGTGACACTTTTTTTTTTTTTTTGGTATAATCGTGATATCCTCGACTTCCTTTTGAGTATGAAACAAAACACACTTTTTTAAGGCCAAGTCTCAAATATTCTTTTATAATCGAGCTACCAAATTATTCAAAAAGAGAATTTAAGTAATTTACTTAGGTATAGACTAAGAGAATTTCTATTTGTATTAATCATAACCGTACTTGAACCCTGTTGATAAATAAAAGATAAGCTGGCTTCAGGCCCTTACTTAAATTTTAGAAGATTACATAAAATGTGTTTTTTGAATGTATGATTTTCACATTATATTTACGGCCACAATTACTGCCAACAGTGGCCGAAAATTGGGTCTATCGGCTGGAATTTATTCGAGCCAGTCGCAGCTGTAATTTTCCCAAAATCCTTTTTAAATCATAATGTCAAGCCATTATCTTTATAATAAAGCCAAATTCTTGGCCATAACCTAGTTTAATTTCTTCATGAAAAAACACCCTCTTTAATTGCTTCTAGGTTTCTCATAATAGTATTTAGCATATAAATAAGTTAATAAATCATCTGCTGTCTTTTATTTTAGAGGTATTACTGCAAGATGTTGGTTTATCCTGGTAATCTGTTTAAGTTTTATTATTGTAGTGAGGCGTGATTGTATAAGTTAATTCCGTATGAAATGAGTTAATAAGAGTACTATAATATCAAATATTAGTAAAAAATTATTTGATATATCTGCCATTTTATTATTATTTTATTGTCTAATAATTAAAATAAAAATGGTTAAAGTAAGTTTTCCTTTCCACTAATTACCTATATTTTTATTTTACTATTCTGAATAAAACTGAGCAGTTAATATGTGAAAATTTCATCCTCTTCATAGAGATTATAATAATTTTGAATGTGTTTTGACAAATTCAACCTGCGTAATTTAAATTTCGTTTTACTATTAAAATGGCTTATAATAAATATCTTCAAAATCGGAGTCATTTTCATAACCAAAATTACACTGGCTTGTGATTGTGTATCAATCTCAGATTATATTGTTGAGTAGGTGGGTAATTTGTCATTAGATAAATTTAATTGTCGAAGATTTTATTGAACCGCGCGTTTTAATTTTGAATTTATTCCTTGTATTGAAATTAAACCATAGCAGGATGAAATATGATCTTTAGACACAATCCGTATCATGATAATCAGAAATGGTATATGTCGTGATCTTTTCCTCTACTCAGTATCATTAAGTACATTTTCGTAATGAAAGAGGGTAGTCAAAACATGATTACGATCATGTTGACCAATTCCAATTGATCATGAGTTTTCTCATTTTTTTTTCAATTGAAGTATCTTTCTGCCCTATTTTGAAATTTTTTATGATAAAACATTTTATCCATGATCCTGTTAGAAGTTCCTAGTCAATGACTTGAAAATTATCACTTTGTAAGACAGATAGCCTAAGTGCATTGCCTAGGTGCAATATACTCATATGTCGTTAAAAATGGCTCCATTATATCCGAGAGTTGCGTCTGCTACTAATGTGTCAAATGTTCGTTGGAATAAACCTAATAAGCCCATGAGTGGGATATATCAGCAGTAATTTTCATATGACCATTGACTCAAAAACATGTTTCTTGCCACAAAGATGGCTAACATGACTTTCCACTAACCTGATTTGGAGGATAGTGTCATATGTAGTAGTTCTTGCAAATCTGGAAAAAGATTTTGTATTTTTAGTATTCCCAACAGTTTTCCAATTCCCCGCACTCCGCATGACTTACAAACTCTTTTTTTGTTTCCATTAACGCCGAGTAACGATGAGCAGGGTTTGTTAAATGTCGAGAACTAAAAATGTTCAGCTACAGAAAACAAATTTATTAGCTAATAAAAAAAAGTAACTTAATTAAATTCAGTAATGTCAATTGTGCTACAGTGAGAGTTGAAATCAAGACATAAACAGTGCAATTGCTCTTGAAATTCAAAATTCGTTTTACAAGTTTTCAGAATCAATGGGTAGAAATGTCTGAACATTTTTAAAAGAACATTAAATTTGATTTCAGAAAGAAGAAGGCGACTAGAAATTGAGCCCGTTAATATTTTCACCATGAAAATTACACCAAGCATTCCCTACGACTGACAACAATATAGAGTTTCCCAGCCCTATTCCCTATTCGGAATTATTAAATTTTTTTTTCGGTGCTACTAACTGAAGACTAATATTGATTTTCAAAAAAACAACCCCAGAAACTAATTAAAAGATTGCTTCTATATATATATATACATGTTATATATAAAACAGTATTATAGTATATACATATATACATATATATATCCATTTAGAAGTGAATGCGTACTTACGTATTTGCTTTGCCAAAGACGCAATCACCTACCCTTTTCTAAAGAATTTTTTTCTTTCATGTGCCATTTGTCATCCTTTTTATTACAGCAGCACAATGTTAACGTGTACTACTCATGTCACATCCTTTTTATGGCTTGATTACTTTCGCTTTAAAATACAAACATACACAGGCACAAAGGGACCGACAAACAATAGCTTTAGCGCACCCGCAATCCTTTTCGATTCTGCAAAGATCTGTGATAACTTTTGTGTACATGTACTCCACCGGGTTTTTTCTTAACATAAGCACACCCACATATGTAATAGTGCCTGCTGCTTACCGTGCATTTTAATTATTACCCCTATTTCGGGATGTCTGCTGCCCATGTGCTGTTGGTTTGATTTTTGCCATTTTTATCCTTGCTGCATCAGTCGCACCTCAAGTGCCGTCCTATTAAATATATATTTAGTAGATTATATTAGTTTGACCTCAATCAAGTTCTATGCATCTCTTTTTGCTTCATGATATGATTTTTCCATTATACTCCTCGTTTTATTACATTGTCTCTCAACTTCCTTTCTGTTTTCTGTTTGCAGTGTGAACTTTTTGCCATTTTCATATGCTCTCTTCATATAGTCTTTCTGCTTTTTTGTTTCAGTTTTAAGTCACATTTTATACTGTCACTTTGCTTTAGTGTCTCCTAGTTTAGCTCTCGATCCTTGTGCTCAACTTTGTTCTTAATTTTGCCAATTTATTTCTTCTTCTTCTTCATAAATTGTATTACATGAACGCTGTGTGCAAATAGCTTTCATTTAATTATTTTTTTATCCCCCTTATATTCGTTGCTGAAGGTAAATAAAATAAAATATTAGAATATGATAAAATTGTGAATGATTTGATTAAATTTTTTTGGAAGATATAAAATTAAAGCACCACCATCATATTTCTATAGTTTTTGAATGAATATTGTTAGCCCTGGCTAGTAACCTCCGGAAGTAAGACGTGTCCACTAGCCTACATAGTTTCCTATAAGAATTTTCAATTCAATGGCTAAATAACTCCTACTATCTACTATCTACTCACTTACTTTTTACAAAAATTATACATTTATATTCAGAAAGGTCTACATTATTTTTTCTCCATTTTCGATAAGGTCACTAAATAGTTTTTAATACCTATACTCTCCAAAATTAAGTTTTCAATATGAGCGTGTCGGCAAATCTATATTTTCGAAACCTTAAAAGTCACACAGAGATAAAGTAGGTGAGTTGTGACAGTAATGATGGAATTTTTATCCATAAAGTTGGTTACAAAGCTGGACCGATGAAACGGAATGAAACACCATGAGACCATACCTTGAGGACATAAGTGATTCGATTTCCGCGGAATAGACATTTGATATTAATATTTTCAGTTGTAAATTGTCTAACCGAAAACTTATGCCTTCGCCTTCCTGATGTAACCCTAGTAAATTTTATTAAATCAATAAACAATGATATGCCTAAAGTAAGAAAAGTTCTGAAGTCAAATTATCTGATAGGACGACTAGCAATAAATAAAGTTCTGAGTTTTTTCAAGTTCAGTTAGTTAGAATTATGACATGATGAAAATATGAAATGTTAGAAGTATATTTAGGTTCGTGAAGAGCTGACCAAGGTGTAAGACTTCGAATTAATTGACTTAATAAAATTAATAGGTGTTTTGGCTTCCATGTTAAATTAACAGGGCTATTCGGCGGCCAAATATATTTCGAAAAAAAACTCACAAGAATGATGAAAAGCTGATTTTGAATTGCAGCAAATTTTAAATTAATATCAACAAAAAAAGTAGGTAGTTTTGTGTAATTATGATAAATATTACATTTAATTATTAATAAATGCATATTTTCTAGCACAAAGAAAGCGTAACATACATACTACTCCTGAGCAGTTGCGTGCATATGTGGACTTCGGTGAGGCAAATGTGCAAATGACTACTGCAATTGTCCCTCCCCACACACACAGTTATAGCTAATTTGCTAAACGCCATGCGAGGTTCCCCTAAAAACTGCTGGTCAATCGGAGAAAGTAAGTTATAAATATAAACATAACAATTTTTGCAATTCAGTAACAATTATCATCTTTTACAGACGCTAGGCAATTGGAAAAATATGGTGCGTTCTCATGCTCGCCAACTAGCGGAAAAATACAGGAATATTAAGTAAATTGGAAGAGAAAGCTCTCTCATAGTTCTTAATATGGTGATTATGGATTCTGTAGAAGCAAATTCGCTAAGTTCAGCAATTATCAGCAAACACGTTCGTCCTGTCACAGATGGCATTGCTTTTATTAAATTAATTGTTGGCGAAAAGGGAGCGGTTGGACGAAAGAGCGATTAAGGCTAAAATAAGGTTACGACAACCCTAGAAGATATAGCTGCGCCGATGTGGTCTTTCGGAAAAGCAGTATTAGAAACAAAAATGTTCAAAACACATTTTGCACATGCATTTGTATATAATATACTACATGCATAGTATAGCATAGAGTACAGTATATATGCATACGAGGTGTGTTCAAAGGAAAAGGTGAATTGTGCTCTTTTTTGAAAAGTACTTATTTATTCATCAATATATATTTTTCCCCTTCAAAGAAATCCCCCTCCGATATAATACACTTGTGCCAACGCTTTTTCCAATCCTCGAAGCACTTCTGAAATGCACTTTTCGGTATGGCCATCAGCCTTTCTTCGATTCTAACTTGATCTCATCAATTGTGGCAAAACGCTTTCCTTTCATTGGTTTATTTAGTTTTGTGAATAGGAAAAAGTCGCAGGGAGCCACATCTGGTGAATACAGTGGCATGATTACAGTTTTGTTTTTGGCCAAAAAATTGTCTTGATGAAGAATTGAGCGTTATTGCTTCACGAAAACGTTGCATAACTTCCTTATAGTATTCCTTATTAACTGTACGACCTTTTGGCAGGAACTCATGATGCACCACATCATTGTAATCGAAGGAAACAGTGAGAAAAACCTTCACCTTTTCCTTTGGACACACCTCGTATATATGCAGATAATAACAATATTAAATACTTCTGTGTTATTATTCGCATAAGTTTGTCAGTACATTTTCAATAAAGAAAATGAATTGTATATTGTACATATATGCCACTGAATAATCTTGTCTTCTTATTTATACCGGGTGTAAGTACAGTTATATATATATGTATTTTTTTTTTTATAAAACCATTCATGTTAGTTGAAATTAATTGAAAGGAACCATGGTAATAAACGTTGGAATATAAACCATTGATCAATTAAAACAAAGTTTTCTGTAATCTTCATTGAAGTGATATAAAAAATGTATTTGTAAAACGACCACAATCAAATTTTGAAGATATGTGCTCACATATGTGCATATCGAAGGGCTCTAATTGAGCAATATTATAATAACTTATAAACGTTTTTAACAACCTCTGTATCGGCAAACACAATTGCTTCAATGTTTAATTTATTTTTTTCTTTTATTAACAATAATGTTTTATGACATTTCAACTGTTATTTTCTCAAATATTGTAATGACGTTTAAAAAAACCACCACTATTGAGGCTAAGACCGTTAATAACCAAATCTATGAATTTGTATTTCGAAAGTTGCAAAACAGCTTTCAAGATAGTCGCCAGAATAGCCAACTGACTTATGAAAGTTTTTTTTACTTTAAAAGACTGTGAGAACTTCTATATAAGAATTGCAAAATTATGAAGAATTGCTCAGAATTGCCCTGTAAATGGCTTAGTGCAAAGTATAACATCCTAATGTAGATTCACCGCGAGTATGCTCACATTCAGTTACACAAACGCATTCAAATGTGGTACTGCACTTTCATCGGTAGCGCTTTATTATTGAATTTCTCCTCAAAACGAAATTAAACAACGGGATTTTTGGGATTGAACAGCTAGCAGTATAGATTCCGTCGCCACACACCATTATTGCCATAGGAAATATATATCTAATATATAAAACGATCGTGTCACAGTATTTGTTACCAAGCTCCTCCGAAACGGCTGGACCGATTTTTATGAACAATATCTCTTTTTCCTATCGGATATTAGAAAAAATCATACTTAAGGTTTGATTTACTTATAATTTGGTATATATGTAGCTTTTTGCTTAGATTAGCAGGAGAAGTACTTTTCTCTCCGATGTACCGACCTATTCGAAAAAATCTTTTTATAGTGCTTTTTACTTGAAATTTTTTTTTCCAAGAAAGTGAACCGATTTATACGAATTTGTTCCTGATTTTATAGTGTTACAAATCTCCCTCTCTTACTGTATTTTACTCTTAATAATATTGTATGTATTTAAATACGTGGCATACATATGTACATATAATTTTTTTTTGCTATAAAAACGAAAAATAGAAAATGAAACCATGACTAAAAGTAGTATATTTTTCGCCATTGTTTTATTTTTTAATTTTCAAAGGATTATCAATTAAGCGTAATGTGATTTTATGCTTTTTCATTTAATTTGACGTCGCTTATAGAGCTAAAAACATTGAGATCGCGTTTAAGTAGTATATAATATATTTGTATAAGCTTATTCGTTATTTTTAAAAACAAAAATTTTTCTGTTACGCTGTAGAAAGCACACACAAAGTAAATTGTGTAACAACAACACAAAAAGTGATCGTAATAGCACACATGATTTTATATTCTGTGAAAAATATTTATGGAATACATTTGAGTTTACTCTACATTATACAACTAGATATATTTATAATAAAAACATTGTATATATATAACAAATGTACAATAGAAACATTGTTTTTGTATAGCTTTACATTTATAATAGTATGAGTTGTTGCGTACTTCATAGAAGTACCTCATCCTACACATATTCGCATTCTCTCAGGTACATAATATGTATACTAGTATATTGCATGCGTACAAATATGTGTACTTAAGAACACGATGCTGAAGTATGTATAGGGTGCTTTTTATAGAGGTATATAACTTTAAGTTGGCATTACTTTTCTCAGTTTGGTTTGGCAATTCATCATGAATAGACTCACGCCTGATCAACGCTTGCAAATAGTGCAATTTTATTTCGAAAATAATGGTTCTGTGCGGAAAACGTATCGCGCACTACGTCCAATGATACGGACCAATGATCCACCAGCCCATTAAGCGCACCAAACAGTCAGTTTTCTGGATGTAACGGTGTTTCAACATACACTTGAGGATTACCTTTACTCCAAATGCGGCAGTTTTGTTTGTTGACGTAGCCATTCAACCAGAAGTGCGCTTCATCGCTAAACATCGCTAAAATGGACGTAGTGCGCGATACGTTTTCCGCACAGAACCATTATTTTCAAAATAAAATTGCACTATTTGCAAGCGTTGTTCAGGCGTGAGTCTATTCATGATGAATTGCCAAACCAAACTGAGAATAAATCACTTGACAGCTGTTAAATCGGTCGCCATCTTGAAAAGTAATGCCAACTTAAAGTTCTATACCTCTACAAAAAAACACCTTATATAATCAACGGAGTACAATTCGAAATGGTTGGAAAGGTGCATTGCGGTAATCATGACCTCGGACACTTTGAATACGGAACAATAGGTAAATTCATAAGGAATAATAAGAATGTGTGCATAAATCTACTTTAAGTTTCTTTTGAAAGCAACCAGCCGTCCTTTGAAAAAAAATCTGTGTTTTAAATTTTCAAGTGCACTAACTGCTCGCTCCGCAGAGATTTTTATACATATAGGGTTCTCCAAAAAGAGTGATATGATTTCTTTTAACAAAAAAAAAAAGAAAAAATACTGATTTTTAGGCAAATTCCAATGTTTTTATTTTATGTGAAGCACAATCGATACAATTAAGATTTGAATATAACATCATCCAAACGGCCTCCACGACTTCTTTTGCAGGAACGAATTCGATGAACCCAATTTTTTGCACTTTTTCCACTAAATCGAGTCGTATGTCAAGAATAGCGCGTTCAATATTGACTTTTAAAGCTTAAAGAGTCTGGTTTATTGCTAAAGACCAATGACTTCAAATAACCCCACAAAAAGTAGTCTAATGGTGTTAAATCACAACTTCTTGGAAGTCATTCAATGTCATAATTTCTTGAAATAACCGAATCTCCAAACCCTTCTCGTTAATAATTCAATTGTTGCACGTGCTGTGTGACCACGTAGCCCGTTCTTGTTGGAACCAGATGTTGTTCAGATCAACTGCTTCCAAATGTGGCCATAAAAAGTTGGCTATCATCGATTGACAGTAACGGTGCTACCAGCTTCATTTCGAAAGAAGTACGGACCAATTATTCCACCAAACCAAAACCCATACCAAACTGTTAATTTAGGTGAATGTAATGGTTATTCATGAATACATTGTGGATTTTCTTGTCACCAGAATCGACAGTTTTGTTTATTTGCCGCAAGACTCAGATGAAAGTGAGCCTCATCGGAGAAGATGATTTTCTAAAAAATTCGTTATCGTTTTCAAGTTGTTCCATGGCAAAATCAGCAACGTTGTTCTTGTGTATATCTTGTCATGATGAAATTGTAAACATTACTTAATGCAATGAAAAAAATGACACATCATGACATATTAGAAATGGCCAAAACGACACTTAGAAATCATATCATACAGATTGGAAAACTCTTTAGTTTTTAGGTAGTATTGTTTTTGGTGAAAATACAATAAAACTACTGGCTTAGAATCAATTCCCACGTGGTTTAATTAAATCAATTTATTGAGTAATGAGCTATGGACTTGTTGTCTTCCTATTGACCTGAAATAAATAGCTGTGTATCTAGATTCTAGACAAATTTTTCGACACCTCTTTTTGATAATACATATACAAATGCTTCTGGAAAACAAAATCGAATATTACTATCTAATTGATTAATTACTAACTAATGAAATAATATTTAATTTAGTTTTATTCAGTTCATTTAAATAAAGCAGTCGCCACTCAGCAGGGAATGTAAAGCTCACACAGTTTATTTCTGACATAAAATAAAAGTTCATCAGAAAAAGTCATCGGCCGTTCGGAGGCGGTATAAACTGTACGCCTTACATTTGGTCGGAAAACAAAAAGACGAACACCACAAATGGGAGGAGGAGCTCGACTGAAAATCGCTTCAGCGGTTATAAAGCGTCAATTATTATTATCATTCAATTTAATTAAATTTTTATTTTTTATTTTATTTTATTTATTTATTTATATAAATTTATTTTATTTTATTTTATTTTATTTTATTTTACTTTAATTGATTTTATTTTATTTTTATTAGTTTTTATTTTTGATTATTTTTATTTTTATTTTTTTTTAATTAACTTTTATTTTCAATGATTTACTTTAACTTTTTTAATTCTATTTCAATATATTTATATATTTTATTTCTATTACTATTTTGAAATTCAATTTTGTTTTATTTGCAATAATTTCTTTCGTAATTTTAGTGTTCGTAGCGTAGGAAAAATTAAAAATGCTCAACTCATGTAGCTCTCCACTCACACTTCAATCCGTAACCAGTTGCTCATTCGCATGGAAAATGAATTTCAAATTTAAAAATGTGAGAAATATAAAAAAATTACCACTTGTTTTGACGTCAAGCACACTCTTTGCAATAGTCAGTCAATTGTGAGAATTTATGATTTTCATATCTCAAAATATACACACACAAAAAAAAAGAAAAAGATTCTTATGTGAATGCGGGAAACAGTTGTGTCACAACACAACTAAGAAGAGAGTGAAAAAAGAATGACACATTTTGGCAAAACTTTTCGACTAAAGAGTGAATCTAGTATATATATAAGTAATTTCAAAAGAACGCCTAAACACCTAATGTTGTTGTTCAAATTTCTGTTCCCACGAACGCATCTAGCAAACATCTTCCAATTTATAAAATGTATAAAAAGTTTATTGAGTTGCAAAAGCGACCAACGACAGTTTGGCATTTAACGGCTGTAGCTGCTCGTGTGTGGGGATAATTCTGTTTCTTTGAAATAAAATTTAATGCTAATATAGGAAAATAAGCTGTTTATTGTGTTTTCTGTATTTTGTGTTATTGTTGTTGTTGGTTTTTATCGATTCTAATTTGTAATAAAAAAAGTGAAAAGTTTATGATTTTTAATTAGATTTCGTTTAATCTGGACGATAACGGTATTTTTTTTATTGTTTATTAAAACAAACGGAAATTGCGAGTGCTAAGTGTTAATTGTGTGTGAAAAGATTTTTCAGTTGGTGTAATGTTAAGATTATTATTATTTCCTTTCATTAAGAATAAACAAATGCGTGAGAAATCAAATTATCTATATAATTAATATTGGCTGTGATGTTCTAAAAAAGAAATCATTTCTATAAATAATAACTACAAATTATTTAATTAATTATACAATACAATTGCGGTAAACCGCAATGTTATTAAACAATAGAGGTAAGAACCAGATGAATAAAATTAAAAAAATTAAAAATTTATTAATCTTCTTTCGCATTTTTTACTTGTCGGACCAACAACCGAAATTGTTTAATTAATTTAATGAAAAAAAAGTTGTCAAATAGTGGCCACTATCTTCAACGACGCAAAGCGCAAAGTGCAGGAGTAGCTCGGCCGAAAATCGCCAATTTTTAATGTAAGAGGTGTTTTCAAAGGAAAGTTGAATTTTGAATTTTTTTGAAAAGTAGTTCATCAGTATTCAATATATATTTTGCCCCCCTTCAAAGTAATCCCCCTCGGATATAATACACTTGTGCTAACGCTTTTTCCAATCCTCGAAGCACTTCTGAAATGCGCTTTTCGGTATGGCCATCAGCTCTTTCTTCAATTCTGCCTCGATCTCATCAATTGTGGCAAAACGCTTTCCTTTCATAGGTTTATTTAGTTTTGTGAATAGCAAAAAGTCGCAGGGTGCCAAATGTGGTGAATACGGTGGTTGACGCAATCATGTTTTTTTTGGCATTGTTTTTACCCAAAAAATCACAAATAAACATTAATATATGAGCTGGTGTATTATCGTGATACAGAATCCACGATTTGTGTTTCCACAATTCCGATCGTTTGGGCCGTATTACTTCACATAACTTCCTTGTAGTATACCTCATTAGCTGTACGACCTTTTGGCAAGATGCACCACACCATTGTAATCAAAGGAAACAGTGAGAAAAACCTTCACCTTTTTCTTTGAGCACACCTCGTATAAGTGATTTTCAGCCGAGCTTAAGCATCGATTTTGATGTGGTTCCTTTGTGTTTTCCTACAAATGTATGTTAGTGTTGATGCTGCTTCTTGATAGGCGAAATCATCTGCACCACAACGTTATAACTGTCAACAGTTTCGTGAGAGACAAGCTACGACTATTTTTTTGATGACATGGGATATTAATTCTTGCTCCTCAGAAACATTTGATTTACTTCTTTGTCCAATATTTGGAGAAAGCAGAATGAGATCATTGTAATCAACTTACGCTAGCAATTGTACAGTTTTGGAGAAATTCGTACCTTTCACCTTTTCTGAGACTTCATTTGGTATAGAATGCCTTGGAGAAGTCGTTCCCAAGTATGAAGGAACTATTAGTGTTGTTCAGTAATGTAAACGTAATTATTGCGGGTATATCAAATTGGACATCGCGGGGTAGAGATGAAGTTTGAAGGTTTTGATCCTTTTCTCACAGGTCGCATGGTGAATATCCGGTCAATGGTAGATTTTTCAGGTCATGAGTCACACTGATAATGTCGGCAAATGTTTAAAAATACACTTTTTAATCAGAAAATTTATTTTTTAAATAAACCTTCCAAGTATTTTATATATTTTATCGGATTCATCTGATAGTTGTGTGTTTTTCTTATAGCTGTATATGTAATAAATACTAAATTTAACTAACGCAAATAAAAGTGTGAAATACGTATGCCAAAGAAATATCCTCTTGTTTGTACATAAATAGTTCGCGAACGACTTCTAAACAAATCACATTTAATGAGATAATCATAAAAAATTTATATCAATTGTACCAGAATTACATTGAAAGCAAAATTAGTCAAAATGTTTCAAATGAGAATCAGGTAAACCAGCCCGTTTATTTTTTTATTAAGTGTTGGAAAAAATAACAGAGAAAGTATGTCTTAGGTCATGCCGAAGTCTTCATTAATGAACATTTAATTAAGCCCAACAGTTAGCCTCCTTCGATCCAACCGACACAAAGGGCGCCATCCGCACAACGTACGGAATTTGCCGAGTCATGAAAGTAAGAATTTGTTAGCGTCGAGAATTAAAACTGTTCAGCTACAAAAAAACTAATTCATCAGCTGAAATATAAGATTATTTATACTACCATAGAAATTTAGTGAGTTACTTGTTAAGAGAATTTAGCAAAGTATATATTGTTACAAATCTGCTAAATCGAATGTGTAAATTGTCGTTATTGCTTGAAATGGAGAATTATCTATATACATAAATATACAAAATAAAATTGTGGAATAAGTTGTGAATGGCTAGTCCGATTTGGTTCAAACGGCACATATGTAGATGTTGAAAAGATTAACACGAGAAACACTTTTTCGAGGAGATGGATCTTAAAAATAGTATGTATGGTTGAACTTGAATTTCTTTCGTTTCGAGAAAGTAGATCTGAAATTGATCTATTCGGAAAATCGTATTTATATTTCGGTTTGCTTGCATTTTTTCTAAATAAACATACATACATATAAGTGTTGTTCGCTCTTTCGTAATTCATTTGCATAAGCGTTCTGCAATTTGTTTCAGGTTTGCATAATGTTGCACTGATTACGGCTGGTCGAATATCGCCGTGCATCACATCCGCAGGCGTCACAAGCATTGTGATTAATTGAGATTCAATAGATATTTATCATTTCCATCATTCAGAATATAAGCTTGCATGTAAGAACTGAGGTTATCCAAACGACTTACGGTCAATCATTCCCTTAGTTTGTTTCTTGAAGACAATTTTCCTTACTTTCGGATATTTTTTAAAGAGGGTCCGTGGGCTTTCTACAATTAGACATCAACTTTGTATACATTTCATGTAAGTGAAATGATAAATATATTCATTTTGGACCAAAATATGCACGTACCAGAATGGCAAGAGATAAACCATAAGCCCCCCAATATTTGATATTCTACACAAATATAAACGAATAAATGTTGGTACCAAAACTCATCGAAATCAGACGATTAAGCTTATAGGTCCCATACAACGATTTGTTCAGATATGAGACTTCGATCAAAACTCAGTCAAAAAAGAATCTAAGAGTGTGAAATATTGACACTTAAAATCACCGAAATCAGAAGACTATATACCCTCTGCAACCGATTTTCCAGATATGAGAATTAATATTTAATCCTCAAATACAATACAATAAATTAGAAATACGGCACTTTTTTTGTTATATTTTATTATCACTTAGAGTTTATCCGAAAGCTTTAAAGACAAAGTTCGCCGAATCCGCTAATATTATATAATAATTTAAATAAAAGCTTCTTTGGATTTTAAACGTTAAAATAATAGAAAATAATGACAAGTCAATAAAATCTAAATTATATTTAGAAATTTTTGAGAATTCTCCCAAAATGCTATAATAATAGAAAATAATGACAAGTCAATAAAATCTAAATTATATTTAGAAATTTTTGAGAATTCTCCCAAAATGCTATCGGGAAGTGAACCACATAGATAGGAAAGCAATTTTATGTCTCGATAAATATTTAGGCTACTTATCTTTACAATAAATCGACAGCAAATACATATCATGCTTTTCTTTAATCATTATTCGTGTATATAACTTATATATAACTACAAGCAACAAAAAATAAAACACAAGTGTGAAAGAGATTAGATAAACTTGAGGCAATAAATTTAAATCACTGCCAAAAATCGGATGCTTCAATAAAATTTGATGAGAAAAAACATTGCAAGCTAATTCGTTTTGGAATGCCAACCATTCACAATTATGGTGCTTATTTAGAAAACCAAAAAAAATAAAAACATTCGCTTTAACAAATTTTCATACACATATGAATGCATATACATATATATAAGTATCACACATAGTATGTACATATATGCGCTTTCCGAAAGCAGCAACAAGCTTCTGGCCCACACCGAAGGCAAAATTCCACAAGTGCTCAATCAACAGAAGCAATTGCTTGACAGCTGCCAGTTGTACTAAAGGGGGCCTACACATGTAGAAAAGAGGAGTGTCAAGCAAGTGGTTTTGGCACGCAGCTCCCGACTATTTTGGGCAGTCAACCAACAGTGTGACAATAAAACTGTCGACATCGATATTTTCACTGGTCATGTGGGAACAAAGCGAGACGAGTGCGGTGAGTATAAAGGCAAAAAATAAACACAAAACAGAAGAGAACAGGTTGCAATAATATTTGTGAGAGCTTTGTCGAATATTTACCAAAGATGTTCGTGTGGAAACATATCCAGGCTATTACATTCGCCATTAGACTTTTTTCTTCAAAGTTTCGTATATTTTTTTAGTTGAACAAATAATAAAATTAAAGAAGAAGAACAGAACAGAGAATACTGTTTCTTCCAAAAAGTTTATCTAGAATTGAATCAAAAAAATCGAGCTTATAGTTCGATTTGCATGAAATTCATTTCTTTTTCACGAAGTAGGCCTGATACCGGTGTTATTGAGACGAATATTTTTATGGTTCGATATTGTTGAATTTTTGTGCGAAGCAAGTTCGATTTGCTGGAGAGTTTGTAAGGTTTGTAAGTTTTTGTCTAGATTCATACAGCACACTTTCCATGAAGGGAATCTTAAATGAATAGATCGCCGAATATAGATTTGATTTGGATAAAAACATATATCGTTCGTACATCTCTGCGTAATGTTTATATATAATCTGTTTCGAGCTTTATGATTCGGTTACACCCAAGTTAACATTGCAATCTTACGTTCTACGTAGCTACTCAGTTACCAGACAGGTGACTCTTACGCAACGTAATATGCAGTCACACGGTATAAGGTTTTGCTGACGTTGCACACGTGTATCCTGGGCGATGCTATAATTCACAAAAACGTGAGAACGCAACGTAGACAATTTCGGTACAGCCAAGAAAAGCAGAGTTAGAGTTTTCATTTTAATTAGAATATAGTACAATCTCTGCAGTTCGGGTCATGCACAATGTAGACATAATATCGAATTAGTTTATAACGATTTAAAATATTTTGTTTGATTTAATAAGCCGCAGAACGTCTGGTTCACCGCACCCAATTTTTTTTTTTTGACAGGTCTCTTAACACGAGAGCCAACTTCCATATGGTTCCGAACTATTTTTCGTCATTGAATCTTATTGTACACAAACGTAGGCCAAAGTAGTGTCGTCTGGCTTAATTCGAGTTATTCATATTTACATTTTTGGGGAAGACTTTGAATGTTAACTAATCTCTGACTAGCTCTGTGTGGACGGGCATTGGTAGTACCAAATAATAAGGAATGTTGAAAATCAACATCAATCACAAACTTGTATATACACAAATACACAAAAACAAAGTATTTGTTTGGCACTATGTGCCTTGGCCGATGATAGTAAATGGTGACACTTCTGTTGTCACATCTTGATTATGAGTTTGCCATTATTACAGTCATGCCATAAATGTGTGATGACAGTCTTACAAAGGCATATAAGCACGCGTAGATGTAAAATATAATATTATAAAAATTTAGGTGAACTGAGTTTGTTATTTGAATTTCCAATAGCATTTCTTTTTATTAAATTTATTTTACTGCAGTTTTTATTAGCTGCAAATAGTTTCTTTATTTATTTAATACAATAGTAAAACTCACTATTTATTTTTATTTATACTCACATGTAATATAATTTTTCTTTGCAGATAGCCCTCAGGGCACCCCCACCAAACTGGCACATCAATTTTGGTTCTCATATCCGCCACCGGGCGCTGGCGGAGGCTCTTCCAGTGAGTTTCAATTTCAATTTATACACATACTTTCTTGTGATTTTATTTAAAAAAAAAACATTTGTATTTATTGATAAATTGAAATTATTGAAAGTTGCTAATCTCATAAATAATTCTGTTCGCAAAATATCGTGCATACTCTTTATGATAAATATATATTTTTGGTTGTATCGAATAATATTCGTTGTATAATCACTAAAAAAACTTATTTGTTGCCAAACCATATTTGTATTTGCATAACTCCTATTTGTCTAATCGTGTATTGGTGTTGTATTTGTATTTTGTATTTGAGATTTTTGGTATGTGAAAATTATCGTGCAAGTGCAATGGATTGGAAAACATGGAAATTATTAATAAAAGTAAATAATAAACTACATAAATATTTATTAAAGAAATTCACCATTTTACATATAGATTTATTTTTGCAATATTTTATTATTGATTCATATTTACATATCATATTTACTTTAAACATATTCATTTTTTGGTGTAGCATACTTTCGAATTATATTAAAGTACTTTTTAGAATATAGCGAATGATATCGATGACCGGAATTTCTAGTTCTTATTTCACCTACAATTAAGCCCGGTAGGTCCTTGAAGTCCGCGCAAAGCGTTCCCGACCAAAATTCATCTCAAAATATTTTGCCGCGAAAATTACTAATGCCAACCTATCTAATTATATAGATAGTTGTTGTCGTCCAAGCCTCTGCATCATACACCAGGTGTAATAAAATAATTATCTAGCGTTGTTCGTTGCCTGCTCCGGCCACAGTACAACATCTTCCAAAGAGTTTTACGGCATTGGATTTCAGGACTATCATTATTTTTGGTACCAAAGATGGGAGTTGTTTAATGACAGGAAAAATTTAAAAAAAAAGTTAACTATTTCATTTCCTTGTACCGTATAGAGAACACATAATAACGGGAAGTCCGAAGATGTTAATACCATTCGACTACGCTGGAAATTGTATTTTCTTGTTGGATATTCTATTCTATAATGTATACAGCTCTTACTACTTTCTCCACCATTAAATTGCTTATCTCAAACTTCGTTTGGTACAGAAATAATTGGAGAGGTCTTTCCCAATACCAACGGAGCTTCTGAAGTTGCTTTTACAATTTTTTTGTACATAATTAAGATATAATGGCATAGAGGCAGCTCCTTTTTGAGCTATCGAAAGATTATTATAAATCGACGAAATGGTGGTGTATGTCGATCCGTTTGTCCCTTTGTCATGGTTCTATTCCAGTATTCGGAGCATAGTCAATATCTAGTTAGTGGTAGATCTAAGCTCACACTTATAACGCCCGATCAGACGATTATTTGCGATATTGAGATCCCTTACAGATGTATTCACTGACAATATTTAAATAAAAGTGAAATTACTGCAATTCTCATCCACTTCTATCATTTTCATTATAATTTTCGTGAGATCGCTCTATAATTTAATGCTATCAATCGTTAATTGCATCAGCATTCACGACACTGAAAATATTCTCATATTAATTTTTATTAGCAAATTAATATGTTTTTTTTTGTAGCTTTTAATATTCTATTTGATGGGAATAATATTGTTTGTTCTTTTACGTAAAGCTTAAATTAAATTATATATTTAATAGTACTCAAAATATCTTAATGTATTTGTATTTAAATATGTGTTCTTTCAATTTAGGGTTCCTCCACTTTTAGTCAAATATAAGTCACAACCACCAAGTAAAAAATTGTATACAAACACACGTGTAGAAAGAAAAGTATACAATAACAAACAAAAACGTACAACTTAAACGTTAACGTAAATCGTAAAGTAAACCCAATCGTAATCGTAACCGTAAACGTAAACGTACCCATAGAACAAACAATTTTTAAGTACTAACTTAGAGGTAAGGCTTGAAAACTGTAAGCAATTTATTGAAAAACAATTACAAAATTCAAATCTAGTTTGTTGTTTGAGTTCAGCATTTTTGGTCTAATACTTAGTTTGCTGTGTTTTGATTAGCGAACATTTAAATCAAGTTTTATTTGCTACTGTTTCTTTTTAAACAAAATGCATACATACACAATATCTTTTTATATTTATGTATGCGTTTTCCGTAAAATACTTTTAGTGCGTTATTTCCTAGTTTTTTTTTTTAATAATTGTGTTAAAAATTTGCAATGGTTACAAATATATATATTTTTTTATAATTTGCGTACAATACTTTCATTAAGTAGAACAATATCATAACATACATATAGCTGAAATAGAAGAGATCTTTAAATATCACTCCCCTAATATTTATATCTCTATAGTACTCAACGGCATTTAATTTAATAAAAAATTTATTTTATATATTATATTATTTCATATAAACCTGAATGTCCTTCTGAGATAATCTTAAAAATAGAAGATCAACGAACACTTCAATCACCGGTTAGGGTTCACATATTATTAACTACGAATTATTATGCATGCGAGTAATAAATAAATATTCTCTGGATAATCAAAATACATGATTGTAGAAAATTCTCAACTATTGTAATTTTTTCCATTAATATTAAATATATTGTATGTATACTGTATGATAAAGTAGGAAAAATGTATTTGGAAAAATCAAATCATGCGTTTAATCGCAAATTCTATGATGAAAAAACAAAGCACATTTCCCATGAAATTGAAAAATAAAAAAGGAAATTCGGAAATGATTGCAATGAAATTTTATATATGTACTTGTACAGCCGCAGTTTAAATTAATCAATACATGTAAACGTTCCACCGAGAATTGTCACACAGGGTTGTCAAAACTTTTTACTTTTAACTTTAAAACAAAATAATAGAAAAATAGAATCAAATTAATAATTTTTTAAGTAAGTATCTTTTCTTAAATTTTATTTTTGGTGGATAGAGTTCTCCCTTGCTTTTCATTGAACTTTTTTCGAAGTTGTTGTTTTTGAGGGCAGCTACTTGATTCATACTCAGTTTGGTTTGCCATTTCACAATGCACCGAGTGACTTATATTCGGCGCTTCATTGCTGATGTACTGTTCCAATTGCTGTAAAATGTGGTCGAAACTTGAGCCTCTCGGCTGTAATTTTTTCGAGCAAGCCACTGCGATCAATAGTCAGAAATCATTTTTAAAACATAATTGTAAACCCTTAACTTTATCTTTATATCTTAATAATTCTTGGCTATAACGTTAAATTACATATGTTTTAGTTCTTCTTGAAAACCACATAAAAAAGTCTAAAAAATACACTGCTTATTTTTAAATTATATATCGCCAGTTTTCGATCATATTTATACTAGAGCTTCAGATTTTGCTCAAACATTTTCGAGCTGTGCGAGAATTTGATCAACGAGCACTCGCACAACTGCTAATTGCTCATTACTCGAAAAATTTTCAAGCCGAGCACGAGCATTTCGAGCATTTTGACAAATAATTTTCCCAGAACTTTTTTTAATAATTCTAAATTTATTTAAGCAAAGTGTAAAAATTATTGAAACGCCAAAGAAATTTTGAGCATCGAGCTGCTCGCAATGCTCGATACCCGGGTATCTGGAGCTCTAATTTTTACCGCCTAGTGCACGTTTGATTTTTCATTGGGGCAGAATTTCCATGTGGTGAGTGCCAAGCCCTACGCAGGAGGTTCGCCTTCTCACTCTAGCTCGCCTCCAAACGGATGTTTGTTGGCTATCTAGAAGATACCTGGCCTAAGACCGGATGCCGGGCTCTGCTGGAAACATATTTAAAAGAATCCTTTGTGGCCACTGCCAGATGAATGGCAGTCAAAAACTTTACTCACTTTTGTGAACTTCTATACATGGCTCCATCCTTTTGTGGATATTTGGGAAATCTATTACAGCCTGCGACCAGACGGGATGACTCTTTATCTTTTTTTTTTTGACGATGTCGACATATAGTGAAAGGTGTGGCGGAAGTTTTATGGCCTTTTAAGCATTGGCAACGTCGAATGCAGTTAAGCGAATATAGAGACAGCTACGCTGGCAAGGTCATGTCGTCCGAATGAATGAAAGGAGCATCTCCACTCAGTTGGGTAGATCAAGCTCAGAAGGACCTGATTTCGCATAGTATTTCCAATAGGCTTCAAACTGCGAGAACTGTAAGCGGGGCCTACGCCAATGTAGTAGTAGTAGTAGTAGCGCTCGCTTGGCGAATGTTGATTAGAAAATCTCGAATTTACTTTGCACTGGTTGCATACGCGTGTAAATGATTACCAAAGGCGCAATGAAATTTATCCGGAAGATAATTTTGTGGCATTACATTTTAAATATGATTTCTGGCATATGACCGCCACGGCTGGCGCGGATGTAGTCCAATCTGGATGTCCAATTTTCGATGACTTTTTCCAACATTTGTGGCCGTATATCGGCAATAACACGGCGAATGTTGTCTTTCAAATGGTCAAGCGTTTGTGGCTTATCCGCATAGAGCAATGACTTTACATAGCCCCACAGAAAGTAGTCTAGCGGTGTTAAATCACAAGATCTTGGAGGCCAATTCACAGGTCCAAAACGTGAAATTAGGCTGTCACCAAACGTGTCTTTCAATAAATCTATTGTGGCACGAGCTGTGTGACATGTTGCGCCGTCTTGTTGAAACCACATCTCCTGGACATGGTTATTCAATTCAGGAATGAAAAAGTCTCTATACCGATCACAATTGACTGTAACGTTCTGGCCACCATCGTTTTTGAAAAAGTACGGACCAATGATTCCACTAGCCCATAAAGCGCACCAAACATTCAGTTTTTCTGGATGTAACGGTGTTTCAACATACACTTGAGGATTACCTTCACTCCAAATGCGGCAGTTTTGTTTGTTGACGTAGCCATTCAACCAGAAGTGCACTTCATCGCTAATGGACGTAGTGCGCGATACGTTTTCCGTTTCCGCGTTGTTCAGGCGTGAGTCTATTTATGATGAATTGCCAAACCAAACTGAGAATAAATCACTTGACAGCTGTTAAATCGGTCGCCATCTTGAAAAGTAATGCCAACTTAAAGTACTATACCTCTATAAAAAACACCCTTTAATATAATAATACATTCAACTTAATGTAAGGTACAATACATTTTTAATATTATATTGGATTTCTGTTCCACTCGATTTAGTTCAAATTTGGTACATAGATATCGTTTTACTTAGGAACTATCATGCACCAGGACTCGATCTATTCGAAAAAATCATACTTATAATTCTTTTCACCTGATTTTAACCCGAAGTCGCAGGTTAATAACATTGGGCATCGAAGATACCCGTACCTACTAACAATCTATCCAATTACAATCTGTCCATTTCCCGGTCCCTGGTGCAATTCCTGCAGACAAAGTTACTTCTTTTAAGCAAATCATCTAATTATTTAACCAAATCGAACCATATATATATATTTTTTTAAATATTTATTTTTTCAAATATATCGGTCGACTTCCCGGAACAAAAAATTTCAAGTCAAAATAACTCTAAATACTACTTTCGGCTGTTACTATAAAAAAGGTTGGCTTTGTACCAAATTTCAAGTAAGTCGAATTATAAATACAATTTTTTCGAATAGGTCAATCTCAGGTCTACCTTCCGTTATAAAAACTAGATAATAACCTATCTAGGAGTTCGAGGAAAAAATCTGCGACAGGAGAATTTTATAAATGTAGATTTATATTTCGATTTAGCAAAAGTTTTAGATAATATGCCTAAATACTTTTGTTTCTTAGAATGGATGACTGACGGAGCGACAAAAATTAGTATAATTTGTTTATAAGCATATGTAAATCAAGCAGAAGTGTGTTCGCTGCGCAATGTTAATTTGCGGCTGCGGGTTTTTTTTTTTTACAATTGATTGTAAAATAAATACAAGCATATATCTAAGCAATTACATAGTACGGTTCCTCTGCGCCATATTGGCTTGATAGAGGATATCTGGCTTTTACAAGTATTAGGTTGGAAAACATACATATATAAAAATAAAATATAAATTTAATGAATAATAGTTACTTAGCATTTAATCTGAGGATTCAATTAAGAAGCGATTCGACGCTATCTAGAAGATAGCGCTTTAGCTGAATTTTGAAACTAGATATACGACTCAAATTTTTGATATTATTGGGCAATTTATTATATTGGTTAGGTCCCGCATATTCTATTCTTTGTTTAGAAGTCTCTGATCGGCATCTAACTACTCTAAGCATTTCGCAGTTTCGCGTATAGAACACTGATTGATTTCGATCAAATCTTAAAACATGGTAGCCCACATTATTAATATTTTTATAAACGTAAATTAAAAGTTGCTTTTTATACAAGCCAACTATTGGTAATATCGATTTCGCATACTCATTGAAGAGACTTAATGTGGAATGCATTCTTGGGAGGTTAAAAACAAGTTTTAGTGCGGTGTTCTGACACGATTGGAGGGATCTTATTTCATTGCTTACCTTATGGGCATATATTATTGGAAGATATGACAAATGGCTGTGAATAAGAGACTGGTATAAGGACAACTTAACTTGCGTTGTAAGCTTATTACGAAACTTATAGAGAATTCCAATAGCGGGAGAAATTTTAGATTTTATTGCATCAACATGAGTGGCCCAAGATAAGTTTCTAGCGAGATGAACTCCCAAATATTTAACGGTGTCCACCTCAAAGATCTCCCTTCCGTCAAGAAATACACTGAACTCCAGATTTGTTTGAGGCGTTATTTGTGGCCTAAACCTGACTAGTTTAGTTTTACCTGCATTCAACACCAATTTATGTAAGCGCGCATACTCGGAGATAGCAATAGCATCGTGTTCAATCTGAACCTTAATAACTGCGGGATGTTTATACGGGTAAAATAAGCTAATGTCATCTGCAAACATTACGAGACGACCATACAAATTAAGATTCTTAATGTCTTTTATATACAGCTTAAACAGTAGTGGTCCCAAGACGCTGCCCTGTGGTACACCACAACTAATTGATTTTAAGAAACTCTTTGACCCATTGATCTCTACATATTGTTTTCGGTTTTCAAAATAGTCTGTTAAAAGTTTATGTTCCTTATTTCTTATGCCTAACAAGTTTAGCTTTTGCAATAAAATACGATGGTCAACGAGGTCAAAAGCTTTGCTGAAATCGTAAAACATGCCAGCTACACCAGCATATCCACGATCTAAGCCATCGCAAATAATATTGACAACATTGACCACCGCCTCTTCAGTGCTACAAGCTTTTCTAAACCCAAATTGATAAGGAAACATCACCTTTTCTGACTCCAAAAAGTAAATAAGTTGATCGTATATAATCCTTTCAAAAACTTTATCTATAATTGGTAGAACAGCAACCGGTCTGTAATCTTCAGCTTTCTTTGCATGAGTGACTTTTTGAATTGGTATTACTTTATGAATTTTGAGAACTCCTGGATAAGTACAACTTCTAACCATGTTATTAAACGCTTGCGTTAAATAGGGTGTTATAATATATTTTGTCAAAAATAGTGCTTTTGGTGGTATATTGTCGTGTCCACAGCCTTTGTTTATTACAATGTTTGTCAACGCAAGTTCCATGTCTTGGGCGCTAATCTCATTCAGCATGAAACTGTTTTGAAGCTTTGTTGACATTCTAAACATGCAACAGTCATCATCGTCTCGAACTTCAATGCTGTTTTGTAAGTCTCTTACGGATTCTAGGAAAAAGTTATTTAAAAAGTTAGCCTTATCTATGTCACACGTCAGCGGAACATCATCACTGTCATTGAGCACAATATACCCTTTTTTTTTTTCTGCCTAAAATGGTGTTGATAAATCTCCACGTTTTTTTGGATCAGAGCCACATTTATTAAGCATAGACGAATAATAGTTGTTCATTGACAACTTTGTTGCACTTTTAATAACCCGGCTTATTCTCCTAAGTCTTTCACATACCTCCTTATCACGACTAGTTTTTTTCCTGAGTTTCAAAAGTTTATTCTTTAACACCAGCAAAGCTTGAATGTTCTTATTTATCCAGGGTGCTATTTCATAACGTAAAAGGGATTTATGCTCTATTTTTGTCGTAGCTAATTCTAAAGTATTTGAAATATTATGCATGAGTTCTGCTAAGGCGGACTGATCATTTCTATCATACCTATTTAACTTTTCTTCCAGCTGATTTCTAACTTTATCGTAGTCAACACTACAAACTACTCTTTCAACCAACTGGATATCCGGAAACTCGTAATCAATTTTGCATACTAAAAGATTGTGATCAGATAACGTACATTCGATAGAATCTATTGTAGGTTCCCTTTCTAAGTTGCAAAAAATATTGTCTATGCACGCCTCGCTTGCTGGACGAGTAACTAGTGTATGACAGTTGTAAAGGCCATATATGCTAAAAAGATTGATAAAACAACTACTAGATGAATTTTCAGCTAATAAGTCAATGTTCGTATCACCCAAATAAACTACGGTTTCGTTAGCATTAGTGGAAAGAAGATTATCAATAAATTGAAGGAATACATTTTCAGTGCACTTCTGAGATCTGTATATGGAAACAATGTTAAGAGATTTACTATCTATCTTGATTTCACTAAGAGTAATAGATACACAATTTATATAGTTCTCATCATATATCCCGTTCACTACATACTTTAATTTCTTGTTTATATAAACCGACGTTCCACCATAACCATCCCCTCTACATGAGTGAACACTATTGTATCCCGGTATATCATAAATACTTGAAACTTCATTGTTGAACCAAGTTTCTTGAATTGCTATAATATCAGGTAATTTGGGTAAGTTGCTTAAAAAATCCCGAAGTTGGTTGAATTTACGTAACGACGAAGCGCTTCTTATATTCAATGAAACAATATTTAGAACATTATAATTAATTTTAGAAAAATAATCTCTATACGAATTTAGGCATTTAAAATAATTGTTGCAAATCATGAGAAAAATATAAAAGGGAAAATTTTAACTATCTGGTAACACTAATTTGTAATAATCGTTATGTTGCCTCACACTCTTCGTAAACAGCATCATCATCGTCGTCTGTGAGACCGCGAAAAACTTGTCTTGTATTTGTTGTTGTCGACAAGGCATGTAACAACCTGTCAACATCATCCATACACTTTATTGTTGTTTCAGGTGCTTGCTCATCTTTCTTCGCTATTATTTTATTGCCTTTAACAAATACAATACTAAAACCAACTGATTTAAGGGATTTTGCATGATTGAATAAAGCAAGTGTCTCTTTACTAAGGCAGTTCCTGACAAACACATCTTTCTTTGCTTCGATTTCCTTTAGTTTTGACTTGACTGTCATGAACTTGGATTTGCTGGTGTTACTGGCGAACTTAACGATCATTGTTTTTGTTTTACGCCGTTTATTTCCAACGAAAAAGCTTGCTTTATATCGCTTGGCTCAATACCAGCTCCTATTTCGTCAGAAATTTGCATAGCTACTTTTATTGCACTTTCATTGGGTTCGCTCAAGGTTACTCCTCTTACCAAAATATCATTTTGTACCCTTTCATCATTTAACACTTTTAGTGATTGTTTGAGTTCTGCAACCTCTTTACGAAGATGTTGATTTTCTTTTTCTATTACGCTGATCTTCTTCTTATTTTCCTTTACTCCACATAAAATGGTGTCATATTGCGACGACATGAACTGCATTGTTTTGCTTATGTCGTCTAATTGATTTAATTTTTGTTTGATTTCACTCAACCCAAGGGATATTGTTGATTTTGGGTTGTTTTCGCAAAAATGACATACATACTTTTGATTTGGATTCTGTTTAAGATTGTTCAACTGGCGCTTATCCAGGTTTGAACATTGTGCGTGTAAGGATTTTATGCACTTTTCACACTGTACCATTTCATCTGCAATTTCTATGCGCAATTTGCATTGGTTGCAGATTTCTTTACTATTTCTGGTTGTCCGCGAGTTTCCAGGCGACATAATTAACAATTTATTAAATATTTGTTTATTTAAATAGCACAAATAATTATTTAATTAGCTGAGCTAAATTTTTTTGAAAATTTTCCGACCTTCTTGCACAAGGTTGCCAGACCTTTAAGCTATTCTTATACGTTTAACTTTATTGTGAATGTTAGTATACTCGTATATATGTATATATATATTTATATCTAGGTTATTTAATATTATTACATACATAAGTTAGTATCATAGCTTATTCGCCCTGAGTATACGGTAAAGGAGGATATACAAAACAGTCATGACTAACTCATTGGTTATTGATAAAGCATTTAAAGTTTATGAACAAATTTATTTAATTTAAGTTTATAAATAAGTCTTTTGCCACTTAAGAGGATCTCAAACCAAAAAGTTCCAAAAAAACTAAAAATATTAGTGACAAATATTTAGAAAAAGGGTTATACTTTGCGTCATGTAAACCGCATTTCTAAACAAACCTGTTTTCATTTAATACTACTTTCTATTATAAATGAAGAATTTTATATTCATTAAAAAAGCTGCTTTATGTAGAAAGTGAATGAACTAAAATCCAATGCCGAATAAATTTCTTAAAGCCATGGACGAGATTATGTGAAGGTTACCTACAAATTCAAGTGTTTGTTGTTTGAGTGGCCCCTTTTCTGGCTTAGAAATAAATGCAAAATTTAATTTGTTGTCGGAATGTATTTACATCTAAGCATATGTCTGCATGTAAGCAACCTAACTGTTACCCTCCTCTCGCGCTAATAACGCAAATAGAAATTCAGATGTATTCAAAGTAAACTTTTTTTTATAGAACTACATACGTCTGAGGATGACCAATAGTTTGGTTACCAAGTTTAGTTACTTGTGTTTGTTTTTTGTAAAAATTGTTTAGGTACTTAAAATGCAATAATTAAATAAAGCAATATAGTAGATGAATATTGATGCAAGTGATTGATAATATTCAAACAGATTATAAAACGATTAAGGCAACACTTCCCAAACTTTAAAAGTCAAAGTACAAATAATAATGAAGGAAAGAGGTTATAATACCATAGTTGCATAAAACTTACCTGCGTGCTACCCTCTGGCTTCGAACCCTAGTCAGAGCAACATCCAAAATGATAGTAAATTAACTTAAAATACTATATTTTAATATTTAATTTAGGTCGCCAACGGCAGCGGATGTTTTTTGTTTTAATTTAATTGATTTGGTTTTATTTTATTTCATTTTATTTTACTTTCTTTCAATTTGTTTTATATTATTTATTTTTTATTTTTTATTTTTCATTTTTTTAATATTTTTTGTTTTGTTTTTATATTAATTTAATTAATTTGCACGCATTAAAATCGGATGGATTAATTGCAGACTATTGCTTAAATAATGTGCCAAGAGATGTTTTAGATGCTTCAGGCATGAGCATTCAAGATGAGACTGCAAAGGCCCTCAAAGAAAAGAGCAATGAATGTGCATTAAGTGCAGCCACCACGACATAAGCTGAAAGAATGCAATAATTTCCTCAACCGCTGACTATATAAGAAGGTAAAACACGAACAAGTAGACTTTATACCGGGTCCCAATAATTATAATAATATGGTGTACATCAGTATCTCGAGAAAATTAAAGCTCTTCAAGCAAACATGCATAGATGCAAAACAGAAGCTGCAGTGCTGACACAAATGGCAAGGGAGCGTCACTACGATGTCATTATCATCAGTTAATAATATAAAAGAGAAATGTTTATTATGGCTGGAGGACAAAGGTGGCACTGCTGCACTATGTTGTAATGTCATTCAGGAGATTCAGACCAAACTAGACAGTATTGAAGACACCGCTCGCGAGATGGAAGAGAATGTGATAATCGCATGAGACCTAAATTTCAAAGCTATTGAATGGGGAATGCAAAATGCAATGACCTTTAGGAGACCAGGGTGTGAAGAAACTGTGCTGGGCATAACATTAGCATCACACTTCACGAAATAAATGCCCAAATGGACGAAATCGTCATTACTATATTCTAAACACATGGGACACTACGAAAAGAACCAGGACAGGCTAAAGCTCTTTTAGAAATACTTTTCTGCACATTCACTTGCAGCAAGTATGCTAAAACCAAACAAATCGCTAAGCCCAGATAGAATACTCATGCGCTGCGTATCATCTTAAATAACTTCTGGATATGTTTAATGACTGCCTCAACACTGGCCTATTCCCAGAATCCTGGAAAAGACAAAATTTGGTCCCCATCATCAAAGGGAAATGGAACCCAGACCCTTTATGTGCTCGGCATTGATGGTAAATTGCTAGAAAGATAGCTCAAGACGCTGAAAGACTTCCTACAAAGAAATATGGGCTTAGGCTCGGTAGATTAACATAGGATGCAGTAAAAAATGTAATCTAGAGTATCGAATATGCCCAAAGAGGTAGTTACAAATTCAAGCGCATTGTTCATCTAGCTACACTAGATGTTACAAATGCTTTTAACAGCGCCCAATGGGAAGACATCATCGAAGCTTTGGATAAAACATTCAGCATACCCACGTACTTTTGCTCAGTGGTTATGATGAGAATTAAAGTCCCTTACCTCTGGTGGGGGGAAACTAAAATCTTCAATAAAAGGAACAGCTTGATGGTGTTGCTGGTTGAGAATTTATTATAGTTCTCTGTCTTAAGCTATTTTACATTTGCTTATATACTAAGTCTTAAAATTATGTTCCTTAATCTAATTATACATGTGCGTGTGTTTATGTAAAAGGGACTGTATTTAATGTTAGCCTAAGTACATTTTATCTATTGTTTTGCTGTGTCTTAATCACCGATCGTCTGGGTTTAACGATCGATTGTCTAGACTGTTTCAAGGGCATTGCTTAAATATTAGGACAAGATAAGAAACCATCTGTTTTTGTATGGTTGCTTATACTTATCTTTCCTTCTAGTGGACTGTATGGGTTTTTTTTTTTTTTTTTTTTTTTTTTTGGAGATGGAAAGCATCGAAAGCCTTAACCCCGTCAGTGTGAGACTTTAACCCACTAAAACCATCTCCCCCCGTACGGTAACCCCTGGTAAGACCTTTCAGTATTTCGTCAGGAGGCCGTTTGAGCTCCTCCGGACTGTATGGGTGTACATATGCGTGTGTGTGTGTGTGTGTGTGTGTGATAGGTTTAGGTACCTTATCCTGTTTGTTTTGTAAGTATGTATGTATGACAATACTATCTAAAAATTCTAGTGGACTGTATAAATATACTTATTTTAGAGTGGCAGAGTTGTGTGTTCATATTTTTGTATGAACATTCTGCCAAAGGGCAATACTAAATATTTAATTAACATTATTTCTAGCTGGAAGTTCGAATGAAACAGCTACAGCTTTTTTTGTTTTACATTTTGATCTTAAATATAATACAATGATAATAAGTCCTATTATTACGATTAAAGACAGTGAAGTATGACCACTTATGTGGTGAAAATTGATACCTTTTAATTTGATGTTTTCTTTTTTGAGATCTTCTATTTGCTGTTTAAGTTTAAGGATATCTTTAGTGTTGTTTATTAAGGTGGAGTCAAAAGGTTTAATTCGCAGTTCTGGAATGTTCTCAATGTCCTTTATCCAAGACGAGGATAGTAATTCTTTATTGATCGTAGATTGTATCTGATGAGATGCGGTTAGAGTTACTCCTTCATGTCGAACTGTACATCCTTCTCTTATTGTGATAACGCCTTGTTTAGGGATTTCCATTCTCATGTGTTGATTGGTATCACATTCTAGATGTATCATTGCTTTACTAAATATCTTGTAAAGCCAGCGATTTTGAGAGGATAGTTTAATCCAAATGCTTTCATCTGTAGCGGGCTTGAATCCACATACTTCATTTTCATACTGTTTTAAGCTGCTACTTCACATGAATTGTCCGTTGCTGACTCCCAAGCCCAATTCCCTAGACATTGGTAATGATCTTCTGAGTTAATTGAACACGTATTTAGATCCACTGGGTTTATTAACACATATTGATTTAAATCAAACTTGTATATTAAATATTCTGCTTTTATATCAGGGATGATCATGTTGCCTTTGTATTTTATTGGCAGCGGATTTAATTTGTACGCATTTGATGGCTCAAATGATATTAAGGGAATCTCTATGTTTATGACGAGCCGAGAATCCATAATTAATCCTTTAGCAGTCATGGACTTATAGATTTCCTTTAATTCATTACCATGCTGTTTTCCAGGTAGTACTAATTTGTGTGGTAGTTGACTTTTAATCAAGGATATTTCATTAGTAAGCTGTGATGGTTTTAATAGTTTTGGATTTATTCGACCATGATTTATGTCAATTAATAAGTTAATTATCGAAGTTTGAATTTCTTCACATTCGTCCATAACTATTCTTATTTGAATGGTTAATATTTGAAACATTAAAGTCATTCGTTCGGCGTTTTGATTTTGAACTAATTCATGATAAAATTTATTTAGCTGTTGATTCATCTTTTGAAAATTCTTGTTCACTTCATCGGTTGTCTTTTTTAATATATTTATTGTAGAATCAACTATGGATGTCTGTTTCTTAAACAACCTTGCAATATCCTTTTGATTTTCAAAAATATTTTTAATATTTGATTCCATGCTTTTGCGGTCGTCAGCATCCATGATTCCGAATAATATATGGTAAAGTGAGCCAACAAATTCGAATTTCCTTGCTTCATGAACAGCTCGTTATTTGACTTGAGGTTACTATATTTATGCTTCAAAATTGTGGTAATCATTACACAAGCCTCTTCATAATAGGTCAATATTTGGCATTGATGTTCAAGTCTGTTAATAAATTCGTTTATTTTATCCATCCGTTCGTAATAGGAGCCTAACTCGTAATAAACGATTAAGTTCCATTTTGAATTTATTATGTCTATTTTGCCAATTGGATCCAAGTATATTGTGGTATTGTTTCTTAGTTCATCCTCTGAAGCACCTGTTCTCGCTGTATCATTTACGGGTAATGCTTTTACTTGCACTGCTAGCATAAGAAACGTAAAGAACCACATCATCATTGTTTTTGTTATTGTCTGGCCCCCTGTAATTGCTGTCTTTTTTGATGTTCTTGTTGTCAACAGACTAGTAGCTTGATTTCGCTCTTCTGTATTGCTGTTGTCTGTTGTTTCTAGCGGGCATAGTTTGTGAATGGGTCGTTTAAGTATCCCATTTTGTACTTTTAGAGTTACAACTCTGGTTTTTCCATCGCTTCCAGGCTGAGTTTTTACAACTTTGCCTAATGGCCATTTTGCCGGATGGGTTTCCTCATTTTTAATAATGACTATTTGACCTTCTACTAGATTGTCGGATTTTGTTTTCCATTTCATTCTTTGTTGCAACATTGTGACATATTCGCTTTCCCACCGTTTCCAAAAATCTCTTTTCATTTTTTGGATCAATTTCCATCTGTCTAATGCATCTCTCGTTGTGTCATCATTTGCTTCAGGACAGTCTATTAGTGGGCATCCTATTAAAAAATGCCCAGGGGTTAAGACATCTATATCGCTTTCGCTATCAATAGCACAAAGAGGTCGCGAATTTAGCACTGCTTCAATCTGTGATAGTAGCGTAGTCATCTCTTCGAATGTCAATTTACTTTCGCCTATCACTCTTTTTAAATGATATTTTACAGACTTGACGCCAGCTTCCCAAATTCCTCCGAAGTGAGGAGCTGCCGGCGGCCCGAAATGCCATTGAATTTTGTCTGCTTCTAATATGGGGGCTATCGTTGAATTATTTTTTACTGCCTTTTTGAAGTCTAAGTCTAATTTTCTGCAAGCTCCGACAAAATTTGTTCCATTGTCTGAGTATATATGCTGACTTTTACCTCTTCTAGCAAAAAATTGTTTCAAAGCAGCTAGAAAAGCTTCAGTTGTTAAATCACTCACTGCCTCTAAATGAATGGCTTTCGTTGCCATACATACAAATACAGCTATATATCCTTTAAATGCTTTTTGCCCTCTTCCTTTCGAACATCTCATATATATTGGACCTGCATAGTCTATACCAACGTGTGAATGGGATTGACAGCGATACTCGAAATTCTGGAAGATTGCCCATTATTTGTTTAGCTGTTTCCTTGCGGTAACGTATGCACCGATTACAAGCTCTTATAGTTTTCTTTATTGAATTTTTTAATCCAATTATCCAATAATTCCTTCTGATCATTGATTCCATTAACTTGTTTCCTCCATGTAAAGTTGTTTTGTGAACATTTTCAATAATTAATGTTGATAAATGTGATTTATTTAATATTATCGGGTGCTTCTGATTGAATTGAAATTTTGTATTCCCCAATCAACCACCTACTCGAAGAATTCCATTATTGTCTAGGATTGGGTTTAAGCTTGCGATATGACTTTTATTACTAACTTCTTTTTTAGTTTCCAAGCTCTGAATTTCCTCTCTAAATTGTAACCTTTGTTGATGTTTTATTATTATCTGTTCAGCTTCTTTAAGTTCTGATTTTATCAAATATGAAGGATATTTTTGTTCTCGTATTCGTTTTATAAATCGCAATATATAAGCTACAACCCTTGTTAATTTAGTTAAACTGGAATACTTTAGTGTTACCTCATCCAAAAAATTTGATCCTTTTGATGTTGAGACATACAAGGCATCAATTTTGAATATACTATGCATTGGCCACTGATTTTCCTATCCTTGTAACCATTTGGGGCCTTTCCACCATAGTTCGTGCTCCACAAGTTTGTTCGCAAATACTCCTCTGGATGCAACATCAGCTGAATTTTCCTTGGTTCCGACGTGTCGCCATATCGCTGTGGGAGCATATAATTTGATTTGTTCTACTCTGGTTTTAATGAATTTGTCTTTATTTCGGGAATTATTTATCCATGCTAAGGTTATAGTAGAATCACTCCAAGCAAATATTTTACTTTCTCTATTGATAATTGTCTTTATCCTTTGCAGTAATATAGCAAGAAGATGAGCCGCGCATAATTCCAGTTTTGGTAGCGTCTTTTTGTTTTTAATTGGGTTTACTTTGGTTTTACCAGCAATTATCGTTATAACTGATCCAACTTTAGCATATACAACTGCTGCGTAAGCTTTTTCCGATGCATCTGCAAATCCATGAAGTTCAATTTCAACGTCATTTTTTGTTTCAAACCATCTAGGAATTTTTACTCTTTTTATCTCTGGTACGTGCTGCATAAACTCTTGCCATTCTTTTGCCAAATTCTCGTCAAGTAACTCATCCCAGTTGAGTTTCATCAACCAAAGTTTTTGTATAAACAACTTTGCTAAAACGGTCATAGGTGAGAGCCAACCCATCGGATCGAAAATTCTCGCCAAATCAGATAAGGCTTGTCTTTTTGTTACCAGCTTTTTCGGTGACAAATTTATATTGAATCCAAACGTATCTTTGGTCGGGTCCCATTGTATACCCAAAGTTTTAATTGTTTCGTCTTCTGCTATTTTTATTACCTCCTTTTCGCCGTTTGGGGGAATTGTTGCTATAATTTCACTATTATTAGACATCCATTTTCTTAAGTGAAATCCATATTTTTGTAGATGTTTTGATATTTCGACTTGAATGGCTTTACATTCATTTATTGAGTCTGCTCCTGTCATTAAATCGTCCATGTAGAAATCGTTTTTGATGATGTTTGAAAGCCAGTTATTGCAGGGCTCGCAGAGTTTGGCGATTTCTTGTAATGTTCTTGTTGCAAGAAAAGGAGCGGATGCTGTTCCGTATGTAACTGCTTGCAATTTGTACTCTTTTATCGGCTTTTCTCTCGTGTCTCTCCACAATATGCGCTGATAATCTTGGTCAGCTTCTGCTACTTTAATTTGCCGATACATCTTTTCTATATCGCTTATCACCACAAATTGCCAAAGCCTCCATTTAATAATGATATCAAATATATCTTTTTGGAGCCTTGGCCCTATGAACAGGATGTCATTTAAGCTGGTACCGTTTGTAGTTTTTGCAGATGCATCAAAAACTACTCGTAGCTTAGTTGTGAGACTGTCTTCTCGAATTATGGCTTGATGTGGCAAATAGTATTTCCCGCAATTATTTTCACTTGCTTTTTTCATGTGGCCCATTTCTAAATACTTTTTCATAAATTGAATATATTGCTTTCTCAGTTCGTCATTTGAAGCAAATCTTTTCTCAAGATTCAGAAATCTCGCCATTGCTTGTTTGCGAGAGTCACCTAATTCCTTTTCTTTTTTAAGGGGCAGATTGACGACAAATCTATTATTTTCATCTCTTGTTGTCGTTTTGTCAAAAATATCTAGACATTCATCTTCATCTGCTTTATTTGCTGGTGATGTGGTGTCTTCGATCTCCCAAAACCTCTCCAATGTTGTAGTCACCGCTGCTATGATTCTACCACTCTTTTTTGGTTGCTGTAGAACTCCGGACAATATCCACCCTAATTTCGTGGCTTGGCCTAGTATTCTATCTTTCTTGAATATGCCTTCCTCTAATATATCAGCATATACGTCTCCTCCAATAACGACGTCGATCCGATCTGATTTATTGAAGTTGGGATCAGCTAAGGTATAGTTCCTCCATTGTTCTATATCCCAGTTAAACGTTTTATCTGGTTGTGCACCTGCTAATCTTGGTAAAATCAGTGCTTCGACATTGTATATTTCATTGCTTAGGAATCTCGGTTTAATCTGAATATTTACTTTAAATTTGGAGACTCCTACCGTAGTATTTCCTAGCCCTTGTAGTTCAGTTACTTCTCTTCTCTTTGGTAACCGTAGTATCTGAGCCGCTTCCTCAGAAATGGTAGTCTTTTGTGATCCTTGATCAATAAGTGCTCGCATTATCACGTACTCTCCATTTGCTGCTTTTACTCGTATTTGTGCTGTTGCTAAGAGTATTGATGTTTCGGAGTTTTGTGTCATCATAGCTGATGATTTCTTTATATTTTCTTCATCTGCTCCTTTCTCCTTTTGGAACTCATTGTAATGCAGTAAATTATGATGATTTCTTCCACACTTACTGCATTTTTTTTTCTTACAATTGCCATCATATACGTGATCGAGGCAAATGTTGCATAGCTTATTGTTTACTATGAAATTTCTACGACTCATGGTAGTCAATGCCTGGAATCTTTTGCATTCCACAATTTGATGCCCAGAAAGTTTGCAATATATGCAGGTCTTTTGCGCAGCCGTATAGAATGTGGGTGTTCGTTGTGGTGGCTTTTGATTGCTCCATTTAGTCGTCTTTTTGTCTCTTATCGCTTCTAGAGCTTGATATTGTTTCTCCAAAAAACGAAACACATCATCTAGGCTTTGTATGTCTCTAGTTTTCTTGACATTCTGCTCATATAACCGGAGACTTTCTTTGTCCAGTTTGCGAACAACTATTCGAGCTATAATAGCTTGTTCATCGCCTAAATTCAAATTAAGCCCTTTTAGAGCATAGATGCATTCTTTGGTGGTATCCAAGAGCTGCTTCATACTGGCCGCACTTTCCCCATTTGCCGTTGGTTGATCCAGAAGTCGGTCCACTTGTGTTGTGAATTGCAACCTTCTGTTTTCGTATCTTTCGTGGAGTATTTTCCACGCGGCTTCGTAGTTGCATTCGGTTACTGGTAAATGCTGAATTAATCTTCCAGCTTCCCCTGCTAATAATGATTTCAATCTAAACATTTTTTCTACTTCAGTGAAGTGCTTTGAATTGTGCACTAAACCTTGGAAAAGATCCCGAAATGATGACCATTGTTTCATGTCGCCATAAAATATTGGAATCTTAATTTCCTGCAACTTCATTGTGGCGGACACAGTCTGTGTTGACATGGTTCCTTTTAACTTATTAGTCAATTTTTCAATATAAATGCTATAGTTTTCTTGGAGGTCTTCCATGTATTCCTCTATTGCGTCTTTATTTATATTTTCTAACTTGATGCTACGCTTCTTCTACATATTCAAATTGTATTTGAAGCTTAGTCTTGAGCTCTCTTACTTCTTCGACCGAAAGCAAACTATTCTCTTGTATTTATTTGATGGTCTTTCTTAGCTTTTCTCCTCGACGTTTGAATCTCATTTGTACCTCAGCACTATTATCTGGTTGTATGTACTGAGGTGTAAATTGCTTATGGCCTGTTGTCAATAAGCCACCTGATGCTGCTGATGCTCAGCCATCTGATGCTGCTGATGTCGAGCCACCTGATGCTGCTGATGCTGTAGATTCTTCTGCTTCACTTTGTATTTTTAACTGCTGAATGCACTGTTCCAGAAGCTTAAGAACACGCTCGTAATATTCTTTGCTAAAGTATTCGCCCGCTTCTGGACTATTTTTGGCCACAATTTTGGCATGGTTAGCATTAAATTCCGTCATAATTGTTTGGATGTGTTTAATATGTTCAGGACATGCGGCTTTTCTTATTTTTCCGCTTTCTATTTTTTGCTGTTCGTCTTCAGCAAGTGCGCCCAACTGGCGCTGTCTTTAGAGCAGAGTTTCCATGATGATTGCTTAAAAACCGACTTTTCTTTTCAGTCTTTTTTTTTTTTTTTTTTTTTTTTTAACACTTCTCGCTGTTCCAGCCCCGAGAAACGCTTATTTACTTAGAGTTCTTCTTTTTTTTTAACACACTTCACGCTGTTCTAGCCGCGTGAAACGCTTGTACACTTAGAGTTCTCTTCCGTTTTTCTTTAAACGCACGTTTTTACCACTTCTCGCTGTTGTAGCCACGAGAAACGCTTGCACATTTGAAATATCTATATATATATATATATTTTTTTTTTTTTTAAACACACACGCACTTCCCGCTGTTTAGCTACGAGAACGCTTTTTTTTAACACTTTTCGCTGTTTAGCCACGAAAACCGCATGCGGACCCGATGCGGTCTTTGCTAGTCCGGCTTACAAAATAAACCTTTTTTATTTAATGCGGACAGTCTTTGCTGCTCCGGCTCACATAAATAGGTTTTGATACTGCTAAGTAACGCTCTTTTTTCTTTGAGACTTACAGTACTTGCGCTTGAGCTCTTTCTTTAGGCTCGATTGACCAAATGTTGAGAATTAAAGTCCCTTACCTCTGGTGGGGGGAAATTAAAATCTTCAATAAAAAGAACAGCTTGATGGTGTTGCTGGTTGAGAATTTATTATAGTTCTCTGTCTTAAACTATTTTACATTTGCTTATATACTAAGTCTTAAAATTATGTTCCTTAATCTAATTATACATGTGCGTGTGTTTATGTAAAACTGTATTTAATGTTAGCCTAAGTACATTTTATCTATTGTTTTGCTGTGTCTTAATCACCGATCGTCTGGGTTTAACGATCGATTGTCTAGACTGTTTCAAGGGCATTGCTTAAATATTAGGACAAGATAAGAAACCATCTGTTTTTGTATGGTTGCTTATACTTATCTTTCCTTCTAGTGGACTGTATGGGTGTACATATGCGTGTGTGTGTGTGTGTGTGTGTGTGATAGGTTTAGGTACCTTATCCTGTTTGTTTTGTAAGTATGTATGTATGACAATACTATCTAAAAATTCTAGTGGACTGTATAAATATACTTATTTTAGAGTGGCAGAGTTGTGTGTTCATATTTTTGTATGAACAGGTTAGGAGCTAGCTAAGAAACAGATTCTTGCTATAACAAATCGCAGGCCGTATGTTCAAAGCTGCATCAGTGGCAGCGAGGGCTCTATTCTCGGTAGAGACCTATGGAACATCGGTAGCATATTAAGATTGAAAATGCTTAACGAGATGATATTGTCGCAATAATTAGTGCACGCTATACAGAAGATGCACGTTGGAAGCTAAACCAAATAATGCTAAGAAAGAAAATGTGACTTGACTCGTGCAGTCTAAAACTCGCCACGGAAAAAACCGAAGTGGAGCACATGACTTTGGAAATAGATATGCACACATCCTCCAATACTGTAAGAAAGACAAGAGTCATTAACTACCACCAGAATCATCTCAGCAGACTAATGGGCAATATCGGATACCAACAAAAGAAAAGAGGAAATTTCTGATTTCGGCAACCCTCAGAAGGTCAGCCGACGGAAGGTACTGACCAAAGGATATCGCACAGCAGCTTTGAGAATAGCGTCGGCATACGGTACCTCTTGGTATTCCAAGAAAGCGTTGTCAACACCACACAAGGGAATAGATAAGAAAATAAACCCTAAACCAGTGGCAAACCCATTGGGAACAAGAAAATTGTGGCGATTGCTATCCGGGCTCTGATCTTTCCAAAATACTTTTATAAGATTGTAAAGGCCAAGGAGCCGTGCCGTATCTACAAAACTCAAATGAAGATGATGCCGAACATACATATTTCAAGTGCACACGGCGGCAAGCTGAGCGAATCAGACTTGAAAACCCGGCCGGAGCCCTAAATGCAGATAACATTATTTCAGTCATGCTCCCAAAAGAAAGTAGCTGGAAAAATGTTTGTTAGCAAAGTTTGAAGAACGCGTGCTAAGGGCTAGAGACGAAACCTAGCAGGTAGCGAAATGTAAATCTCACTACAAGGAAAATGGAACGCCATCCCTAGGTGATGCGAAAACGGTTACATTGGGAGACGTTTTCTTATAGCAGAGTTTTCAGTGACCTCACCCGCAAAAAAGTTGATTTTTTTCTTTTTATTTTATTATACTTTTCATGTACATGAAATGGTATATTAACTTTGGTCCGAAATATGTAAGTACTAGATATACACACCGAAATTTATACCGATCATATCAGACCCACGATTCAGCCATGTCCGTCTGTCCTTTTGTCCATCTGTAAGTTTGACCTCACCCGCAAAAAAGTTGATTTTTTTCTTTTTATTTTATTATACTTTTCATGTACATGAAATGGTATATTAACTTTGGTCCGAAATATGTAAGTACTAGATATACACACCGAAATTTATACCGATCATATCAGACCCACGATTCAGCCATGTCCGTCTGTCCTTTTGTCCATCTGTAAGTTTGAACGCAAATTAGTAGCTCAATTTTTGAGATATTTCAACCAAACTTGGTAGAAAGATGCACATATATGTTTAAACGAAAATATACGACCGATTTCCCAAATTTGAAATTTCGGATCATAAATCCGTAAAACAAATATATCTAAGAGCGTGAAATTTAATACTATGCATACATAATGAATTGCATATTCTGAAAATCATCGAAATCGGACGAATATAACACATAGCTCCCAACACCGATATTATCATATAGGAGGTTTTGGTCAAAACTCAGTCAAAAACGCACACATATCATAAATTGCACATTGCTACTGAAAATCATCGAAATCAGACTGCTTTATCATATAGCCCCCATACAATCGATTTCTTCAGATATGAGGCTTTGAGTCAAAAATCGGTCAAAACACATCTAAGAGCGTAAAATGTGGTATTCTATAGACGAAAATTCATGTTGATATTGGAACTGAAAATTATCAAAATCGAATTTTGCAATTTGCAAAAGAATTGATATGTTCACGAAAGGAATAAAGACTTCGCCATGGCCGGAGATAGCCGTTCTTTACTGTTTTATTCTATATTATGTTATTTATTTTATTTGATTAATAAAATTAACTTAATTGTTTTTAATATTATTTATTTTTATTCAAGTTTATTTTACTTTATTTTATCTCATTTTATTTAGTTTGATATAATTCAATTATATTTTATTTTATTTTATTTAAATTTATATAATTTAACTTTGTTTAATTTTGTTTTAACTTGTTTTTTTTTAATTATTTTAATTTAAATTAATTAAATTTAATTAAACTCTGTTTTGTCTTGCTTTTTTATTTTATTTTAATATCCAAATATTTCCCAAACGCCTTACCTAACCCATATTTCTATTAAAAGTTCAACGACATTTAATTGCTTCATTTGAAGATTTTCCGAAATTTAGAGGCTCTTCTACTTATTATTCCTGTCGAATGGAGTTGCTTGTAACACAAGTTTCTAAATAAATGTTCATCTTCAATTTTTACGCATTTCTTTTTACAATATCTCCCGTATTGATTTAGTCTACTGCTTTGTCATTTAAATGACACTTTCTTTAAATGTTCTTTGTTATTTATACATTATTATAGTGCAAGCTCAGCAAATATATACATATATATGCATAAATAAATATTATAAACATTCCTTTAGCTATTAACCGCCACTGCCGCTTGCGTATAAATATATAAATATTCTTTAAACAAAATAAAGAAATAAATATAAAAGACCGCAATTTACAGTTCAAAATATATATAATTATACGAAAGCGTGTCAGCCAGAAATTGTGCACACACAATATATTTTGTTATGTCATATGTGCCATAAAAAATATTGTTCTTTCCATATATAAATAGATATATACTAGAAGCGAACTTGTATGTCTGCATACGACATGGGATATGTAATAAAGGGTGATCCAAGTAGAGGTACTTTTTTCAATAGCCTTTTTGACAGATCACGCATGAGCCGTGCCAAGCTGTCATGTTATTTTTGTTCAGTACTGTTTGGCATTTTATCATGGAAAGAAAATCATTCAACTTTATTACGAAAATTCACGTTCCATAAAGAATGTGTTTCGCGCGCTACGTTGAACTTACGGTCAACATGATCGGTTTATTGAGCGTACTATTCGCAACACCATCAAATAGACCACGTCCAGCCCGCAGGGATGAAAATATGGCGGCCGTAGCAGAGAGTATACACGAATACCGTGGAGAGTCGATTCGGCGCCGTTCGCAGCAACTTGGACTGACGTATGGAACGACTTGGCGCATTTTACGTTGAGATCTAAAATTGGAAGCGTGCAAAATACGGCTTGTGCAAGAATTGAAGCCGCTCGACCTTCCCAAGCGACATCGCTTCGCTCTATGGGTTCTTAAAAAGATCCAAAAAGATCCAACGTTTTCAGGCCAAATTTTGTTCTGCGATGAAAAAATTGCTGCGTTTGAGACGAAGAGCATTCTGAAGCGATTCCAGAAAAACAACGGTTTGGTGCGGTTTGTGGGTCGATGGAATCATAGGTCCACATTTCTTCAAAAATGATGTCGGTGAGAGCGTAACTGTCACTGTTATCGCGCCATGATAACCGACTATTTGACGACTGAAATTAAAGATCGTGATCTCCGCGACATTTGGTTGCAACAAGACGTCGCCACTTCTCACACATCACTTCAATCAATAGATTTATTGAGAGAATACTTCAGTGAGCAGATAATTTCATGTTTTGTTCCGGTCGACTGGCCATCAAGATCGTGTGATATCACACTGTTAAACTGTTTCCTGTGAGAATATTTAAAGTCTAAAGTCTATACGGACAATCCCGCCAGTTACCAGTCGAAATGCTCGAACGAGTCATCGAAAATTGGACTCAACGGATGGACCATCTGAGACGTATCCGCGGCCAACATTTGAAAGAGATAATCTTCAAAAGCTAAATGTCCGACGATAAATGTCAAAGAATGTTCTTTTGAATTATAATAAACATTTTCCATTAAATTTGAATTTTCTGCGTTTTTTTTCTTTAAAAAATTAGGGAACCTCGAAATTGAGCACGCCTAGCATTTCAAATGCAGTGATTAACTTGTGAGTAATCGTAATGATAATATTTATAAGGTATTGCCCATAAGTCACGTGTGGGCCTAATGTGGCCTTTTCAGTGACCTCTCCGCCTCCTACCCGATGGAAGGTGATTTTGTTTCACACTTTTATTTTTCTATCACATATTCATTATAAATTATTATATTTGCTATATTCTATATTCATACGAGTATCTTAATGAGGGAATATTTAGTAACAGTTAAAAAATCATTTACAATATATTAACTTATAAAAAATATTTATTTCATCCATAACTTCGTAGCTTTGTTTACACCTCCTTTGCCGTTACGTGGGTATAGCTTAGCATATAAACCAACCCCTCTCCCTTCTTGCACGAGATACGTGGTTTATGAACACCTAAAGTTTTCATAATTAGACTTGGCTTATCTCACTACAAAATATCAATTCTTTTCGCTGCAGCAAAAAACCAAAAAATATTTCCGACTTAAAAGCACATTTCTCAAATTTATAAAGCCCTGAGTTTTAAACATATTTTAACCAAACATATTAGGCACTAGGTTGCAGTGGTATGTACATTGATTGGAAATGGGCAGATCGGAACACTATCACATGCGGATTTTTTAGGTTAGAAATTTTGTCTCATAAATCCGTCAAAAAAGCAACTAAGAGCGTGATATTTTGCATTCTTATTCATCAAATTATTTACATACATATGTAAGTAGCTCCGAAGATTCCTTCACGTAAATTCAAATATATATTTACACTGAAAATCATCGAAATTGAAGACAGCCTTTCTTTCCTTTTTCAAATAATATTTGAACTTTTCGTAGGCTAACACATATTTGCTTTTCTCTATTATAGTCATTCTTTAAATTTTTCCAATAACATGGTATCTATGTGTGTTGAAATTATATATGCATATATGTATATAATGATGTATTTACATAGGTAGCAATGCGCATAATGCCGGCTTAAAACTTTTTGCCCTTAAATAACTATTATAGTATTATTGTATTTTTCTGTTAAAAAACAAACACCCCAAACACTCTGACATATACTGCACATTATGTTACTTAATTAAATTATCGTACATTTCCTAGCCGTCATCAATTGGTTTTAAAACTAAGAAGCTCAACAGCATTTCATTGTTGAGCAAAGGACGATTTCAAGTATGCTTATACGAAAAAAGCAATAATTAAAGAATTTTCCGCTGCCAATATTTTTAGAAAGTGAATTAACTATTCCAGTATTAAACGAAATAAATTGGAGGAGGTGCTCCGCCGGAAATCACAAAAAATTACTTTAAAAAAAAAACAACTAAAAAGTCTGGTTTTATAAGCAGAATTTTTGTAAAGCAAAAACAAAACAAAAACAGGATTTCAATTACACTCACATCTATTTCGATTACTATATTGGGAAATGAAAGCCGATTACCAGACAGCTGTGATCGGTGTTCAGCTGCATATAAAAAATTAGATTATACACATCAACTTTATTATAGTAAAAACTGACAGATTTGCTTAATGAATTGTCGAATAGACACACTGTGTTTCCTTCTTCCTTTCTAAGAATGAATACACACATATACTACAGAAGTATTAGGATAAAAATACCATGTCAAGAATATAAGCATAGCTAATAAAATAGGTCAGTAACTGACACACGTGTAATCATATTCACACACACGCAATGCCGCGACCACTGTAACCCTGCATGGAAATCTACTAGCTATTTGCTAGAAGGCTAATACTATGTTTTATATGTACATCAACTTAATTATCTAACTTTCTAATATTGAATAATCTTCGTACAATTTAAATACGAGTCCATTTGTACAGATTAAATTACTACTTCATAGAAATTAAAATAATTTCTACAGTAAAATTGGAATACTGTATCTCTTGTTTGATAACCATAACTTCAAGTCAAATGTCTACTGTGACTTCGAAACAAGTGACCGCGTGAAACTCATTACAACATAATTAGAACATAGAACCCACCATAACACACCAAAACGAACCGGTAAAGCTCATCCTATATATACCAGTTTAAAACCAGAACTTGTGCACATTAGTTTAAAATTTAGCTTTAGGCATGTATCTACGGTAAAATGCCGGCAGGGCACATTCGGCAGTGCTAATCTAGCGAAGAAGCGTGGCGACTGTCGAATGTGGTGGTTTGGTTGTAAAATTTAATGGTGTATAAAAGCTACTAAGCAATCAACTATATATACTGAGTGGGTCAAAAAGCTAGTATGTGACCGAGTGTTGCCCCCACTATTTAACGGTTTGTTGCGAATACTGCTGTGGCACATTTTCCTCGAATTCCATTGGTGAGTCGAGGTTGTGTAGCTGAAAAGCACACGTTTCGCTGGCGCGAAGCTCTTTACCGGCGCATAACGATGGAAGCAAATAGCCGGTAGTGGCCGTATAAGGCACTACACAATACTATCTAGTTACTCATTAATGTGATGTGTGTTTGTTGATAATTACAGTTATAGTTGACACTGCTAGAACACAACTGAGCATTGTTGGCCATTTTATTTGATTTCTCGCCGTGAAAAGGATGCGTGCTGACACAGTAAAAAATGTTTTTATATTTTTTTTTATGTATGAAAATAATAATCAATGTTCATGAAATAAATTGTGAATAATAAATGAAAAAAAAAACATTTAAATTGCTTGTTTATAAAATGTGGCATGTCACATGGTGCTTAAGGAAATGTGAAAAAAATTGTTATTTAACACTTTAAAATTTTAGTATTTAAAGCTTTTTTTTTTTTTTTTTAAATAAATGCTATCAAGATATTTGTAAAAATTTGTGTGATTGAAAGTTAAGTGAAGAAGAAATTCTTGGCGCGAAATGCCACCACCAAATTTAACGAAATATTTAATGAATGTGCGTTCGTCACAACGCAAGCTTCCTCAAGGTTCGTCGCCGCCATCTCCTAGCCATCAACAACAGCAATATAAGCAACAACCAAAACAACAGCAAACACATAAACAATCTCGCACCGGTTATGATTGTAAGTGAGGCATTGAAAAATCTTAATGGAAATGCTTGACTGCATTTACTTCCTTTTGTATTCACACACATAAAGAAAGATGTTGTAATAAGTTTTATTCGTCTATATATATCCTTCTCTAAGCTTTTATGTTATTTCATATCGTAAAGATTCGTAGAGAGGTTGACATTTCATGCCGATGAGTAACCGCAATTATAAAAATCTTTGTTTTTTATTTATTTTTAATTATAGTTGTTGGTCTGACCACGGTTCGAACCCATCAGCATCCGCGTAGTATTGTTAACCACTGGCTTACTGCACTCGACTATATTACCAAAATTTCGTATCGTAATGAGCGGTAGTAAACAATTCGAGCTGTGTAATGAAAAAATGACACAAAGTATTGTGTGAAGTATTAATAGTGCTCAAAAAGAAAAAGTTATTTTCACTCTTTTTTATCTTATTATCTACCGAAATTTTGTATTTTATATTGTAAATTTTTAGGAAGCAGCCAATTTCATACTACGCAAAATTCTATTTATATCTATTAACATCAAACGTAGAAGATGGTAGACCAAATGGTAGACCTTTGATTATTATTGAATAGCAACAGCAACTACATCCGATATAACTCATCGTAGCAAATATGATTTCTGTTGGAAGGATAATACTCATCCTTCATTTAACATGACTTCTTCTGATTTAATATAGTTGATCAACCGATTTAATATGCTTAAGTAGGAAGTTGGTCTGCCTGGGCTAATGCCGATTTCGTGCTTTGTGAAAATGTTTATGCGCTCGTGTTCATGAAGGGTTTTCATAAAACAGATTCTATTGCGGGATTGTGTATCAAAGATGTACTTATGCCTATACCATACGTACGCAAGCACTGCTCACTCCTTTTATATGAAAAATCAACATGTTTTGTCGCATGAAATGAAAATTTTAGCGAATTTTAAAGCCACTATATTTTTATTCTATTTGTCTCTATGATGACAAGCTATTTTTTCAACTTTAAATATTTTAAATAATTACTGTATTTAAAACAGTTTTTTCTGTATAGTTCAATTTATTTAAATTTTCATTGCACTACTTTTCAAACTTATAATTAACTTTACTTGTGTTAGACTAAAAAAAGTTCTGGCTGAAAAAATTGACTTGCATAACAAGCAACCATTGTCAGCAAATAAATGACAATATTTTTTTATTGATTATATAGGTATATTTATTAAAAGCAAAAGGTTGACTGAATTAGTCCACTAAAGGAATAATGTCAAATATTGAAATGTCCATATTATATTGTTATTTAAATTTTAAATGACACTTGTACGCTAGTACACTAGAACCAAGCGAATTTATAGTGAAAAACGGAACCAAAGCAATCAATAAAAGTGTACTAAGGACTCTATCAAAATGTTTGAAAGTTACTTATTTCCAAAGCACAACGCATATGTGTAAAACAAAAAAGAGTAAAAAATAACTCAGCAAAAACGACACGAGTCCGGGATGAGACAAAAAAACTAACTAATGTCACTTTGTATTACTTTGGATGACCTGAAAAGTAGTGCGTGAATGGGATGAATGTAGGGTATTTTATACCTTAATACATACATAAATATATTTGAAGATTTTCTTGTTCTTTGCTGGTTTAAAGCCGCGGCCGCGATAACAGAGCGGTTAGCATTGAGTACTGCCATTCGGAAGGCCTGGGTTCGAGCCCAGATTCGAGTAACATCCAAAATTATAGAAAATAAATTTTTCTAATTGCGGTCGCCCCTCGGCAGGGAATGTCAAGCCCTCCAAGTGTATTTGTGACATGAAAGAAAAGCTCCTCATAAAAAATCCATCAGCCGTTCGGAGGCGGCTTAGAATAAACAGTAGTTCCCTCCATTTGTTGGTATAAACATCAAGACGCAAAACCACAAAATCGGAGGAGGAGCCCCGCCAAAAATCTCTTCAGCGGTTACAAAGCGCCAAATATATGTATATATATATATATATATATATATTATAAAAAAATACTTAACTTCTTCAAAATTAATTAGGCTAAACTTTTTAAATAGTAAGAATGATATAAGAGAAGTAAGAATTCCATTGGTTTATATTTTGACTATCAGATTTTAATTCACCCAGGTGTACGGATGAAGAGTGCGATATATAGGATGTAAATATCAGAGGGAGATTCAGCCAAACTCAACCAGAAATTTGGTCTTTGAAAAAAAACTTATAAATTTATAAAGAACTTTAGTGAACTAAAGCAATTTCTATGTAAGGATCGGGTGTATTTGGGATTTAACTCTTAAACCAATGAGCTATGAAACTTTCCCCCAACTGAATCCCTAACAATCGTTTGTAAATACACCGTAATAAATATACTTATTGTTTTATTATAAATTATATTCTTATTTAAACACATAATAGACACTTAAATACGAAAAAGCTTTAGCGGTTACCGAGTTATCGTCCTTTATAGCTATTTCAGATACACCTCCATACCAAAGGTTACCTAAGTTATCATGCTATTAGGACTAATAATACAAGTGCGTATTGGTACTTGCGTTTGGTAGCCGATGCTGTGGATATGAAGAATATTGAATTTAATGATATTTTCTATTAAAATTTTTGTACTATTAAAATATATACATAGTATTTATGCTCAAATACAAAAATTGTAAGTTCGAAAAGTTGAACTTAATTGCGTAAAATCTGATACATTTCAATAATCACTAGTAGGTTTTCTAATTAAGCTGGGTTGACGATCATGGTGCGGTTGGTGTAATGCTTTATAAAATTAAAACTCTTGAGGAGCTGAGATTTAACATTTAGGCAAATATTAATTGAGCTTCCTAATTAATTAAAATAAAATATTTACAAAATTATAATTACATAATTTATGGTTTCATAGTTACTAGAGGCTAATATTGGAAGAATATTAAAATATAGAGGCTAATATTAAAGAAAAAATTAATTAAATAAAAGAAGGTAGGGCTGTCTTCGATCATGCCAAAGTCTTTATACCTTTCATGTACTTTTCTAACCAAATTTAACGCTCTTAGATGATTTTTTTGACGAATTTTAAACGGAAAACCTCATATCTCAACAACTCAATTATATGGAGGCTATATCATATAGTCATCCGATTACAATGATTTTCTGTACTAAGGTGCAATTCATTATATATGTGTATAATACCAAATTGCACGCTCATGAATGCTTTTTGACGGATTTTTGACGCAAAACCACGTACCGAAAAAAATCAGTTATATGGGGTTATGTGATGCAGTTTTCCGATTTCGATGATTTTCATTTCTAATGTGTAATTCATTATATATATCTCGAATACCAAATTTCACGCTCTTAGTACTTTGTGGCGGATTTATGGCTCAAAACTTCAAATCAGACAAATCGGTCGTATATAAGCTAAAGTGTTCCGATCAGGCCAGTTGAGAAAAATGTATAAATATATCAGCGCATCTGCCTCCCGGTTTGGTTGAAATATCTCAAAAACTGAGAGAGAGAAAAAAACGAAAATTGTCAAATCTACTCATCTCATATTCTGATGCGATGGTATAAATTTTGATGTGTCTATCTTTTCAGTTGGCACTGACCAAAGTTAAGATACCATTTTATGAGCATTTAAAAAGTTGCCAGTATAGACTTTTATAAAAATAAAAAAATCATAATTAATAATTAACTCTAGTTTTTGATATAGTCAATAACTTATTTTTTATGATTTTTGATTTCAATTTAATTAATCCAATTTAATTTATTATAAAGTAACAAATCTGAAAAGAAGACTTTTGCAACTAAGTCTTTTGCATGCGATCTGTTTCACCTATTAGAGTCCAACAGTCGTCGCTCATCATGCCTTCATCTCAAAATTCCTTGGTACCGGCTTTCGATGTTGGCTAGATTATGGTGTAAACGTTCTTCTTGTTCGTCGCTCCTACCGCCCAAGTTTTCGGCGAAAAATCGTTGAAAGAATGCAGGAATTGTATGTTTAGATATATTTTAGCTTCAACCTTTGATAATTCCCAATGAATTCTTAATAATTTACTTAAAATTCCAGGATATTTAGTTAACAAGAAAGTGAGGAACCATATATATGAAAAAATCATCGGGGTTAAACATTTTGAAAAGTTTCTGAAGCCGTTCACTTTTTAATACAATGCAATACAAATATTCCTTCTTTAATTTTTACAATTTGGGAAACCACTTGATTAAATACTGAAAAGCCCGCATTTCAAGGCTGATTCCTCCGGATAATTTTTTTACAAAGCTCAGTTTGAAGTGAGGAGGTGGCAGGAAAATGTCTGGTGGACTTGCCAATGATCCAACGGAGACGTTTAGCTAATCAGGCTAATATTGAGTACGACCAGGCCAATCTTTTCTCGCATAATGATGTTGAATTGTACGACTGTCCCACAAGCATAAAAAAATTTTGTGAGGTCAATTACCTGTTAAAATGATGTGAAAATCAATAAGCGTTTTCGATTTTCCATTTACTGATGGTCATTGTATTTGATATAGGACAAGATCTCCACATTGTTTTGTAGAATTCCTTCGTTTGTACTGCATGAACAATCTAAATATTTCCAAACATATAAGTTCTTCTTTTTTGAAGAAAGGTTTAAGTGCCTGTACAGCTTTAATCTGCACCCGTTACAAAACGGAATCCACGACTATTGCGTATCTCAGCGAACAAAGTAGTACAGATTTGCATTTTTGAGCGCATTTGTTATTATTGTTTGAGCATATGACAACTACAAATTTAACATAAAAACTTTGATTAAACTTTACAATACTGTTTTGGCACAAGTTTTAAAATTAAAATTACCGTCAATATAACATATGACATTTTTTAATAGTCATTATGACAGAACAGTGCTGTCATCACGCGATAGCAGATTAGATAATCGAGCTTAGCCTATCAAATATTGATGAGAATCATTTTAAACTGCTCGGTTCCAAAATTTGACTTGTATTTGTAAACTTGTGTTATTTATTATAAGATATTTTATGCTAGATTAAGTAAAATGAGTAAATTTAAGTTTATATAATTATACTTCTACTACATTGGTGTAGCCACCGCTTACGCAATGAATATTCTAATTCAATGAATTATATATTGATATTTAATCCTAAAACACAAAACATTCATAAATGGCTCAGCAGTACGTTTTACGTGCTTTATCTCATTTTTATATAGAGTAACATTTGTGTGGAATATTTTTATAATTATACTTAATTATAAGTACGGCCCAATGACTAAAGTTAAAGTGAAAGAGTGATATACAAAAATTTTCTAAAACGAAATCAAACTCTTCAAATCGCTAAAGACAGTTACTAAAATAGTTTCGTAGTCTAATTGTATTTCATACTTTTAAGTTCCAATAGATTTTGTTACATATACAATTTAATTTCTAATTCAAACATTTTATTTTATTTCTACTGAATACGACATAATACAATTTTTATTAAAATCTCTGAAGAATAACCCTTAAAAAACAATTAATCGATTAAGATATTAGCACGTGTGTCTACCTCTACTTCATCATCGATCTCATTGTAATGTACGTAGTAAGCATAACTCTGAATTAGAGAATAGTTACATTATATGAATTATTAATATTTAAAATTTAGAAACACTTAAACATTTAATCGATTTCTAATAATTTACATAAAATTTAAAATTTGTAATTAAAAAATAATAATTTTCTTAATTAATTAATTAATTAATTTAAAGTTTCTTATTGAATAAATATTTTGATTAAATGCATTTCTAAGTACTTATATAAATAAATCTAAATATATTTATAGTTTCTTAATATTTGCGGTACTACAAAAAATTAAGTACACAGCATGAAAAACAAACTTTCCAATCCTTGTCTTGAACGCATTTGCATGTAAATTTTAAAACAAAACATATCAGCTTATCTTTACTTTACGTGAATGATGTTCACAAAAAAATTCAATTCAAAAATCATCGATCGATACAAACTTAATTATAATTGAATTGCAGACAGCAAAACATCGCAAACGGACGAGGAGAAGCAACGCGACCGACAACGCAGCGAACGTGAAGCGAAGAAAGAGGAGCAGGACGCCATCAATTACAAGGTGAGTGAAAAAGATAACATACATCTACATTCACACACAAATACATATGTCATATAGGCGTAGAGAAGATTGAAAGATGAAAGAAAAACAGTAAGTAAGAAGCAAGAAAGTCTGTCTTCAGCCATTTCGAAGTCTTTATACCTTTCATGAACGTATCAAATTTAGTACCAATTGCGAAATTCGATTTCGATGATTTTCCGCGTCAATATTAGGCACTTGATTCCACACCTGCATAATACCATGTTTTTCACGGGTTCTTGATATAAAACCTCATATCTGAACAAATCGGTTTTATGGGGACTATATGATATAGTTGGCGGCCGCGATAGCCGAGTGGTTAGCATTGCGTACTGCAATTCGGAAGGCCTGGGTTCGAGCCCAGGTTGGAGCAACATCAAAAATAATAGAAAAGAAATTTTTCTAATTGCGCTCGCCCCTCGGCAGGGAATGTCAAGCTCTCCGAGTGTATTTCTGGCATAAAATAAAGCTCCTCATAAAAAATCCATCAGCCGTTCGTAGGCGGATTAGAATAAACTGTAGGTCCCTTCATTTGTTGGTAAAAACATCAAGACGCAAAACCACAAATTGGAGGAGGAGCTCGGCCGAAAATCGCTTCAGCGGTTACAAAGAGCCAAATATATATATATATATATATATATATATATATATATATGATATAGTATTCCGATTTTGACGATTTTCAGTACTAATGTGCAATTCAAGATATGTCCTGAATACCAAATTTCATGCTGTTAGATGCTTTATTGACGAATTTATGGCCCACAATTTCATATCTGTGAAATCGGTAGTATACGATCGGTATAAATTTGTGTGGGTCTATCCCTTCTCCTATTGGTACTTATATACCTCGTACCAAAGGCTAGACAATTTCGGTTCTGCGGACGAAAGAGTACACAAAAGAGTCGATCATAATTATTTGGAGCGCCTGCTACGAATTCATTTAATTTAAAATTTTTAAGGACAATTTATTTCCACATGCCGACGGTCAACCATTCTCCACACTACATAATAACAGTTACAAATACACATCTATTCATATATATATATATATGTATTTCGATTTTGTTTTCCATTTGCAGCGCGACAAAGAGGCACGCGAGGCGCGCTTGCTAGATTTGGAAATACGCCGACAGCAGAAGCGCGAAGAACATAAACAACAACATCAATTGCAGCAACAACAGCAGCAGTCACAGCAGGGAGGGACTAGTGAGAAAAGTCCACCCACAACATCAGGCCAGTCACAACAACAACTGCAGCAGCAGCAGCAACAGCAACAGCAACAAACACAGCAGCACGTGACTGGCGACAGCGGCACCACAGCGCCCCGCATTCAAACTCCTCCAGATCGTTCGTGTCCGCCAGCGTTTCGCAGTAGATCCATCGAGCGTGAGTTACTTCACGAACGCAAAAGGTATTCGGCAACGGAAACAGCCGAAATCAAGGTGAGGGTAGTACATATATATATTAATGTTTATATGCATGCTTGTATGTCATTTATGAGCGCAGACGAATACTTTCGCGTGATTGCAATTTCCGTTCATTCAACGCAATTTGGACAGCTCATTAAAGCACTCAACTTCTGTGTGTGTGTTTTTTGCAACTAATTCGTCACACGACTTCATTCTCGCTTCCGTATATTGATATATTTATTTACTTTTTAAATAAGCTCTGCAGTGAGTCAATTTTGGTTTTAATTTTGATTTTCCTAGGTTCAGGAGTTTGGGCAGCTGTGTCCTTCACGAACTCTTCTGTATATTTAAAGCATATAAATACATACATTTTTTATTAATAGTATTTTAAATTTTCAGGAGGGTGTAAGCACGACACCATCACCGCAGGCTATAACTGGACCGCCGCCAGCCACACATCATTCGGTGGTGGCGGGCCCACCGGCAACAGCAGCAGCTGCTACAGCTGCAATAATACCAATATTACCGCTTGGAGTTGCCACTTTACGTGATGACTCCACGGAATCCGAGCAGTCCGTGACGTGTACGCAGGCCCAGCCAGATGCGTATCATCGCATTATGTGAGTACTACATTCTAAAATTCTTACTTATTTCAGTACAATCAAACAGAAATTATAAAAACATAATTATATTTGCGGAAGTGGATAAAAATCAATTTATAAAGTTTGAAATTTAAAAAATGTTATCCATGAGGTTGGATAAAGAAAATAAAAATAAAATTAATATCAAATTTTCAAATTAAGATCAAATTGTACAAAATTTTTAGGAGTTATAAAGGGATATTAAGAGAAATTTAATGTGAAGCTTTCTTGAGATTGCCGACGGCGTTTCAGATATATGACCATTTTAGTGGACATTGGTCGCTACCCATACAAAATACATGCAACAACAACAAATACATGTAAAATATAATGTAATGTAAAAAAAAGAGAGGGAAAGAGTGAAAAAAATTAATACGAAAATAATATTTGAAAAAAATTAAAAAAAAAATTCTGGTTTAAGAAAAAATTTTTTTCGATTCAAACAAATATTTTGACATTTCTTCATACAAAGCTAGTAGTTTACATTAGATTTTCTTGATTTTTTTATAGATGTAGCAAAGCACACTAGCATCCGCTAGTTTATATACATATATGCTACATATAAGGAAAATTTTGCAGTATTTGAAGAAATTTAAATAATCAATGCAAAAATTTATAATCCTATTCTTCAAATTAAATATCAATAAAATATACAGTCTTCAAATCTGATAAAAGACCACAAGAAATAAACAAGAAGTAAGTGCTGCCTTCGGCCATGCCGAACTCTTAAGCCTTTCTTGAAAATATCAAATTTATTGCAAAATGAAAAATTTGAAATCGCTGAATATTTATTTTATATACATAATACCAAATATCACGTTCTCAGATGTTTTTTGGCTGATTTTTTTTCGCAAAAGCTTATATCTGAAGATATCGGTTGAAAAGGTGTCTTCCGAATTTCGATAACTTTCAGAGCCAAAGTTTACTTCGTTGCATGTGTGTGAATACCTATATTCATCTTTTTGGATACTCTATTGAGAAATTTATGATCCAAAATCACACATGATGGCGCTACTGGAACTAAATCCATACAGATCGAGGATTGGTATGCTAAGTTTAGACGTGGTGAAACGAGCACCGAAGACGGTGAGCCCAGTGACGCCCAAAAGAGGTTGTTACCGACGAAAACATCAAAAATAATCACAAACTGATTACAATGATCATAAATTGAAATTGAATGAAGTAGCAATTATTCTAAAGATATCAACTGAACGTGTACATCATTACATTCACGAATATTTGGGAATGAGAAAGCCCTTTGTAAAGTGAGTGCCACGCGAGTTCACTTTTGACCAAAAACAACGAAGAGTTGATGATTGGGAGCAGTGTTTGGAGATGTTCAATCGACATAAACCCGAGTTTTGGCATCGCTATGTGACAATGGACGAAGCATGGCCCCATCATTTCACTCCGAAGACCAATCGACAGTCATCCGAGTGGACTGAACACGATGAATACGTTCCAAAGCCTAAAAAAATGCAACAGTTGGCTAGCAAGGTTATGGCGTCTGTAATTTGGGATTCGCACGGAATAATTTTCATAGACTATCTTGAAAAAGGAAAGACCATCAACAATGACTACTACATATCGTTATTATTGAAGAAAAAAAAATTCTGTTTTGTTTTGTTGTCAGTGAAATCGATGGCAAAAATCAATGAATTTGGCTTCAAATCGCTTCAGCCATCCACCGTATTCTCCATATCTGAACCTCATCGACTATTCCCTGTTCTCAGTTCTCAAAAGAATGTTCGCTGGGAAGAATTTTTAGTCGAATGAAGATGTGATCGCCGAAACTGAGGCCTATTTTATAAGCAAAGGACAAATCGTACTATAAAAATGGTAAAGTTGAATAAAAAACTTTCTAAAAAATATGAATATACTATTGTAGGACGAGGACTTTTCAGTTGACCCATTATAGTCAACCGATCTGGTAATTCCGAGAAATAAACAAGACATTACATTAAAATAGTATACCCGCGTGCTAAATTTCGTTGAAATATTTCAAAAACTGTGTGACTAGTTTGCGTTCAAAAAGACGAACAGGAATGCTTAAATAAACTTGGCCGCCGTTCTGATCATATTGGTGTAAATTTTGAATATACCCTAAAAGTATAATAACATATATGAAGGTAGAGAGGGTATGTACCATCATCACACGGCCTATATAGCAAACTCTCTTAATTTTGGACTTTCTACAACTTACCATTGTGACCAATTGATGAATACGTTAATCTTATCTCTAATAAAAGGTTATTGCGAAAAAAATATCGAAAAAGTCTTTAATTTACGCTTGGATAGCAAAGTTTAATTTCAAAAATTATAATAATAACAAAGGTTGAGCTAGAGTGTAAGACACTCCCTTCATAAGCTCTAAACTTAGCATATGATAGGATGTTACTGATCTGTACAGAATATGGGCAGAAATAGCAGATTATCTCTCACGTTAGAGGAACCTGCTCGCTGTACGATCACAAGATAATAAAGGCACATGTATTTCTTAGAAGGAAATGGCAAATCCAAAGTAATTAAACTGGATTAAAAAATTAAAAAATTGCCTCTCAATTAAGCACATAATTTATAAGATTTTAGAATTTCAAATTATTATATAAATTTATTCATTTCTGTCAATCTTATCCTTCAATTTGTGGCTTTGCGTCTTGATGTTTCACCACCTCCGAACGGCCGATGAGGTTTTATGATGTTACTCGAACTTGGATTCGAACCCAGTCGTTCCTAATTGTAGTACGCACCCTGGTATTGCGGCCAAAATTATAATACCATTCCATATTATTTGAAAGGTATGAAAATATGTTTGGGGTAAAATATATTATTGTCCGGATATGTCTGCACGTGACTTGTATATTTATAAACTTTCGAAGTTACATAATTAATTCTCGCTTGAACTATTTCATCGGAACCTTTCCCAGCATCTAACTTAAAATAATAATGCACTTAAGGATATTTATATGTATAAGTAAACATAATATGCAAATACACATTTAGAGCGGCCAAGAGAAAAGCAGTTTACAATTATATGCTCACTGTTGCATGAAGAGGCCACCAGTGGCCAACATTGCAGAACTAATGAAATAATCGATTCTTGATTCCTTACAGCACTTACACCCAAACATAGTAGACATTGCTTACAAAGCAAAAAGTAGAAAGCATTAAAAATGTGAGTTTGGGTGTGTGCGCATTCGGAATTTTTACATTTCCTTATTCTTTTTTCCAATTTCACTAAATTATTTGTTGCAAGCAAGGGACCCGCCAAAAGGGGTAGCAACTAGTAAACACACACACAACTGTGATGTTACGTTTCTTGTATACCTTCACGCCACAATAGCTAGTAGCAATGTGGCAAACGTAAATTGTATTGCATTTTAAATGCAATCAAGTTGCCAGGCTACGCGGAGGAATGAGTACCTGAGTGGGGTTGCGTTCGGACTGACGTCTGGCTTGACTGCACATTGCTCAGTCGGCTGAGTTTGGTGGGAGGGTTTGTTGTTTTAACGCTGTATGGTTGCTCAGTTTTCATTTCTGTTGTTGTTTTTGCAAGCTATAGTGCGATTTTCCCTCGTTACCCAGTAGGGTACACAGCATTGAACGCAACAAAAATAGCGAAAAAATCACTTGAAGAATCGAGTTTACTCACACACATAGCCACACTCAGCTTCCCTGTAGGGAAATATACTAGTTGTTAAAAATAATTCTACTAGTTTGCATTTTTGCGCTAAGTAGTTAAGCTTTTATCATTTCTCATGCTAGAAATTGGTATTTTTAAAACGGCGTTGCTCTACGAACTGTTGATTTTTCGACTATGCATCATCTTACCAATTAAATATCAATTCATTTATATGTCTTGAATATCTTCTTCACCAAAAAAAATTACTTAAAAATGATTTTGTTTGTAACAAGATTCGAATGGTGTGATAGTGAGAATTTTTATTATCGTTACTGGTGAACTGCTATACAAATAATGAAATGGTATGATTTCATCTTTAAAATACTAGTACTTAACTTGAACTTTTGCATACTAGTCCACCTTTTCATTGCAAGGTTTATACTTTTGAGCATATTTTAAAAATATGCATTTGTTTGGCTTTCGCTTGAAGGCACTTATCCACATCTGAGCAGTTTACGCGTCAGAGTCTTATGCAAGTGCTTGTTACAAATGTCGAGTTGTTGAGCTGCGAACAGGAAAAGTATAGAAGAATCGCATGTGCGCTTTGCTGCCACGTATAATCCAGTTAATTTTTTGTTGGTATATTTTATTTTCGCTGGTATTCCATTAATTTCCTTTCACTTATGTTGGTGTGAAGGACAATGTCACAACCTCACGGCTTGCAACTCATTAACGAACTAAATTACATATATTCACAATGCTAAACTAAATGGAATTTGCTTATATAACTTACAATAGCCACGGCCACAATAGCCGAGTGGTTAGCAATAGCCAAGTGGTTAGTATTGCGTACTACAATTCGGAAGGTCTGGGTTCGAGTCCAGGTAAGAGCAACATCCAAAATTATGGAAAATTAATTTTTCGAATTACGGTCGCCCCTCGGCAGGGAATATTAAGCTCTCCGAGTATATTTCTGTCATGAAATAAAAGGTCCTCATAAAAATCCATCCATCGTTCGGAGGCGGCTTAGAATAAACTGAACGTCCATGCATTTGTTGGTAAAAACATCGAGACGCAAAACCACAAATTAGAGGAGGAGCTCAGCAAAATATATATTATGTATAAATTATATTGATAAGTAAAACAGCCGCAGAAAAATTCACAAGTCACTCGTGCACTCCATTATAGCCGAATCATCAAAAGCAACCCAGCCATATCTTTTTTTTATTGTTTGACATCAGTATGGTTAGGTCCCTCTCTTTACTCGCTAAATTATGTCAATGTTTTCAATCATCATATACAATTTCTCGTTTTATTTCGCTTCGAAAGCGCCTAGTGCCAACTTGTCGTCATTATTTCATAGACTAAGCCCAACACTACTTGTATATAGCAGAACGCGTTCGAAGAGCGACTTTTAGGGTTTGTGAGTACTTTTCACTTCCACTTTTAAATTAGAACGAAATTGTCCGCATGTTCAAAGTTATGTTTGATGACAGCAAACATTTCATTTAGTCCTCATATAATATCAGTTCCATTCACTTCCTTTTCATATCCAGCTGATAAGGCTCGATCAATGTACTCCATAGTTAGCTCATATACTTATCAGTTCTAGACGCTTAGTTGTTCCTTGTTCTTATTCGCCATAGTCTATGTTAAAGTTGCATTATAAATCCATAGGCACAGATAGCGTGTTTGTGTACGGATTCTCTCCTGAATTGAAAACTTGTAAATGCGTTAGAATTTGGAAACCCACGAAAAGATCAAAGACATATGTATTTATATAAGTATATATATATGTTGCATATTCATATTTCTGGCATTAAAGACTCTAATTGATTTTTTAAATAAAACATACACTGCTGTGGCTTTGGAAATACAGACATTTTCTAATTATTTTCATTCCTCGCACTAAAATCATAAGTTTGGAAATGGTTTTGTAAGAGGTAAAGGCTTACACGTAGGTAAAGAACTATACCTTTATTTAAATATTATGGCACGCTATTCATAGCTGTTTTTGATTTTAGATTTACATACATGTAAAAATTTGCAAAGCAGCAAAAATATGAATGGAAAACATAACGAGGTGAAAATAAACAAAATCCAGTGTCAGAAACTACGTCACAGTTCACTGCAAGAGTACACATGGAAGCAATTGAATATATATGTATACAAATATTTGCGCGTATATACCCTGCACAAATTTGTGGACCAAATGGCCTATTGGAGTACCTATTGATTACTTCAATGTAGTCAGCATTGTAGCAACTCACAACTCGCCATCAGCTTGTTGTTAGCCTTTCATTAATAAATTATTACTATTAATATAAGTTTATACAATAAATATTATATTTATATTAAACGGCCGCAATAGCCGATTGGTTAGCAATACGTACTACAATACGGAAGGCCTGGTTTCGAGTACAGGTTCGAGCAACATTCAAAATTATGAAAAAATTAATTTAAAATTTAATTAATTTTTCTAATTTCGGGAGGGAATATTAAGCCTTTCGAATGCATTTCTGAAGTGAAGTAAAAGGTACTCATAAAAATCCGTCGGCCGTGCGACTTAGAATTAACTGTAGGCCCCTCCATTTGTTGGTAAAATCATCAAGACGCAAACCCACGAATTGGCGTAGAAGGTTTGCCGAAAACCGCTTCAACGAATACAAAGCACCAAATATATATGTATATAACTTTCACATAAGTAGATTGTATTTGGAACTAAAAAGTATGTTTAAATGTAACTTTTCGTAGATGCTCCATAATTTAAACCCCTGTAGATACTCCATGGCGTAATTTTGTAAAGTAGTTCCAAAACTAATATATAGCAAATTAGATTTTATGGTTATACAGAGATGGAGTATAACATATGGTCCTGCCTTCGAACATCAGAATGTTAGTTGTACCAAATTCTTTATATGTTGGCGTTGGAGTAATATATCTTCGACCATATTCAAAGTATACATATATTTCACCCATGCGTGGATTACTCGCATTGTTCGAAGGGTATTTAGTAGTTTACAGGATCGCTTTCTTAGCTTAATGTTTATTATAAAAATTGCATAAAATATGGAGCACACTAAACTCAAAATCACATTAATTAAAATTTATTAGTTATTTTGAAATGATAGGTTCTTATTGTATTAAAGTGTTTTAAATTTAGCTAATCTGATCTGCTTTTTTATTGGTGCAAAAAAAAAACGCTTTCATTCCACCTATTGCCCAACGTTTCCTTAAATATTTTAGCATCGTGAGGGGCGAAGTAATATAATTTGAGTTTTCACACTATATACACTCACTACTACCATTAGCTATGGTATCTTAATAGATACTGTATCTACTACTATTTACTAGAGAGGAAGTCGGTAAAATATTAAGCACAATATTTGTACCAATAAAAAAAATTAGAATAGACTAGCCAAATTTTTAAAAGTGTTAATAAAATTTTGGACTTTTATACTTGAATATTTGATATGTTTAATTGGAGTTGTAGGCGTCGTAAAAATTTCAAGAATAAGGATAATTTTAAAAGCCCTTAGCGGCCACCAAGACTGCTGACGAGTGGCATTGTTGTTTTCATATCATCATCTTTGTTCACAAAAGTTTATAAACTGCAAACTTGAAATGTTTTAAAATATTTTAAACATAAGCTACAATTTATAGAAAATAATTTTAATTATAAAATAAATAAAAAATTAGTTAATATTCCTAATTTTGGTTACCCCTTGGCAAGGACCGACCCTTCGAGTGCATTTCTTTCATAAAAATCCCTAAACTGTAAATCACTCTATTTTTTTGGAAAAATATCAAGACGCATACCACAAATTGGAGGATGACCTCACTCGCTGCAGTGATTATAAGATTAGACATAAGCTCAAAAGTTAGTTAAAATTTTAATACATTCAATATTTAAAAAAAAAAACTAAAATGTATTATATTTTCATCTAACTTTTGAGCTTATATATAATTGCTGACTTATAATCACTGCAGCGATTTTTATTTATTTTATAAATTTTACATAGGCTGTTTTACTAAAAATTGTCTCAATGGCCTAATGTGCTTCACATTGTGCACCTATGTACCAGCAAATATGAATTTTCATTGACTAACATAACGTTAGAACTCCCTTATTATAAGAGTTTTTCACTTTTTGGTGCCACAATTTCGGTATAAAATATATATTTGTATATAATACTCCACACATTACTTAAACCAGAATGTAAACGAAAATTTAAACAGTAAAAAAATACTGTAAAGTAAAAGAAAATAATTTAATAGAAATTAAACACTATGGTTTTTATGCTGCATACTGTTGCATGAACAGTAAAAGACAGCTCTAACAACAAATATTTAATTCTTTATTAGTTGCGAAATCAATGTTGTGTAAGTTCACCCATTGGCTACTTATCTTTCAATACAACTGTAGACAAGTAAAAATATGTTGTGAAAGGTTTTGAAAGAATGAACACTTGAACTTTGCAGGAGACAATACTGCGCAGGTTCTGTAATATTGCATTTCAAATAATTGCGAGAGCGCCAAAATATGAAAGAGAGCACAAAAGGATAGCTGAAAATTGAAGCTTTTAGCAAAGTTTTTTAAAACCTTCTTACAGAATTTATGCACCGAACGATTTCGAAAAGTGTATTTATTTCAAAACTCAGTAATTAAATAATAAATATGACAAATATATTTAATTTTTATAGACTTTACTAATACACAACTACTACACAAATAATAGAATTTATACCTAAAATATTAAATTTTTAATATCAGGTAAATGTGGTTAAAATGTGTATATTTTTTGCTAATCGAGATAGTTTGTTAATTTTATCGAGGATACCCTAAAGGATTATCTATCGCAAAGGCACAATGAGCCTACTTCAATCGCTGAAAGAGCGGCAATGTTCTTCAAGCTAGCAGGGAGTGTAGCAGTTCAGGGATTCGGTCCTACGTAATGTTTCTTATAATACAACGTTTAACCAGTTTAACAGGATTTATATATTTGTGTGAGAGTCACAATTATTAAGTTAAAGTTAATGTTATGAAATAGTATTTTAACGACTTTAAGCCTTGTATTTTCGTGTCTAAGTAGCTCTCTTACACTTTATGATAAAGGAAAATTTCGTTTTTCTACCAGGACAATAACAAATAATGCAGTTGGTTTTTCCAATTTTCTAAAGTCAAACCACATAGATTCAAGGTTTGCCTTATAACTCGATAATCATCTTACCGAAAGTCAGACGAATACTAAATTTAACATGAACGGCTTATTGATTGAATTCATTGGTAATAAAACTTCCTCAGCTTTGGAATTTTGTAGAATTTCATCGATCTAAATCATATTGATAATCAAATCACGTCAAACGTTGCATATTTCTATTTGGTTTATGTTTCAAAGCATGTTTACTGTTGAGCCAACCTTAGATTGAAATCCAGCCCAAGTAAGGGAGGTAAAAAGTGAGAAACACACGCTGAACAGCTGAACACTGTCGTCGTATAGCTCGTACAGCTCATCGTTTGATCGCCTGCGGTATTCGGCGTTACCAACGCGCAAAGGACCATAAATTTTCCGCAAAACTTTTCTCTCCAAAACTCCTAGTGCGGTCTCATTAGATCTTGATATCGTCCACGACCCTGTACCATACAGCAGGATAGGAATGATAAGCGACTTTTAGAGTTTAGTTTTGGTTCGTCGAGAGAGGACTTAACTTTTCAATTGCTTACTCAGTCTGAAGTAGCACTTGTTGGTAAGAGAGATTCTGCGTTGGATTTTAAGGCTAAAATTATTGGTGTTGTTATTGTTGGTTCCTAGGTAGACGAAAATATCTACGACTTCGAAGTTATGACTGTCAACAGTGACGTGGGATCCAAGTCGCGAATACGATGCCTGTTTATTTGATGGCAGGGGATATTTCGTCTTGCTATCGTTCACTATCAGACCCATTCGCTTCGCTTGTTTGTCTAGCCTGGAGAACGCTGTTAACGGGTATAAAAAAATTTTAATCCAAATGGGCAGGACTTGAAAATATATTATAACAGCTTCGGCTTTTAAATGAACATTAAATTATAAAAAAAAATTGGAATGCGTAAGAAAATTTAAGTGAAGGAGAATGCAAACATTAGATACTCGGCTGAAAAATATTTTAATTTAAGGAAGGTCCTTGAAAACCGGCTCACATTTATATATACATTCGAATAGTTTCACAAGCGCAGACAAGACACAGAACTGAGCCAAATAGTACGTCTCTAAGATTTTAGCTTTAACCGAACATTAGACTTAACAGAAAACTTTTCTAACATTATTCGCACGACAAAAACAAAGGGTTTAATAGAAGCTTTCTGTAAAATAAACTGGCGGAAAGGAAGTGGGGAAATGAAATTCCCAGACGAAAGCAGAAATGAAAATATATTACTTCAATCGTTTGGGTGAATATTGAAATAATTTCAATGCTTTGAAAAAGAAAAATATATATAAATATGTGAACTGTAAAGGAGCAATGCTATCCTAAGTACTCTAATTAAATATTTTCGCTTTAGTTGTTTCATATACATATTTTATATTGAAGGTTCAGTATATTTGTGTGAATGCATTCATGCTTGACAACTGAATCGGTTTTTTTTTTCTTTTTTGAAATAATAAATCAAAAGCATGCATGAATGAATGTCATTTGAATATAAAAATAAATAATAAAAATTGAATACTATGCAAAGGGAATGAAGAAGAGAAAACAAAACAAATACATGCATATCCAAAGGCATACTAATAACACAAAGTGCAATCGGAGAGATATAACAGTGTGTGTGTGTGTAACTGAGTATTTTTCTTCTTTGTGAGCTTGTAGTTGCTGCTTTCGGTGCGGTTTCACTCCGAATGACATTTCATAGTGACTTATGGTGTCTGTTGGTGGCTGACAACATGACGCTTTGCGGCTATCATCCACAGTGGCGGTAAGCTCACGCTTTCCTCTCACACAGACAGTAGGCTACATGCGTATGTATTTAAAAAATGATGTACGCCTACACAGATAGTGTATAACTGACACACTCACTCAACAAACACGCACACGGAGAGATAGCAGGCAAAATGCACGTGTCCTTTTTAACTTTTGCCTTTACATTTTCGCTTTCTGCTTTCACTATTTTCCATTTCGTTGACTGCACATTGAGCGTTTAGCGTTGATTTAGTTGCGTCGCCGCCATTTTCGGCATATTTAGTTGGCGTGTAGACGCGTTGCGACAGTTGTCAAACGAGTTAGTGATAATGATTGCATTTTTGTGATAAATTTAATTCAGAAGAAGAAGAAGATGAAGAAAAATTAACGAAATTTGTGCTGAAAATTTTTAAATTGAAATTAAATATATTACTCGCGCAGTGATATAAAATAGCAAAACTGAATTTCCTCGCATTTATGTGTTCAGCAGATATTGAGCATCTGTTTTTAAAAACCATGTGGCTGTGTGTTTTATATTTACTTTCACAAAAATTACTCTATTGGATTTTATTCAACCGCCTGCAGTGCAAAAAACCCATTGTCAGCTGGTGTAATTAAAATAAAGTTCAGCAATATTTCACACTTTCTGCAACATTTCTCGACGACAAACGCTTTCGAGTTGCAGAAAACTTTCATCCCGGATTTTTATTCTGAATAAAGAAAAATTTAAGGTAATTTTTGAATTTCTTAACACAATTTAACAACGTTATTTAATCTTTCATAAGTTATGTCTAAAAAGCAGTAATTAAAAATTTCTTATTTTTAAGTCTGTGTGCTAAGTTAGACCTTGTTAGCATGAATTTCAATGTAAACCTTAGTTGCCAAAGCGGCACAAAGCCAAAGGAACACAATGCCGCTGTTGCAGCTCTTTGTTGGCAATTTTGCTTTTTCACTGATTTTTATCGTAATAAAAAGCAAAAAATGTACTGCTTATGTACTCTATGTATGGTTGTATATAGTACTTAGTTGATTGCTTTCTGAGGCCGATTAAAATGACTTTAGATGTGCATATATAATTACGATAAAATGAGTTGAAATTTAGGCAGATAAAGTGAAGTGAGAGCTTTATAATTTAATAATGCATTGTGACTTGAGGTAAACTTAAATTATAAAGAGCATATTTGAGCGTTATTAGTAACTAATTAATTTATTTAAAAAACAACTTCAAACTTCCGATTTTTAGATCTTTCATAGATTTCACTAGCAGAACTATTTGAAAGAAGTTTCTAGAATTTTCCAGAAATTCCCGCTGTGAATTGGTAGCCATATTATTTTAATTTTGAAGTAAGTCATCGCCATAGACTCAGATAACAAACATTTGTTCAAAATTTTACAGCTCTACATAAGACAGTGTCCAAGTCCGTAATAGTCGTCGTGTGTCCACCATACTGGTCGGAAAGCCTAGGTCCTACGCCGCTTGATAAATATCGACACAATATTCCCGTAACGACCATATTTCAAGCTCCGGCCCATCCATGAAGAAGTTAAGTGCCTTCCCCAGTTTCTCTGGTCCTCACATGCTGGGATTATCACGGAAGCCGCTCGGCGTTAGCTCGGATATACTAACCCAAATAAATGGGATTGAAATCCAGCGCCTTCAGAGTAGCAGAGTATAGCACACTTGAACCGACCAAAGATCAGACTCCCTGAGACTTACAGAGACTTTTGCAGCGATAGTCTTACCTGAAATGTTCACACGTACTAAACTACACACGGCGATAATAGCCAGGGTAAGAGTAGTTCGTAATACTCCACAAATGCTTACGAAGATGCGAGACTTTCAGCTGCTTAGTTAAAGTAATTCTATCTAGAGACTTTCATTACGTGAAAAAATCCATAAAGCCGAGATAAGCATGATTATATTTATATAGATCGAAAACTTACGTGAAGTGTCTCATCTCTTACCTATTGCAGCCGTGCAGCAGTATAAATCTACCGAGATCTTACTCTTTACCGATGTTTGACTTTCACAACAGTTTTCTGTCTGGGAGTGCTCGAAGTATTTACTTTCTCATATAAATTAAGTCGAATGGCTTCTGGCGAGGAACAACCACAACCGGGGTTCTTAGCTTCTAGAGAATAAGAAAGTCTAACTGGGATTTATGCCATTACCAGTTCTGGCCATCCAACTTGTTACACATTTATGTGCCCGAAAATGAGGTCATGCAGACCACTTGGAAATTATTTCAGATTTTTTTTACATTTGTGAATTTTCCTTTCAATTTTTGTAAAGTTCGTGGTCGAATACTAACAGCTAGCGAAGAATAAAATTGATTGTATTATCATCCTTAATATAACTTACTCAGAAATTCATTTCACTTAACCTTGTGTACGATCAAATGTCACAAACAAATCATTAAGAAAATTATAGATTTCTTTTTAAAGTTCCAAAGAAATTTATGCGACGTTTATTCCACAAGACGTTAACAAAGTAACTGTGTAGCTATTGTTAGTGCTGAGTGTATGTATGTAAAACCTGGTCGGAAACAAATGAAGAATAGATATATATATTTGATGCTTTACAACCACAGAAGCGATCTTCGGCTGAGCTCCTCCTCCAATTGTTGGTTTTGCATCTTGATGTTTTTACCAAAAAATGAAGGGAAGGGAATTTTTTTTAGTTTATTCTAAGCCGCTTTCGAACGGCCGATGGATTTTTATGAGGAGCTTTTATTTCATGTTAGAAATACACTCGTAGGGCTTGACTTTCCCAACCCAAGGACGACCTGACCTTCCGAACGGCAGTACGTAATGCTAACCACTCGGCTACGGCTTGAAGGTGTTTTAAACAATACATAGTTTTTGAGTACTTAGGTTGTTCACTTATATTCGTGGAATTTTGGGGAATGTACATATTACTTTTTTTGTCTGAATTCAAATGTGCATGAATTTTTTTTAGTATAGTCAGGTGCTGAAGTTTAATTGGTGAGCAAGAACCACTTCAAACCTATTAGCTTAGTACCAGGATAACGCTGGCATGCTCAGCTCAACCATGACCAGGATCGCGATAACTTTATTAAATAAAATGTAAGAAGGTTTGTAAAATTTTCATAAGAAATTTGGAGTAGTTTACAGGTTTAGCAAAATATTTAAAGCAATTTAATACGACGAAAAACGATTACCGAAATAAGGATAATTGGGTAAACTTCTTAAATAAAAATTATAAAAATAAATATAAATAAAAATTAGTGTTGATAATATAAATTTTTTCCTGCTGGGTGTGTATGAAAATCCGTGGTATTAGGGAGAATTTCAATCATATATGATAACATTTACATGCAAATACATTTATGTAAATGTGTATGTGTACATATATATAAATGTCATCGAAGTTTTATCATCGATACTCGAATCGTTTACGCTCCAATAAATTCGCGCAACATATTATTAAGCACATACTATCATATAAGCAAACAAGTCACAAACTCAATCAATTAAAAATTCAATGTATGTAAATCGATTATTTTACGTATACGCAACCGTGCATCAAGGACCGATGAGATAGAAGTCAACTGAGCATGAAGTCAAGTGCCAAGAGCTAGTGAAAATGGAAATGAAAAACACTTGTCTGCTATACTTTTTTTTCTTAAAAACAAAAAAAATCCACTGCTGCAGGTCCTTTCTCTACCAACGCCTTTTTTACTCGCACTTAAGTCGGTTGCTGGTTGTAGAAACTCTGTAGAAGCAACACTCAGTTTTATTATTTACTTATTGAATTCAATTTCAGCAATAACATTTACCATGAAAGGGCAATGATTACCATGTAACTAACTGAACATCTGATTGAGCACACAAACACAAACATTTATACGAGTTTCTGCGTGCTCGTATTCACACTTACGGTTTTCATATGCATAAACGAAAAATGGCTAGCAAAATAAAATGAAAATTTTGGGGAAAAAATATTTCCAAAATTTGTTTATAACAAGAAAGAAGGCGAAAGTGTGCTACAGAATTTTACAAAACCTTTTCAACCATATGAGCATCTACTTCTACATTGAATGTCAGGCACAGTTGTATATGTTAGAAGTTTTATTCCGTTCCTGGCAACAATGCGCGTGTGTAGCTTGAACTTTTTGGCAAAATGCCTTAGAAATGTTTGCGCAATTCGTTCACTTTGTGGTAGATATTAGTTCTTCAGCATCGTTGCATCTCTTCGCCTACTTCAAGATCACCTATAGCTCGAGTGTTTTTTTGGCATAAACTAGTATTTGGCATTTGTTGAGTTTTTTCAGATTTTTTTGTTTTGCAGGACATCAGTATTTAACGTTACCTTCAGTGAGTGTAAATGCAAAAGCAACAATAAAAAAAGAAATAGATCATCGATGCAATGTCATGCAAAAAAGTTAGAAAAAGATTCTAGTTATTTTAAGTAACAATGAAATTTAGAATCTACTAAATATGTTCGAATGCCATTTTTTGTTTGAATTATTGAGATGTTGATATTAAACTTATGATACGTTTTTAATAATGTTAAATGGAATCTAGAGCCGCACCGATATTTCATGCGGATTTAGGAACAAGTGTCATCCATTTCAGATGTGATGAATTTTAAGAAATTGAGCTTATAATTAATAATTTTTTGTATAATAAACTTTGCGCAAGAAACTCAATCAAATACTTTGTCATGGTTTACTTCACCAAATCGAGTATTAGCTGGCGTTTTTTATGGAAAACAGTTACCAAGATAGAGTTGGTGCAGATTATAATGTAGGAATGTGGCAGTCAACAGTAAAACTCCTTAAACTGTTCTCCGCCAACTAAATTACAACGTACAAAAACGTAACTACGATCGAAATGCAGAATACATAGAACTAAATAGCGGAACGGAGAAAATTTCGATTCGAGTCGAAATGCAGAATAGGGCTGTCTATTTATTTATGATAAAATTTTATGTATTGCCCTAACCGCCAAAAAGTATATTTTTCAGGTAGAGGCTTGTTATTTACAACATTGCAATCACTGAAGGTTTTAATATAAAAATCAGCTCCAATTGTTGGTGAAAAAATCGGTTCAAAGTTTACAAAGCGCTATGTATATAGTATTATTATTATATTGTTCTGTCTTTTATATATTCGGTTTAATTTAATTTTAATTAATTATTAGTTAATAATTAATTTAATATTCATAACATTTACTTTTAAACCTTTTGTATTGTGGAGAACTCATCTTTTCATTAATCATTTGCTTTGTAATAACGCGTGTGTGTTTTATAAACGTCTTGTATTTTAGGTTTTTTTTTTTGTGTATTTAGTGAAGGTAATTAATATAAAGTTTTAACCGTCATATTAAAAAAAACACCTACGTTTTCTTTTCGCAAGCCAGTTTCAAAACAATATCAAATTTTTTCGTAAAACTTAATTGTATTAATACCTTAGTAAATAAAGGAATTATTTTTCTATAGTTTCAACTTTTCTTAAAATCGGGAAAGCACAGTTATAACCAGCTAGATTAGTTCTCGCATTATACATTGCAGTATATCATATCACTTGGAGTCTAATACTTCTGTTGCAAATAAACCACTCGACCTGTACCAAATATATTAAATACTAATTGAAGTTTTCAGGAACTATGCATTTGTAACAAAATATTACTGTATAGGTGGCGCTGCTGTCGGTATATTTCTAAAGCTCTTTTACACTAAAAGAGGAATACAAATTCGAAAGCGAAACTTTCTAATGTAAAATGAAATTTTAGAAAATTGAGTTATTAAAAATTGGGTGTCAAACCGAAAGAAATCAAAAGGTCTTACAAAACCAAAAACAAAAAAATAAAGATTTTCGAGAAGTGCCGTCACCATTTTTAATTTCAAAAATTAATGAGACAAGTGTTATAACATGAGTATCAATGTAAATAGCATTACGAAACCTTAAAGTAAAAACTGAATTTGAATATGAAACTTATTACGAAAGTATTTGAACTAGTGTTTTCACCTATTTTAAAAATTTAGTTCAATTATATTGTATACAAAATCAAAAACATTTTTTTTTCATTTCTATAGTGACATTATAATTTGATTTTCGAGCGGTTGCTTTACTTTTAACAACATCGGTTCACCAACTCATAATATTTGTGATCCTTCTTTCCTACTATAGGGTGTTTTTTATAGAGGTATAGAACTTTAAGTTGGCATTACTTTTCAAGATGGCGACCGATTTAACAGCTGTCAAGTGATTTATTCTCAGTTTGGTTTGGCAATTAATCATGAATAGACTCACGCCTGAACAACGCTTGCAAATAGTGCAATTTTATTTCGAAAATAATGGTTCTGTGCGGAAAACGTATCGCGCACTACGTCCATTTTATCGATGAAGCGCACTTCTTGTTGAATGGCTACGTCAACAAACAAAACTGCCGCATTTGGAGTGAAGGTAATCCTCAAGTGTATGTTGAAACACCGTTACATCCAGAAAAACAGACTGTTTGGTGCGCTTTATGGGCTGGTGGAATCATTGGTCCGTATCATTGGACGTAGTGCGCGATACGTTTTCCGCACAGAACCATTATTTTCAAAATAAAATTGCAATATTTGCAAGCGTTGTTCAGACGTGAGTCTATTCATGATGAATTGCCGAACCAAACTGAGAATAAATCACTTGACAGCTGTTAAATCGGCCGCCATCTTGAAAAGTAATGCCAACTTAAATTTCTATACCTCTATAAAAAACACCCTATATAAGTATACTATCGGTAAATCTACTCCTTAGAAATTTACGTTTTTTTCTTGCAAATTAATTTTGTCACAATTTTTAAGAAATTTTGTTCACTGCGCCGCGTTTTTCAATGAAAATAAAAATTTACTTAAGAATACCAGGAATTGGAAAGAGTAGCAGAGAATAAGAGTAATTTTTTTGATCTCTTTAGTCTACCACCAATTGTTCTGAACGGGGGAAACTAAAATTTTTTATTCATTGATTTCAACGTATAACTCCACATAACCCGTTACCACATTTTCCGATTTTTATAATTATGTTTTATTTCAACATTAATTCCACGTAGGCCGATTGAGATAATTTTTCCTTTCATAGACATTCTATACTGTTTGGTCTACCATAAAATGGTGTGTTAAAGAATAAAGATCACGTAAATACCTTAAATACAATGAAATAACCATATCAAATTATTAGTGAATCGTGAATTCTGCAGCAACATTAAAAGCCCTGGACCAATGCGAACTGGCTGTTCTAGCTTTCTTTGACTTATCTCACTTTGAATGCGTATATGCCCAACGCGCTGTAAAATTTTGGGCCAAAAGGATAACCGTGGTTACAACATCAAGCACATGAAAATAAAACATAGATATGTACATTAGAACCTTTGTAGTGCTTCAAGCACTTAAAGCAAAGCCACATTTGGTCTCTTTTCAGATGTTCCAGTATAGTTATAGACAGTATAGTTGGTATAGAAAGTTCTCACACCAAAACAAGAAAAAGCCACCTTCCTAACATTTCAAGAAATGCGCCTTCCCTATGGCAACTGATTTCTCACACAGAAGCAGATCCAGGAAAAAAATTTTGGGGAGAGCTGAAATAGTTTTTTTTTCATTTTTCGGAATCATAGTTTGGTACTAATAAAAATTCAACTCAAATGACAATATGCGTTGAGGAATAAGCCCATATTCCTCTATATTACGAGTTCAACTTCGCTGATCGCTCGTATCGCGCCGAGTCAACGCCGCACACAAAGCTTTACATAACTAATTAATTTGATTTCAATTATTTATTCAATTTTTTGTCTTACCTACATAAATTAAGAATTTATTTATTAAGGTTGAATAAAAGTTTTTTTTATTGTTGCTTGTTATTTTTTTATTTTTATACATTTCATATAAATGAAACTGTAAATTAACTTTATTCCGAATTATATAAGTACAAGAAGAAAAAGAAGAGATAGACCCACCAAAATTTATATCGATCGTATCAGAAAGGCGAGCTGAGTTGATTTAGCCATGTCCGTCGGTTCCTAGGTCCTTCTGCCCGTCTTTTCGTCTATCTGTTGAATTTTGATATTCTACACGCACATAGTGACTTGCATATTGGTACTTAAAATAATTGAAATCGGACTACTACATCATATAGGCCCTATACAAACGATTTGAACAGATGCGAGACTTTTCGTCAAAAATAATTTCAATAAGCATCTAAGAGTACTATATTTGGTATGCTAAAGACATGATTTCAATTTAATAGACACTGAAAATTACCGAAATCGAATTATGAAATTTTCAATAAATTCGATATGTCCATGAAAGACATAAAGCCTTCGGCATGACCAAAAACAGCCCATCTTTCTTGTTTTTTAATAATTTTATATATATTTTCTTAAATTTCATTAAGCCGTTGTTATTACTTCTTCTTTAATTTATATAATTATTCATAAGATTAATTTCTATGTGTGTAAAAAAAAAACACTGTGTCTTTATGTACCCATATATAAATTTAAATTGAAATTGAAAGCTGAATATTTTCATGTTAATATTGCAAATGTTCTTTACAACTTTGTTATAATAATAGAATCTGATGAGTGCCAATGGGGCTTTTGATTCAGAAGGAGCTGTATAACGGCGCTAATTAGGATATCGCTACATCTGTGTACTTTTGAAACATCTTGAACCATTTTCAGTTTTTGATGATATATTTAAATTATAATGTCTATGCTATTTCTCAATTCGGTCAAATTACTTAAATTGTTCATAGCTGTTTTCCATCTGAACGCCAGTTCTTTGATTTTGCTGTTCGTCATTGGAACGCTCTGCCACGTGGGATCAAAACTATCAAATGCGTTGCGGTTTTTGACAACTGAATGATAATATAAAACCACAGTCACACGTTTCTCCAATATCTTTCTTTTATCAACGACCTTAGCTTTGAAGCCCTATTTCCAATCTTTCATCTAAAGTAGCACAATTGCTGGATTCTGCCCTTAATGATTTTCTTAAGCTTTAGAAGTACGATCAAGCACTGTAACATATATCTAATAGGTGTGTGTTTGATTAAGTTAATTAAAAACATAATTGTATGTGTCCTGCAATAAGTCAAATAATTAGCAGATAATGATATTTTTACCAAAGCTATTTATATATAAGTATTTATAGCTAATGTAACCCCATCCGAGTGTATTTCTGACATCAAATTATAAAAATCTATTATTCGTCCCTAGGCGGATTAGAATAAACTGTATGCTTATACACTCGTAAGATAAATATCAAACTGTGCACCGCTTTGAGGAGTCCGAAAATCGATTCAGCGATATATATAAATGGTGATCCATTTTAAAGTTCCCCACTTTTTAAAGAAAATACACTTTTCAAATTTAAAGGGGAATGTTTATTATCATTCAAAATAGCATTATTTGGTATTAATTTGTTGAAGACTATCTTTTTCAAATGTTGGCCGCGGCTGCGTCTCAGATGGCCCATCCGTTGAGTAGGGGATATTTGGTTCCAAAGCCTGAATCGAAGTGGAATTGCCCGCAAATACTTAATACTTATGTATATATCCCCACAGGAAAAAGTCAAACGGTGTGATATCACACGATCTTAGTGGCCAATCGACCGGCCCAAAACGTGAAATTGTATGCTCACCGAAGTGTTCTCCAAATAAATCCATTGATTGATGCGATGTGTGGGAAGTGGCGCCGTCTTGTCGAAACCAAATATCGCGGTGATCCCGAGCTTCAATTTCAGGCATCAAATAGTCGGTTATCATGGAGCGATAATGGTCGCCATTGACGGTTACATTCTCATTGGCATCATTTTTGAAAAAATATGGACCGATGATTTCACCGGCCCACAAACCACACCAAACCGTTGTTCTTTCTGGATAAAATGGCAGCTCTTGGATTTCGTCAGGTTGCTCTTCATCCTAAATGAAGCAATTTTGCTTGCTTACATATCCACTTAGCGAGAATCGCTGAGCAAAATTTGGCTCGAAAACGACGAATCTTCTTGGAATTAATCAAGAGCCCATAGAGTGAAGCGATGTAGCTTGGGTAGGTCGAGCGGCTTCAGTTTTGTAAAAGCTGTATTTTGTACGCTTTCAATTTAAGGTCTCGACATAAAATGCGCCTAGTCGTTCCATACTTCAGTCCGAGTTGCTGCGAACGGCGCTGAAAGGACTCTCCAAGGTCTTCGTGTACCCTCTCAGCTGCGGACGCTATATTTTCTTCACAGCGTGCTGGACGTAGTCTATTCGGTCGAATATTATCCAATAAGCAACGCAGGATCTCAAGATGGGTGATGGTGTTGCGAATAGTACACTCAGTAGACCAATTATGTTGACCATAAGTTGAGCGAAGCGCGCGAAACACATACTTTACAGAAAGAGAATTTTCGTAATGAAGTTGAAAGATTTGTAAACGTCTTTCTATGATGAAATGCCAAACAATACTGAACAAAAATAACATGACAGCTTGACAAGAATCACGCGTGATCTGTCAAAAAGAGGCTATACAAAGAAGTACCTCTACTTGGATCACTCTTTATATACATAAAAGCGGAGATTCGGCTATAGATTGTGAAGCTAATTGATGAATGAAGCTAAAAGTGGAGACAGCAGCCCACCAAACATTATGAATAAGTACCAAATGAATGCAATTCTTGCAGCCAATACTCCCTTGCCTAAGAGTGTCGATGCATTATATTAGTAGTTTTGGCTGAATAAAATTATTATTCAATTTTTTTAAATTTTTACCAATTTTACCAACCGACCTTCGCAACGATGCTTTTCTTAACAACGAAATAATTTTAATTACCATTGCCTCGCATCTAGTACGACCACAAATTTGGCGAATGGAGGAAAATCTCCTGCAGCTGCGGGTCGATTTTTTACATTTACCTAACATGGGCTTTCTGAATGCTATTCACACCATTTCTATGTATAGCAGAGTTAATGTGCGCGTATGAAGTAAACATGACGCGTCGTTCCTGCCAACGAACTAAAACATAATTTTACCATTAAAACATATGTATGTGTTTGTATATTTGCAGAAAAGTGTGCGGTTTCTGCTTTTTCTCCTTCATCAAACGCAATTGCCTAAGTAACCATGAGCACTGGCAATACTTGTTATAAAAACTACTCGTATAAGCACCACCGCACCGTCATTGTAACCAGTGATATGTATGTTTGCTTTTGCAACTAGCAATAATGCTCCACTGCTACTACACGCTGTACGCGCACATTTCCACTATCACAGCTGCGTTTTCCGCGTTGCAAGCGTCACAACTTTTGATTATTGTATTTTTTGAAATGTAGAAATGAGGATACTATGTCTCACAATAGCCGCTAGCTATACTCGAAAAAACAAACAAAAAATGGTGAAACATGAAAGTGGGTAGTAAAAACAAAACGAATCAAATATCATAGAAATGTAAAGCGAAAATGAAAAAGTAACAAAAGATATCCAGCAAAATGACAATAGAAACGTTAAAACAATATGAATAAGTGTGATATTGAGCAACTGTAAGCGGACGGACAAAAAATTTTATGTACATGTGTATATGATTACAATTACAATGCAAATACCACGTCAGAGGTTGTCACTTTGCTTTCCGGTGTTTGACTACGAATTTTTTAATAGCTTTTCTGTGGCTAGCTAATCGACAGTTTGCATGTGCGAAATTTATTCATTTTCATGTTTGTATTTTTCCTAAATAAGTATTTTCAATTCTTTTGATAGTGTTGATATTTTGCTAATGATATGTATTTATGCTGTAAATATATAATTAATTAGAAAAGCTCTTGGCCTAAAATGCAGTGTGCCATTAATAATTGTAGCTAGAGTGTAAGATTAATTGATGTATGAATTTCTGCCCTCATTCGTAATTAAGAATTTTAATTTCGGTCTAATTTATTTTGATTGCAGATAGTTGTACTATCTACTAGCACTAGGCCAGTAGGCTTAGCACAAAAGATAACTAATATTATTTATTGTTCGGCATATATCATCATTGAAGACGAATAATCAAAAAAAATTTATAAATCTAAATATAAACTTATTTTCATAACATAATTAATAATACATAAATAAAAATCCAAAATTATAAAAAAATATATATATTTTCTATTTGCGGTCACTACTCCTCAACGGTGAATTTTTCAATACTGTGTATTTCTGACCTGAAATAAAAACTCCTCCTAAAAATCCATCGGTCGTTCTCTGGCGCCTTAGAATAAAGACGCAAACTATGTATTGGAAGAGGAGCACGGCCGAAAATCTCTTCAGCTGTTATCTAATATATAAAATTATACAGTCATGGCGTTCGTTACAAAACGACTGGGCCTATTTTTATGAAATTTTGTTGGGATTAAAGAAACATTACTTTTCTCTGTGGGAAGTACACCATGGACCATTTGAAAAATAATAGTTTTTATTATAGTTATTTTTACTTAATATTCTTTTTTCCCAGGAAATGGACAGACCTTCTTCAAAAAGTTCAAATATTTATCGCTGGATTTGGTTGGAATACTTTTGTTTCGCAGAAATGAGCCAGGTACTGGCAAAAATTGACAAAAATTAACATGACTTCGATATAAGCATAGTTTGTGTGTAGGTATGTCCGTTATGCTACTATTCTGCGGTTTCAGAGAAGCTTTATTATGAATAAGCATATGAAATTTCATTAGCAATTTCCAATGATGCATACGCAAAATACGCAATAGCAATTGATAAAAACATGCTAAAAATTTTACATGCAACTTCCGTATTGAATCTTAGGTTTTGTTGATCAAAGAATCATAGAATTTCAAACACATCATTAGATCTACGGACTATTTGCTGTCTGTAGTTATATAAAAACGTGCGATCAACACCTTTAAAACTTAATTTAATTAAGTTAAATTAAATTTGTACTTTCCGCTCAGAAAATAATTTAGTTTACAACCATAATTATTTCCACCTTAATTTTAAAATTCTACTTTTTTCAATGTGATTAATTGAAAAATAATAAATAATAAAAATTTAAATTGAATTCATAGTAATGCACTGGATTCACTCTGTTTTAATTAATCAATGTTCATAACACTGCAGTTTACATTTCCTGTTCAACAGAGACTACTTTGAGGGGTTTGTGTCTCGTTCTTCAATTTAACAGATGCATTTAAAATTGCATCTCTTAGTTTTGCAGCAACGTCAGCGGTAATTGCAGCATCCCAAAAGCTGTTGCTGTTGCACTACAGAAAGCTTCTTTAATTTATGTACAAAAAAGTGAAGCTCTGTTGGAAACATTTACAAAGCTCTATGATACAAGAAAATGGTTTATATCTTGAGGCAAGTTTTAAATATTTTAAATAATTTTTAAAATAAAAATAAAATACAAAACATAACTCTATTATAGAACTAAAAATCTTAAATTTTCTGCCTTATATTGTTGTAGTACTTTTGAAAAAAAATTTTTGAGGAGCTGCGTACCATCGTTGCGTATAAGTAGCTTTTAATTAAAGCTCTTTAAACTTAATAAATTTTTCCGCTAAAACATAGAAAATATTTAGTAATTTTTGACATAAATTATCGTTAAACTTAAAATATTTTTATTACTGCCGGAAATAAAATTTTGAAAGATTTGTAATATATAGTTTGTATTAAACTAATTAAGTATTTTGTCTGTCAACCCACACAAAACTTTAACTAAAAAACACCACTGCGTATGATTAACATTTAATTTTGGCCAACTTCAATGAGAATGCCTTCGAGTATTGCCCAACTAATCTGTGAATTAAGCAAACATTTTTGTTGGAAATATTTATTTATTATACATGTATATAATTATATGTACATATGCTCCTGATGTGACTCAATATGAAGTGTAATAAACAAGCTCATAATCAAGGTTTACCTCACGGTTCACTGCACTAAACCCTTATTTTGTTTGAACCAGCCCATTCATAATGGCATCTACATGAAACGTTCTGGTGCAGTAGTCCCACAGCCGCGTAATATGACTAGGTAGATGTGTGTAAATCACTATAATATGTATTATGAAAATATACATATGCAGAGAATTTAGTAGTTATTTTGTTACACTCGACATATAAACCAAATCCCACATGGCGAAATGCGCCAAAACCAATACAGACATATTTATGTATGTATGTATATCTGTGTATAAATTTGTAATGCATGCATTCGGCTTGTCACTTACCACCAACAATACCACTACATTTATAAAACATACAGCTCGTAGTAAAGTAATAATAAAAATAATACAAAAGGCTTTTTAACTGCCAGTAATATGACGCAGGACGTCAAAGTTCCCCATAGACAGTAAGGTTCTCTACAAGAAATACTAAATTTGGTTTGCGAAATATTCAACACATTTACTTGCGCAAATTCAACACTCTACAAATTAGCTATACATAACTGGTTTATTTGGCGCTCTCAATTTCATACTCAGATTTCCCTATTTTGCTATTTGTCACATTTTTGTCTCTCTGCTTTTACTTTCATTTTCGCTTTTGTTTTTCTTTTTCTTTGTTTTTTGTATTGGCCCTCTCACGCTCTTCGTCCTTTTGGCATGCGCTCGCGCAGTTTACAAAATAAGCACTACAGAAGCAACAACAGTGAGGCATTTGGCAGAAACACGTGCACGCTGGTGCACCCAACACTACTAACCGACTAAAGGAGCAAACTTGGCCGCCTTTCGGGCGTCTTATTTTGTGCATATTTATATAAGTGCGTGTGAGTATGTGTGTGACCGACTGTCGCGATTTACTCTACATATGTGTTCATATGTGTATGCGTTTGTTGCCGTTTGCCAGCACGCGGTTTGCTCTGTTTTGCTTTGCTGTTCACCGATTTTCCATTTTCTATTTTCCTCTTCTCATTTACTAATTTTCAGTTTCCACTTTCTGTTTGTGTTTTGCCCTTTACCACTGCTATTGCTGCTGTCTCTGCGGAGACTCTTTGGCGGACTGGCTCGAGCAAACTGTGACTGCTTTGTCGCTGTCTCATTGCGGTGTTACGTGTTTTGTGTGTCAGACGTTGTGGCGGCGTCGTTGTAGAAGCAGCCGTATTAGTGATTTAATTAAAATATATTAACATATGTGGTTATAAGAAACTATTAGCAAATAGATTTGAAATTTAGTACTGGAAAAATTAAAATATATATATATATAATACTAGTGATAATAAAAAATAATAAAAATTTAAATATATGTAGCAATACTAAATGTATAATAAAATTATAAGCAATATCTATCAATGCCACGCTTTTCTACCAAAATCGCTTAAATCTTATAAATAATCATTAAAATTAGTGAAAATTTAATAATTAAATACCAATAATCGGAAGCAAACAAGCGCCAACAAACTGAGGAGAAAATCGTTAAATCATTAAAGAAGGAAAGAAGAAGAAAAACGTCAGGCTCATGCAACTACATAAATACAAATCACAATTGTATGTTATTAAAGTGTCTGCGATTTGTTGTTTGTGTTTCCTTTAGCATTTTCGAGAAATTGCAGGCGCGGGGATGAGTGTTGTCTCTGTAAGCTTAAAAAAATGAATTACAAAAATTTACAACAAAAAATTCAAATACATAAAAATAAATTAAAATAAAAGCGCCATGCTGAAAAGTTGTTTGTTGCATATTTTTATATTTGTAACTATCGTACCAACATTTTGAAAGTTTTCACGAATCTTTTTCAAATTTTATATGTTATAAAATTTCGTGTTTTTTCTTTTCTTTCTCAAAGCGCGCACGTTTTGTGTGACTCATTTGGTGTCCTTTTAAGTGGCACAGCAACTCTGCATTGTATTTATGTGCCAAACCAATTTTTATACCAACAAACATATTCACTTCTGTTGTTTTTCGCTAGAACATTTTGCACAAACAAATAGGTGAGCAAGTAAGAAAGTAAAAAAAAACAGCAATGAAAAAATTTAAAATCAATTCAAATTGTCGCTACTGCAGATAATGCGTAACGCGATTTTTGGCGTCTAACAATACCAAGCCAGCACCATGTGGTGACATTTATTTAATTTCGATGATTTATCTTTCATCGTGCAAATGCATGTATGAGTCTGTCAGCATTTATACACGCAACTTTATGTTTCCAACATATTTTAACAAACTTTAGCTGTAAACACTTAGAATACGACACAGTACTACAACACGACAAAGACACTTCCTTGCATGCAAAATATTGTTTTAGAGCAGAGACTTAAATATTTATCATAGTTCATTTAGGGTTACCAAAATAGTTGTTTTCTTTTCAATTAATTTTTTTAAGTGAAATTAACTCAGTTTAAGAAATACATAAATAAATATTTAATTTTCTTAAAATTACTGAGGACTTTCATTACTTTCTAGGAATGCATTTTAATTATTTATATTTTTGTAGATATATAATATTATTAAATAGAGTATCAAAATTCAATATTCCATACCTATCAGCCATATTCGATTTATTGAAGTAATTTTAAGTCTATGTCAAAAGATTGCAGCATTGTTCTGCCTGTGGTACTGTCGCAGCCAAAGTGCTCAATGCTTTATTCCACTTTTTTGCGTTTAGGCAGCTAAGAGGTAAAAAGAAAATATCGCTATGTTTGTACAAATTGCATGAAACTTTTATATCAGCGAAAAAACAGGGAGAAAACCCTGTAAAATTGTGGTTGTACCATATGTGGCATAACATGCATACATCCACATGAAGCATATACTTGTACATTTATTCACACACTTATTATTTTTTACAGGCCCCATAGCCTGCTTTTACGTGTCCAAAAACAACAAACATAAAATCATATATAGTGGCATAAATTTCTCAGGCATTTTTTATATCTCCCTTTGACTTTTGCACAATTACATGCTTTATATGTGTACACGATTAAAACAGTTTTAGTTCTTCTAAAAAATTTCGTGGCAGGCAATGGTAATGATTTGGTAAAGTGTGCGTAAAGAAGTGTATGTGTATTACACAACAGAGGCTTTCTGTTAAAGCAAAATTTGTTGTTTCAGTTGTGAATCCTATGAACTCAGGCGTCTGTCGCATTTAATTCATCGCAATCGAAAATTAATGAAACATAAACTATTTATTTATATGAAATCGAATCAAAAAATGTATTGATAACTAAAATCATTTCCGGAAAATTAATAATCACTGGGATCGGAATTGGGTATTTTCCTGCGTATTGGGAAGCTATTGACCCAAAAACTAAATATTCTTCACATGATAATAGTAGCTTCTAGGACATAAACTAACAGCTTATCGGTTCTAAAGATTCTTCCAAAAAAACGAGATTACAATTACAATAAAAATTTTTTATTGAGTCCTCAATAATTTTTCAATGAAATTATGAGGTTCGTGAATTTTGAAAAACGGTATGCCATATTAATTTCGTGGGATTCACAAATCTAATCCTTCATAACTTTATTTAATTGTTTTCTGTTTTATATTAGTTTTATTCTAACTATCTATATTGACTAACTACATATATTTACATCTAATATAAATAACAGTAGTGTATAAAATATTCGATAATTCCCCAATTTATTATTCTTACTTATTTTGAATTTGCTGTCTTGTGTGAAAATTTATTATTTTCACATATTTTGTTATTCAACGAAAACATTTATCGAAAAGTATTTACAAGTCAATAAAATTTATTTATTTATTACAAAGAGATTTATTTGTTACAATTACTTTCTCAGGATCAACTTGCTTCGCTACAATATCATATGTGTATGTAAAGTAGTTTGAGTACTATATTTATATTGTAACCTGCAACGACGCATCTTATATTATAAAATAAATCTTAAGATAAATGTTTTTCACTAAGCAAAAGTGACATTGATCAATCGCTTAGATATAGAGATGGGGAGAAATATTTATGCGGTCAAACAATTCGAAATAACTAAATAAAGAAACAAATGAGCAATTCAGATTATATGTTGAATATAGAAAATATTCAATAAATAAAATAATAATATTACTTTGCAACATAAAAATATTTTAAATATGAATTAAAAGAAATTTTTTAAAGGACAGCATAATTTTTTTAATTATTATTATATTTATCTCATGACCAACCTAAATAAAACGGAAAATTGTGTGTAGTCTTTATACTTTTCATAAACACATCAAATTTATTGCATTTTAGGATTGAATATTAGTTCTCATATGCGAAAAATCGGTTATAGGTAGGCCATATAATGTAGTATTTTGATTTCGATGATTTTGAGTGTTAAAATAAACTAGAATTTATTTATGTAGAATACAAAATTTCACGCTCTTAGCTACATTTGTACCAGATTTTTTACGCAAATCTTCATATCTGAATAAATCGGTTGTAGAGAGCGATATATTTTACAGTGGTCCAATCTGACTGGTTCTTACAAATAATCGTATAAATATAAAAATACATCTGCGTGCCAAAGTTTGGTTAAAATATCTCAATCAAACTAGTATGCATTCAAATGGACCGACAGACGCATGTAATTAAATTATTACTCACGCTTGTCTACAAAATAAAATAATAATAAAGCAATAGTAAAAAAAACTACTAACTACAATCTAAAAATTGTGTTTCGTCAAAAAAATAGCCTAAGCTAAAAAAATCGATATTTTTACGCAGAAGCCACACTAAAAGACAAAAAGGGCTCGTAAGCAGTTTTCCTTAATTTTTTTATATAAAACTGAATAAGACCATATTGGGTAGAGCTCAGTTTCCAATTGTCAGTCATTCTTCAGTCCGACTATATTTTTCAAAGAAACTGGTTCATACACCATGTCAGTTCCCTGACACAGTGTTTAATATAGAAATTTCTATAGGGTGATCTAACACTTTTACCACCCTTCCCTTATATGTGCATTTTCTAAAACTATTTCTAATGGCCTTAGCCGAATTAATTATTATGTTGTCATTCCTGTTTACGTTAAACTCGAAAAAGCCATTGGGATTTGACAACTGATATGTGTTTAGCTGATATTCTTAGTTAATGAAGGATCGATAAAAATCTATATTACTCACTTGCTAGTCAAAGAACATCTATTGAATTTGTATAGGAGTTAATTATATATTCTTAAAGAAAATATGGCATTTCCTACTTATTTAGAAAGACACAAAAAAGGAAAGAGTAATAATAAAAAAGTTCAAAAAACATGAGAAACATGAGCATGTTAATTTGATTTAGCATGTCTCCAAAAATAACTAAAGGCTGGCTTGGGAAAAGGAAGTGTGTTATGGGCCAGTTTAGTGTCGCATAACCGCAGTCAGGTGTCGCAAACATAATATGTGCATAATAAATTTGTGACCTACCGCAGTATGTGTCATTCCTAGCGGTAGTGATATTATTTCTATGTTTTCGGTTTTTAATGTTTTTTCCTGAAAATTATTGAAAGGACAAAGTCGTTACTACTTGTAAAGTAAGATACCAGTGCCGTCAGAAGTTACTTATTTTCTCAGCACAAAGTGTTGTTAGAGGTACTCTTAGGGAATGCATACTCGCTAGCTAGAGAGATTAGTGATTTTCAAAAAATTAGTTAAAAAATTAAACTATTTTTTTTAATCCTTAGAGCTAATTTTTATGAAGGTTTTAAAGCGTATGACAGAAATTAATAATCCAAACAGCCAGACATTTATCGTGGGCCGTAACCTTTGCTTCACTCTTTAAAAGTTCTTAAATATAGTGCGAGTTATATATCCGTCTCTCCTAATCCCTCTAGTCAATCTCACATATTCTTGGCGTGCCGAGCATGAGTGTGCTTATTAAATATATTGATATATTGATATATTTAAATACAAATATACAGTATACCTCTCAGTTTACCTGAAAACGGTAATCAACGGCAACGCTACAGAACAAGCTCGATGAGGAAATTCCATTTACCTAAGTCTAAAATCTATTCAAAAATCTACACCACATCAATAAGTTATTTCACTTAAAAAATGTGCTAGGAATGAAAGTTTTACTTTATATGAACAGATACAAAGAATCATCAGCAGATCAGCAGTCGAAGTCTAAGAAGCATTCATGTGTCGAATGAGATCCCTTATTATAAAAGTTTAAAATTCTAAATCTTCTTGAATACCTGAGCCCATTACTAATTCAAATGTTCCTGCATTAATCGAACCAAATTCATCCCAACATAATCTAAAATTACCACTACAAACTTTTTAACCAAAATAGATGTAGTGTTACTGTTACAATCGATAATTTTTATAGACATAGCCAATGAAGGCCTCTTTCGATAAGTAAGCAACTATTAAATATTGTGGTTGGCATCCTCGACTCAAAACGACGGCGACTTGACAAAACTGGTATTGCCGTAGTTGTTATCGATAACTATTGACAGATTAACCCATATTTGCTATTGTCGAGGTCGCCATCATTATCGACGTTCCATCCGAATTTGATGACGAGATTTTTTTTTTTTAATTATACTTATTCTTAAGACATTAATACAAATGTTTATAAGAACATGATTATAAAATTTTTTAAGTGTAATTAATAATTTAAAAAAAAAATTTTATTTTATTTTATTTCCATAATTTTTTTTTGGGAACAAATAAAAACATTCTTCTAAATTTCTGAAGAATTTCATTCTATGCGAATTCAAATAGCAACACTTACTTGTTATCTAGTAAACTAAATATTCTGCTATATAATTTTTCTTCTGAAAAAGTTTTTTTACTGGCTGCCTGTAGGGATTATTATTTTTTGGCATAACCCTTAAAACTTACATAAAAATTAGCTCTTAAAATTTAAGAAAAATAGATTAAATTTTTACTGACCGTAAGTCATTGATATCAAAAGGGGCTAACAGCTCACTACATTGTGTAATAAACTTCGTCACAGGGAAAATATGTAACGTCTGGTGGCTCGTTGAGTAAGGAAATTCGATTTGGTTCTTCTTTGTTTTTATAAAGCCTTTCGGAAAAAAATAACTTCCTTGAAACATCCAATACTTTTATATATCACAGCGCTTTGTACATACTTTCATACATAACATATACAAGTATTTGCGATGAAAACAACGTGGTGACGGCAACGGTAAGACAACCATAACAATAATGACAACGGATGTGGCTGCAATGCGCCATATGTATGCTACTTAAAAAACTTGTAATACGAGTATACACGTATGTGTATGTGTGTTTTTATATACATATGCAGGGAGTAGATTCTGTTTGCGGGATGCGTGTTAAAGTATGCCTTCTCGCATCTAAGCAGTGCCGAGAATATGTGTGTTATAAAAGTTTTCCGTATGTGTTCATTTCTATGTTTGCGTGGACAATGCTGTCATGCAGTAAGTAGAGCAATGAAAGCGAACAATGCAAATGACAAATGGCAAAACGTTATGTCCGCCATTTCGCGACATTCCGTACGCTTCTATGTAAAGCAGTTTGTGCAGTAATTTAAAAACTAAAAAAAAGGTTGGAAGGAAGAAAGAAAAACTATTAAAGAGCAGTGAGAAACTTTAGTTTGGTAGATGGCAGCACCTGCTAACAATTAAGCGCCTAAATGAGACTAGGCTGGTGTTGTTTTTTTGTAATTCTGCTCATTATTCTGCTATTGTATTTTCAGAGCGCCCCGTTGTGGCCTTTGTTCATAATTAATTCTTTACTTAAAATTTTGTCGTAGCGCTGATAGCAGGTGGCTCAATGCAACCAGCATGTGATTAAAATGGAAAAAGGGTCAGCGAAAAGTTTTAAACATTGTACTAAATGTAGTAATCATCATTTATTTTTAAATATCATATATATATATATATATATATATATATATATTTTAATTTATTTTATTTTATTTTTCGGTACACTGATATTTATTTTTAATTTTCCATTCTGACTTTAAATTTATTAAAAATAATAATTTTTATATTTTTGAGTGTTTCGTTTCCAATACCATTTGTTCTCACACCTCAAACGTAAGTGGTAACTTTTCCAAGGTATCTAAATTTTGTCACGAATTGCCATCTAGAACTTTAATTTGTACTTGTACAGAGTAAGCTACTAAATGTTTTGTTTTCAAAAGAGAGCACTAGATGGGTGCTATTAGATCTGTTTGAAAAATGAAAATCCACAACTCTGTAGAATGCTATATATCCGGATGGGTACAAACTGAAATATTAAAAAATGCTTAGAAATTAACGTACAAAAATTATTTAAAAAAAAATTAAAATAGTTAAAAAATAACTTAAGGGGAAAGAAAACTGTAAAATCGAGTACTTTTTTTATTCTGAAGAATCTTTTAATTTTGTAGACTCCAACGATCAAACTGCTTGTATTCGGCCATCAAAAAAAAAAAAATACTGAATTTCGTTTCTGTAAATCCAGTGTAACAAATAACGGTGGATCTCAGCTAGGGACATGATAAAATAAAAAATAATGAATGTTTTTGAACCAATTTTTTTATATATTTATTGATATATATTGTATACAAAAAAGCAGTATTTATTCGAAACGCCCGCCTTTGGCCTTCACGCACGCCTTAAGTCGGACTGGCCAATCATCAATAGCCGCAAGCACCTCCTCCATTGGGAAATTGGCCACAGCACGAATCAAAGCTGTCTTAAGAGAATCAATGTTGGAGTATCTTTTGTGGCAAACCATGTCCTCTAAAAGTGTCCACAATTTGTAATCCAGCGGGTTCAAATCAGGACTGCCAGATGGCCACTCTTCAGAGGAAATGAATGCTGGTAAATTGTTTTGGAGCTAGATTTGGGTCGTTTTAGCTTTATGGGCCAGCGCAGAGTCTTGCTGAAAAGTCCATGATTGGTTTTGGAACATGGAATGGTTAAGTGATCTTACAACAGCTTCCAAAACGGTTTCTTGGTCAACTTTGGCCGATGTTTTGACCTCTTGTTCGCAAAAATGCAAGTAAGTTACCCCATCGTAAGCGACACCTCACCAAACCATGACGGAAGCCGGGTGATGATCTTTTTCGACCCGTGGAATCAGTTCAGATGCTTCCTTAGATGACCGTTCATACACCCTATCATTTAGTTTATTAAATTTTTCCTGCACGGTAAAATTTTTTTCATCGGTAAACAAGATATTTCTGTGCATGTTATCAGCGTGCTTCACCAAAAGACGTTTGCATTTTACCACCCTATTTTTTTTCAAAGCTGCAGTCAACAAATGTCCGGTACGGCGTTTGAAAGCCCCAAGTCCCAAGTCTTTTTTAATAATTCAACTCATGGACTTTTGCGAAACATACATCTCCCGGGCCATAATTTTCTTTTTTCGGAGCGGATTTCGCAGAATTCTTGATTTGACAGCTTTGATGACTTGCGGCGTTCGAACTGTGAGTAGATGGCCCGACCGGTGGCGGTCTTTAACATCCCCAGTCTCCTCAAACAGTTTTATGCACCGGTAGACGAACATCCGTCTAATGCCGAGCGGGCGGAGTGTTTTGAAAATATCACCTTTTTCTTTCATACTTAAAAAGCGCTATAACAGCGATAGGGTTTTCATTATCTGACCATTCCATGTTGAAAACTCACACTATTTAGAATTCCCGATATATACACGTTATATTTTATAAATCATATGGGAATTGTGTGGTATGCTCAATTCTTCTATTGAAATGCGTGTGTTTAATGTTGTAACAGTATTTATGTCCCTATCAAGTATTTATTTAAGATACTTAATTCGTGAATATCAATTTTCAAAATTATTATTATTACAGTGAAATAAATATTTTAATAACCAATTTTACGTTTAATTTATTAACTTCTACAAATTTTTCTTCAGTACTGCAACACTGTTATCGAATACACACATTATTCACAAGTTTTTATTCACCAACTTTTGGAAACAAAAAAACGTTAAACATAAATTTGATTGAATAAATTGATAAAATGATTGAATTTGTGCTGTGAAGAAAATATAATTTAGCCTTCGTTACTTTAATTATGGAACAAATTAAGTATGGAACAAACAGTTAAGGAACTCCTACTATGGTGTGTGCACCGCTTACACGTTTATAACCGAATTAACAATATTAATAATAAAAGCCAGGACTTTCTCCACCTAAACCTTTCAATGTAGTGGAGGTCTACCTCTTTCTCTATTTCCACCAGCGACAGTATTTTCGTCCATCCGCATGACATGCCCCAACCACTGTAGTCGCTACCTCTTTATTCGTTGTCAGAGGACCATAAATTCAATCTTTCTCCCGAGGCGCCCAAAACTTACAGATCGGTTGTTGTTCCCAAACATACACCTCACAAACAAATTTAAAGAATTATTTTCTTCAATATATAAAAAGTGGCATATTCTCTACAAAAAAAAAAAAGAAATTTGCAATGAGATTAAATATTAATCTTTTACTTACATAAAATATCATTTATTAAGTAAGGAGAAATATAAAAGTGCTGTGAAGGCATATTCTCACATAGTAGTAACAAGAATACAAAAACAAAAAGCCTATGTAATTTGTTTGTGTAAAATTCTTTCGTAATGTCAAAATTCGACTTCGTTTTATTTGTGTAATTGGAAGGAAGAACAAGCAAGCATACGATAGGACAACTTCACCTGCTATAAATTCGTCTTGAGTACTGTCATAAACATATCAATAAAAAATATGAAATTCGATTTCGATGATTTTCAGGGTAAATATTTATTTTAATTAATAATATCACCACAGTCGTGTCTAGAATACCAAATTCCACAGATTTTCATTTTTGACAAAACCTCTTATCTGAACAAATTGGTAGAAATTGAAATATGCTATTATGTTCTTAAATGTTTTATTGAGGCACTAATGACCAAAAATCATTTATATGAACAAATCGGTTGTGTGGAATCAATATGTTATAGTAGTCAGATTTCGATGGTTATAAGTATTATAATGTTTAGTTTATAATATATATATATATATATATAGGAGCGACCGCAATTAGAAATGTCATATTTCCATAATTTTGAATCTTGATCGAACCTGGATTCGATTTCTGACCTACCTAATGATAGGACGCAATGCTAACCACTCGGCTATTGCGGCCACATAATATGTGTATATAATATCAATATCTGAACAAATTAGTTTGCATGGGCATGATATAGTCGACCGATCTAGCCGGTCCCGACACCCGCTTGCTAAAATTCTTTCACATATCTCCAAACTGAAAGAATAGCATGCGTTCAAACAGACTGAAGAACAGACAGATGACAGAGAGACAGACAGACAAACAGGCGGACATAGCTAAAGCAACTCAGCTCAAAATTCTGATACCATTGCCATAAATTTGGGTGGGTATTTCTTATTATCGTTTCTGTAAGTTGTGATCAACTAATTAAATCCCGATATGTTAAATCTAAGCAAATAATTGTCTCATTATTTCCTATTTTCTCAAGGAAACTGATTTAGAAAAAAGCTGCTGACATAATAATAAGACAAATTCATATTTCGATTTTTATTTATTTAAAGTTCGATAGTAAAAGTGTGATACTGATATTTATGTATTCAGAAGCAGCAATTGTTATAGGATATAAATAACCTTTATATTCTTCGTAAAATTCATGTTTTTCAACAAAAAATGAAATATACGAGAACATGAAGAATGAATGGTCAGTCTCGTTCAGCACACAAATGAAGGCATAAAGCAACAAAGGTGCATAAAAATTGCAGAAAAATCAATAAACAAATAATAAAAACCTTTGCATGCAACTTTTATTTGCCAAACGAACGTATACAAATATGTATATATTTTCATGCTGTATGAACAACAAGAAAACAATATACAATATATAAGTAGCCATATGAGTATGCTTGAAAACGTTATTAAGTATAGGAGTATTTTTAACAACATGAAAGGCCACAGTTTTGCCAGCAACTGTTTCAACCACAAGCATTCTCAATTATTTACAACAGCATTGGTAATTTCTACGTTACCGATTTTCTTCGGCCTTTTCCAATGTTCATGGCGACCATTTTCATTGTTGACTATGACATGTCATATAGCAGTTAAAGAAATAAATAAATAAAGAGAGCATACTTTTCACCATAAAATGTTGATTAGCTGGTGGTGGAAACAGGAAAAGGTTATGCTACCACACACACAGATACATATATATATATACCTTTCCAAGACAGCTGTGAAAAGTTCTCCTTTTTCACACTCGGTGCAAAATCAATCCTGCTAAGCTGCTTAAGATCAATCGCTTTTGTCATTTATAAAAAAAATTTATATCACGATACTCTTCAGTTTGTTCAAACTGCCGAAATTACCTGCAGGTGTTACTTTTATTTTTGCACTTAATTTCGCATAATAATTGAATAATTAAGACCGTAGTGTATACTATTTCTTCTGGTGTTTTTTTGGGTAATTTTATTATATATTGCTATCAAACATTCAGCGCATTCGCGCCTTGGCTCCCACGTTATTGTTGGTATTCATAACTTTGAAGTTGTAGATAATTTCGTCTATCTTGGAACCACTCCAAAAACATTAACAAATCTAACGTAGAATCACCCTTGTCAACAGGTGCTATGTACTTTGGACTGAGTAGACAATTGAAAAGTAGAGTCCTCTCTTGACGAATCAAACTCTACCAAACACTCATTATTCCCGGCCGTGCAGAAGCGTGGACGATATCGACATCCAATGAGACGGCAATAATAGTTTTCGAGAAAAAGGTTTTGCGTTCGATATATAACTCTAGGAGGCAGAGGAAAGTTCCACTCCATTGGTAAGATCAAGTTCAGAAAAATCTGTTTTCGTTTAGTGTTTCTAACTGGCGCGAAACGGCGAGGAAAAAAACGGCTATAATCGCGCTAGTGGTTATTACGCTAATATAGTAGTAATAGTAGTTTGTTTTAAAAATATAATATATATATGTTGATTTAAACTTTTGGATAATTAAAATATTTAATTCTCGAATTTAATTTAAAATACTGACCTGGTCAAACAAACTGATAAAATTAAATACTAAAAAAATATTAAAATGAAAATAAATGAAGTAAAATAAAATAATGAAAATTATTATTAATCCCAACGGTTTACCCACATCCCGCCTATTTGCTAGAGGAGCGCAGTCCGCATGACGTACGGCACTTATTTTGTTTTTCATGAATACCGAGTCACGATGAGCAGGAGTTTATTTAATGTAGAGAACTAAAAAAGTTCAGCTCCAGAACAAAAGTTAATCAGCTGATTTTTAAGAATAACTTAATTCAAATATAAAATGTTATTTAATGATTAGTTGAGACTTAAATAGTTTTCTTAATATGAAAAAGAGTCAGATATATCAAATGTGCTTGAATGAAAGTTGAAATCAATGCACAAACAATGGAAAGGCTAGTGAAATCAAAACTCGTTTTACAAGTTTTAAATTTTATTTCAGAGAGAATGAAATTGAGCCTTTTATTATTTTAAATGGCCAGAGTAGGGAGAGAGAGTCCCAACGCAAATTTCTTAAGGCAAATAAGAGGAACTGTTTTTGAATAGGCTCTATCATATCAGAATAAATTTGATACCTCGGATTCCAAATTACTGAGTCACATTAATAGGTCTTACTAATGTTGTATACAAAGCTTTAGTAACATAAGGATCACTAAACTCCTTTGACCGCCATTTTTCAAAAACCCAGATGCATTTGGCTTTGTTTATTATCACACCAATGTGATGCGTAAAGTTCAATTTAGGGTCCATATTGATTCCCAGGGCAATAAAATGGTGCACCTGCTCCAAATTGTAGCTATGTATAGTGTAAGTAAATGTCCGTATGGCTCTTCGAGAGAAACATATATCTCTAAATTTCTTAATATTTAGGGGCATCCGATTTATTTTACACCATTCAACCACGCCGTTTACGTCTGTTTGTGTTAGATACCTTCATTTTCCGAAGTGTAAGATTTATAAAGTTTTACATCATCCGTATACATTAAAAGTTTTGAAAATTTTATCTAAGAAGATATATCGTTTATAAAAAGTGAAAACAGAATCGGGCCTAGATGGCCACCTTGAGGTACTCCTGAAGAAACATTAACGGTATTTGAAATGGAATTTTTCAACATTACTTTTGAGCTCGATTATACGGATATGAGGTGATCCATTGTAAAAGTTTAGGTTGAAAACCCGGTAAGTCAAGTTTATTGATTAGCAACGAGTGGCACACTTTATCTAAAGCTTTGCTGAAGTCGATATATGTTACGTAAACGCTGCTGTTCTTTCTGGACGCATTAATAATATAAGAAGCTAGCTCAAGTTGGGAGTGTGATATAAATGATGAGATTGAATGAGTCAAATGATCAGTGATTAAATTTAGGAATAGCAGAAATTATTTCCATTTTTATAAAAAAATTCTTTCCATACAGCTGTAAAAATACTCTTTTTAAGTGATAAATTGAATAAATGAGTGAAAGGTTCGAAAATTTACACAGCACAATTTACAAGAGCAATTAGGTATATGGTCAGGACCACATGTGCACGACTTTTTAAGGACTTTAGAACTACATCGTCGAACGATATTGTATGTGTATGGACTAAGTTACCCGAACATAATTTTTAATGGTAAAATTAGTTTACTTTAATACTGGGAGAATAATTAGATTTATAAATTTAGCGAATAATTTGGGCTACCTTGCGCTTAGAGTTTACGAAACCATAAGATGATTTAGGATTTGCTATTAAACTACGTTTAATTTTGCACAATTAAGTATTATAACATTTTTCACTTAAATCAATGATATTGTGTCGCAAACCTGAGTATTATAAATAATGTGAGCGCATACCTATACTTTTAAAATAAAATAAAATAAATAAAACAAAATAAGAAAGAATACCAAATATATAATAAAATAAAACGAAGTTAAAAAATTTTACGAAATAAAAAAAAACAACAAATAAATTAAAATAAAATAAAATACAGTAATGCAGAGTAAAATAACAAAATTAAATTAAACAAAACCAGGAAAGGAGTGCAGTCTTTGACTATGTCAAAGTCTTTATACCTTTCATGAAAATATCAAGTTTTTTGAAAAAAAAAAACAAATATTGTTCCCAAACATACACCCCATTTCGTGTATATATCAGAATTTATTGCAAAATACTGAATTCAATTTCGATGATTTTCAGTGTTAATATTTATTTGTATATACGTGTACAGAATATTAAATTTTAATCTCTTAGATGCTTCTTTCACGAATGTTTAACCGGAAACCACACATCCAAACAAATCTGTTGCATGTGAGCTATAAGTGATTGTGCAGTACCAATGTTTAATACATTACATGAATTTAGAAAACCTATTTTCCTGTTCTTAGATGCTTTATTGAAGTATGTATGACCAAAATTCACATATCTGAACAAAGCAGTTATATGGGACCTATACTATATACAAGTAGTCCACCGAATTGGCCAGTTCAGAGGAAGTATCATCATATTACAAAATACACCCGCATAATAAGTTTAGTTCAAATATATATAAAACAGCCAGACCAATTTGCGTTTAAACGGAGGAACGGACATACGAACAGACAGGCAGATCGACTTATGGACAGACAGACGGACTAAATGAACTTAGATTGGTCAATCTCTTCTACATCTGGTACTTACATACTTCGGAGCAAAGTTAATATACATGTATAATAATATTAAATGAAAGAACATAAAATATAACCAAATTAGATAAAGTGAAATAAAATAAAACAAAGGAAATAAAATTAAGGAAAATAAAATAGATCCTAAAAAATATGAGAGTTAGTTTTTCATCCCATATCTTAAATATTTACTGACAGTAGTTACTTTACTCTGCAAATATAAATGAAATTAAACAAATGAATAAAGAAAAAAGTTCGTTGTTAGCAGATTTTCGTAATTCAGCACGCGCCAGTTCACTTTTTCATTTGAAAAAGGAAATCATAAAAATAATGGTAACACTTCACTGTGTCATCAGTACAAGTGGTACTACAATGCGTATACGTAACACTCGCTGACACATCAAGGAGGACAATAAAATGAAATGAACGTGTGCTTTAAGGCTCACTATATGTACATTACATATATACGAGCGAATATTTGGTGGAAATATAGCGACACAATACCTTAGATCACTATAAACTACGGCATATATCTCTATACATGAATACACAATTTTAGCGTTTTTAATGTTACTTTCCCTTAACTCTGTTCCTAATTTTTGTTTGCTTTTTATTAGTCAACATGCACTTGTGAAACTTGATTTTTTCTGCAGATGTTTCTTTCGGAAAACTATATTTATATATGAGACAGAGAAGTTAGGGTTTTGTGTAAATTAATCTCTTCTTTGTTTTTACACATTTAATGCTTAAAACTCTGTCAAAATTGTCACAGCCTTTAACTTGGGATTGTACAGAATTAATTTCGGTAATTTAAATTGAGAAAGTACTATCTTTCATTGTGACGGATCGTATGTATCTGGTTTAATACATTTTTTTTTTGCTAAAATGTATTAAGATATTCTATATATAATATATAAAATTCTCCTGTCTCCTGTTAGGTCTGCGAATAGGTTTTTACCTTTCATAGCGGGAAGTGAACCAGTGGCTGGGCTATTCAAAAAAAAACGTAGTTATGATTCGATTTGCTTGATTAGCATGAACACTACTTTTCTCTTCGCGGAGCGGACCATGGAGCGACCTATTCGAAATCTTATTTATGGTTCGGTTTACTTGAATGATGACTTCCGGGATGAAGACCGATTAAATTGAAAAAAAAAAATTGATTTATGCTTCGATTTGGTTAAAATTTTAGATGATATGTCTAAAGGGAATACTTTTGTTTCCCAGAAATGTGCCAGGAATCAGCAAATAAGTTCAATTTGTCTGAAAAATTTCTTTACGGGATAGGGATTACCGACAGGCGGACAAAATTTTGATAATTTGAATGTCCGCATAGATACGTGCGTATTTTGTTCGCTGTGCCATTTAATTTTTCTGTGGCCGAAGGTTATTTTCGGTTTACTTCCAAGCATTCTTATTGACATTTTCGTGAAAGACCTTAAGTAGCGAATTAGCAAAACACACCTACAAATACCTATCTGGATCAATATTACAAGCTAAAAGAAATTTAAGATTTTGATTTAGATGTTGCTTAATTAGAACTTTAATTACCCTTTGCAACTATTTGTTATCGTTTTCAATTTATCAGACTTATTTCCGCTTTTTTTTATATAGAAGAATTTTTGTATTAATTTATACATATTTGCCTTTTTTAAAAATGTTGCTAGATAATGGGAAAACAATTTTAACGATATTCAAGTGAAAGAGCGTATGGAGAACAACTAAACGTATATGGTCATATCTCGTTAACTTAACTGTCCAAAAGCTGTGACCCAAAAACCGACAAAAATATCACTTCCGGCTCGTTGGTGTCAGCTTGCGACGCTATTCACTCGCCTTTGAATTTTTTCCATTTCGATTTTTACTTTTATTTTTTAAATATTTTTAACAACTCAGCGCTATACTAGTGAATGTATGTTTCAGTGCGATGTTTTGTGGTTTTGTTGTAAATTTTACTCTATTTAAATACGTTTTAAACACTTATTTCACCACTTGAATATATCCGCAAAAATTATTAACACATGTGAATAAATTTAGGTACGTTTAGTAACCATGCTCATACGTAATCGTATGTAAGTGTACGCATATTTCGTATATATCCGCATATACTTATACATATATATGCTATTTATACATTATATATATGTTTTTTTTTTAACTTCATGACCGTTTTGCGTGTATGGATTTTAATTTTGCTGACCTCAATGTCACAGCTTGAGTCGCGCATGCAATGCTGAGTGCCGCTTGTTGCCAAAAGCCACCACCAATATGCCCCACCGCATCGCTCTATCGACCGTAAATGCGCCTCAAAGTGCTTTTCAACTCCTCGTAAGCCTTTTGACCTGCCCCTGCATGTGTTCCATAACCAGCATTTCTTTCCATTGCCATTTTTGCTCAGTTTTCATTTGTTTGACTAAGTTTGTATGTAGGTAGTATAGTACATATACAATTGCTGTTACTGGCAGTCATCACTGCTGATCATCCGTGCTCGCATTTTGCCTTACCGGTTTATGGTGAACGTTGATTTTGAAGACTTTGTTATTTCATTTTTCTAAAAAAAATTCTCCAAATCTAGCTTTATGTATTGTAGGGAATTGTATAATTTAAACATTTGTTAAAAAATCAAGACATTTTCAAAGTTATTGAAATATTAAAATAAATGAACTTAAATTCTTAATGAATTTAACAAACTAAATTGGAATATTGTTAATGACTTATCTTTTAAGAGCTATATATAAATTCAGGAGATATTTATGTATTAAAATCACGTTTTTAATAGAATAGTTATCTCATGACATATGATTCATACCCTTGTCTTAGAGGTTTCAACTGTCATTATATCTGTAAGATATTTTTCAGAGCAAACTTTTCAATAATTTTTGATTTTCTTTTTTTATCATTTTTAGAGCTATTCTCGTTTTTTTCTTTTATATAGTATTACAAAAGAGTTTGGTAACCACAAGGCATCTAGATAAATCACCATGAAGCTAAGCAAACCCATCAAAACGATAATACTCGCACCTTTTCTGTTTTTAATAGCCCATCCATTCTAAAGATGTGAGATATAGCTTATTTAAATTCAATAAGATATCGAAGTAGAAAAATTGCAAGAAATAATGATACAGATGAACCTTACTTTTGACAAAACGTGTAAACGTTGTAATATTGACAGCAACATCTACCTATTTCCTTTGATTCGAGAGCCCAAAATGAGAAGAAAAAACTCGGTCGAAAATCGCAAAGCTTCAATAATATATTTGGTGCTCCAGTGCAAATAATAAATAAATTTACTGCTTTGAAACTGTCGAATTATTCAAAGAGTCTACCAAAAAATTTTACCTTTATCTACAGCATTCAACTACAGAATATATATAATATATAGTTTTTTTTTTTTAGATTTTCATGCATAACCTAAGTTCGTTCATCGAAATTTATTGCTTTTAGAAATATTAGTAAAAAATGAATTCATATTCTCAAAAACAAAATAAAAAATATAAAAAAATATCCGAATTCTTTATACCTTTTTTGAAGATATCAAACTTATTAGCTTGTTGGTTATATGTGTAGTCCTCCGACTTCGGTGAATTTTAATTTCAATATTTACTTGAATTTACGGATGAAGAGTGCCAATTTCAAACTCTTGGGTACTCTCTTGACTAATTTTCGACACAAAACCTCAGATCTGAACAAATCGGTTGCATTTGAGCGATGGTATGTTATGGTGGTCTGCTCTGGCCGGCGACGATAAAAGGCTATTATATATATGCATGCAAATAAGATGTTTTTCTATTCTCGTAAATGATTTACCAAAAGACTGAATCGATTTAGTTCTTGCAAAGAACACTTAAAGTAGGCTTTTCACTATTCACTTGTAAATTTTTACAACTTTTTGTTGGTGCTGACAAAAAATTAAGTAAAATATGTCATAATTTCGAAATTTTATGAAACTGTATTGTATGTCTTCAAGCTATCAAATTAATTTCATTGTAATAGCACAACAGGTAATTGAAGCAAGAGAATAAGGCTTAAGGTGGAAATTATTTTGAGACGAGTTTCGTTTCTAAAAAGGATCTCATCCTGTTTAGAAATGTTAATTAAAAATATATTTCAATTATAAGTATCGTAAAATATGATTAAAAAGCTAAGTGTTTTTAGTCGAAAAAAATTAATAACCTTCACATTTATCCAATATTTCTAACTTGTAAAGACTTTTAGCCTATAAGAAAGAAATAAAAAATTAACTTAATTGCCATGGTTTTCTTAATACGAGTATTTTCGCCTTTCGGAAGGAAGAAACCAAAAAAATTTATTCATTATTTTACCAGAGGCCTTTAGAATCTTCACTCCCATTGATTCTTTTAATTGGAGGCATTTCAATGTTAAACTCATTTATTTCCATACTTTCCCTTATATATACTTCCATATAATTTGTAGTATTCACATCTAAAGAAAAAAATATAAAATCTTTAAATAAAATAAATTTGCGTTGAACGGTTTTCAATCTTTTAAACGTTCATGATACAGCTGCTACTTATTTATACTTTGCTTCATTGAGCTACCACAGCAACTTGTAAGTTACACTCATTCAAATATATACATACATATCATAATTTTACTTCAAAACTACTTTGCACAACCAACATAAGCAGACGTTTGTTTGCTACACAAAATGGAATTTCTATGAGATACTTGCTACTCTTAGCTAGCAAATCGGAATCTGTCAACTATTAATATACGTTTGTCTAAGCAGCAGATGCTGCTTATTTATGAGCATGAACATATATATTATTTATTTGTGACTATGCATTTCTGTAAGCCTCAATAATATGCGTATACATGAGTAATACTCGTACAATCACAGAGCAGAAATGTGAGTTATGCTTTGCTAGTTGCTGCTGCTCATTATTTAAGAAATCTATTCATTTTGAATTTATTCATCTTACAGCAGAGTTTTCCTGGCGCCCTACAAAGTAAATAATACTTGGCTTATGGAAAATAAATAGTCGTTGCTCAAATGGCAGTTATTTATTTATGCAAAGCAAGCGAGCGTAATGTAAAAATGTATACGTTTCATACAACATTATATATATATATATATATTTGTTGAATATTTGAGAAATAATTTGTTATAAATTTACATATGTATATGTTTGTATAAGCATATATACTACAAAACTTCTGAAGAATCTTTAGAAATTTTTTTTATAGCATACATGTAATTAACTTGCAAAATTCAGATTGAAATGTATGTAATGTCACAGTTAATAAGTGGATAAATATATGTGCAATGTACTCAATTACATTTAAAAAAATTTCTGAAAAAGTATTTATTCAAAAATGAGATTTTTATATAAGCTAAAAAACTACAAAAACGTAAAAATGTAACGATTTAGCATTTGGTTACGTATACGCCCCAAACCACCAAATCGCATTAAATAAAATGTGGCACACTTTGATTTCACACTTGGTTGGCACATTTTCAATCAAATAATACAAAAAAATTTGAAAGGGTGTGAGCGAATCAAAGCAATAACGGTTAGTGGTTTTATTTCCACGAAACATGTTGCTGATAGTGTCAAAATCAAAAACTGCTACAAAAAGCCAATGGCAATAACAGACAGTGTCGCTACTAACATACCGATTCTGCAAAAAAAAGTTAAAAATTGGAAATATTGCTAAAGGATAACTCAAAAAAAGTATATTGGCTACTTTCATGGTATAAAAAATAAATTAAAACTTTTGAACTTTTTGTAAAAAAAATTAGAAAATTTCATTGAAAAATATAGTTCGCAAATTTTCTTAATGTTATATGATGATATTAAGTAAGGGGTGTTGTTTTAGAAGTGCAGTTTTCAATAAGGCAATACTTTTTGGTGTTGGTCTTTTTAACAGGTGTTACTTGATTTATACTCTGTTTGGTATGCCATTTCATAATAGAAAGACTGATTTATATTCGGCGCATTATTGCTGGCATACGGCCACAATTACTGCAAAAAGCGGTTGAAACATGGGCCTCTCGAATGGAATTTATTCAAGCCAGCCGCGGCGGTCGCTATCCCGAAATCATTTTTCAAACATATTAGTAAACCCTTATCTTTATAATAAAGCTAAATTCTTGGTCATAACATTAAATAATATACACTTTATATCTTTCTGAAAACAACATGTCACCCATGTCATATTAGAAGTAAAAATTGTTGATGCAATACTCAAGTTGATAATCTAACTGATTTAAGTCTGTCCGCTCCTTATCTGCCAACCTGTCCAACAAACTAGGCAAATATCTTAAGAAACTATTGAGTTATTTAAATTACTAAAGTCCATTAAAGAAACGCCTGAAGAAAGCTGAATGCGAATGTAACCCTAACATGAAAAAGTTTAAAACCAAAAGAAGGCGCTTTCATTGTAAAAAAAAATAATAAGAGAGAAATTTAAATAAAATGACAAGTTTTAATACCAATTATAAAGTTCGGTAAGCTAATAAATTAAGAAAACGTTAAGAATTCTAAAAAATATGACGTGAAATCCATATACTTATATATACATATATACATATTCCATTCGCTATCTTTTGGTAAGTTAAAGAATTTCACGCTCGAAGAAGCCTCGCTTTTTAGAAGGGAAAATTTGGTATATCTAACTTTTAACAATCAAATCAAAACGAAAGCGATACCGTTCAAAAGTGAGGCAACTGATGGGCATGGCACAAGCATGAAACGATTGAAGCCCGCCTACCGCTCCTGACTAATTCTTCCTCTATAATTTTTTGCTTCCGGATGACTAAAACAAGTATTAATTCTCATACTGTTTAAATCTAATTAAACAAAATAATTTTTGGAAAACAATATATTAAAAAAATCGGCTATGTTCGTATCCTTGTTGCTAAATAAATTACAAAAGAATTAAACAAGATTTTCAATTTCCTCAATTGTAGCTCGCTTGCCCGCATATAAAATATCTTGTTAACATGCAGATATACATACATATGTGCATATATGTTTGTATGTCAGCAAAAGCTTTGCGTTTTCTCTTCCTTCTGAAACGATTATAAAATAACACAAAGGATTGAATAAGCAAACACATGAGAGAACCAATTTTGCATTTACCCTCACTGACAGGCGTTCAATTAACAGCTTCTGCCTGAGATAAGCAAACAAACAAGTAAAGAACAACAAAATCATACAAAAACTTACTCAATGAAAAAAAGCTATATATTGAAGGTAATACAGAATGGTAGACTATGTTTGTAGTAGCCAACACATTGAAAACTCCAATTTTGTAGCATGTATTTTTAGGCAGACCCACCCCTTTCATACGACAAACAAATTGAATACTTTTTTCTTTGCTTTTTTTCTTGCACCCTGTTTGAAAACAAAATACGAGCAGACTTAAAATGGAGAGAGTAAAAGTAGAATGTTGGCTTAACAAAAAAGGTACACAAAAGGATTGAAATGAAAATAAAAATAAGGAAAAATAAAAGTAACAAAAAATGCCGGTCAGCTTTTCAACGCGTTCCTTTTCTGAACACATACATATGTGTGTTTTATATTTTACCATGCAGCGCTCAACGCTGTGCAGCACAATTCATCTCCTCCATCGCATTACTTAACATCCGTGCTGCTTTTTTGTTCAATACAAATTTCAACGTTTTCCAAATCTTATCCCTGCTCCGAGCACTTAAATATATGTGCTTTCTGCGGTATAAATACACTTGTATACAAGATTTATCTCTTTTTCACATACTTATTTATATACTTATGTTAATGTTAGTAACCTAAATTTTTTCTGTATAGTTATATCACATAGTAATCTCCCATACTACCGTCCGGATGCGTGAACGGTATTAAGCACATCAGTATGGTTGCCCTTATACGTGTAAGTGAGTGCAAGTGTGCGTTTGTGGCAGCTATCAATACAAACGATTCATTGCGGAAAAAGATAAATTTGCCCCACCTCATGCTGTGCATATGAATATTTGAAATTGTGTATAGCAAACTACTATTCAGCATCCGGACATTGAACATTTCTCCAGTTGAAATGCGCACATAGTACATCCGTTAACTGCCGCTGCATATCTACGAGTATTGTGCATCATATAGTGTACAACATAAGTGCAAACGAAAAAACTTGCGCTTAATATTTATGATAATTTAATGTAGGGTTTGTGGTGATTGAGGATACAAATTTTTAATTTTCTTATTTTTTGATAATTTCACTTCAATTTTTATTTGTAACTCTTTTAAGGGTAAGGGTTTTATCTTTTTTAATTTCTATCTTTCTCTCAACTATCAAGTGAAACCAGATTGCTCTCCTCCTGATCCTTCCAAGTAGAGTGGAAGTCTTCCTCTTCCCCTGCTTGCATCAGCGGGTACTCTATCGTATACTTACAAAGCTGGAGTGTTATCATCCATTCGGACATGACCTAGTCAGCGAAGCGGCTGTCTCTTAATTCCCTAACCTGTGTGAATGTCGCCGTCTAACTCGTACAGCTCATCGTTCCATCGTCTGCAGTATTCGCCGTTGCCAAGGCGCACAGGACCATAAATCTTTCGCAAAGCTGTTCCCTCGAAAACAGGGATATCAAATTCAGACATAGAGAGGTGCAGCTGCTTATCGTGCTATCGGAGACGACTTTATGATCGATGAAAAGGTGATGAGAATCGGGGTTCCCCTTCTCTAGTAAATGCGTTTGGGGATTTATCGTCGTGAAAGCTGAATTTGCCGACTTTTGCGCTAATATTTCCTTCTTGGCCCACCCTCACATTAAAATCCCCTTACAGAATTTTGACATCGTGGCAGGGCAGCGCTCATAGAAAGCATCTTTGGTCACATCGTCATCGGAAAATGAGCACCGTTGCTTTGATGTGGATTGTGACAAGAGGTTCATTCTCCGGGGCGAATGCCAGGACTCGGCGACGGACTCTAATAAAAGATAACACTTCTCTAGGAAGTTATTAAGAAGAAAAAACTTTTTCTTAGTATTCATGCGACAGCCCTACCTTAAATAGGGCATTATCTGCGATTTTCGAACCTTGAGGATTTGTCTTAATAATTTAGCAACATTTGTAAACTGGAAGTACCTTCTCATTAATCTTTATATATGATATATTTTTACTATACAACGTAAGGCACAACGTGAACAAACTTTGCGGAAGACACTGTAATCCGCTCGTATGACGGTTTCAATCAAAGCTTAAATATAGGAATGATTTTGGAGGCACTTCGACAACATAAGTTTAAGAGTGCGCCGAAACTTTATGGCAGTATATACACATAAACACTATTTTTATGTATATATAGGGGTTTCGGTAAATTGATAAATTGCTAATGACGGCAGGTTAGTATATCAAAACAGGGTATCAACGTCCTTAATTTCAATCCCAAATTGCGGGATACATACTCCGACAATCCTTTACGGGTCAAGATCAAAATAAGCTCAATCTCGCTTTTGATCCGACACCGAAAGAACATGTCATGATAGAGGTTTTAGTTTCCCGCTTTATAAGAAAAAGTTTTATGTCAATCCTCCGAGCTGTTCGATTGGCTAGTGTGCAAAATATTACTTATTGAAGCACTTGTTCAAAATACAAGGGTAAGAAATTCGTTGAGGCAAAATCTACTTCATTGTACTATCCTAACTTTAATCAGAAAATTAATGCTCTCAAAAATTTTTTTTAACATATATGTACATTGGCCAAATTAATTTCTCCAAAAACACTTCAAACTATTTTGAACCTCACATCGTCTCAGTTGCAGGTTTGTCGCAATTTCAATGTATTTTTTAAATATTGATATGAAACAATATGACTTGTTCGCGGGAACTTATTTACCATACATATAGACTTTGTTATGTATATAAATACAGCATTCATTTTATAAATACTAACACATACACCACAGAAGGAGGAAAGAAGTAAAGAGTAAAGAAGTAAACTGTTGTTGGAGTTGCTGCTCAAGAAAGTCAGTCTTACTTTACGATTTTAGTAGATGTGAAATATTCACCATGGGTAACACAAAACAAAAACTGAGCACATAAATACCCATACATTTGCATACATGTTATATAAATTCATACTAACCTGTCCCACCCAAATGCTTAAACTACAGCAAAGGAATAAGCCCACAACTTAAAATGTGCTCTAAAGCAATTGGTATCCTCAGTGTGACAGAGTATAAAAACATTCATGAATGAATACGGGCACGTAGTTTTGTTTTTTTTGTTAAAACGCAAGAAAAAATCACACACACATATGAATGTAAGCAAAGTTCATCACGTGCGGGCACTCGAACCTTGCCGATACCGATATGGCGACAGCAGACAGGCAGGTCAAAGGATACACATAAATATATAACTATGTGTAAGCATGCATAAATGCAAGTGCATACTTTAGGAATCTACTTGTATATAAAGCTGAGTTAGAAATAGAATTTCTGTTTATACATACACACATATAAATAAATATATATATGTGCATGAAATGTGCTAAAGATGGTGCACATTACAAAACTATTTGAATACTTCTCGAAATATGTTTGTTTATTTTTCTTACGCCATTGTTTGTTTTCGTTGTCTTTCTGTCGCAGCATCCGCAATGTTATTGTTTGCTTACGCTTAGCACATTCAATTTACAACCAAAAGCAAATGAGTTCTGCCAAGCTCTGTGGCATTTTTATAGATATAAGCACAATATGTATATGTATGTATTTATGTATTCGATTTTTGTAGAGATATGCTTACAAATATATGTACGACGCATACTTCTAGCGGTAGTTTATAACTGAGACGATGGCAATCGCGGTAGACAATAGTAATAGCAAAAATGATTTTATTCACAAAAGCGATGATTTTGGCATAACGGTAAATGGCGAATTAAATATGAAATCAACGAATTGAAATCTAACATATAATATCATATCTAACATATAAGAGATATTTGTAAAAACGAACTAGCTTTTGGGAACTAGTATTAAGGATTGAAATCAAAAGCTCCTCATAAAAATCCATCGGCCGTTCGGAGGTGTCTTAGAATATCCTGTAGGTTCCTCTATTTCTTGGTAAAAACATCATGACGCAAAAAAGGAGCTCGTACAAAAATCGCTTCAGCAGTAGTTACAAAGCGCCAAATATACACACATATACATTAAGGACGGTGGAATGAAAAGCAAGATTGAGAAGACGTCTGACCGAAATCGGAAAGAGTTTCCTCTCCTTAGCAGACCAGCTATTCCTAGTTTCTTATGTGACCTTTTACCTTCTATTACACATTTTAGATGACCTCGATATCAGCCTATACTTTGAAGTAGATATCAACAAGCTTGGGCAGAGGCATCTTCCTAAGCCCTAGCTATATAAATATATCCCACAAAAAATTCCTCTTTTGCTTCCCTCTAATGGTGGTTTTTTTACTTAGAGAATGCTTTCTATTAGACCAGAAGTCGTGAAGTGAATAATTTAAGTGCACTGTAATCGTCAAAAGTTTTATCTACTTGCTTAGACTTCCAACATATCAATAATTAATCAGAAATGTAATAATGGAAGGCGACAGAGTATTTACAAAAGCCATCTTAATTATCCTAGATAATTTTTTTTACCGCTACTGGCCCAAAGGCTTAATTCTATTGTATTTTCCTTTAATAAAGTTAATGCACCAGCATCTCAATGATGAAATTTAAAAGTATTTTTTAAATTCTTATAAACATTCCTAATTTTATTTGTCACATTTAAAGTATTCGGGGAAATGGGATGATAAAATTTTGAAAAAATATTATTTTCTTATATTATATTGCTAGAAAAATGTGCTAATACCGTTTATCACTCCTGAGCTCAACACAATTAAACTCGTAGTCATTAATCCTATCTCACCTCACTTCGATTTATTACACCACGCCAAACCTGCTTAGTATAACTCTTCACCTAACCAGTACAGCGAAGAGTCGGGTATTTTATGTTCAGTTCCAGTCAAACTCAGGTTTTCTCTACTCATTAACTTTTATGTGAATTTGAATAAAAAGTTTTATTTTCTTTAGAGTCTCATACTTTTAAATCTCTGATAATTATTTAATATTACATATTACATATATTTTAATCTGCTCTCACAGCTGCATTTGTTTCATAACCGTAGAACTTTAGAATTTCATTGATGAGGCATTGCCGTTATGAATATATTTGCAAAATTCTGTCATCGCATGAAAAAATTTGCAAAACACTTTTATATTTCCGAGACTTTGCTAGTAACATTTATTTAAAATTGAAATTGGAACTTTGCGTATATTCATTGTGAATATTTATTCTCTCCAAACCCTTAGAAATCATAACTTTGCATTTGCATTTCGATTCGTATCTGTATAATTAAAATATTGCTTTAAGAAAGCTTCAGCGGGTCAAATTCATATGTCTACACATGTGTGTGTGTATGTTTGCGTTCTAGACAAAATGTGTGAAAATGTGTACGTTGAATATTCATGCAAACATTATCATTTCAGATATAATCCGCACATATATTCCCATCAAAACGCTTAGAGGAAAGCAAATACATATACATACATATTTATATTATTAGCATTGACCACACATCCAGTGTGCATATACTACAGATATCAATTTTATTCAAAAGCTCTCAAGGTAAATGCAAATATGGGTATATGAGAAGCTATACCTGCGTTCTTCCCCAAGAACTTGCTGAAAACTTTAGCAAAGCTCTTACTTACATCTGTTTGGTAGGATCACAATAGCTTAAGTTATGTGTAAATAGGCAAATGGGAAATCTATATCTATATGTTTGCTACCACATCCAATAAATATATGTTACTTGTGCAACGATATTAAAGTAATCAACTTAGCTATTTGAGAAGCCACAATAAAACTACCTAATGGAAAAGAGTTAAAAAAATCAGTAATTTTCTTTTAAATTAAAATAATATAAATATTGGTCAAACTAAAAATAAGATGGAAGTGCTGCCTTCGATCATGTAGTCTGTATATTATTTTCGAACATGTAAAATTTATTGCAAAATGCAATATGGGGTCTATAATATATTTACTTCATTATATGCATGTAAGTTTTCGAATTCCATGTTCTTAGATGATTTATTGAAATATTTATGATCCAAAATCACATATAGTTCACCGATCTGGCCGGTTTCGAAAAATTGTCAATACATTAAAAAAAAATGCACCCGCATACTAAGTGTCGTTCAAATATCTCGAAAACTACGAAGCGTTTGCGTTTGCGTTCGATCAGTCGGACGGATAGAGTGCTAAATTGTTTCAACTCTTATTTTGATCATATCGATATATATTTTTATGGGTATATCTCTCCTCCATCTGGTACTTACATACTTCGGACTAAAGTTAATATACCATTTCATGTTTATAAGATTATTAAATTCAACATCTTCTCTAAAGAACGTTTTCTACAATTACAATTAATATTAAAATTACTCTTTACATCCGATATATAATCTTTAGTTACGCATAGGAAATTAATCAAGCAGAGGAACTCCTCAGGGAACTCGAAATGTACGGAGGAGAAGTGAAGGTATGCAGAATATCTCGTTTTGATGGTATCAGGGCTATTTTTTCCATGAACAATGAGATTGTGGTAAAAACTCTACTAAGATTACATTCATAAGCCGCGAACAATAGACTAGGAACTGAAGCAATTCACGAGAAAAAGCGAAATACCGCAATTTAACCTTCTTTCACTCGACGATACAACAATATATTTATCCCACTACAGCAAAATATCTTAGAGATCATATTCAACTGAATTGGAATATGAAAATCGCAAAACCAATAAGGCAAATTTAGTCTATTGCAGGTGTCTAGCACCTACCTTACCATGATCTGGGACCTAAAAACGGGGAAAAAAAGTTTTAGTTTACTATTTTTATTTAAATTAAATTATATCCCTTTTTCCATTTAATATGCTTAAAGTGCCATTGAAACCGTTTTCCCATCACAGCATTAAAAAAATCGTAATCTATCACAATGAATTCGCTGATTATAATTGTTTCAAGCCTTTTCTACTCGGTGACACAATTTATTTGCGGTCAATATTATGAAATTTTTATTATTATTCGCCATTTACCACACTCATTCAACAATGGACCTTGCGTCAATATTTCAATGCTGACAATTCAAACAGGGAAAGCAGGTAATAAATAGTTGCGGTGAAAGCCCGCTTTGTGTCAAGAAGGCATACATGCATACATAAATATTTTCAGTATTCTTGTGTTCGTATATGTGTGCGTGTAGAAGTGATTTCTTTGCTATGCTTTTGTTTGGCTTTTGACAATGAGGACGACAATAACGAGTGACCGACGATGCGCTAAATGAGTGAGTAACTATAGTTTTGAGCATTCGGCTTACACATAAATACGCAAACATATATTTACGTTGAAAAGTGTTTGGATTAGTGTGTTTGTGCGTCTTATGTTGGTTTTTGAAATTTAACCATTCGCCACCGCAGCAATTGAAAACGCTCAACACACTATAATGTCCACAGTTAGAACGTACATATGCACATACATGTGTGTACATAAATTTTGTCGTCTACAAATATTGAATTGAAAGCATTTTATTATATTCAGCCCTATTCTGCATTTCGACTCGAATCGAAATTTTCTCCGTTCGGCGGATTTGGTATTCTGTGTTACGTTTCGTTTCGATCAATCTTCGAATCTTTCGATTATATCCAATTTTATGTATTCTGCATTTAGATCGTACCTACGTTTTTGTACGTTATAATTTAGTTGGCGGAGAACAGTTCGATTGTATATTTTTGTGTACTTAAGTAACATAATTTTAACAAAAAGTTAGTAAAACATGATTTTGATAATTGGAAAAGTCATAACGATGTTTTTTTTAGTTTAATTTGTCTAATGATGTTTTTTGATACAACATAAAAACAACATGAAAAATTAGAGAGTTTTGAAATAACGTTGCCGAAATACAGTTGATCCGCCAGTAAAAGACTCCATGATTTCGAGAAAGTTGTATAATGGCATTGACACTGTTGAGTGACACATTCCTATGTTATAATCTGCCGAATACTATGGTAACTGCCTTCCGTAAAAAATCGCAAAACTGCTACTACTCGATTAGGTGGAGATAATCATGTCAAAGTACTAAAGTACTTGATTGAGTTTCTTGGGAAAAACTATCCAGGACATACTTGAAAGCATCTATTAAGTTTGAAGTTTTTTGAATCTAAATAACAAAATTTGTTATACTTATATAAAAGATTACCAATTAAAAACTAAATTTCATAAAATTCATCACTCATGTGAAATGGAAAACACTTGTCTCGCAATCCTCATGAAATATCGCCGAGGCTATTGATCGCATTAACCATTAAAAACAAGATTTTATTTATATTTAATTGAATTGTACAAAAACTCTTTGCCTTTGTTTGCTTTGTTTTGTTTCAATTTCACACATTCACATGCAACCAGCTGACTTCGAAAATATATTCTCTCTTCCTCTTCTTCTTTCGATTCGATCGTAACTCAGAATACCTAATTTCGATTGTGACGGAGCGGAGAGCGTGAACGTAATCGAAATGTAGAATAGCCCTGATTACATTAGCCACCATAAGTATTTAGATATCTACATATGTTTCACTTGTCCGACAGCATTTGCGTTCTTTACACAAGTACATATCGATCTTTTGAATGTTGTGGCTTATAGCGGTAATTTCCATTTTTATATTTATCATATTGCCTGAGCTGCTGTTTATAGTATTTTTATATTTTTTATCTTCTTTTCATTTCTTTTCAATGCCACAATCGTTTTTAAAGCACATTTGCAAACGCATAAATCACACTTGTCAATAACACTCAGCTACTGTAAAGTGCATTAAATAAAATGATAATAATTCAATTTCCCCTCCATGAAGTTGTATTGTGATATGTGTGGTTACAGATATTTATTTATAAATTTTTTTATTATGCTTTAAACTACTCGCGGGTTGCATTTTATAGTAAAATTTCAGTGGTTGGCTGGTTGGTTGGTTCGCGGGTTAAATGTGGAAAATGAGATCACCGCTAGCCAATCTTAAAATTAATGTTAAGTAGACCCCTTTTGCCGATTAAAAACTTATAATTTAAGCCAAATATATGGCTCGAAAGCCTATGCTCAGTTCGTCATTTCAATATTGTCAATGCAAGCTCCACATGCTACTATGTTCAAGAACGCGTCAATTGGAGTTAAAATGGAGAATAAGAACGAAAATATAAGGATAAAGTATAGATTGGCGATAATTCAATTTCTTAAGAGGTATCAGTATATAGTCAACCACAAAACCTTGATAGTTTTTGAGATTCTTTAACTGTTTTCCGTACTAGTATCTTTAAGATTGTAGTTTCATCGGTTTCTAGTCGGTACTTCTTTTTACATTACATAGGAAAAGGACAGTGGATTTTAGTAAAGACCTTTAGACTAGGCATTAAAGAAGGGAGATGGCGGCTCATCTTTGTGCCCACGTCGGAAATTTAATTAACGGACTCAGCCATTAAAGGATCGTCAGCACATAAGATCAGAGAATCTCTTTGTGAAAGTAAGAGAAGATTTGATCGATTTGAAAAGCAAAAACGTACCTTTTTATTTTCTCATTTCTCACTAATTCTAAAACGGCAACATAGGAGTGCAACAGGAGCGAAGTATGATGATTTTATATCACCTTTTCAAAAAAAAAAAAAACAAAAAAAAAAAAATAACAAATGTTAATACATATTCTGTTGATTGGATAAAATGCTAAAATACGTGAATACAATGGACACGCACGTTCCATTTTTTATCAAATATCGTAAAAAGGAACTTAAAATACACGTTAAAGCTTTAAGAGGTAGTAAAATCCAACATTGATGAGAGCATAAATGTAGAAAACGTTCCCTGTAGGAATTAATACAAAATTTTTAATTAAATGAATGTATATATTTATATTTGGATGCAGGGGCAAAGTAAATTAAGGTGGATAAATACAAAAAATAATTAAAATTACTAATCAATTAAGCAAAATGCTGTGAATTATTTGCGATAAATTTGGCAAAACTGTTACATATAACAGTAAAGCCTTATGTGGCTTACTTTCTCAGTGAAAAAAAAATTGTTGCAAATTTTATCTTTCACGTAGATGCCTGCAAACAACAGCATTGATAAGTTTTGAGTTAATAAATAAAATACCTCCCAATCAATAAAAGTTTATCATTCATTCCATTTTCATAACATTTTACTAGAACCGTTAACAGAAAATTTAATTAAAATTTGAAGAAATCCAGCATACAAATGTACTTATTAACAACATAACTTACTTTATATACAATGAAATAAACACATATCATATACTCTATTATACTGAAAATATATTTATGTTACTCAAGCAGCAAGGCCAGTGGTTTTATTGCTGTATTGCTCAATTGAACTCTGCAGCACAATAAACATGTGTCACAAACTGTTTACCGATTCCATAATAGTTGTCGGAAATTATTTTATTTATTTTGTTAAAGATATGTCTTTACAGACACCCTGCAAGTAGCATACTATTCTTAACTAGAATGCTACTAGCATGCATATTTGTAGCAACTAGTTTATTTTCTGTAATTTTTCAATGTTAGAACAGCGACTACACTGGGTTGGGCATGTAGTCCGAGTGGATGAAAACATTCAAGCTTTGAAAGTACTCGATGGATTACACGCTACTGAAATAGGGTAAGAGGAAGACCTCCACTTCGTTGGAATGCTCAGGTGAAGTCCCTCATGTTTTCACTTGGTATATCCATTATTTCTGTTAATAAATAATGTGGTACGCGATAATGAGGTGTAGTCATGGTTCTGGCTATGCAGTTACAGTCGCAGAGCTATAGTCAATTCATACTCTAGAGTCCTCGTTTCCTACGTGTTCTCTCCTTATGCGAGATGGTAATCAACCTATGTAAAGCCTTGTGTCACGACTAAAAGAGAGGAAGTTTCAGCGAAACTTTTTCGGTTTAAATGTTCGCTGAAGTCTATTTGCAGCGTCTGTTCACCGGAAGTGCGGCTCCGAGAGGGCGACGTTTCTGAAGCAAGCGATTCGCTATATAAATATGTTATGTGCAAATTCGAACCTACTTGCCACGTAGAAAGCAAATGGAGAGTTCAACAATTCCTCGGATGAGAGACTTCACTTTTGATGATGACTCCTGTAAACGTATTAAGAACTATGACTTAAGAGCATCCAAATAGAAAGTCCGCGCCCTTAATTGAATAGATGCCGCTGTCCAGCTGGTTGATGTCCTCGTAGAACTAAAGCCTGGCACCACCGTCGTCCAAAGAATGAAATGGACGGGACAAGGACGGTGACGAGTTGGACCTTGTAATATTTACTACAGCGGCCATTAAAGGGCCGCAAATATAGCGACGGATTCGTAGTGGGAAAGAAACTCAGTCGCCATGTCCTGACATTCACCACGTTTAGCCACAATCGGCATCAAAGCGAAGTACTTCCACATATATCTCATTTGCGTGCACGCTCCGACAGAAGAGAAGGGCGAGATGGCCAATGATGTATTTTATGAGCATCTGAAGCGTACTTATGAGCGCTGCTCCTACCACGATGTCAAGATGGTGCTTGGCTACTTTAACGTAGTAGATTACGCGAAGCTGTTAAGTTTCGACTGACCAATTATACTTATCCGCTTAAAAATTCATTGATATTGATACCCAATTAATTATCACCGCTAAATGGTTAATTCAGTTCCCTCTCATGCTTTGTATGCATGCAAAGAATTCATCGTGAAATGTGCCTTAAAACGAATTAATTATGTAGCACATGCTTATCGGACTACCTTTTATCGAAATTAGTGCATTTAACATTTATCCATTCAATAGGAGTTCCAGATCAGACTTTAGTTTGAGTTAACTCTTCCTAAAACATTTAACGAAAACTTTGAATTTGGCATTATTAATATTATTTTTCGAATTTTTTTATATTAGTTTTATTTTTAAATTTTAATTAAATTTAAATTTAAATTTTCAATTAATAAAATTAATACCAAAATAAACACAATGTTTTATAAATATAACTGATCGGGTCTGGGTGCATTATAATACAAGTACTTTTACAATTATATATTCGCATTATTTGTACCTTTAATTTTGAACAATAGATACAAAAACTTGAGTCTCTCAAATTAACACTGAAACTTCCATCGAGTATTTTATATGAATTTTAATAACAGAAAAAGTTACAGAATAAACAACCGTTTATGAATTAGTTTTCAGAGACTATATTCTACTTATGGGGAATAAAAAAAGATGTTTTTAAAATGACTTAGTAAAGCAATTCATTATATTTTTACTCACTAACATAACTTCAAATATTTGTAACTTTTGACCTTTCTATGTGGACTCTCATTCGTTTTGAAGATAATTTATTTCTCTTAACTTAGAATAGTGTTTGAGAATCTGGAAAGTATTTTAGGAATAAAATACAATGTTAGCTTTTTGTTGAAACAAAATTTTCATAAATTGAAATATTTTATTGGACTATCTTCCTAAAACTATATGATATTCTCAGTTTTAACTGCCTATAACCTTTCAATAATTTTTTTTTAAATAAATTTCAATTAGATTTCTGTCAGTTTTAGCATACAATTAAGGCATCTGTCGAAATTCAGCTTAGTGGACAACCCTATTCCATAAGCCCGTCAAATTTAATACGCAATATCTGTATGTGCAAATTTGTTTTTGTTTTCATACATGATATTTGCTGTTTCTCTACCCCAACATAATTGGTTATTTGCAGGCAGAATAGCAAGAAGAAACCACTTACAGCCATACTTAGATCTCTAATCTTCTTGTGAATTGCTTTCTACCAACCAAAACGGTAGCAACAAAAACAAGAATAATGCGATTAGTGATTACCTGCCTATCAGCTCTTGTTGCAACATCCCACTCAGACTTGTATATACTTGTAATATGCATTAGATATATCGCTTCTACACGCATAATAGAAACAAGGCATATGGTGTGTGTGTGTGTGTTTTGTATGTGCTTGGACTCTCGGCTCTCACTGCTCCTTTATCTGTCAAGTACGTTCCTCTTCACTTAGTCTTTTGGTTCTTGCCAGCTGTTGCTCCTAAGACTGCTACTGTTGTCAAAGCTGGTGTTGGTTTTGTGTTAATGTTGTGTTAATGCATGATTTATTAATTTACGGTTTAACTTGTCAATGTTAGCTCTTAGCCTAAGTGCTTGCTGTGGCATGCAGCTAAAATAAGTCAAAATCATAGGTCTATTGTGCTGCGGAGTTTCACATACTCGGCACTCTAATTTATGGGCATCATATTTACTCTACCACTTTAGAATTGAACTTCGCTTAAGAAAGTCTTATGAATATTGGCTTATAATGAATTATGCATAAATGTTTCCATTTGTTGCTTTCCTACAATGAAGATGAAAATGAAGAAATTGTTGAACTTAATTTTGAAATTTGAATTCATCAAGGTGAAAAAAGCAGCACAAATAGAACAATTACAGTGCATTTTCTTTTTGATCATTCATTCGGTCAAGGGGAATTTATAAAGGTGAGAGCAGAAGAACATATACAACAATTAACAATTAACCAAAAGTCGGTGGATTTTTTTAAATAATTGGTCACATCTCTTTATTAGTGCTGAATTAGATTTACACAGATAAATCTTCTTATATTTGTTTTTGTTTTTACCGCTCCCGCTTTTTACCGCTTATATTTTGTTACAGTTCGCAAAAGAGTACAAGTGTGCAGATCACATTTTTTTTTGCTAATAAAGTTCATTATAAAAACACAAAAATTTTTATTATTAGAAAATTAGGACTCTCCCACCATATAAGCAAAAAGAATACATATACACGGATGGACAAAATATGAAGAGGAGCTTTGATAAAACCTTCCACCGCATTTTTAAATAAAATAAAGACACTTGAGGAATTGTTTTATCAATTTAATGGTCAAGTCATCGAGACCCAAAATAAATTTATTGAAACGTTATTAAAAAAAGCGAAGGTTATGACAATGAAATGGATGTAAAAAAACTGTTTTTTAAATATCGAATGTATTTTCGCATTAAAAAGTTAAATACTTTAATAAAACGTTCATAAAATATGCTTATTTATCTTTTTTTATTAAGTACGTTTTGCAAAAAACTAACGGTAAAATCTTTTTCAAAACAAAATATATTAAGAAATATTGAAACATAAAGAGCGAAAAAGAATATTAAATTTTGATACTTTTTCGCAAAGCGCCCTATTTTCTTCCCTTTTTTCTCCTGTTTCGTGCCCCTTAAAATACAACCTTGAACTAAGGGAGCCGACAAAACGCGCTGTCTCTACGTATAACACCTTGTCTTATTGCATCATGATTCCCGTATATTTTGCTTTTGAATTGTAATTGTCAAATTGATGAAAAATTCTTTGATTTTTAAAACTCCTTTTTTTACACAAATCACAATTCTCAGAATTTTCGGATTTACAAAGAGAAGTCAAGCAAACAAAACATAAACTGTAAAATAATTTGGCAATCTCGACATTTAATGAAAGAAACAAATTTAATTCGCTGCCTTAGTAGTTTCACCTTGTTAAATTCGCCTTGGAGAATATAACGTGTACGCAATGTAGACCAGCCGAAGTAAGTTTCAGCTTTTCCCAGATTACAAATTGTAGGATTACAAGTTGATTTTTGATTTTGGCTGCCAAAGATGATTTGGCTTTAACATTTCAAATGGAAAGAATTGAAGTTTTTGGTATAAAAACCAAGCTACACTTAGCCTTGCAAATTTCAGCAACTTCACGATAGGCAGCTTCCAGATAAATCGATTGATATATCTTCCGAACAAATTTTAGCTCACATAACGACCTCTCGACTTTCTGATTAACTTTTTACCGAAGAAGAATTAATACTATGTATATTTGAGAGGCGCAACATTTTTTTTCTTCCTATTTGATGTGGAAAACTGAAGCTGAATTCAAACAAATGAACTTGAGCGATAATGGTGCTTTAAATTTTAAATATTCTCCAATCCATATATTTTTAAAGAAAATATTATTATGGTCAACTTCAAAATTATTTGAAAATTAAAGTAGAAAAAACAGCTTTTTTACCAAAAATTATCATTTTATTAAATTACAACGCTCTTTCAGCACGACTTGACAAATTTGCTTTGAGCTAAGACTTTTACAATTTTATTTAATTGTTACTTGTAAGTAAATACGCATGAACTCAGAAAAATTCACCTCCTTCGCTAAAACGATTCTAATACACACCTATTTTAATTAAACCTAAAAAGTATTTTTAGTTAACTTTTAATAAGGAAATATTAATTCTTTGGACACAATTTCACTACTATTTTATTGGACAAGAATTAAATTAATCAAATAATGAAATTTAAAAATTCATTTAATTTTTATCATAATTAATTTTGGGATATTGCATTGGGAATCCTTTATTTTGATACAATTGAATTAATTATTATTCATACAGAAATTAAAAAAAAAATTAGATGCCTCTATTTTTGTTTTTATAAAGGATTTGTTCTTTAAAACAACTAATAAAATTTCAATGTTTCGGAAATATATGTATGTGAATAAATGTCTGTTCTTAAAATAAAATAAATCTGACAATACTTGCTATTAACTCATTCCTTAAATTACACACACTATTCATAACATTTTTTTTTTTCTAAAATTATATATTGTGAATGTTTCTAGTATAAAATGTATCTACTCTTGAAAACATGGACAAAATCAGTAATTAAATATAATACATGAAAACAAGACATTGTACATACATAGCTTAAACTAAATTAATTGCATTTTTACTAACATACAACGCGTCTGTTTACTGCAAATTTTTGCAATTCATAAAAATATATGCAAAAATATTTATTATTTAAATAAAACAAAAACCAACAACTGTAAAATCAGTGCCATTCACTCGCGTGTCAGGAAATAATTCAATTGTACAAATTCAAATATGTCAAAAACAAAACTATAAATATGATTTATATGCTATTCCCAGACTCTTTGCGAGGGTCTGTTATGGAGAAATCACAGTAGTTGCCGAGTGACGCTGTCACGCCAATTTGTATGTTATGCCATGATTGTGTGATGAACATTTCACGCATGAAAACAGACAAGATTTCAAGTCACATATACGCAATCAGTAAACCCATATATATGCATACATGCATATTTTTATCTATGAATGTTCATATCTGTATATATATATATAACAATATGTGTATATAACAATATGTGTTTTCTAGTATGATACGAAAATTTGACGGCGTCGACTATAAGTTTTACAGCCTTTTCGATGTTGCCATGAACAAATTCACTCAGTAAATAAAGGTTATTAGAATTATCTTACAATATAGTTCACTAAGTACAAAATGATCACTCTTTAATATGAAGTATTAATTTTTTTTTCTTGAAGCATATTTTCACGAACTAAAAAAAATATAATGTTACGAAAATGTATGGGATGTACATATGTATCTATGTATATCTGAGCTCACATATTAATAATTTAATTTTTATTTTTTCAATTAAAATCTTTCAGGGTAATTTACATTATTTTAAAAAAAATATTTTGTTAACTGAATTATTATTTTAAGGTTTGTCTTTTCATAGCTTTTCACAATTTTCGACCGTTTTATGTTGATGTTGGTAACTTTTAGGTATGCAAGTAAGGTAGCACGTAGTGTGCATCATAAATATAAATTTGAGCGTTGATGCCTGCAACATTGTGCGATTTAGATATAAAATTCACATTATGCGCGATAAGAAAAACCAAGCCAGGAAAGTAAGAGTTAATTTACGCTTGAGCAGTTACTCAACAAAAAATGTAGCACACACAAAGTATTTTTCTATGGCACGTCTTAACTTATACATATACGCATATGTATGTTTGTGCGAGAGCACATTGTATGCTTAAGCAAAGTGACAAAGAAGTTTCACTTACTCTAATCTGAATTGACAAAAATTATCTGTGCATTGAATATAAAACATTCATCTATATATATTTTATATTTGAATGCTCAAAAGTTGTGCAATTGCTTATGAGTTTGGAATAATGTGTCGTGAAATGCACTTATTGAAATAAATATATTTTCAAACACATTTAACACTTAAGCGAGTAGAGCATTAAGTATTGTGAAGAAACCTTTTATGCTTTTATCACTTTAGCTTGACGCTGTTAAAGCAGAAAATCATATGTTTTTATATTTATGAGCAGCGAACGTAGAAAGTTGAAAAAAATTTTGATTTTATGCTCGTTTTCGTGGGAGAGAATAACTGCATTGAGATACAGGACTCAAATAAAAAGTTTGCATTCGAAGACGATGAAGTTAACCTCATATTCTTTTAAATTTATTTGTTAAATAATTCCACTTATTTATAACTATAGATTGCTAATAGATAAATATGCCATTAATATATTTAATATCTCACATAAATATAAAAAATATAAAAAACATTGCACACAAAAGTTTTGTGATACCGGCTAAAACTCATTAAGGAATTTAATTTTAACGTTATTTAATATTTGTATACAAATCATTATTTTGGAATCAGCTTCCAAATATTTGGATTATATTCTTTAAGCTTTGAATACTATTGTTGTGTTACGTATTTCATTATGGTATATTTGAGAACATTTTTACGTTTAACTTGGCGCTAACTAGTGAACTTATTCCTTATACACCAACAAATTTTTACAAGAAATTTTAATAAATGTTTTTTTGTTAAATTGAAATGAAAGTTTACCATTTTCCATCTTATGTTAAATAAACACAGTTATCTTGTGCCTTCTAGAAAAAATAACTTAAAAACTTCTTGGGTGGATATTACTTATACAGAAAATTTCAAAGTTAGAATTTCATCTATCTAACTGGCATCTATACAAGCGCCGGTTTCAATTATCTTCTCTTTTCTCATTACTTTTTACCATTTACTATTTAAAATACGTGGAATTCCTAGGAGTTTTACTCTAAATCTCTTCTAATGTAATATGAATAATAAATTTCACCATAAATCTATTTTTAATCATTGCTCAACGTCATAGCTTTTGATCTGCTTTAAGCGTATATTTCATTGGAGCTCAAACTGTTATTTTTTCCATTACTCCCATTATACTTATTCTAAATAATACCGGTAGTAATAAGCCGTTTGAACAAAATACAAAATAATCAGAAACGACAATCAAAAGAAATTTTCCACAAAATTGTACCCAAACAAGAACACTATTTTCCGCGATTCAAAACACAATGTAATATTAAAAGTATAAGTATAATTTTTTCAAATAAATTCTGAAGTTTAATTGGATTAAATTCCTCTATAATCGTCACGGATTCCTATTTTTCAATCAATTAATTTCAATGAATAAAATCATAACAAAGCAGTTAAATATTTTACTAGAAGTCACAGAATATTCAAGCATTTAATTGATAATATAAATAAAATTTATGTGATTCGAATCGATTAGCGTACAAACAAATTTGCTACAATCTGATTTCCTATTACAACTGCCGCAATACGGACCACGGCACATTAGTAACATTTGTTATCAGATCGAATAGAGAGAACACTGAATAAAGGGAAACCAATCGGTAATAAAATAAATATGTACAGAAGCGCAAACAAATTCATAAACACACAAAACTAAAGCATAAATACTTTAGTGGATAAATGACAGTTGGAAGCGGCAAATTAAAATACCATCAAAACGAACACAACAGATGAACACGCATATTAATTTGATTTAGCTGCACAAATGTAACGTACATATATGCATACAAATACATATACGGTCATTCCATATTAAACGTAGCAGGGCCTTAGATTTGGCTCAAATTCGGGATATGGTTTAACATCATTCCAAAAATAACCGAAATTGACCTGAAATACTTTAAAAAAATTCTCCTAGAAATTATGAGCGTGACAAAAACTAATAATATCATGGAGGAGGTCTTTTAAAATAAGTCGTAATTGGGTTCTTAGTTAAACGAGTTATATCGCAGGAAAACTAATACATTGAGAAACATATCTGTTGCATCTGCTTAAAAGTTTTCATATAAAATATTTCTTTAGAAGACTTTTCGTACGTTTTTACAAAAATACGTTCCATATTCCCAAAAAGAATTATCTTTAAATTGAATTTTTTCCCGAAAATTTACACTTAAAAGGCTAAGAATTCCTAACTTCTGAATTGAATTGATGAAGTAAGTATATAGCCCAGTCAAATTAAACCAAAATATGGTACTGAAACAACAATAATTTGTACCCAGTTGAATATAGGTAGGATTTCTCAAAATACTATTATAAATGAAATATAAAAATCCCCTTCGAATCGATACCTAGAGAAAAATTCTCTATGGACAAGGTCACAAACCGGTTTTTCTTCGCAATTTTCTGTACAACGGAAAGTTTTATCATAAAATCATTTGGAAAAATTGGTTAATTATCTATAAAAAATGTATTAAAACCTTTTATCCTAAGAGCAACCGTTTCCGAGATATAACAATTCAAATAATTAGAAGAGTTGTATTAAGTTTTTTGTCCTTAACGACTGACGGACCAACGGACAGCTTAAACGGCTGATCGTAGAGACCTGAAGCTGGAGGGTGTGTTCTGTATATGACGTAAGCATCCGGTATAAAGAAGGAAGTTTTTGAAATTCTGCCCCTAAAGGAGCGGAAATGGGGTGTAAAATGTACATTCAACATCGTAATGTAACGTCGTAGCGCGATGTACTCCGAAATAACTTACCGATTTTGATAAAATTTCGCATTCATCAGTGATTTGATTCAACTTAAAAGAATTGGACCGGGAGATTTCTTCGCACACAATCATCGCTATATTACGTTGTTATACACAAACTTAGCTCACGCTTTCCCCTTCTTAGGGGTGCAATTCCTGAAAAACCTTTTCCTATCTCATACGCATAGATTTTCTTCAATTTTTATATACTAGTGTAACTTTAAATGCCCGTACCCGCTTGACTTTGTGATACTCCATCTCAAAAAAAAAAAAACATTTAGTTTGTAGATAATTTATTTATTTTTACTTTAAATATTATTTATTGGCGCTTAGTAACTACTGAACCCATTTGTAGTGTGGTTCCAATGGCGCAACCTACAACTTATTCTAAGCCACGTCTGAACAGCCGATGAATTTGTATGATTGAGCTTTAACTTTATGTCAGAAATATACTCGGAGGGCTTGATATTCCCTGCAGAGATGCGACCGCAATTAGAAAAGCTAATTTTCAATAATTTTGGATCTTGGTCGAACCTTGCCCTTCCGAAGAACTGTACTCACTGCTGATCACTCGGCTATTGAGGCAGCCTTACATATATGAAGGGTTATCCACTTAGTGGTTTCGAAACTGCAGGACTGTATGTTGACATCTGTCAGCCTTAACTGTCAAATCAAACATGTTTTGCTTCAGTTAAAAACCAAGCATTTATTAAGGTGAATCACTTAACAACCACACAGCCCGTTAAAATTATTGAAACCTACTACAAAAATTGTATTTCAAACGTGGCCACTTTTCGTGCTTTAAGTGGAGATTATGGTGCACATACTACTCAAGCAATTGGTGAAATATTAAAGAAATTGGAAGAGAATGGATCGGTTACAAATATTGTAAGGCCTATACATCGTCGTTTTGCTCGTTTCACCTCAAATATCGTGTAGCCGAAGATCCTAATGTGTTTATTTCTCGACGTTCTCAAGAGTTGAGACTTTCTTCTGGCCCATTATAGCGTATTTTGTACTTCGATTTACACCTATATCCATTTAAAGTCCAGCTCACAGAACAACTGAAGCCAGCTTACCGTTCACAACGCCGTGGTTACGTCGATTGGGTGTTTGAACAACAAGCAGTGGACCGCGATTTTTCCAACAAAATTTTCTTCAGCGACGAGGAACATATCTTACTCAATGGATATGTAAATAAGCAAAATTGCCGCATTTGGGGCACAGAGAATCCACAAATAATTAAAGAGAGGCAATTACACCCAAAAAAAATTTAATCTCTGGTGCGATCTTTGGTCCGGAAGTGTGGTTGGACTTTATTTTTTTGGGAACGATAACGGCGAGACTGTCACTGTCAATTCGGAGCGTTATAGTCGTATAATAACCGACTTTTTATGGCCTGCAATTGAATAACACGACTTGGATAATACATGGTACCAGCAAGATTCCACACGACACAACATGAGTGAATTTGACTTTATTGTGAGAGAAATCACCTGACCGCTCTCTCGTCTTAGCGATGAGATCGTGCGATTTGATATCGTTGGACCTTTCTTTGTAGGGCTTCGCGAAAAAATCGTGTTTATACGGATAAACCTTTAATTCTTGAGCACTTTAAAACAAGAATTCGTCAAATTATGGCTAATATCTCGCCCTATATGTGCCAAAACGTGGTCAAAAATTACCTCAAACCTCATTTAAATGAAGTAATGTTTCACATAAAAAGGTTCAAATTTTATAAGAAAAAAGAGATTTCATGAAAAAAATTATTTTAAATGCCTTTTATTCAAGTTTATTTTGAAAACCGCAAAATGAATAGCCCGTTACAATAAGTGTTATTTAAACGCTGGGAAAATGGAGGTGTGTAATATTTTGTGGCTGCTTTGTGTGCGTGTTAGGCGTACAAGGCCACTGACCATACACACTCGTATGCGTGTTTGCGATGTGTTTGAATCGAATGCGCTAGTGTGTTTCAATGTGTGACGGTATGAACTTTGTGTAGTTACATTTTATGCCAATTTTTAGGTTACATCAGCAGTTACATCAGAACGAAATAATTTAGTGGCGAAATGAAATCGGTGTTTTGGTTATAATTACAAACAACTTTGAATGAAGTATATTGTAGTGTATGCCAACTCATAAACATTTTTTGTTCTCATTTGTACAACTTTTGGATGTGTTCAAAATAATGAGTAAAAAATTATGAATTTAAAATATATATTTGATTTGTATTAACTTGATAATTTATCCTCGTATCGAGCTTAGATGAAGCTCAGTGGCGGCATTCGTATCCTTTTATAATTTTTTGCACTCACTTTAATTTTTGTTTTTAGTAAATTTAATTTAATGTAGAGCTAGTTATAAAGTAAGCAAAAGTTAGTATGAGTTTGCATGAGTTTGGGGAAATAGAAATGCTAAATGTTTTTCAGACAAATTTCACGTTACAGAAAAATGTATTTCAGAGCTTAAAACTTTTTTTATTTGTTTAATATTTTAAAATTTGAAAAGCCTATTTGTTTGTTTCAAATGAATATTTTGTTATGTAACAAAGAAAAAATGTAGAAGTGACAGCTGTTTCGGAGATCTTCACATCTGCTCATCAGACTTCTTCTTCTTTTCTTATATATGTGTTTGCTTCAATGTAGCCGTTTCATTAGAAATTCTTCAATTTTTCCTAATTTATAAGCTAGAACTTCGGGAATTAACAAACTTTTCCACTTTTCGGCAGATAAAATTTAATTTGCGATTTCTGCGTTGATGTCAATTGTAATTCCAATATTATTATTTTTTAAATTTATATTTATTTTATAAGTATTTTAATTCGTATTATAATTTAATTTCGATTCTATATAAATGAAAAGAATATTTATGCTAATAATACATTCCTATGTAGCCTAAAATTGAAAATTGAAAATTGAAAACTACTCAAATATAAAATTTTATTGAAGATATTATTCGAAATTATACAATAGTATCTTTGATATACGATACACAGGTGAAAATGTCCAATTTAATTCTATATATAGGACATACTTTCAATTAGATATATCTTGACGCCATTAATAAGTACATTTGTCAATCATATGAAGAAACAATAAATGCATAAAACTCTCAGCGGCCCAAGGCTATGTAGCTCTATCACCTTTATTAGTTTTCTCTACTATATTTTTTATTTACCCACTTGATCAATTTGCTATAAAAGTTTATTAAAGATATTCATAAATTTATGTTTACTCAGCAAACATTATGGAATAATTTTATATTATTAAGGTCGCCGTCATTTGCTTTGTGAAACTTTCATTCCATTTATTTTCCTTCCTGTAATGCGGCGCTGAAATCAAAACCAACGGAGTGTTGCATATTAAGGAGCAGCTGTTTGTTGGCCGACGACCGATTTAAGTTTTATTGCTTTTCATTATTATTTACCTGTAATTTGATAGTGGTGCAATCAGCCAAATGTGTTTCAGTAATCTTTTGGCATTTTTCTATTTTATTTGCTGGTATAAAAATGTTTTTGGAACTTTAGTGCCACAGCTGATTTGGTAATTTGAGTTTGAGTAGTATGGGTAATAAAATTGTAGTTTAATATGTATGAGGTAGCCAATTCAAACAATGGATCCTAAAAATCAAACAATATTTGGGAATACAAATAAATTGGATGTCAGTTGAGTTAAGTGCAACAAAAAAAATGAGATTTATCACAGAATGAAAAATGATTATAGCATATTTATTAAAAAAATATTCAGTATTCAATAAAAGTATATAAATTATGGTAGAAAATTTGTGCATTCAAACAATACCACAGGACAATCCAGAATTGCGAAAATTAAATTTTAAATCATTATCAATAATGAAATAAAATACAGATATACTTAAGTACGTGTAGCTGATGTTATGTTCAATTTTCTTTCCATTGTGGCAAGCAATTGACAGCAAATAATTTCATTAACACGGTCATCAATCATTTTTGAGCATGCACCACTTGTAGACGTCCTTCTTTAGAAGAGTATCATAAATTTTCCTTGCTGAACATATTGCAACACATATTTAATGTATGCAGTCTTCGGAAGTCAGTCCACTATTGTGAAAGAAAGAGAAATGTTTCTTATATTAGATTTTCGCAATTAATTTGCTTAAATATATACTAGATTTCTAAAATCTAAAATTCCATATATAATATTGCTAAGAAAACTCAAATTTCATTCGAATTTAATATTGAAGAGTAATACAATTTTCATCTGATTGTACAAATTCACATAAAAATTAGAAAAAGAATTATTGTATTCGGGTGGCCTCGAGCACTTGACATTCTTATACTTCTTGTATAAGCCCCATGTAGTTCAACATGTTCTAGCTATAGATTCTGAAAACGCTTTAGGATCGTAAAAGCTTTATCAGTGCTATAACCACCTACATACCTTCACAAAGCCAAATGTCATGTAAAAAATCGATCTTACTCTCAATCATCGGACGGAGTTTTTCGAATATTTTTCATATAGCACTAATCTATACCGTATAAGTATACTTATTCAATTACTCTAAATAACAACACACTTGTAGACTTGTAATTCAAAATCTAATACGAACTGAGTATATCCGCCTGACCATACAAACTGGTTTTGATCTATGTTATTATTCCCAAATCGGCATCGATTTAATATGACCTAATAAAATTATAATACACTCACTGCTTACATAATGTATCAGTGAAGTAATCTGAAACGTTATATGTGGTGGTTGAATAGCTTCATTTACGTAAATGAGTGCAAATAATTTCTCATATTTGTTGACCGAATATAAATGAGTTATTATTTTAGCCTAAGGTTGCTCCATATAACTGATAAAATCAATATTATTAAATATGCTAGTTGCTGCTGTTCAGCGGCCACCCCATAACTACCAGCAGAAAAAAATAATTCTTTGTAGGCGCTGTTGCGGCCAATAATTTATGCTCACACTGCATATATATTCATATTTTTTCGTACTTAACTATGTTTTTGTTTGTTTACGTTTGTGTATGTAGTATGGATGTAGTGTATATTGTAGTTTATATACACTTCTGTAAAAAGAAAGAGGAGCAAAAAACAAATTTGAATTTTTTAGGGATTTTTTAAGCGTTGTACATCTGTGAAAAAGTATTGTATGGAGATTGTAAAAATATCAATTTGAAGCTTTGAGATACTGCTTTTGATATTTTTTGGAAAAAAAAATTTATAAGTGGCCGTTGTTGAGAAAATCTAAGAATTAATATCAAAAGAAAAATGTGGAAACTTTTCTTATTTATTTTCACGATCACCGGGCTCAATTCTCGGGCTGTTGAATGTGCCTAGTAGGATAACCTACCTATTTACGTTTAATTTCTTGTTGTTATCCACCAATATCACAGCGCTCAGTTTTTGAATAGCAAATTGTAGGGCAGTTTCGTAACCTTGAATAAAGTTCCTATAAAAATATTTCTTGCACTTTTTCTATTGTGTTTATTTCTTAGATTTTCTCGAGGTTTGAAAACTAGAATCTTAAAGCTTCAAATTGCTATTTTTATAATCTCCATACAATAATTTTTCACAGTTATACAACGCTATAAAAATCTCTAAAAAAAAATTCGGATTTGCTTTTTGCTCCTTTAATTTTTTGCGGAAGTGCATTATAGAAAAAAGTGCCGTTGATATTGACTGAACTACACGCCTCTTATTGTTGCATGTCATAGGCTAAGCAAACCAAACTTTTGTGTATATTTTTATTGCATAGTAATTTTTCATATTGCCTTATTTTGGTTTTACTTTAACTTTATTTCTTCTTTTTTCTGCATTCACACACCCACTAATGAAAGTCAAAGTCAATGCTGTCCGCCTTTGCTTTTGCTTTTGCACATTTGACCAATTGTAGAGCTATTACCGAAAACTTTTGCAAGGTTGTGCAGTAAAATATGTTTGTATTTGTGTTTATGTTAGTTAATATAGAGGATTTATTTCCGCCGCATTGATTTTCTTTTCTTTACTTTTAGGCACAGTGGCCTTTTTGTTCTTCTGCTGACTTTGACATACTAACTATGAGCAAAACTTGTAAATAATTTCTTTCGCTATACAACTTAAATTAATTTATGTACTTTTTTTCAGGCTAAATATTTAATTTATTTTGTTTTATTTAGTTTTATTTTTTATTATTTTTAACGTATATTACTGTATTTATTTTATTTTATGTTATCTTTAATTGGCATAAACGAAGGTTTTCATTTCGTTGCATATATTTTTTATATACGCCCACGCAAAATTTTTTACTGAGTCCGTTTGATAGTTAAAAGAAATTTACCTATGAGGATGATTCATGGATTTCAACGTTTACTTCCGCATACTCAGAAAATTGGAAAAATTTAACCAAAGGGATAGAAAAGGGAGATTGCCATTGATTTCAATGTTAATCTCGCATATCCCGTTACCTCCTAGTGCAGTTTTTATAATTTTTCCTTTAATAGATAGGGTATACTTCGAAGTTTTGCGCTGCATAAAATTGAACTGAAATTGAAATAAAAAACAGAAAATATCACCATAAGGTTAAAAAATATGTCTGGTTTATTGAAAAAAAGAAAAAACACAATAAGGAAAGAAGTATGTTGTAATTTGTAAAATAGTACCACAAAAAATTATATTAATTATCGTCATTCCTTTTCACATTTATATATTTACATTTTCTTAATGGTTGCTGTTATGATACGTTTAAAATGAATATTAGAGAATTTATGAATTTATGGAATTTAAAATTATAATTTGTATATTTAAATGCAAATATATTATATAAAAAACGGGTGGAGTGTATGGTAAATTGCGAAAATGAAATGAAATGGAATAGCAAATGAACAAAGTCTTTCCGTGTGAACGTGAAGGGCAATACCAAAAGAGAAATTATCGATAACATTGAAGGGACTAAAGCAAAGTTACATTTTGTAATTTTTCATTGCTTCCAGTATAGTTATATTATGTTTTAACTGGGGACTGAAATAGTTTTCTTTACATAATATCTGAAGTTAATGTTTTTTGGAGCCAATCACTAAATTTTTCGGTGGTTTAATTTTGTTTTAAGTTTTTTATTTTATTTTATGGTATTTTAAAATAAAATATGCATTTTAATTTATTTTTGTATTACTTAATTGAACTGCATTTTATTTCATTTTATTTTTTTATTTTATATATTCTAAATATTCCACATCTTATAATTTATTACTTAACTTGAAGAAACTTTTTTTTGCTTACATATCACCATCATTTGTTGGCAACGAAATCAGAATATTAGAAGCAATAAATGTATTCGATTGCTTTGAAACCATCTGTATAGTATTTTCTGATACTTTCTGGCATTATGCCAAAAAAATGCCTTGCCACAAATCACATGTTGAAACAGCATTGTGTGGGTGGTGTTGAAAGGTCTGTTGAGCTGATTTCTATGTCAGGCGAAGAAGTTTTTGGGCTTTGCTTTTATGTTTTTTTTTGGATTTTTCACATTCTTTCCTTCATTGATATATTTTTGGTGAGGTGAAGTTGTTGGAAGTTTGCAAATGTTGAAAGTAACCTTAAACTTTATTTAAGGTTATAGAATGGCAAGCAAAAGATGGATTGCGAAGGTTTACAATTCACAAATCGATTTTAACAATTTAACTTTTCTTATACAGAAATGAGTGCGTGAAATATGTTTGCGGTAGAAGAAATTAATATCGGAATTAGAAAATGATATAAGTTGAGATATATATATACATTTTTTTTGGGAATAAGAAAAAAATACATGTTAAGGTGAATAACTCAATTTATCAAAACATGAAATAATTTAAAATCATTAAATCTCTTATTTTGCTAAAATTTTCAAGACTAACTAAAATGGTCATTGTAGTTTCTTCAACCCTTGAAAATTTTATTTTGAAATATACGTCATTTTGAGTTCTTTAAATACTAAATGTGTTTTAGTAAGGACTTCGGCATAAGGTTTTCTCGTGTGTCTCTTTTGCCACACTTCGAAACTAATAAAGTTATTAACGCCAACGACTAGATAGGAGTCTTCGAATCCACTGAGACCAATTATAGATATGAAGGCTCTGTCATGCAAATAAACCCGTATTGCCATGCATTTGAATGCAGTTGTCTTTTTGTAACTGGTGCTTCCACTCAGCCACTTAAGTCAGCGTGAGAACACCAACAACATAGTTGCGAACACTCATTTTCGAACGCATCTTGCATATATTAAATCAGAACTGCAACATATGGATGTGAGATTGTGAAATTCCCGCTGGACGAATGACACAAATACCTATCAGCGGTAATGATTATCAATTTACAGCAAATGCACTGCGAAAGGCGAACAAATGAAGGGGAAAATCGAATGGAGGCCGTAAATGTTAACGACTTCGCATGCAAATACAGTACAAATAAATGTGTGTGTGCAAAGGAGTATAAACTGTGATTAAATGAACTAATTAAAAACTGCTATGAAACTATTATACCAGGAAAGTCCGAATATGCAGCCACTCTATTATACAAGTAAAAGGTATTTACAATATGGATGTGTTCTACTATAACGCAATAGTTGGTTTGTGGGCACAAAAATTACTACTTGAGCTAGTAAAAGAATTTTTTTTAGGTTAGATATTTCAATGTAGGCAGTGTTTATATATAAAATTGACATAACCCCATCTGTGTTGCACTGGAATAGTTTTTATCGATGTACATGGGAGTTTTTCGGATGAGTCAGGACAAATGTTTGTATTTAAATCTATGTTGATACGTTACATACATTAAAGTATAATTTATCTAACTGTAAATAATGTTTGCTCTAAATTATAGATATATACGAGATATGTTAAAGGAAAACGCGAAGGTTTTAATCACTGTTTTCCTTGATTGAATGGTGTGGTGCATCATGAGTTCTTGCCAAAAGGTCGTACAGTTAATAAGGAATACTACAAGGAAGTTATGCAATACGGCTCAAACGCTCGGAATTTTGCAGAAACAAATCGTGGGTTCTGCATCACCGTAATGCACCAGCTCACACATCAATACTTATTCATAATTTTTGGCCAAAACCAAATCTCAATTATGCCTCAACCACTGTATTCACCAGATTTGGCTCCCTGCGACTTTTTCCCATTCCCAGAACTAAAGAAAACAATGAAAGGAAAGCGTTTTGCCACAATTGATGATATCAAGTCAGAATCGAAGAAAGAGCCGATAAACGCATTTCAGAAGAGCTTCGAGGATTGAAAAGAACGTTGGCACAAGTGTATTATATTCAAGGGACATTACTTTGAAGGGGACAAAATAGATATTGATGAATAAATAAGTACTTTAAAAAAGAAAATTCAAAATTTACCTTTTCCTTTGAACACACCTCGTATATAGAGCTCCTCCTTCTATTTTTGGTGTGCGTGTTGATGTTTTTTTCAACAAATGGAGGGAGGGTTTTTGAATTTTTATGAGGAGCATTATTATCATGTCAGAAATAAACATTAATGAATTGACATTCCCTGCTTAGGTGCGATTGCAATTTAAAAGTTAATTTACTATAATTTTGGATTTTGCGACTTGAACCCTGGTCTTCCGAAAGTAGTCAATCGGCTATTGAGGTCGCTTTAAATTTTACACTAGTACAATCTTAACCTAATTTTTTTTCAGCATATAAAAGTGTGGTCTTTTGCGATGGCAGCAGTCTTTGGCAGCATTTTCCTCTCATTGTCTTTCTCTCAATTAATATATATTCAATTCCAAAGTTGCTTTATGCTTTTTTACTTTCACATTTTCGAAATTCTGACCTACGCATTCATTTTTCATTTCTTACCCTGATTCTTCATATCGCATACATTAACATTTTTAACTTGCATTACACCTCATATTACTCAAGGCTGTCATTAAAAATTAACAAGAGTTCGCATGGAATCGCTCACATTAATGTTAAGTGTATTCATGCGTCTGCTGCGCCTGCCTTTATTTATACATACCAGTGGAATATTTTAGGATTAGTATAAAATTTTAAGAGACTTATCGAATTTAAGCATTTAAAATAAAAATTGTATATCATTAGGTTTCTTATAAAATAAAAAAATATAAAATAAAGTGGTTTTGGGTAGAATAAAATATATGAAATATTTAAATATATCGAATAATATTGAAATTATTGCTTGCCGATGTTAAACCCAGTTAATAAATATTTTATCACTTTAAATTTAACATATTTTAATTTTTTTATTTTATAAATTCGAAATTATTATTTTAATGTGTGTTCATAAATAGTGCTTAAGGTGATTAATATTGATACCTGTTGCATTTCATATGAACATTGTTCAGTTTATGAATTGTTCAGAATATGAGATTTGCTGGAAAAATTGCATGAATTTTATTGTACTCGATTTATTTAGTATAATACTTTACACGTGTTTACATGTTTTTCTTTTGAAAATTTATCGCTGATATAAAAAATAATAATTTTTATCGGGTAAATTAATGTAATATATATTAATATATATATATATATATTAACAGTGTCCAAATAAAGGGTGTTTTTTTATAGAGGTATAGAACTTTAAGTTGCAATAAAACAACGATGGATTATTCGATTGACATGAATTTTATTTATCCGGAAGATAATCTTGTGGCATTACATTTTAAATATGATTTCTGGCATATGACCGCCACGGCTGGCGCGGATGTAGTCCAACCTGGATGTCCAATTTTCGATGACTTTTTCCAACATTTGTGGCCTTATATCGGCAACAACACGGCGAATGTTGTCTTCCAAATGGTCAAGCGTTTGTGGCGAATCCGCATAGACCAATGACTTTACATAGCCCCACAGAAAGTAGTCTAGCGGTGTTAAATCACAAGATCTTGGAGGCCAATTCACAGGTCGAAAACGTGAAATTAGGCGGTCACCAAACGTGTCTTTCAATAAATCTATTGTGGCACGAGCTGTGTGAGATGTTGCGCCTTCTCTTTGAAACCACATCTCCTGGACATCATGGTTATTCAATTCAGGAATGAAAAATTTAGTAATCATGGCTCTATACCGATCACCATTGACTGCAACGTTCTGGCCACCATCGTTTTTGAAAAAGTACGGACCGATGATTCCACCAGCCCATTAAGCGCACCAATCAGTCAGTTTTCTGGATGTAACGGTGTTTCAACATACACTTGAGGATTACCTTCACTCCAAATGCGGCAGTTTTGTTTGTTGGCGTAGCCATTCAACCAGAAGTGCGCTTCATCGCTAAACACGATTAAATGGACGTAGTGCGCGATACGTTTTCCCCACAGAACCATTATTTTGGAAATAAAATTGCACTATTTGCAAGCGTTGTTCAGGCGTGAGTCTATTCATGATGAATTGCCAAATCAAACTGAGAATAAATCACTTGACAGCTGTTAAATCGGTCGCCATCTTGAAAAGTAATGCCAACTTAAAGTTCTATACCTCTATAAAAAAACACCCTTTATTTTAAGATCATCATTCCGAACATATGCAAAGCAAACTTGGAAAAACACTTTGGTTTTATATGGAGTGATTTCAGTGTCCATTTCTCTAATAAGTACTACAATGACTCTCTATTAAATATCAAATATATTTATATATATATGATTATTATTTTTTTTCAAATACTATCAACAAACGAATATAATCAATTATATTGGCTGATATTAAATTAAGTCCACCACAGGTGGCCTGTTATATATAACTCTATTTCTGAACCTATATCAGCCATTTTATGTGTGACTTTAGTGCCCATTAAAAGTATCCTACCAACCAAGTTTGGTCTGTTTATCGGTTTCTGAGATATAAAATTTGGTGGTGAAATAACCTGAAATTTTTTTCCACCTTTCATATTTTATCATATAATGTTATAGTGTCTAACAAATATGGCTTAAATTGCACATTTAGCTACTGAATTATTATTATTGTGATTATCATACCATCGAAATTATATGGAAGGTGGGTGTGAAATTGGTCCCATTTCACGAATTAGCAATATCGTCGTTGCTTGAGTTGTCGTGTATACGGACGGGCAGACGTGCAAGCTGATAGGCATGGCTAAATCGATTCGTCTCGTCATTTCATGAACTTTGATAGATATATACTCATATATATCACTGTTATTTTATGCCGTTACATACAACCGTCAGCTGAACGAATCTTATATAAAAAAAAGCCAGCCGCTTAGGCACTTAAAAGATTGTAAGCCAGTCAAGACAAGATTAATATATCTACTTGATGTATCCTATTAGAAGCAACAATAGAATTAAATGTTATTGCACTTCAGTTCAGAATGGCAATTACAATAATACAGCAGCGGAACATTAACCACAACAACAAATGTAAACAATATCATTAGGTGACTTAAAGAATGATATTACCAACAGAAAACTTACAGAAATTACTCATATAATTATTTTTGGTGGTTTCGACCTTCAACCGCCCATTAAACCCGCACCGACACATGGCCTTCATCCGACCCGTCACTAACACTCGCAACACCTACAACCGGTATAGCAATTACAACCTAAAAATAATAATAATTTCAAGAACACTTTGTAAGGTAAAAAAGTATATGAATATGGACATACATACATATGTATGCAGGCAATGTGGAATTTAGAAGGGACAAGGCTATGTGAAAACAATAATATAAACCTCAGCAAGATAGGAGGAGGACGCGCACGGGTACACACCCGTAAGAGTGAAACTGCTTTCAAAGCAAGAGACAGTAGACAAACGACAATAACACTAGTCAAAAGGGGTTTTGGTGCCGAGCAACTTTAATATTTTTTATGTGGACCCTTTACTAATTGCATTAATAGCAATAGTATAGTTTCCTAGATTTTTAAATATTTACAATAAATATTTATACCAAAAACCACAATTATTGAATTTTTATGTACACGTAAGCAGTGCGACCTCGTTGCACCCCCAGCAGTGGTCAGCCATCATAAGCTGATTCCATCGGTAGTGTTTAGGTCCTGGAGAAACCGCTTCTTTTTTTTTAGCTATAAGAGCCTACATATTCTGGAAACTGGTCAATGTGGCTGTGGAAATAGTGCAATTTGTTGGACACATTTTATCTTAAGTTTTGAAATTGTTAAGCATGTTGTTAACAACATTAGAGTAGTTTATTGGCATGTTATTTCCCAGAAAGTTTTTAATAACATCAACAAATGAGTTCCACGGAAGTAGTTCCAAAATGATCATTGAATTTTAGAGATCTGCATCATTTGTCAATATTCGTTATCCGTTGGCCATCAAATACACGCTTTTATCCTTTCGGTGCTTAGATAGAATAAATGGTGTGCAATGGTGTAAATATGCATTTTTAAATCTCTTATAAGGTGCCTGAACTTTTTAACTGTGTATTCCTCACAATGATCCAAACGGTAAAAATCACGTTTGGAACATTGATACAGCTTCTTCGTGATGAAGACGGTGCCCTGCTGATAGTACTAGTTGCAGCAAATTTAATAAATTTTAGGGTTCTCACAAAAAAAAGTAAAAGAAATACATTTAGTTTTGTCAATGGATACCGAATACAAAGGTAATAACTAGATCTCGACACCAATTTTTTTTCTTTTGTTGAGGGGTGTAATAGGTGACAGTTAGAGTATGCACCGAGCAAATATTTTTGCCTACACACTTGTAATACGCCAACTGTACAGAAACAAATAAAGAAGAACAATGTTAAAAATATTTATTTAGGAAGACGGTTGACATAGGAGCGTAGACAAAATGACAGCAACGATGTAAAAAATATCTATGCATAAAACGCCCAGTCACAAGCTCCTTAAAACATGCCTATGTTTTCATGTCTATACTGCGAGTATACCAAAACCTGCCCGTTGATGTATAAATTAAAAGTGATTGTGTGTTTGTCGAAGCTATGAATAATCATGCATAGAGCATGCACATTACTGTAACTGTAAAATTGTATCCATGTACTTGTTAAATAGTAGTTGTATGTTTGTCAGCAGCCACTTCACGGTCACTAAATACATGTATGTAAAAGCATCCGGCGTCGGTGTGTCCTTTCGTATAAAATTCTCATTTGCCCTCACTTACAGCCACTTACTCATTATGACCTTCATGAAAAGCTAGCGGTTTATAATAGCAACCAGGCGACAGGCCAAAAACTATCGGTAGCACACTCTCTTTTCGTTCTCAACGTCTCGGCTTTTCGTAAAACTTAACTTGTCGTACGAATCGCATTGAAGTAAAGAGATAAACAATTTTTGACTTTACGTTTTTATAGGTGATTTTTGCAGGGTATATGATTACAATTTTTTGTAAAGAAAATAAAAGAAAGAAATTTATGCCGACAGAGCGTATATGTACATATATCATTAGTTAAACAGTGATTTACCTCAAGTTCCTGAAAGATAATTAAAAGGATCCCAATGGAATATTTCAAAGTTGAAAAGAATTCTAGGTATTTAGGCAAATTGAAAAAAAATAAATAATAATAATAATAACAGAAAGCAGTGAAAGATTAACCCATTATCTTTCAGTGATATTAACAGATACCAAACGTTACTCCTTTGCTGACCTTGCCGGTAGCTTAAAGGTTGGAAAGCGTAGTTGGTTGGTCTACTTAAGAGGTAACTAACGCAATTGTAATTAAGCCGTTCTCGTACTCTACTCAGGTAGCCTAATTTAAGTGAGCTTCACAGCCATTTCGATTTTGTAGATCTATGTAGAAGTAATTATATGTCTTGAATGTAAATGGCTTATATTTCAAAGAGAAGACTTCTCAGAAACCATTTATTCAGATTTAAAGTCGAATTGTTGGCTATGCTTCAATCTTTAATGTGTTTGCATGAAACAAACTGTTAAAGTTGTTGTTGTTCAAAAATTGAATATTTATGATTTTTGAAAATACTTTAAGATATTTGTTGTGATTTTAAAATAAACTTGTTTTTTATTCTGCATATTGAAATTTATTTGAAATCGATCGATCAAAGTATATCCAAAAACTTTAATAAACTACCAATGTGTTTAATGTAAACACATTCCTTCTAATTTTTTTTAAATAATAATAATTATAATATCTCCTCTACGAATATATGTATGTACATTTTTCATCCAATGTGTATTGAAATATTTTATACAAGTAAATTCTGTAAAATAATATTATAATAATTTGATCAACAACTGATCACTGATGACAGAGTGCGCATGCAGGTTCGGCATATTTGACCTTTTGTTTTGTTAATTGTATTATATTATAAAAAAATATAAGTAGGGAATCTGGGCTAGCGCGAAGCAATGCCACGTACCGGGACGCAACCGGAGGGCAAATTAATTCGGTCATTTCTCAAAATATGGCTTCACCTACAAGTTTTGGGCGTTCTTCGAAAGTGACTACCTATTACATCGGAAAGATTTAACATCAATGATTACTATTAATCAGCGTTTGTTTCTGACAACGACATTGTTATTTACCTCTTCGAAAATATCTGGGCTTATGTTAAATATACAGCATTTGCGGGAAGCTTTGATTTTCTATTTTAATTGGAAGAAAAGTGCAGCTAAAGCCCATCGAATGCTGTGAAAGTCTAAGACGAATCTGCGCTGATCGATAAGTCATGCAGAGAGTGGTTTCAATGCTTCAAAGTGGTGATTTCAGCGTCGAAGACAAAGAAACCAAGATGGCCATCCCAAAATGTTTGAAGATAAAGTTATAGGACCAAGGCTTTACTGAGGCAGGCAATTGAAAAGTAAACTCTCTCTCTACAAATAAACCAAATTCTCCAACTAGCTCATTATTCCCGTCCTGCTGTACGCTACAGAAGCCAACTTCGACATCCAATAAGACGACACTAGAAATTTTCAAGAGAAAGGTGTTGCCGAAGATTTATTGTCCCTTTGCGGGTTGGTAACGGCGAATACCGCAGACGATGGAACGATGTGTTTTGCAAGGGCGGCCTTGACATAGCTCAGCAAATATGGAGACAGCGGCTACCTGGCTAGGTCATGTCGTCCAAATGGATGAAAGCGCTCCAGCTTTTAAAGTTTTCTATGGAGTATTCGCAGATGGAACCAGAGAAATGGGAAAACCCCTACACCGTTGGAAAGACCCAGTTCAGAAGGACGTAGCTTCGCCAATTTTTGCCAAACTGTCAGAAGAAAAAACGAATGGGGCGCAATTCTTGATTCGGCTATAATCGCGCAAGCGGTACCTACATTAATGTAGTAGTAGTAGTAATTGAGAAATATCATGCGTTATAGCACCCCACCTAGACATAATATTACTATTGTTGTTATTATATTATGTCTATCCTTGCTTAAATATTGGCGGCCGCAATAGTCGAGTGGTTAGCAATACGTACTCTCTTACAGTGATAACCCTATCTTTTGCACAACATCCTTAAGGGACATTTCTATGGAGCACACCTTGAATGTTGGCAATCAAATATCGAAATTGAAAATTTTGTTTAACAAATGCTTTACTCAATTTGAAACTCAACAGAATCCACAACAAATCGACAAAACTGAACAGTGCACATGCACAAATTAGACAGTACGTACTTAGTCTGTATGTAAAAATATTTTTTTATGGTTCATCATATCACGATGTCTCGTAAATACTTGAATTGAAATTTAAAAAAATAAATACGAAAGAGAACAGTGAAAGGAATTTTAATTTCTTTACATATATAATCTCATTCTCATTACTCGTGTAAGTTCATATGCAGGTATGAAAATATATAAATATATTATAAATATAAGGCTTATATTGACGTCTTTACTTTCCGACACTGTCATTCCATTTTCCCTCCTCTCACCAGTTCAATCTTTGTTGAGTAAGTAAATAAACAAATTTATATTGCAACACATTTCACGTGCCTGCAAGGTAAATAACTAACAACGCATAAGGTCATGTGTATCAGAGATAGCAAAGCTGATGGCAGTCTTTCACTTATCGAATCAGCAGCAGACAGAAGCTCGTAAATTTTAGCGCACATTTCCTTCCCCATTGACATATTGATAAATAAATTTTAATCGGATTTTCAAAATACGAAATTAGAAGATACTTTAAATTGAATTGATTGGGTATGGAAATTGGAAATTATTTTACAGTCTTGGAAGTAATTAGTGAATGAGATTAGTTGAGTTGATATGAATCTATATGAAATGATAGGAGATGACTATAACGGAGTTCATTTACCTGTCTTAATGTTAAGTTAATGGAAAATAAAAAACAACACTTGACTACTTAAATGGCTATTTTTCAATCAGTAATGCATTAAAAAAATGATTGGCCGGAGCATTTCCCAAAATATTTTTCGCCTTTAGTCAAGCAGAATAAAAAAATCGAAGGTCCACAGCAAATAATAACAAATCTACTGCGCCCCATATTTTAATCTCATGAAAATAACAAAATATAACCTTATCTCTGTGTGTATGCGCACAAGAGCAATAATATTTTCTACGTCTATGCCACTCAATTCCTTCCTTTGCAACTTGAGACCTAGTTTTGCCATTTCCTGAATCAGCCGCCGCCGCCGCGCAACTGTCATTGCCACCGCAGCCGTGTCATTTATTGCTGAACTTCGACTGAACGAGCAGTTGGCATAGCGCCAAAACTATTTTTTCCGAGATATAAAAAAAGATGTGGAATAACGTGAATCTCAACGACCCATACATAGTGCAATTACATACACACATATTTAAATAGATATGTATGTAACGTTCGCCGTTGCAAGTGGAGAATTGCACCATCGGAATCACTTTACTCACAGTGCGGATCAAGACTAATTTGCCGGATTATATAAATTCGCATTGAGGATAAGCACGAAAGGATGAGCACTTTGCACGAGTAAGTGGAAAAAGTCGATTAGTTTGAAAGTGCGAATTTGCGCGGTACTTTCTTTTGTTGCTTTTCGGCAGCTTTGCAATGTCAACGTGTTAGTGAAAGCAGAACGTTTCATTCAAATTTGCACTTTTTTATTAAAACTAGCTTTTCCTATGTAAACAGGGGTGATTTCTGTTGTTGCTTTTATCGTTGTTGTTATTTGAGTGGATGCTGTTGTGAGATGCACAAATTTGCTTGCAATTTTCCGGTACTTGAAGAGGGTACTCATACGGCTTTAGCTTAGTGTGGCAAACACTTGCGAGTGAAGACGCAGCTTTAGTTTTCAAGCGTTAGGTAATGTTTGAAAAACTGCACGTGAAATGAAAAACTTGTCGAAAAATAAAAATAAATTCTAAATAAAATTCTCTAGTTGAATGCTCGCCAGTAGCTTTGAAGGACGACAAAAATGCGCTTGTGTGCGTTCATCATACAACCACTGCCACATCTGCATCAGCAATTTGCGCGTAAATGACTGAATCGTTATAATGTAAATTTTAGGAGAGGTGAAGAGTGGACGGAGCATCGTAAAAGGAGAGTGACAACAGCTGTCAACAGCAGAATTGTTGTTGTTATGTTGCTGCTGTGCAAAAGAGTTGCAAGTCAAGCAGCAATAATCTGTCACACATACATTTAGTATAGTCACTGAGGCAGGCGAAATATGCAAGGTTCGAATAGAAGTACAGTTCAAGTGTCAGGGTGGCGCCAATATATATAGTTAGGCACATATAAAGTGTAAAATAAGCGACGAAACCAAGACTTTCAAAGTAAAACCAAAAAGAAAACAAAGGTAATAGTGAGAGTATGCACGAGGAAGCACAAGCACGAATAAAAAGAATATAGAAATAAACCGCTTTTAACTAGCCCACGAGGCAGTCGATAGCCATGACGCCGACGGGTGGATTTCTGTTCACTTTTAAGTTGTGGTGTTGCACTTTACCAATGCCTCACTCTTAGCACGAGTTTAGTTCAAGCATAGCATATGCCCCTTGCTGATTGGTTCTGCTGCTGCTGCTGACAATTTGAATACAAAATTAGGAATCGCGGTGAACGAAGGAGGAAAGATAAAACACTTTTATTGAGCTATCAGAATTTGTTTGTGTTTTTATCTATATATTTGCTACCATGAGCATATAGAAAGTGCTGATGCTAAGTAGATGAAATTATTGCGAGGAAATGTTTATATTTTATGCGCAGAGTATCTTCCTTTTCCTAAGTGGTCTTACCTTGGTGGTTTGTCGAAACAAATTTTAATCTGATGGCGTTAAGTCAGAGTGAGGTGGATGTGTCATCAGTTCCCAATTGATCTGAAGTTATCTTAATGGAGCATTGAGCCTTTGCGATTTCCAAGATCTAGCAATTCTTTATTGATGTATTCATTAATTTTTCGAAAGTTTATAACAGTATCAAATAAACAGTTTGGTTATTTGAAAGCTTAAAGTACTCGAATCATGAATTTCTTCTGTGTTAATGCTTCTGGTGAGGTCGAATTCCTTTAATTCGTGCGGGACCCAAATATCAAATTTATTTTCATAACTAAAATATTTTTTCGATCAAACTTTTTGTTCGATTATCCGATAATGTTACAAAAAGATTTAGGTTACTATTTTCCATATTTTAACATATTTTTATGAGTTCGGAATTTCTACTTCGACCAACAGCCAAAAAAAAAACGAAAGAGCAGATCCAGACATTTTAATCTAGATCATGAGAATAGCGTTAAAGTTTCTACGCTTGAAGTTCTCAAAAACCACCAACCTCAATTTACGCAATAAATATAGGTTTTAATTTATCAATAAATAAACATTTTCTTTACATTATATTCCGTTGAAAATTATTGCCGTATGCTACTACATACGAGGTCTGTTCAAAGGAAATGGTGATATTTGAATTTTTTGACTTATTTACTTGTACTTATTTATTCATCAATATCTACTTTATGCCCTTCAAAGTAATCACCTTTGGATATAATACATTTGCGCCAACGCTTTTTCCAATCCTATGGCCATCAGCACTTTCTTCGATTCTGACTTGATCTCATCAATTGTAGCAAACCGCTTTCCTTTCATTAGCTTCTTTAGTTTTGGGAATACGAAAAAGTCGCAGGGAGCCAAGTCTGGTGAACACGGGGGTTGAGGCATGTTTACAGTTTTGTTTTTGGTGAAAAAAATTACGAAAAAGCATTGATGTGTGAGCTGGTGCACTCTCGTGATGCAGAATCCACAATTTGTTTTTCAATATCAATGTTTTGAGCTGTATTGCTTCACGCAAACGTTGTATAACTTCCTTGTAGTATTCCTTATTAACTGTATGACCTTTTGGCAGGAACTCATAATGCACCACATCATTATAATCAAAGAAAACAGTGAGCAAAACATTCACATTTTCCTTTGAACAGACCTCGTATTACTAAATATATCATATTATGTGTATAAGAGCTGTTTTTCAATGTTTTTATTTTATTTATTGATGGAATGTTTGCCGTTAAAAAAAAGTTGGGAGTCACTAGTTTAAAGTCTAAGCTTGAAAATAGTGTATTAATGTAAGCCCAGCCGTCACGGCTACAAGAAATATATATGCGGTCCATCTTTTTCAGTTATCTATAATATAACCCTTGAATATAGTTTAAGATTCTGGGTCGCGTACAGCTCTGCTTTTTATATAGTTTTCAAACATAGAGTAGAAAAATATATTTCTAAGATAGAAAAAAAATAAAAATAAGTAAATAATACGATTTTATGTTTTGTAACAAATTACATAAAAATTAATCATTTAACAGTTAAATGAATTACTTTTTACACTTTATATGTACCTCGTCGTCGTATATACGATGTAAAACAAGAAAGAACGACTGTTTTCTGCCATGCCGAAGTGTTTATACTTTTCACGAACATATCAAATTTATTGCGAAATTTCGATTTTGACGATGTTTAGTGCCTATATTTATTGAATTTGCGGGAGCAGAAATACGAAATTTCACACCAATAGAGGGTTTTTAAGCGAACTTTTAACCCAAAACCTCATATCTGAATGAACCGATTAAATGGGGATATATGATGCAGTCCTCCGAATTCGATGGTTTCCAGTGTCAATATTTATTAGAATATTCGTGAAGAGTTTACCATATTTTACACTATTAAATTATGTTTTGGGAGCTTTTGACACAAAACCTGATTCTGAACGAATCAGTTGTATGGAGGCTTATTATATAATCTTGCCATTTCGATGAATTTCGGTGGTAATATATATTAGAATATTCGTCAATAGCATACTATATCACCATTTTTATATGTTGTTTTGTGGATTTTTTACCGAAAATTTGATATCTGATTTAATCGGCTGTATGAGGGCTATTCGATATAGTTTTCCGTTTTCGATCATTTTAAGTACCACTGTTTAAGTCATTATATGTATGAGAAATACTCAACTTTATGGTCTTCGCTATTTTATTGAGGTATTTATGACCCAAATCATATCTCTGAACAAATCTGTTTTATGGGAGCTATATGATATGGTAGACCGATCCAGGCGGTTCCCACAAATGATATATATATTACAAAAATAAACTCGCATACTAACAAAATGAAATATCTCATAAGCTAGGAGACTGACTAGTTTCCGGACAGACAGACGGAAAACGGGCATAGTTTAATCAACTCAGCTCGTCATTCTGATACGATCAGTATAAATTTTCTTCTTCTGTTTCCTACATATTTCGGGCATGTACATGGAGGTTATAAATATGACTGCAATAACATGTACACATATACATATATATTATTTACACCATTTCCTTTTTTTACCGACATTACGTTTTATTGTTGCATGCAAGTGTCAAGTAAATTTATAAATCAATCGGTCAACAGTAATCGTTACATATACTTAAACTCAATTTTTATTGCTTTTTTTGTACATATGCGATTTTTTTATTTTTTTTTATTTTTATTTTTTTGGAGAATATTTGTTCTTGCTAAATTCAGTATTTCTTTTCTTTCGTACTTCGTTGAGTTTTTTCAGTAGAAGGTTATTTTTCTTGGTAAACTTTCAATGGCAGTGAACGGAGACGTAAAATCTAGTTGAGTAATTTTTTTTTCTATTGTATGCAGAAACTACAAATTGTCACTGTTTTGTGAGCCTCTAAGCATCCTGGTGGGGCTTCTGTTTGGAATGCAGCCAACTTCGTGCTCGTTTCCACAGTTACTCATAGCCTTGGTTGAGCTTGATGTGTATTGTACAATTTTCATATATACTCATTTATTGAAACAAAACATCTACCGTGCATTTTAGTGTAGTTGACTTATGGTAATCTGATTGTGTGAGTATTTAAGCTTTTTTTGGATATGCGAAGCTGCACACGCACACGTATTTTAATGTCTACTACTGGTGCTATTCTTTTTCCAAGCAATTCATTTTCATTTGCGCTCTATTCATCAGTTTTCCGCTGTCAGCATATTCTCTTTTCCAATTTTTTCGTAATTTCGCTGGGTCCATCCTATTGTTCCAAAGCTTCCATTTGTATCCTATTTAACCATTTTCTCCTTCACTTATACATAATTGCGCGCATATGTGTATGTCAATGCACTGTCAACTATGTATGTAAAAGTATAAACGTTAATACATTATTTCATTGTGTTAATTAAATTCGATGGGGCTTATATCGGTCTTAAAAGCCTTATATTTACATTATTTATTACAAGAACACAATTGCAATGTTTTAGCACCTGTTTACTTATCGCCTTAAAATAGGGTTTTCATTAATTTGTATACGTTTACGGGGCGACCGCAATTAGAAAATTTTCAATATTGCTTGAAACTGGACTCTTCCGAATGGTAGTACGCAATGCTAACCACTCCGCTACTGCAGCCGCATCGAGCATAATTTTGATACCAGACACGATTTTGCTATTCACTAAAGCAGAGTATCAAAATATTCGCAAATAACTCATTATTGAATGTGCTGTACTTAGCTTTTACCTGAAACAATTGTTTAAAAAAAAATTAAAACTGAAACATCACCAATCGATTAATAAACGGAGTCACCTCCATGTGTATACATATAGGGATTCCCAATATGAGAGATATGATTTCTTTAAAAAAAACACTAATTGTTAAGGAAATTCAAATGTTTTTTATTTAATGTGAGGTACAATCGATACAATTAATTTCGGAATATAATATCATTCAAATGGCCTCCACGACTTCTTTTGCAGGAACGAATTCGATGAACCTAATTTTTGAGCACTTTTCCACTAAATCAAGTCGTATGTCATGAATAGCACGTTCAATATTGACTTTTAAAGCTTGAATAGAGTCTTCTCGAAGGCAATTCAATGTCACAATTTCTTGAAAGAATCGAATCTCCAAACCTTTCTCGCAATAATTCGGTTGCTGCATGTGCTCAGTGACACGTAGCCCCGTCTTGTCGATAAGAGATGTTGTTAAGACCAATTTCTTCCAATTGTGGCCATAAAAAGTTGGTTATCATCGATCTATACCGCTCTCCATTAACAGTAACGGTGCTACCAGCTTCATTTCGAAAGATGTACGGACCAATGATTCCACCAGACCAAAAACCACACAAAACTGTCAATTAGGTAATGTAATGGTTGTTCATGAATAATTTGTGGATTTTCTTCGCACCAGAATCGAATTGTTTATTTACCGCACCACTCAAATGAAAGTGAGTCTCATCGGAGAAGATGGTTTTCTTAAAAAAAAATTGGGTCCATCGAATTCGTTCCTTCAAAAGAAGTCGTGGAGGCCATTTGAATAATTTTATATTCGGAATTTAATTGTATGGATTGTTTTTCACATTAAGTAAAAAACATTTAAATTTCCTAACAATTAGTGTTTTTTTCCACTCTTATTGGAAAACTCTATATATATACAATATATGTTTGAAGAATTAAAAATTATTTACTACTAATACGGCAGTTTAATACGGCTGTAGTCATGCTTATGGATATGCATGTATGTCGTCGGATTCGTGGTGGGAGCAATTAGGATCGACGACGATGGAACGGATATTTATTTTCCCAATTATGAAAAAATTCGAACAGCCCGTCTGAAAAACAACAAAGTGGCGGTTGCCAATTGATTGTAGGTCGAGCTACTCATAGGCGGTGGCGAAGAACTGACAACCTACATGCATAAGCTTTTTCGCACACAATATAGTCGGACGAAACAATTTCAACACAGTTCACTTGACTAAAAAATTATTCCTAACATTAATCTACGACTAGAAAGTGTGGGTAAATTTATAAGTTCTAAGCGACTAGTATACGGAGAAAGATTTTGACGATAATCCCATTGCAAATGACGCAAAGCGAACAACAAAAAGTGTTTTTGAACGGACTCAATTTTATCACAATGGAATTTATAATTAGGTTCCACACAACCGAACAAAACTCCAATATTGGTCTTTCGTAATATAAGGGTCTCTGAATTCTTTAGACCATCGCTATACAAAGGCAAGGGCACCTTTAGCTTTTAATACAGTTGTATTAATATGAAGATAGAAGTTGAGTTTAGTATCCATTATTACACCCAAATCAACAAAATTACATACTTGCTCTAGACTATATTTGTTTAAATTGTGATTGAAGATATTTTCGGGTCACTAACATGATTTTGCATTTAATAAGGTTTAGAGGCATATCATTGTTAATACACCAAGTTAATAATAATTCTTATTATTAATCCCAACGGTTTACCCACTTGCCCATCCGCACAACGGGCGCTGTCCGCATGACGTACGGAACTTGTTTTATTTTTCATCAATGCCTAGTTACGATGAACTAAAAAAGTTCAGCTACAGAGCAAAATTCATCAGCTAATTTTTAAGAATTATTTCAAATATAAAATGTTATGTGACGATTAGTTGAGAGTCGACAAAATAGTTTTCTTAATATGAAAAAGCGAGTCAGATATTTAAAAATTATTTAAATCGATTTGTAAGATTGAAAAAGCTTTACATCATAGGCATATAATAAAATATTTGAATATTTTATAACTGAAGACAAATCGTTAATTGATAACAAGAACAGAATCGGTCTAAGGTGGCTACCTTTCGGAACAACATACGATACATCAATTATGTCAGAAAAGGTATATTTAACTAATACTCTGTCGCATAAAGTCGGTATATATAACAACAGTATTCTTGTTTTCCCTAAATCCATTTCCCTTTACAAAACTGGAACTGGTATTTGATGTAAATATGGAAAAAGTTAATTGGGTAGTAATAATGGCTTCAAAAAGATTTGGTACAGCAGATATCTTTGCTATTCCTCTATAATTTTCAATCGAGGATCTTCTATCATCCTTATGCAACGGAATAATAAATAATCTTTTCCATATCAAACGCAAAATGCCTTTTTTTAGTGATGCATTAAAGAGGTTTGTCAAAGGTCAGTACGAATTTTCAGCACAATATTTAAGAAAGCATGTTGGAATCGTGTCAGAACCGTAACTGAAAGAACTCTTTAAAGCATTTAACTGCCATAACACATCTTCGGGAGAAACAATTGGGGTATTAATTGAGGATAAAAATGCTTTTGACGGACGAAGTTGCTTCCAGGTGAATTTATAGGGTAATTAAACTTGAAAAATTGTGCAAACATATTCTGGCTAAGATAATATGCCTTTGCAGTTAACGAAATCATAAAGCATCTTAGGATTACACACAATGTTCCCTTTAACCTTAATTAAGTAATCGTTGTAACAATTATTCTTAAGTTCAAAGTACTTATAACGGAGCTTAGAGTATTTCATATAGTCTACAGGCGAGCTAATTTTTTATATAGTTTAAAATGGAGAGACTAATGGGCACATTTAGTTAAAACAGAAGAACAGGTGGGAAAATTGTGCGGAAAATATATGGTGTTTTTCGCAATGGCAATGTCGAATATCGCATCCAATGGAACGATTAGCTATGAGAGATGTACGGCGTCATTGACATATTTCAACGAATCTAGAGACAGAGGAATAGAAACACATTAACTCCGTTGCAATAATCCGTTGCAAAGACCTGGTTTCGCTTTGTAATTCCAATTGACGCCAAACAGCGAAAAAAGGCAAGAAAATTCCACTGTTGGTAGCTCGAAGCTACAATCACGTAAGCGGTAACACCCCCAGAGAGATACATTAATATGCAATAGTTATTAAAACAATAAAATCTGTTATAGATTTAAAAACTTTTGCTTAAGCTTAGATGCATTAAATGTTTCGTTATTGATGAATGATTTTCTGATTGGTAGGAAAATTTATTATAACTTTTAAAAATGGTTTTTGTTTTATGTTTTCTTTAAATTTTTGAACAGCTTTTACATAAAAACGGATATATTATGAAACAAATTGTTTAATTTTGTGCCTTAATGCAAACTTTTTAATACTAGAGACTGTTTACCGCTCCAAGGTTCAGTAGTTTATTATGAGTACCGCGTGGCGTAAGAGTAAACAGTTTGTCTTTGATGAACCAAAAGTATATACTTATTTAAATACTTGACGACCCGGTTAAGTTATTTCCCCATAACAGTATTTGAAGGAGCAGATTGAGGATTTTAAAAGTTTTTTGAAACGGACATGTATTTTCTAGATTCACCTAGAACTAATCAATTTAAATTGTGAGGTGGTAGACCAGGCGCCTCCTAGGAGCGAAAGCGGCTGACGGCTTCATCTTCGTTTACTATACATCTACGCAAATTCAGCATCAAATAAAAGTGATATTCTCTTTCAGAAATTCAAACAAAACAACCCATAAATAAATTGTGTTTGCAAATAGATCGATACCTGTTCCACTTTCGGAAAGGAATGGAATTGAGAGCAAATCGAAACAAAAATTCGATCTTTCCGCAATGATCGGTTCCAGGCTTAATTACTGCATGAAAACGTGTTCAGCATGCTTCTTATATTATTTTCCTGACGAAGCTAAATCCAAAAATTTTAAAATCAAAATCATTAGAGACTATGTTTATTTCCGTAAATTTATTAACTTGGAAAAATAAAAAAAATTTACAAACTTCAATTGTAAGAGAGTTGGAAATATTTAAAAAAATCTGAATTTGATAAATATTATATGTACATAAGAAATTTAACTTTTTTATTTTTTTTGCATATACTTGTACATAGATATGAATTTGGTCATTTTATATAGTTAAATAAAATAGTTCTATATACATATAAAAAAAAATTTTGGTTGTCGGACCTAACAAACGAAATTTTGTTTATAATAATAATAGCAAAATTTGACGGTATCAACAGTCCAACTTTTATAAACTTCAACAAAAGGATACAGGAAAAAAAGGTATAAAAAAATCCAAGCATTTGAAATGTTGCTGCAGGCCAAACTTGCATTTAAAGCGTTTCTCCGCAACTAAATTGCCCTAGTTTTCGCTACAAGGAACTATTTCGCTATAATTGTTGTTGTTTATTGTTTTCATTATATTTTAGTTGGAGTCCAGTACATTTTGAATATTTAAATTAATTTTCTGTTTTTGCCACTTAACCAACTAGTGAATGTGTTGAGTTGTTCATTGTGCTAAATTCGCTGCTCAGCTGCCATTATTTTGCTCCGCTGTTCTATCCTTCTGTGTAGTGGTTTTGTACTTAAGATTTTAAAACTTTTTAGTGTGTTTTGCTTTGACGAAAGATATTTCTCTCTGTTTTTGCTGAATTTTACATTAACTATTTTGTTGCAAGCTGTTTTTAAGTACTTTTTATTTTTCTGTTTTTTTTTTGTTTTTTTTTTGAAGTCAGCGTAGTTTTTCAGGCGAATTATTTTACTTTTCCTTTAATTAGCAAATTTTTTTAGTTGTTGTTATGTGCTTAAAGAAGTAGTGAAATTGCTGAAATGATAAACTTGTTTACTATCCTTAGAAATTTAATTTCTTAACCGCAAATGACACAAGATCTCAAATAAATTATTTGGTATTTTACCACAATCTTACTAATACTCTAATTCAAATTTTCAGACATTAATCTCATTTCAGTCACATATGTAAATGTATAAAAAAAGTTTTAGTGGCAAGAACAACAACACAAAAAAGCAAATGCCACATGTCCATCAAATGTCAGCAAAATAACATTATTACGCCATGTTGAACGAAGTGACTTTATGTAGTTAAAATTCACAAACGTTTATGACTTGCAGAAAAATGTTTAACAACTTCAATGCTCATGTAAATTCAACACTTATAAACACACTTCTACTATATATATATTCATAATTATGTATTATATAAAGACAAGGCTTAGGAAATCATTTAGAATCGAAAGTATGTGTTTGTGGTGACAGTTGATTAAAAATTTACAAAGTATATATTTGCTGCTTGGTATTGGTTTTTGAATACTTAATCAACTTGTATTTTCTTTCGTTAATTATATGTATACATATATATAAGATTAAGTTTAAATCATACGAAAAGTCGTAAATCTGAAATTTTTTCTCCTTTTAAGTTTACAATATTTATATAAAAAGCAGATTTATAACAACAAATAATGAAACAATACTGAACATGGCCCAAAAAGCTAATATTTGAGACTAAAGCTTAATATTAGGTACAACTGAACTTGATGAAAACCTCTTAAATAACAATATATAAATGTTATTTTTCAAGTTTTCCAGTTAATACTTATTTTTACAGTTATAGAGTATCAGTAAGTTTCTCTATCTTTTTCGGCCATTTCGCATTGCAGCATTTCCTCAATTTGAATTCATAACAAATTAATGAAACTGCATCGAAATTTTTTAGAAAAAAATTTGAAAGTGAAAAAGAATTTTAGAGTGACATATTATATACTAAAGATTTATAAGCGGAAAGAAGTTCTCGAATAATTTGTCGCTAGTGGTCAGCTTTTCGAATTTATAAATATTAATATAAAATCCATGATATTTCGTTTCTGAAAACATTTGAGTTATCACATTTTTGTATTTAGTAATATATTTTTGTTGCCAATATTTTTAATCAGAATTTAGTTATGTCAAGCACAACAAATATTTTGATATTAAACAGCAACAAGAAGCCATAAAAATGTCGGAAGAAAAATAAACAAGTGTGATATACCTGATGAAATATATTGAATTGCCTAAGAAAAAGAGAAAAATAATTTGAAAGTTCATTTACTCGTACAAAGGATACCATAAAATATTTCATAGTGCTTAAAATAACAAAATATAAATAGAGAAATATCAAAAATGTTCCAACATTTCCCTTTTTCTCTCACTTGTATATCAATATATGTATTTTGTAAAATATTTATTTTAATATTGCAAATAATAACCTTGACTAAAAATTCAAATTTTGTGACATGCAGCTAAATATGCATTTACATACATACATATATGTATATACATTATTATATAGATATGATAGGTATATGTTTTATATTCACAAACATTTGCTTATATTTATTACCATACTCTGCAATTTTCATTGCAATTCCCCATAGCTGTTGCACACCACAACGCTATCAAACACTGACCGGCAGCGGTATGCAATAACAGTTGGGTCAGTAAGGCCAGTAACTGCAAAACCGCACAAATACAGACCTCAATATTCCCTGAGCATCGATTGCTTTATTTATTTTTAATTTCCTGTATTTTCGCTTTATATTTTTCGTATTGACCTGCTTTTTGTGGTGTTTTTCAACTTCTCCTACAAGTTTTTCAAGTAACAATTTTCGCAGAATGAATTTTCATGTGTGTCAATTAATCCGTTCACAAAGGGTTTAGAATTGCAGTAAATTGCCTTGGGAGATATTTTATTAAAATCAAGTGTTCAAATTTAATCAATATTTTGCAAGTGAAAGAATAAGTACTTATTTTTCTTTTTTCTTAAATGTACTTGAATTTAAGAAGAATTTTTCATTCAAACGATGATTTTAAAATAAATTAAATAATTTTTTGTTTTTGGTTAAAAGTAAATGAGCTGTATACAAAGGCCTATTTTTGTTAGAAAATTTATTTTTAATTGAATATTTTGTTAGACAACAAAAAAAAATTGGTAGAATTTACAGCTGTGTCGGAGATCACCACATCTCCTCATCAGACTTGTTTTGCCAGGAATCGAACCGACGGATTCTGGCATCACAGGCGAGTGCTCTAACAACTGGCCAACGTCTGCCATGTAATCTGTTGTTGTATTATTCAATTTTTTACTAACCAACAACTATTAAGTGCGCTAATATTTAGCCACTTTTTTACTTAATGTTGGGTTACCGAGTATTTTGCAATCATGCATACATACAGCTCATTTACTTATAACCAAAAACAATTACAGGCCGCATTAAACAATCCATAATATATAAGTCGAGCCCGTTTTGAAAAAGACAATTTCGAGAAAAGCACGTTTAAATTTTCGCGAAGAGACCGAGCCGATTTGGATACCGCGTCAGAAAAATACCTTTATCTCCGAAAACAATTTGAATTTTGAAAAATTCTCTTACAGACATATGTTTAAATAGTTAAACTTTAAAAATATGCAAAAAAATAAAAAATTTCAAAATTCTAAACTAGAATACCCCCTCAAAATATTCTCTTCGAAGTTTTCGATATGAATTCATTATATATAAATATATATAACGGTACAAGTTTTAATTTATTTACTACATATCTACATAAGGGAAATTGATCTGTTTACGCACTTGTCCTTCTCAATCTTTGTGAAATAAAATACAAAAGCTTTTTGAATTAGAATATTACAACACATTTGGTGCATTAATTCAACAAAACATTACAATGTCTTAAACTAAACAGTAAAATTAATTACGCTTAAAAGAAATGTTTTATTTACTGTCGTTGCTCATAACCACGTGCGTGTTTGGTAATGGTTGTATAGGAAATCTCAATTTTTATTAGCAGTACCCTGCTTATATAAAAAATGCTTACCGGAGCAGGTAGTATTAGGAGTATTAGGGCTGTGCTCACAGTAACGTTAAGCGCATGCTTAACAAGACCTGAGGTTTAGCACTTTGATAAAATGAAGGTTCATGTCTTCGTATATGATGAAACCAATTGCAAATGAAGGCTTACACCTTTCATAACAAAACCTCGAAATGGATTTTTGTGTCATAAATCTGTTTTTAAGGGTGTTAACAACATATACCCTATTTATGGCTTTCATACTTTAGTACCTTCAGCAGATGTCTCACTCATTGGAATGCTTGGCTTCTTGTTGTTGTAGTGTAATAAAAGTCCACACTTACTTTTTGAACAATCAATGAATAATCTCCATTAATGAAGAACATACTTTATAACCATTTTTTTACGATAACCAATTATTTTTACATCAGGTACCAATAAATTAGCTCTTCATCCATCCAATTTCGTGATATTTGTGCCATATTTTTGCTAGCTTCAGGTGATTCATAATCAGAATCACGTAATTCTGTTATTAAATTTGCAAACAATATTGAAAGTGTATCAGGCCTTGGTGGTGGTACTGGAATAGCATCTGTATTTGGTAATGGAGATTTTACATAATCATAGCAATTTGCTTCATCACGCTCAGACCTTGTTGTACACGATATAAAATATAGTATGGAATACATATGTAATTATTTCTCTATGAAATTAAATAAAACAAAATTACATAAATCATTTCAAATTATTGAAATACCAAAACTTAGTGGTCCTTTTTTTTCTTTGTATACAGATACGTAAATCATCACAGCAGTCTCTACACATTTCTTTAGGTACCCCATTTAGGTTTTGTATTACTGGCCAAATACTGTTCATACCATTCTTGCAAACTTTTACTTATTCCAGTAAGACTATTTGCTTTAAAAAAAACACAAACACAACAATAATGTTGAAAATTTTGCAAAAAATTATTCATTTTTCATTTAGTTTATATCACAATATATGAGTAAGAACCACTAGTTTGTATAGCTCTTCGGAAAATTCCAACTTCAAATGGCAGTTGAGTCACAGGAGCCAACTGTTGGTGGCATGAATTACTTTAAACAGTTATAATATATTATTTGAAAAAATTATAGGTTGAAATATATTTAATAACGATTTTTGCAAAAGCTCCCTACAGGCGATCGTAGACAGCATGGGGTTAAAAACACCTAATTTCTTGTACTTTTCCATGAAACATTATAAAAAAATAGCAAAAATTGTATTAAAGTTTCAACTATCGTGAGTTTTAGGTAAAAAAATACATCGAAAATGAATTTCCGAAGCCAAAAACAATAGGTATGGAATTTTATTACAGTTTTCCTGTATACAGGGTGTTTAAACTTTAAATCCGCATAAAAAATCCAGATCTATGGAGCAAAAACCTGTTTTGGGGTTTTGTTATGGTAGGTGTAACCCCTTCTTTGCAATTAGTTTCATCACATAACTAGAATCTTGTTGCACTGTGTAATTAGTGAATACAAATACCGTAATTTCTACTACTGCACCGCATAGTCGAAGTAGTGATGTCTATTGCATCGAAATATTAGCAAAAACAACGCCTTTTGCCAACCACAGTAGAAATTAATGTCTTTTACTTTTCCTGCACTCATGTTTTTATTTCTCGCTTTTATGAATACCTCTTAGTGGTGCAAAAACCATTAGATGTCTTTCCATTAATGCCAAAAAGTACTAATCACTGTATATAAATAAATAAAACCATTGAATTTCGAAATTTTTCGATTTAAAATTATACATTATTTAGTATTTTTTTCTTTACTAAACATGGAAATTTAAATATTTTCGTACTTCTTCGCTGCTTTAGCTCACACGCTTATCCACAAAATACAAAATAATAATAATTTACTAATATATGTAAGGGATTTTTTTTTGCATTTACAAGACAATATGTTTCAACTTCCCCAAAAATAATTTTCTTATTTACTTTTTAATGGAAGTTCTGAATCTTTTTTTCATTAAATTAAAATCGTCAACTTAACTTTTTATTCGTAATTGAAACATTCTGTGAAAAGTTGTGAATCTAAAATCAGTAACTTTTCCCAACTAAGTCACGCGTATACTTAAAGGTATTTATGCAATTAAGTACTTAGTATATAAGTTCTGAGACCTGCCACCTCGGTTATACGGGCAAGAAAGCAGTCGAATCGCCCGTGAAAAGTAATAAAAATAAACTGCTTGTTACATAGTACATGAATTACATTTTCTCTAGCAACTTTTTAAGATATACCAACAACGAACAACCAACAACTTTTTAAGCAAGCGCATAAAATAAACAAATAAAAAATAAGCAATATTAGAGACAAAAGTAATTTTACGTACTTGTAGTAGCAAACTAGCACAGAAAACACAAATAACAGGGAAAATCAAAAAATCTGTAAAGCTTAATGTTGAAAGAAAAGTGATAAACAGAAAGCTTTGTAAGTTACACTAAGCCAAGCACTTCTATTGCAGAAATGTGAAATATAACGAAAAGAAAATAAAACAAGACATAAAAGTGAAAAAATGAAGTAAAGTTCAAGTGGGCTGTTTTATAGTATAAATAGAAGAAACCACTAAATTTAGGAAATTAAAAACCATATGAAACTGCCTTAAAATATGCAACAAACTTTTAGTAATTCAAAGCCTACTAAGTAAATATCATAGTATTTCTATTAAAGTGCAACAACAACGAGTAAATATCTATCTACTGCTAATTTTTTTCATAACTACTGGTAAACCAAAAAAAAACTTATAAGGAAGAAGCGAAGTGTAAAATAAAAAAAATTAAAACAAAAAAATTACAGTTAAATAGTTTCAAAGCAAACAAGTGATCAAATAGCAATTAAAAAGTTTATACAATAAAAAAACCTAATAAATATATGTATGTATAAGTAGTCGAACTTCTTTTACAAAACAAAAACAACAGGTTTTGTTTGATAATATAATGAAACAATAAAAAAATTATGAAACTACATATTTTTCAACTAATTGTATAAATATTCATAGCAAGAACAAAGAAGTTCAATACAACAAACACTAAGCTAGCAATATAAAACATAAGAAAATTTAAATAAAAAAGTGAAATAATTTTTTTAATAAAACAATGCAAATAACGGTTGCTTACAAATTAAAAAATTTATAGTAACACATTTTATAACCTTAAATTGAGATCAAAAACTAATTTATCAGCGTAAAATAATGTAAACACAAATTAATTGTTATTACAATCACAACAAATTTTTTTAGAAACTGTTCACTTTATGTGCATGAATGTGCAAAACAAATATAAGGTAAAATAATAAAAAAATAAATATAAATAATTTAATTGAAATTTGAATTTTTCGGTGTATAAAAACGTCCTACGCAATATTTTTTACCTTCCTCGCAACATTTCATTGCACGCGCACAATTAAATATTGCAATAAGCAGCCGGAGGAATGCCGTATATAGATAGTCTGCAATGAAGCATTCAAATTTCATTGGCCGACGTCCGTTTGTGCACACAATGGGAAAACACAGCAGATAAAAAAAAGATATATTAAAAGAAAACATTACGAATAATTTCGGCTTGAGCAGAAAATAATACAACGAAGAACAATAAAAAGCTCCTAAAGTCACAACAACAACAACAAAAAATTAAAAACATAGCAATCAACAGAGGACGCACGCTCACACTCATAACGGCATTTCAAAAAATGCCCATAGCAACCAAAACCGCCACAAAACCAAACTCGCAACAGCAACAATCAACAACCGCCAACACCAACATGACCATGCACGATGACAACAACACTGCTACGCATGCCAGCAGCAGCAACAGCCACCACAACACAACCACAACATCTACAGCAAATAATTCACGCGCCGCCGTCGTCTCCTCCGCCACCATCAACCTCAATAATAGCAACGCTGCCAACTTAGGTGGCGGCATATCATCGCAACCGCCACTACAACCGCCACCACCTCCACCGCCCGCGCTAAGCAGCGGCAATCTGGGCGTACTAAATGGTAGCATCGGTATTGTCAGCGCTCATGCTCACTCGTCGCACGCGTCGTACGGTCATGCACCGAGCGCTGTTATGGCCAATGCCACCGCCGCCCTAGCCACCAACGTCAACGCCACCGGTGGCAGCTACTACAATATGCCAACATACGCCAATATAACGGTTATACCTTCAAATATATCTGTTGCCGCCGCTGCTGCCTCCAATGTTCAGTCAGCGAATGCCATCAATGCCAATGCGCCTATAGCCGTTTTGATGGGTGGATTGTCTGGGGGCGCTGCGACGGGCGCAATAACAACAACAGGCGGCGGTAGAGGTGGTGGCGGTGGTGCCATTGGTGTTGGCAACACTAATGACAACAACAATAATATGGATAATACAAGCGAGGAATCGAATGCCGTGACAATTTACAGGTAAACGCTACATGCAGTCAAACCAAGTAACGCCACGATGTTAAGGCTAGTGGGAAGGGTTGAAAAAAGAAAGTAGTAAAATAACTCGAATTGTTTCGTTATTGAAAACAACAATTTAATCTTGTTGCCTGCAATTGACTTTTATTCCATACATGACTGAACTGATTGAAAGTTCTTATACTCCTGTGAACAATCCATGCGATTGAAATGTTACGTATCTGTTATCTTCTCCATGTCCTTGCTATAATCCACAGTAGTATTTTTTCTTGCAATCGCTTAATTGTATCAACAAATAGGGAATACTATATATTCGTATGTATGGAGGGAGCCCACTTTGATCTTTGAATATCTATTGAGTATCGACTAACAAAGCTTGAGGGTGACAAACAGCATAACCTATCCTTTCTACTGTCGAGCTTGGATGATTACAGAACAGATTTTGGCAAATCGTGGAGACTGTAAGACCGGACTGTCACAGATCATTTCAGGAGATGGCTAAACAGTGCAGATCATATTTTTATAGTCAAAAGGGCATATAGGTAAATTGTGCCGTAAATTCACTTGCTGGATAAGATGCCAACAAGCAGATTCTTCCAGGTAAAGAATGCACTTTTATCACATAGAAGCTGATACTAAGGGAATCAATACATAGATAGGCCTAACCTAGTACACCATCCTAAATAATATTTCTGAGTCTATGTCGAGGCAAACGAGACGCAACCAGAGATCGTAAGAGCTATATTTGTTAAGAGAGCATTATTCTAATGTTAAGAAGTCCTTATTACCCTTTCTTTAAAGGAACCGTATGAGTGTTGAACTAGAGAAAATTATTTCTCATCACTTACGTGACTGCCCTAACTAGAAGAAACTTGCCTGAGCCATATGCAAATATCTGAGTAGTCGGAAGTTATTTAAAATAAATTCCTCAACTTCATCCAACGTAACTAAGAAAGGCATAAAATATGCATTTCTTCATTTTAATTAAAATTTATAGTTTTCGAAAGAATACTTTCGAAATCACTACTGTGAGAATTTAGATTTTACTCTGACTGGCACAAATAAAAAAAGGTTATTTTTACATCAGCCACAAGACAAATTAGATTGTCGCCGTAAATGGGCAAGCACATTGTGTGAAAACCACAGCCTTGCCCTCCTGTAACTTTAATTTAAAATGTAAATTAAAACAATGCCACCGCTGTTACAGTTACAAGATCCATACCATACATATACCTCTTGTCAAGTGAAAAACAACTTGCCTACAAATTAACGCAGATACGCTGTATGATCAGCAGGCGAATAATTTTGAAGCTCCTTCTGTGAGCTAACCGTGTAAAAGCCTATGTAACTGTTCACCACTACACTTGCGATTGTACAGAGAAGACATTGAGTGTTGCAATAAATACGCAAGCAAAAATGCGGAAATGGTACTAAAAGCACATATACGCGCATATGGATATAAAAATTTATTGCTAATAACAGATATAAAAAATTTTGTACCAAAGTATAAATATGTATGTGTACAAAAGTATGTGAAAATGCAATTAAACGAAGTGCAATTAGCAGCGTAATAATAATTACTTTTGAAACACGAGATCCTCTAAGCAAATTTGTTGCAGAAATTATAATATTATTCATATAATAAAAAGTATTATAACAAATACAACAATAATAATGATATTACTAACGATTTCCTTTAGAAAAGCTATGCAAATACACGTTTTCATATGTATGTAGTAGGTACACATGTGTGCACATAAATGAATATTCAAAATGCAGTTGCCTTGCATTTAATGTGTGTAAATTATTCAAAAATCAGATTTTACCACAGAAACCATTTTAATGCTTCGTTAAACTACCAACTACGAAACCTTGGGCATACAAGCCAGCCAATACGTGTGCTTCCGTGTGTTTGTGTACATACATAAGTGTACTTTAAACTGGGACAGCACAGCACGACCGCTATTGCAGCTACAATATTCTTTTACATCCGCCTGTACAAGTGGTTGTTTACATAAATAATCATTTTCACATACATACATATACGCAAGCAATGTTCAAATTAGTAAGAGGGCGGCAGTTTTAGGAGAATATAACTAATTTTGAGAGAATTTAAAATCTTAAAAGCTCTATATTAATATTGATTTAACTAAGAACTAAAAAAAATTAAAACAAGCACTGCATCATTCAATTCTTATTCAAAAATAAAAATGGTATATTTTGAGGTGGAACAGTTTTTAAAAGATGGAATATACGATTATGTTATTTTGGTTTTGTTTTTACTTTTAATGAATTAATTAATGCAGCCTGAATTCAAGTTTTGCTTTAATGTTTTAACATTTTAAGCTCTACAGAATGCTGGAGCACCCAACCATTTTCTTTTATTCTAACATGTATTTACCGTGGTCACTTGAAAGCAAAAAACAAGCAAAATTATAATGGCAAAAACGAAGAAGATAGTTCTTCGATGCTTTAACTAAACCTTTAAATTTCATAAAGCAATCATACTTCCAGTAGATGGGTTAAAGTTGAAAACGACAATTTAAATTGTGGTTTATTTAGTGTACCTAAGTGTGTTACATTTTGGGAAAAACAATGAATTTTTAACTGTTTGTGTTTATTCAGGAATTGACCATAAATATTTCTCATATATATTTAACTATATCTTTCAAAGCAAAGGGTAGAAAAGGACATTTATACAATGACGGCGTTATAAGACATACAAAAAATCAGAGAGCGTAACCATTATAAGTCTAAAGATATTAATCACAATTTAATGATTATTAATTAAATAAAGAAGGAAGAAAAACTAACACTGAAAAAATAATGATTATTTTCTGAGCGATGTTTTCTATCTCACAATATAAAATATTGTGGAGTGCTTAAGTAAAGCTGGTAAAAATAAATATTATCAGCTAAAAAAACTACAAGCTAATGATATAAAAACGCGCTACGCAAGATGATACCTTTTATTTCCTCAATACTTACATTTCCGTTACTAATGGTCTTATTTTGATACTATTCGATACCGTGGCAGTTTATCCGATTACAAAAACTTCGTTCTAAGCTTTCAAAAATGTTCACTGAGTTTATACGAAACTTATTGTTATAAATTCAAGAGTTTAACGTTAGCTTAAATGCTTAAATAAACAGGAATCATGGCTTGAAAACGGTCATTGAAGTCTGTTGAGGTGGGAGCTATCATATCAATCATTTTTCTGTGCAGTTTACAACAATTATTTTTTAAAACTATTTTACTCTAAAAACTGCCACCTTCAATTAAAAAACTGGAAATCACAAAATATAATGCGTCTAAAGTTTAAAATGATATCATTTTCAACGACTGTGATTTGGGTTTTTTCTTTCTTCTCGTAATTACTTTCGGTCTTTCAGCAAACGCGCAAAATGTCAAATGTTCTCATACTTTGTGTACAAATGCTCTAAACACATTCTTTATTTGGACTTTTCAAACCGAACAAAAAATTTCTCATAACGAGTTTCATGATCAGAATTTGTGGAAAAGTTTTAACTCAGTATCATCACATATCCGAGTAATCATTAGTTTTGGATTTGTATGTTATGCCTCATTTCCATACAATTCAAAGCAGGAACATTCTGCATTAGTTCACTATTTTTTTCGAAAGTAATTTTTTTCTAAATATATCGCTGTTAAATTCATATACAGCTTTTATAATTCAATTTATTTCGTAAGTTGTAGAAAAATGTAAATGTGTTTAAAATCGATAAAAGTTTGATTTAAAAGTTTAAAAACATATTTTCTTAAGAAAAAAAACCTAATTACTGCCCACAGAAAATTGCACGGTATTATATACTTTGTAATTTTTTGTAATTTGCATAATAACTATTAAAAATATGTTCTTCTTCTTCTTTGGCATAAGCATCGTTTACGCGATTATAATCGAATTAACAATAGGGCGCCGGCGCAAGGGCGCGCCACACGCTCCTTCTCTTCGCTATTTAGAACCAGTTGTAAATATCAAGTGAAACCAGGTCGCTTCCCACCAACGGAGTAAGGTCTTCCCCTTCCTCTGCTTCCACCAGTGGATACTCCATCGAATATTTTCAAAGCTAGAGTTTGTTCATCCATTCGGACGACAAGACCTAGCCAGTGTAGCCGTTGTATCTTCATTCGCTGCACTATGTCAATGTCGCTATATAACTCATACAGCTCATCGTTCCACTGTCTGCAATATTCGCTGCTGCTAACACGCATAAGGCCATAACTCTTCCTCAAAAGTTTTCTCTCGAAAACTCCTAAGACCTACTCATCGGATGTGGGCATCTTCCAAACTTCTGTGCCATATATCGCTTCTTTGTCTAACCTGGAGCGGTTGTTATGGCCAATGATATCAATATGTTCGCCATACACAGGCAATTGTAGACTCTTGTAAATGATTGAACCTTGTCAATTTATTTTCTCCAGCATCAAATTGTAGAAATCACACAATAAAGAGGCACCCTGTCTGAAACCGCGTTGCTATAGAACGGGTTCTTTCCAATACTCACTGCGCTTGTGGTATTGTCCAGCGCAAGTATACATAGCCTATAAGTTTTGCAGGGATGCCTAATTAAGACATAGCGGCATGGACGCAGCTCGTTTTGTGCTATTGAAGGCATCTTCCAAATCGATGAAAAGGTGGTGTAAATCGATTATTTCAGTTTTCTGAACAGCTTTGCCAGTAAGCCGAACAACCTTCGGGGCTTTTTCATTTTTTAAGCGGGCAATCGTTATTCGAACTCAATCGTAGTCTTGTGATGGAACGTCTATACCATCGTCATCGATTTGATTTCGGGCTCGCCATCTCCGGACACTGATCTACCTTGTCCCTACATTAGTATGCTTTTGGCCTTGTCATCTTCTGTAAGTCACCTTTTAATAGATTTTTCGATCACTATCCTTATCAGCTATCTTTTCATACTCACTCATATCGACCTCTCTCGGTGTTTGTTGAGGGGCGTTCTTTGCTGCACAGAGCCGAGCGCGTATCTTCGCTGTGCAAAGGAAATGATCCCAGTCGTTATTATTACCTCGAAATGTAAGCACATTTAAAACACTCAACATGATCTGTAAATCATAACATGATCGATTTGGTTGCGTGTTTTTTGATCAGGAAACAACCATATTTCGGGCCACGGCGAAGTCGATGTCGATCTGTCTCAACTCGTCTGGAGTTGCTTCGTCGGAGACCTGAATTTTCCGATTGTTGTCTTGGACGGCGGTCAGTTTTTAGTCGTACGAGGACATCAACTAGCGGCACCTTCCTAATTAAGGGACCTTACTATCCAGGGACATGCCTTTAAATCGTGATACTTTAAACGGTTCCAAACGAACACTCCCATTAGTTATTAACTTCGTTCGTACCGCATCAATTTTCGACGAAAGAACACAAATTACATATATATATATATATATACATATATATATATATATATATATATATACCGATATATATATATATATATATATACCGATATATATATTACATCACTTCAATGTCAATAAGTGAACTGTCCTCAAGGAGAACAACCTGCGTGTCAAAATGAAAGCCATACACATAATAACATTAAATATTAAGTAAGCAGAGCAAAATTATATTTGCGGAGCACTTGCAAAAGTTAAAAGTCAAGCGAGATATACTTTTCAGCCGCGTAAGCAGCGTCGCCTTTCAATGCAAAATTCATTTAAGAGCATGCGAAAGGAGTACATATTGTAAGTGCTAATGAATGTGAAAACGAGGACAGTAAGTGCCGGCAAGAAAATATGTTTAAGGGGGAGGAAGAGAAGTTGAAATAAAACAATGTCGTGAGAAAGCAACGAAGACAGACAAGCGCCGCTAAGAGCAAATAAAAACCATTGATGCGAAATGGTATGGTTGATTGTTAATTGTGGTTGTCATTGTGACTCAATGTGCAAAATAATAATAATCAGTGCTCACTACCCTGCGAAAAACGCAAGTACAAAATGCACGTGTGAAATATATAATACATTCAGACAATAAATTACTTCAAAACTAACCACAATCCAAAAATAAATGGTCTAATTAACATTGCGATGTTTTAGGGCTGGTCCATATAATCCACCTCAGCATAACATCCGAACACTCTATTTATATTATTAGTTATAATTTATCATTGGAATATACATTTTGTAACGTTTTTCGTTGCTACCCTCGATGATTTCCCAAATCCTTCGATTCCGATCGCTGGATTGCTAAATAAAACTCTCAAAATTTATTCGTTTGGCCCCTTAATCGTCAGGAATTCACTTAACGTTTATTAAGTCTTTAATAATTACAATTTTTTACTATACCCAATGGCTTATTTTACAATTCTTTATGGCACACAATTATTCTCTGCTTCATACAGCTTGTCCCCTCTAAAACGGCTCACAGCAATGTTAACTCCACTGCGTTGTCTACTCGTCTCCTCTTGTGATAGCGGCTGCCGCTCTTTTTATACCTGTAGATGACCACGCGCTTAAGGATAGGCTGGTTATTCCTTTGCCTGTGGTAGCTGCAGCCGCTCCGTTTATCCTTAACGACGGAGAGTTTCCTTTACACTGTCGATCCTTTTGTTTGTCCTTGGTAAGGGTAATTTTCATCTTATTGCCGCTTCTTAAGTTTGTTTGTCCTTGGTACGGGTAATTTGCATCATACTGCCACTTCTTTTGCCTTTCATTTTTATTTGGAAATCTCGTCACACTGCTACTCCTTTTGTCTGTCCTTCGTTTTTGGGATTTACGTTACACTGCCCTCACTATCTATTTTAAACGCTGCAATCCTTTCCGAATGAACCACTTTTATTTTGGTTCTTGGTTTTCCAACGGTCTGGATTCGATATTCCGTGCTATTTATTCGTTCAATTACTTTGTATGGACCTTCCCACTTACTGTGCAAGATTTTCTTCCGTGGAGAATAGTGCAGCAATACCAAATCTCCTTTATCAAATCTTTTATGATTCTTCGCCTTAATACATCCTTCTACATTGTTGCTCATAACCTTAATGTGTTGCTCAACAGTTTTGTGTACCTCTCTCAACTTCTTCATTGGATCACGAGACATCTTGTCATTTCCGTAAGTATTTCCCTTCTGCTGCTCGTTATTTAATAGGGGCACATCATTTCTGTTGTACGCATGATCTTGGCCAATACGGTACCTGCATATTTCCATACTCCATCACTCTTTTCTTTAGGTCGATCTTCATTCCTGGACGAAGGAGAAAGTCCACACCAACCATGACTCCATCTAAGATTTCCGGTACTAGGAAATCATGTAACACTGATATTCTCGATGGTGACTTTACACGTGGCTTTTCCTCTCTTTTTATTTGGAAATCTCGTCACACTGCTACTCCTTTTTTCTGTCCTTCGTATTTGAGATTTCCGTTGCAATATTAACTTCAACTTCTGCACGTCTTCTGCGTACCCCAGCAGATCCAGCCAACGAAACGAATTTAACTTAATTTCAATTTCATACATTTTTTGTATACGAGTATAAATTGCGTAATTGACAGTTCGTGTAGTATTTGCGATTATTAAAGCACGAGCACTTATCGGCTAACAACAAATTTGTAGTCAGTCGTGAGTTGGTCCAACGATGCACTGCAATGGAGTTAGCCAATAGATACTCCAATGGTTTGTATTGTACACACATTTGTATAGGGTAATGATCCACGTTCACATTACTTTTCGTTTGATAATATTTCGAAATGTGTAATGGGAATAGGCAGGGCTGTTTTCGTTACGCCATACAAATTAAGCGTTATTATCAGGAAAAATTATTAAATACTTGCCTGTGACCTTAAGACATTTATCATGTTATATGCAAAAAAAATCTACACTAGAGAACTCGGTCTTCAAGTGAACAAAATATAGAACTTCGCGATTTATTTTATCAAATTTAATTAAATAAAATAATTTTTATTGATAATATAAATTTTTTTTAAATAAAAAAATGTCTACATCTCAAATAACACACGCAAATAACAAACTTTCTCTCTCTATCTGTCTTTGCGACAAGTTTGATAGAAACTAGCAAGCAGAATTAAAAAATATTGAGAAAAAGCGCGGAGCTTAGTTGCTGCAGGGCGCAAAATTTTTTTGATAATTTCTCAAAATCCACTTCCGCGAGATGAAATGAATAAAATATGTATAAATTAAAATTTGGTTACCCATTATTAATGTAAAACCCTTTCAATTGATCTTTAATTCCAGGTGCCGGGCCCCTATAGCGTCACTTGACTGTATGGAGGAGTTCAGTGGTACGGGAGGTCATCTTGATTTCGGTATCAAATTTCTCACTACCAATTTCTGCTGCTTCTAAACTTATTCTAATGATTAGTGTTATTATTTTTTTCTTTCTGTTAATGTATTTGTTTCGTATTCGTTGAAGTTTGAAAAAAAAATATCTTAAAAAAAGTTCTAGTTTTGAAAAGTAAAAAATATTTCAACGATTTTTGTCTCATACGTTTTTATGTTTATGTACTCTATGTTTGTTGTTTGTTGTTGTTTCCTTAATAATATGAAAGTCATTCATAAAATCATTCACCAATTAATCAGTATTGTTGTTGTTTAAATAAATAGATAGCGCAAAACTAGGTAAAGTTGTTCATTAATATTATTATTAATATTACAAGTATTAACTAAAAATTGAGGTTTTAATAAAAATCTACACAACAATCCGATTCAACATGCACATTAAATATTTGACACGAAATTAATTCGAATTAAAGTTATTATTTAAATATATATAGTTTTTTTTTTTTTAATTAACTAATTGTAATTTGCCTTCACACAGACCTATGTAAAAATAACGAAATATTTCTATTTCGTACACACATCTATTACCACCAAACTCTTTATTGTTTTTGTAAATTAAAATAAATGTATATTTGCACGCCACTTTACACATTGCTTGTAACATATGTACATACATATATAATCGTATGGAGTAATTGGTCGCTGTCACATTCGATTTGCACGTCAATGTCGCTTAGTCTAATTAATATAATATAAATTTATCTATACACATTTTTCATTTACTGACACTCTCTTTTCCCTTCCTCGCATGCACTATGAAGGCCGTTCAATAAGTTTAGGTTCGAATCCGGCACTACCGTTACGACATGGCTCCACACCAACGCCCGGCTTGCGCTACAAGAACCTTGGCAAAAGCGGCTTGCGCGTCTCCAATGTCGGTCTGGGTACGTGGCCTGTCTTCTCGCCCGGTGTTAGTGACGAACAAGCCGAAGCCATTTTGCGTTTAGCCATCGAGAGTGGCATAAACTTGTTTGATATCTCCGAAGCGCATTCAGAAACGGAAATTGGAAAGATTTTACAGCGTACGGGCTGGAAGAGAACTGCATATGTGATTACCACGAAAGTGTATTGGAGCACCAAGTGAGTATTGCATATGAATAAAATATAAGTGTATATGAAGGCGCTTTCATGCTATGCATGGTATTCACCTCTTGCGGAAAAAAACTCATATATTTCGTGGATGGAAAAATGTAGTAGGTACGGAATTTAGACAGAGGATTTTCTATTGTGAACAGCTCTTTACATAGGAAGAAGACATGCAAACGTAAATAAACAAAACGAAAAGCATGAGTAGAGCGCGATAAATAGTTGTCGCTGATAATGTATTCTTACCTTTTTCATTGCTAAAAGTAAATAAAAAGTGTAGAAATTGATGAAAAACTAAAAACATTACATAAATTGCTTTATAAGGTTGCTTAATACGTTTGAAAAATAGTCTTACTCTTGTTTCTCTCGAAATATATTTGAGATTATTTATTTCGCTCGGAAACCTGTGTTGTCGTGCGTTTGTATTTGTTGAAAAACTTTAGAAATAGGCAGTAGAAAATGGAGCTTTTTTCGTTCGCGGTGCGTACTGCTTCGTAAAAAAAATTTTCGCGCATTGATTTTTTGCACTTTTTTTATATGGAGTTTTTGGTTTTCGTAAGAGCTGCATACCGACCTTAATGATTGAATAATAACGGGTGAACTATCATCATATTAGAAAACTTGAGCTATTATTAATAGCTGCTTCCTTGAGGATGGGTTGTTGTTCTAATAATTGGGACACATTCCGAGTCCGATGGTTCAATGCATGGACCCAGAACAAGGTAGCTAGTTTGCTAAATCTCTTGTTTAATTTTAGGGGTATTCTAATGTAGTAGTACCCATATCATATTTGATAGGGCATTCATACTTTAGCTCGACTTCAATTAGTTAGTTGATTAGATGAATCGTATTAATACCTTGTTGGCAATTACTTTCATAGATCGGAGGAACGTGGCCTTTCACGCAAACACATTATCGAATGTGTCAAGGCGAGCTTGCAACGTTTGCAATTGCAGTATATAGATATTGTGATTATCCACAAGGCCGACGCTATGTGTCCCATGGAAGGTGAGTAACCTTTGCTATATTACAAATCTTACATTAACCACTATTAACCACCACCAACTCCTTACATTTATAACTTTTTTGCACAGAAGTCGTACGAGCCATGAACTATGTCATCCAACAAGGTTGGGCAATGTATTGGGGCACAGCACGTTGGTCCCATGTCGAGATCATGGAAGCCTACACTAACTGCCGTCAGTTTAATTGTATTACACCCATAGTAGAGCAATCCGAATATCATATGTTTTGTCGCGAGAAATGCGAACTCTACCTACCAGAGATGTATAATAAGATTGGTGTTGGCCTGATGGCTTGGGGTCCGCTTTCAATGGCATTGGCCGATACACAAAATGGTGAAAAACTCTTCTTGCCAAAAGGATCGTTCAAGACAAAGAGTCAAAGTTATTCATGGACGGAGGATGAAATTAACCGAAATGTAAGTGTATATGAAATAAGATAACAGACAAAACAAAACTGAACTCATTGCTTTCGACCCCTTATGCATTGCAGGCGGCCTTATCGCCACAAGGCAGTTGGGGAAAGGACCGCGTCGACGAGGGTCGTCGGCATTGCGATCGTTTGCGTGATTTGGCAGCTCTCGCTGAGAAATTGGGCTGCAGCCCAACACAGCTCTCTATAGCTTGGTCACTGAAACATGAGCCTGTACAATGTCTACTTTTAGGCGCCACATCGGCGGAACAATTGCATCAAAGTTTGCAATCCTTGCAGGTGAGGGTTTGTTGAGAACAAAATCTATTCGATATATCAATTCTAAAATGTGTTTTTTTTTTGCACTTAGTTACTGCCACGTCTCTCAACTAGTGTCTTGATGGAGCTGGAGCGCATATTAGAGAATAAACCGGTGCGGCCGCCAATGATATCGACACTCGCACTTCGGTGACAATCAGCCTGCCCTCAGGGGCCGCCTAGCCTCAGTGGCGGCGGCCCTTGTGGGGCAGAGTCACCGAAAAATGAGGAAGAGGCGTTCTGCGAGGAGGCGGATGCGAAGGATGCGTCAAAGCAGGGTTTCTGTGTTATTCAGTGACAAAAGGGGTCCTTAGATAACGATAATAAATTTTTGAAAGCGATTAGTAGTAAAACTAGTTTTAGTAGTGCAACAATGACAACAACAATAAGCAAACATGATCTACAATTACAACAGCAACAACAACAACAATTGCTACTACTACAACAGCATGAGCATTCGCAGCAACAATTACATGTACATTACACAGATCAACAACAATTACAACGTTCTTCAGTTTTAACAAAACCTACAACCAATAAAAGTTTGTTATTTAAAAATACCGCTACTAGTTTAGTCGATAACACCACAAGTATTTACCATTTAGAGGCTGCGACGCCGGCAGTAACAGCAGTAGCTACAGCCGCTACAGTATCATTAACACCATTACCTAACACCATTACAACATCAACAACAACAACTAGTACACGCTTAGATAGTGCAACCGCAATTATACAAATAGATTCGCTTAACAACAACACGTCTAGCTTAAGTGTCACCACAAATGCCATCACAACTGCAACTACACCGACCAACAACAATGGCACTGTGTTGCTTACTACCAACGATGGAGGCGAGATGGAACTGAAATCCCAAAAGCGTAGGTCATTACTCAACTTCAAATCCTTCGATTTTCATATAAAGTCACTGTATTCGGGCTTGCGCAATGGTAACAAGCAATCCCACTCTCAATCTTCCTCGCTGGGTGGTGGCGTTGGTGGCAGCACAAGCAAAAGTGGAGGCAGTGGAGTTGATGGTGATGAGATCACTGACAATGCCAATGGCAGCGGTTTACTTGGCGCCGACACGCCAATCGTGGGTAATCGTGGCGGCACAGCTATTAATAATCGCATGCCCCCCTATCTCAAAATCGAATCCGTGGATGCGGAGGAAGCGGAAAACCTGCTGCTCGACTATCCACAATCACCGTACTCGTCACGTCGCAACAGTTCACACGAGGACGACAATCGTTCCAGCTCGCAATTGTTGCACATCAATCGCTATGATATGTGCTCGCGCTCTCAAGCTAGTTCGCCTTCGCCTTACTACCTGTCGCCATATGCCATCGATTCGGGCAATATGCGACGCTCCTCTACGTCAGACATTATGTCGTGCAAGCGCAGCGGAACATCCAGTGCGAGCGATAGCCGTCGACCGAGCACGAGCGATCTGTTGCGGAAAGCGCGTGAACGGCGCGGTAGCGAGGCGCGAATGGGCCGCAGCGTTTCGCATAGTGGACTACCGCGTGGTGGACCGCGATTAGGTTCGGGTGGAGGTGGCGGAGGTGGACGGCGTACGAGTATGGCATTTTAAAATGTGCCGCATAAAAAATACCAAAACAAAAAAAATTAAATAACACCTTTCAATGCAATAATTAAATTAAAGCAAAGTGTAGATGACATAAGAAAAGTCAAGGCAATAAGTAAATATTTACTAGGCGATTTTAAGCGTGGTTGATGATATCGAGTTATGTGTTTTCTTGATGCTCCACATCGTTATGCAATTAAGTGCTTATGAATTTTTAAAATTAAATTAGAAAAATTTAAAATTATCATAATGATAACTAGTAAAGTAATTATAGCATAACTCTTTATAAATAAATAAAACTGAAGCTTAAATTATTTATTAACTTAACTAAATTCTTAATGGAAATTTCCATGTAGGTTAAATTGAATATATAATGTAATAAAATGAATAATAATAGTTGAATGAAAGACACGGTTGCTGATAAGTGGAACTGTATTGAATGCCTCTAAGTCTAATTCATATTATCTGTTTAAATAATTATACCAAGACACAACGATTCAACTCGAAAGTAATCTACATAATATTTACTTGGCCATCATATATAATCAGCGCAATATTTAGTATTCATTCTCATAAGCTGCGTAAAGTGATTAAAAAAAATTTGCCTGAATTATCTGGTATGGGCTTTTGGATATTTTGTATACACGTATAACATAAATATTGAAGAGCGAGCAGCTAACTAAAAGCCTCACCTCTATTATTTTCTCCAATATTGTCTACATACAATTTTTAAATTGTTAAAAAAAAATAGTTCGAATTTAAAATTTAGCTTTTTTTAATCTAGTGGGTTCTTAAAAACTATATGTGTGTGTTTTGTGAGAGATTGGGATTTATTATCTGATAAGTTTTTGAGTCAATCGTGGTAAGTAGCTATGACTTCAGGCCTCATTCTAGCACTTGAAAATGCTATGAAATGAAAGTCATTTCATTCTGCACCTTACAAAAACTAATTGTATTAGATCAATGGGTTTGCAATGAGCCTAATAACAAACCTTTAATTAAATGTCGTAAAAACGTAACAAGAATTGAAATTTGAATTTTTCTCTCCTTGGCATAACATATTTTAAAATGAGGGAACTTCAATATATTAAAATTCAAAACTCCTAGGTGAAGTTGACAGATAAAAATAAATAATATTTTAATTTATTTAATTTTACCTAATTTTATTTAAGGAGATAGTGCTTGATTTATTTAAACTATACAAAGTGGCCTGAATGGTAAATACTCGTATAGTAATAGATTTCTATTCTATACAATTGACATATAAATGTACTATGGTATAGGCATTTGACAATATATGTCTAACAAAGATCAATTAAATCAGTTATAAATGATCATATACATATGATCTTCTTAATCATATTCGGTATCGACACACTGGCAGAAGCAAAAGCCAACACGATGTTTACTTTAAAATTTAAGAGTGTATTGATTTGTGAAATTTTTGAGTTAAGTCGAAATGTTTTAATGATAAAGTGTGACAGCACTATTCTGCATTTTGACTCGACTCCAAATTTTCTTCGCTTAGCAGATTTGGCTTTCGATATTCCATTACGCTTGAGTCTGATTTTGACAGTTGCGAAAGTCCCGATGCTGTCTTATTTGGGTTTTGCGAGCTTTGTTGATACTTTTTGATACTATACCCGAGCAACAAGACATAGTGTCAGCTACTACTTGATTAAATGGAGATACAGATGTCGAGTTTCTTGCGCTACAATATATAGGACAAATAAGCTTCCTCATTAAGTCTAAAGCTATTTTTTTAGTATAAATAAGTAAACCAATTATATTAAAATTAACTCTTTGAAGCTAAATTTCTTGCAATTCCTCAATCATCTGAAAAAGATCACAAATGTTTCGCAATGTCCTTTCAACTCTTGTCACAGTAATATGGTTGCTCTCCTCCGCGCGTATTATCACCTAGCACCGCCGAGTTTGGCTTCAAATTACGATCGTTGCGGAGCAAAATGCCGGAACGCGATCGTTTTACTTGAATGGTATTTTTCCCCATCAAGAAGCATTGTAAAATGTAAAACTCGAAATTTTTTTCATCCATTGTTTTGAAAAGAAATAAAAATTATTTCGGTAGTATTTTACAAGCCTATGTGTAGAATATCATGAAATTTTGACAGCTTTCTTCTGACAGTTAGTACTAACCCAAAAAGCTGTGAGTGCAATAAACAGCACCATCAAGTGTTAGGTAACGGCCCCTTTTGCGTTAAATTAAATAAATTGTAAGAACTGAGAATTTTATGTGATTTTTTCTTGTTAAATGTAGTTTTTTTACTGTATTTGGTTAATACGAGTAACCTGTGGACATAGAAATAAATTTTGAATTTTCTTTTTGACTGAATTTCCTTTTGCCGAAATCAATAAAGGTTGTAAATCTGTCATATACATTTTAGTTGGTTTATCTATATCAGATATACTCAAATTTGTCTTTCGATGTATATTGGATATTAAAATCATTAGGAATCAAATTAAACTCATTGGATGGCCTTGCCCCATTTCCGAAAAGTTTCTATTGTACGTGGCTCTTTCAAATCAAAGAATTATGCACACATGTATATAAGTATATAAATTTTTCGTTTTTTTTATTCGCAAGTTTGTTGAAAGAACATTCTGCTTGTTGGTAATTTGTTATTTTTTTGTGATATTTTATTTCAAAAACTCCGTTTCTTAACGTACATATGTGACCTCAAATAAACGCGATTATTTCTTGCCATAAAATTTTTTTCAACAAGCTAATAGGATTGAAAATCAAACATGATAATTCATTAAAAAAATATAAAATTATGGAAATATAACAACTCTTTGTTAACAATTTAAAATGTACATATTTACGAAATAACTTTAAAGCGAATAATGCACATTTGAAAAATCTTAATAAAAATGCGAATAAGTAGTTATGTGTTGAAAACCTTAGTATTACAAAGGCAAAATATACAAAATAACAAATGAGAATAGAGGCAAATTATTTTTCTCATCCAAATTGTTAATATTTAAATGATGGCAAAAGCAACAAATAAGAAAAAATTATTAATTAGTAATATAATAATAACACTTTAACATATAAATAAATATAGAAAATGTATACATTTAATATCATTAATAAATACTATATAATTCATATACAATTCTTTTTCACATACGGACTGTGATTTGATGTAAAATAATAACAGTTGAAATTTAGATCGTACACTTACATATATACGTACATACATGCAAACACAACATATTCAAAAACGAAAGAACGAAAAGATCAATAAAGTTTATAAATCTGTCTACTTTAGAAACAAGTTCAGAAGAAGTGTTTCATCTAAATTAATTAACTAATTTTTTAAGCATAAGTAAGGTTAACATGCAGCATTTTTTAATTAAAAATTGAATAAAATCACTTACTTAAATTGACATTTAAAAAAAATGATAAAAAATTCCAGCTGCATATATTTAAGTGAGTTAAGCGCGTAATATCAACTGCCGTTAGAGCAGTAAAGTTGTTCAATTAGAAAAACAAAGTATCGAAAATAATATTAATGTTACAAAATTTCTTTGGGTTTGCCTTATATTCAGCTAAAGTAGTATTTAATATAAGATATGAACTTAAACATTAAAAATTTAGAGGTATATTAACGCAAAATCAAAATTCGTTTATATGTTATAATTACCTACTTTATTATGACGCGCATCTTTTTTATTGGAAACTCCGTCCTAAGGCGTCAAGTGAACTACATTTACACAAAACTACAACAAAAACGGTATGTCGTTATATTCCTTCTTCAAAACCTATTTCAAACCAATTTTCCCTTATTATTTTATTTTATGACTTTTAAAGAATATTGGAAATTAATAAAAATGAATGTTAATCCATTTCCGCAATAAATGCAAAAAGATTCGCGTGAGATTATTTGTACACTCATACAACATTCAATAGAAGAATAATAACTGCTTATTGTTGAATGTGTATTAATTTATTATACAATCAATATATTTATGTATGCCAGCAGTTAAAACCCGCAAATAATTTAATTTCCAGCACTCCTCAGATTTTTTCAGGTTCACTTTTTCCTTAATTTTTGAATATAAAAAAAATGTGACATTGCTTCTTATGGTCGCCTAGAATATATGAATATTCAAAAGTGGATTGTAATGACCCTTTTTATACCTATTCATTTTTCGGGTATCCTTGAACTTGCCTGACAGTATGGATTTTTTTTAATTTTCCTATTTTAATGTAAAAGTAAGTAATTTAAAAATACGTTATTATTATTTATTTCAGATCTTTTATTGCTTTTTTTTTTCAAAAATATATTCTTAAAGAGAGTTAATAGAAGAAAATCATAAAGCAGTGCTAGCGTAATATTTTTTTATTTGATTGTGAAATTCAGCTGACATCTCTAAGCAATTCAGTAACTTGGGAAAAAATTAAATCTTCATTTTCTTTAAATTACCTAGATTCCACTGATCTCGGTTTTATATCTTTAACATTTTCTTTCTTTATTGCGTTTTAACACATTTATTGGTTTTGTATCTGAATTATTTTCTTTCTTTATTGCGTTTTAACACACTTATTGTTGTCACATTGACAATAGATAATTAAATAAATAATAATAATTTATTTGCAACAATACAATAAACGAAGTATATAGAATGTATATAGAACGGTATAATGCAATTAAAATAATTAAACAATTTCACATTCTTTAAACATACACCGAGAAACTTAAAACTTAAAAAGTCGCCAAAAATACATAAATACATGAATATCTCCGAAGTAAAAAAAAAAAAAAAATGATTGAAGCAATTTTTTCAACTTTCTAATCAAGAAATCAAGAAAATAAACATTAAACTTTAAATTAACCAATGAGAAATATATAAATTGTTGATATTAAACAAAATGCAAGGCATTAAATTTTACTTTATAATCTAAGTGCAATAAAAAGCTTAAGTCATTTAATTAATATTTAATATACTAGTTAAAATAAAATAGAAAAAGGAATTAAAGGCAACTCGAAAAATAAGTAAATATGCTATGAGTATTAAAATTAATGCGAGCAGCCTGAAGATATCTTAAAATAATAATAAAAAAATTTACAATATAAAGACTCTATTATTCGATAACTTAAATTAATAAAACTAACCAGCTTATAGATATTACCAAAACGGTAATTATGCCGCGGTGGCAAATATATAAATAAAAATATAATTCCGAAACACGAAAATATGCAGCAAACCAAAGAATACTTTCTTAATAGCAGTGGCAATAATTATACTAGTTGTTAAAAACAGCATAAAGATTTGATAAATCTATCACATTCTCGAGTATCATAAATTTTACAACTATTTAGCGAAATTTTCATATTATTCAAATACCAAATTAATCAAACGTTAATTTGAAAAGCAAATGAAAGCAATATACAATATAAAAGCATGTTGACTTTAAGTGAAATTCATTATGTACCCCTATAAAACTTGTAGAAAATATACTTACAATTCTTAAAAAATTTTGAAAAATACCAATTCGAATTGAATCCTTGAAAAACCCATAATAAATATGAGCAATGCGTACACATAATCAGCCAACGCAAATAATTTTTTTGAGAAATGCAAGAAATGCATTTATAGGAAAATTAGTCATTTAAATGCGAAAAAGGGTGAAGGTTTAAGCTTTGAATAATAAAAATATTGCTCAATTTATATTATACTTCTATATTAGTTTTTCTGGAGTTGTGGATTGGTTAAAGCTTAGCTTAGAATCTTGTTTAATATTTTATAACATTTTTAAAAGCTGGCGCTTAAACTGGCATAATCACTTTCACAATTATTTACGGAATATTCCACTTACGTTGTCAAGAAATGTTGTTAAAGAATGTCGCAACAATGTTTAAATAAAATTAATAATAATCATTAACCAATAATGATTATACGAAAAAAATTAAAACTAAACTAAAAGGAATCTAATATAATTAATAAAATTATTATCTTTCACTTCAAAATGTATTTTTTAATGTATTAAAAACTTACGATTTGTTTAAGGTAAATATAAATTCAACATTTGTTGTTGCTACAACAACTTTTTACCTAAAAAGTTTTGCAGGTGCGTTGAAATGAGAAGGTGACTCCCCTGCGATTGTGGGTAGAGTTTGGGACCCACCACATAAAAAATATACTCCAATGAAACATCAAGATATCAAAGAAGCCTCGGATGATAGAAACCCTGATAGTGACGACCCCTGTAAAGGTTGTAAGGATCTCAACTTGTGTGCAAGTTAAGCCAATAAACTATGATGGTCACCCACGTAACGTATTTTGTCTCTGGCCATTATTCCATCATTGTAAATAAGTAAAATAGTTAACGGCTTCGCAAACACTTGCAATGCAAGAGTACGTTGAATGCTGGGAGAGCGGTGTCTATTGCTGGCAGCGGAGACTGAACACCCGTTGGCCTTGTTGGTAGTCGTTCTAATTGGAAATGAAGTATAGGGTGTTTTTTATAGAGGTATAGAACTTTAAGTTGGCATTACTTTTCAAGATGGTGCAGATTTAACAGCTGTTAAGTGATTTATTCTCAGGTTGGTTTGGCAATTCATCATGAATAGACTCACGCTTGAACAACGCTTGCAAATAGTGCAATTTTATTTCGAAAATAATGGTTCTGTGCGGAAAACGTATCGCGCACTACCTCGATTTTAGCGATGTTTAGCGATGAAGCGCACTTCTGGTTAAATGGCTACGTCAACAAACAAAACTGCCGCATTTGGAGTGAAGGTAATCCTCAAGTGTATGTTGAAACACCGTTACATCCAGAAAAACTGACTGTTTGGTGCGCTTTATGGGCTAGTGGAATCATTGGTCCGTATCATTGGACGTAGTGCGCGATACGTTTTCCGCACAGAACCATTATTTTCGAAATAAAATTGCACTATTTGCAAGCGTTGTTCAGGCGTGAGTCTATTCATGATGGATTGCCAAACCAAACTGAGAATAAATCACTTGACAGCTGTTAAATCGGTCGCCATCTTGAAAAGTAATGCCAACTTAAAGTTCTATACCTCTATAAAAAAAACACCCTTTATAAGAGCAGAATCTCATTGGAGTATTGGCGTAAGCAGAATATTATTGGAGTATTGGTGGTTGGAGATATTATGAAATGCAGCGGAGAGTGAGCAGCGGAATGTGAGCAGCGGTAGCTTCAGGGTATTCTAATTAGAATTAGTCTTTCCTTCTGTTTGCGGCAACTGGACTAATTAGATGTACTAATGATACAAAAGCATTCTTTATTAAATAAATTAATATTATATCAAATACAATTGTTTAATTGGCGCCCAACGTGGGGCCGGGTAAATTATAAAATCAAGTACAAGTTAAATACTGATTTAAATAAAGCAGGACCAAAACGAAGCAACTGAATCAGTTGCAAAATAAAGTCATATATTTCATCAATGCAACTCATATCGGCCTTGAAGGACATTCAAAGAGGAAGAAAATCGGAGGCAACTGAAGCAGCGGCGTCAAAGCAAAGGAAGGAGCTTATATGTAATATTGAATGTAAGTGATATGCTCAGTGTAGTTAAACGTTGCCTACATTTTTTAATAAAATTTAATAAAAATATAAAGCAGGGACTATTTTTTCGATTAAGTCAACCTTTTCCTTCTAACCACACGTGGTACTTTCTCTTAATAAGCGACTCTGAACTTGTTAAAGCATAAATAAAATTTAATAAAAACAAACACTTCTGACTATTTCTTTCAACCACGCTTGGTATTTTCATTAATGAGCGACACTGAGCTTGTCAGCCTTTTCAATTCATTAGCTTTAAAAGATAAGTAAGAAATAGACATGAATTAACGACGAACTCCAAACGGTTCATTCAGCAGCGATATCGGCTGCCTTAGATACGCAGAGACAAGATTTTGACAAAATGTTAGAGGAAATTACAAAGAAGTTTACAACCACATTGACTGCTAATGTAGAATCTTTTGCAGAAGTGCAGATTGTAGGTCATGTGAAATGCGATGAAACCCTTGACCTCGTAAAATCCTTGCCTGAGTTTGACGGCAAACAAGAGAACTATGTCTCATGGAGGCAAGCGGCTCACACGGCCTACAAACTGTACGAAAGGTACGATGGAAGCGCAAAGCATTACCAAGCGGTCGCAATAACCAGAAATAAAATAAGAGGCGCCGCAGATGGTGTTTTGGCTTCCTTCAATACCGTGTTGAATTTTAGGGCCATAATAGCGAGGCTACATTTTACTTATGCCGATTTGAGACCGGTTTATTTAATAGAGCAGGAACTTAGTACTTTAAGGCAAGGCAATCTGACGGTGTTGAAGTTCTATGATGAGGTCGAAAGAAAGCTCACCCTTCTTACTAATATGACTATAATGACTTACGAAGGTCATATAGCAAACTCTATAAACGAGAAGTACAGAATGGATGCGTTGCGCGTTTTTATTTCCGGCCTAAAAAAACCTCTGCGATATTTTATTTTCTACACGTCCAGCCGACTTACCGTCTGCATTGGCACTTGCGCAGGAGGTAGAAGCAAATCATGAACGCTATATTTTTGCAACAAATTTTTGACAGCGTTTCGATGAAAATACCAGAAGTCAAACTATGGAAAAAGTAGTAGCCGAAACCAGCACTATCCAATTAGCCAATTCAGGCGGTCAAAAAAACCCTCATTTCCAAAACAGTAACAATCGGCAACAAAAACGCAGTTTTATTTATAATGGTAGACAGGAAAAACCTGAGCCGATGGATACAGATCCATCGATTTCCCGATTACGTCGCTCAACTAATTTCGAGTCCCAAAATCCACCAAATGATGGTCAACAGTTTAAAAGACGCCCCGAGTCCGACAGAATTACTAGACCAAAAGTTCAGAGGATAAATCACCTTTCACAAGATAAAGCCGACCAGAGTTTCTACGATAACATAGTGGAAAATGAAATCGAAGATATTGAAGAAGAGATAAATTTTTTAGGGAAAGCTACTCCCTTGGATTAGAAGATCAATAGGAACTGGGGGAAGGGTTATAAAAATGTTATTTGATACAGGAGCTTCAAAAAGCTATATTACACCTTTTGCCGAGCTGAAAAGTATCGTACCATTAGTTAAACCAATTTTAGTCCGATCAATACATGAAGAGACGAAAGTAAATAAGAAGTGCAAGATAAATCTATTTGGTGTAAATTCCGACTTCGTTATAATACCTAATTTACTAACATTTGACGCCATAATTGGGCTAGACCTACTAAAGCAGGTTAACGCTGTAGTAGACTTAAAAAATGGCGAAATTAGTCATGACTTTGGAACTGAAAAGTTATTATTTATAAAATGCGAAAGCATTAATATTATTAAAATTCAACACCTCTCGCTGTAAAAAAAGATTTTTTAAATATATACTTTAACATTTCGCTACAAGGAAGTAATGAGCCTGCAACAATTCATTTTCGATACTTTAATATTGGCAAACTAGAAATCATTGTGTCTAGTCAACAGGCTTATACGTTTTTCAATTTGTAACTTGACAAAGCCATTGCATGTAACTTTATTCCGCTTTAATAACGTACTTACGTACACTAAATATAAAGGATCGAGGACGCTCCTCATTAATAGGGGGGGAGTTAAGCTGCATGCACTTGGAATGCCCGTACAGTACAGTACGGCATACCGACAAGCTTTAAACACAATTCACCGAGAACTTTTAATAAATTTGTGGATTCTCTTTCCATGAATGGTATTCTCGGAATGGAAACTCCACCTATGGCAGAAAAAGAGCTTGAGAGACTCGAGTTATATATATATATATTTGGCGCTTTGTAACCGTTGAAGCGATTTCCGGCCAAGCTCCTCCTCCATTTTGTGGTTTTTGCATCTTGATGCTTTTACCAACAAATGGAGGAGGCTACAGTTTATTCTAAGCCGCCTCCAAACGGTCGATAGATCTTTATGAGGAGCTTTTGTTTCATGTCAGAAATACACTCGGAGGGCTTGACATTCCCTGCCGAAGGCTGTTTTTGGTATTTGAAAATTTGTGTGTATTTACTTGTCGAATCCTTTCTCCAGCATTACGCGACAGATTTTTCCCCTCTTCAAGCATTTTGTCTTCAGCTGTCTTTGGGGACAACGACGACCTTTTTACATTCACTCTTCCGAATATATAATATTTCATTAATAATGGACGGTATGCGACTATACGTAACCAATAATATGAATTCCCTATGTTTAAATTTAAAGAGTTAAAATATTTTCTATATGAAATTTTGCTTAATTATCTTTGAGTCCATCTAATTTTATTTCCAAAAAGGACTGATTCTTAGTCAAGTATACGCATATGCCTTAATGCCGAAGGAAAGGGAGCGGACAACACCGCAGCATGTTCAATTTAGTAGAGACATCGTTGGTGATAATACTCGTGTGAAGTTTGTGAATTGTGAGTTTCCAATAAAGGGAGAAATTAACATTTGCAAACCTCTTGAGCTAAGAAAAGTCGAAGCTTGAAACTACGATTAAATGAGTCTGTTCAAGAGGTTTGAAGTGTTGCTAAACTGGTGATATACCCAGTACGAGCGGAGCAGCAGCTGCTTGAAGTGTTATAAATATCTGAAGGATAGGATAGAACGTTATTTGTTTGAACCAGATTTAAATACCTTGGGAGGAGTAGAGTGTTCGACGTGTGCAGAAGATAAAACGGTAGATAGGCGTTGAAATAAAGTAGGTGTGAATGGATTGCCATATCCGTAAAAACTTCCTTGCATCAGCTTGAGATATTGAAGTGTAAGACATTCCAATGGTGAGTTTCGGCAAGGAAAAAACAAACGGTTTTGCCAAGTGAGGAGCCTATTTAGACGAATCCGAGACAGAGTTAAAATTACAGCTCAGAATAGATGGAATTATAAAGGGTTTTCCCTTTTGCGTTTCCCAAAATAGATGTAAATAAAATGAATTTAAAACAATATTTTCATGAATTTCCTTTTTTATTACAAAGCTTTTACCTTGGCATTATATGTGAAACCTTACATCACTCAAATTACCGCCTCGTGAATTTTTACATACTTCCATCGATTCAAGAAAAATTTCGACCACTTTTTGGCACATATTGGGGCTCAATAATGAAAGGTTTCTCCGCATAAACACAGTCTTTCGCATAGCTCAACTAAAAAAGACCAACGGTGCCAAATCGCACGTCGAAAAAATTGTAAATACGTTTTTAATTGTTTGTTTCCAAGTAAGAAGCAAACCTAGTAATCCAGAAGATTTTATTAAAGATTTTTGTATGAAAATAGTATGTAAGTAATAAGCATGAAATGGAATGCATGTTGCGTGTTGATGTTGCAAATTAGACGTTTTACCTTCGATTCACCAGCTCGGGCCTTTTTAACTGGCGTTATTTCGCACACACACGAAAATTGTTGTCCGAAATACAACTGCTTAAGTCATTACGTCTATTAGAGAGTTTATTTTTCTACAATGGTAGGATTAGCTCGCGCTGATGATAGTTTTAAATTTAGAAGGCACAAAGAACACCATAGGCCATCAGGATAAGGAAATTTTACTAGAATCTGCAAATTTTAACATGGTTGCGCAGTTTTCCTTGGATCCAATGCATTAAATAGATTTAGGTGTAATGAAAAATACTGCTAAAATTGCTTTATGCCGTCTGAATTTCGCTTAATAGTTAGAGATTTTAATTTTTGTTATATACCGGGGTATTTGTTTTGAAAGACTTTATTGATGAAAGCCTGTAGTAATTATCATACTTTTGCTTAATGACAGAATTCGACATATCTCTTTTGAGAAGTCAAGTAGTTTAAAAACAGATTTAGCTGAAACAATTTTACAGGAATTTTTTCATATATTTTATAGATTTTATGTTATGGTAAGCATTTAATAAGTTTCAATATACACTGTTATAGCTGAATGCGTCAGACGGTTTAGTGCACTAGATTCCTTTTCTGCATATAAATTTGGGAATCATAGGCAAACTCGAAAAAAAACTGGTGTACTTTGAACTTAGCAAAATATTTTACAACAACTACTTAAATAAGGTTAAAAGGAACATTGTACGCAATGCTAAGATGTTTTATGGCTTCGTTAACTCCAAACGAGAGTCTCTTTGTTTCCATCCGCCATAACATATATGTATGTAAATCTACTACATCAAGTGATTTTCTTCATATCTCTAATATGTTTGCACAATTTTTCAGGTCTAATTACTTTATCAATTCAACTGGAAATAATTTTGTCCGTCAAGAGAATTTTTATCCTCAAAGCTCAATTAACACCCCAATTGTTTCTTCCGAAGATGTGTTATGCCAGTTAAAGGCTTTAAAGAGCACTTTCAGTTACGGCCCTGACATGATTCCAACATGCTTTCTTAAATATTGTGCTGAAATTTTGTACCGGCCTTTGACAAACCTCTTTAATGTATCCCTAAAACAAAGCATATTCCCTTTGACATGCAAAAAATCATTTATAATACCCTTGCATAAGAATGGTAGTAGATCTTCGATTGAAAATTATAGAGGGATAGCAAAGATATCTGCTATACCTAAACTTTTTGAAGCCATAATTACTGCCCAATTAACTTTTTCCATATTTACTTTAATTTCCAGTTCCCAGCCGGGGTTTTGCAATGGGAAATGGCTATTACTAATTTGCTGGAATTCGTTACTCACGTTTCAAATGGATTTAGAGAATATATACTGACTTCAGTAAAGCATTCGACAGAGTAAATCATACAATACGTATTAAAAACCTAGATCTTCTTGGATTTCAACCAAGCCTTCTCCAATGGATATATTCCTATCTCTGTAACAGGACTCAAAGAGTATTATTTAATGATACCTTTTCTGACATAATTGATGTAACATCTGGTGTTCCGCAAGGTAGCCACCTGAGGCCGCTTCTGTTCTTGTTATTTATTAACGATTTGCCTTCAGTTATAAATAAATAAGATTTTATTATATGCCGATGATGTAAAGCTTTTCCAATCTTATACCTCAATTAATGAAAGATGTTTATTACAAACCGATTTGAACAATTTAGTAACTTGGTGTAATAACAATGATATGCCTCTTATCCTTAATAAATGTAAAACAATGTTATTTACACGAAAATATGTTCAACCACCATCTTACACAATAAACAACTCAACTTCAATCTTCATATTAATACAACTATGTTGAAAGCTAAAGGTGTCCTTGTGTGTAAAGCGGTGGTCTAAAGAATTCAGAAACCCTTATATTACGAAAATACTTTTTACGTCATTAGTAAGACCAATTTTGGAGTACGGTTCGGTTGTGTGGAACCCTAATTATAAAATCCATTCTGATAAAATTGCGTCCGTTCAAAAACAGTATCTGTTGTTTGCTTTGCGTCATTTGCACTGGGATTCCCGCCAAAATCTTCCTCCGTATACTAGTCGCTTAAAACTTATAAATTTACCCACACTTTCTAGCCGTAGAGAAAAGTTAGGAATAATTTTTTTAGTCAAGCTTCTAAATGGACTGATTTGCAGTTCATTTGTCTTAGGTGGAGTAAATTTTAATGTCCCCATCCGAATATCACGACAATTTAGACCACTACTTTGTAAATCTTGTAAAACAATCTTTGAACTAAATGAACCGTTTCGCCGTTTATGTCAGGATTTCAATTGTTATTCCAGCATTTACGATATGACAGACTCACTTTTCGTAACAAAAAATACTATACTAACTTCTCTTAACAAGTAACTCACTAATTTTCTATTGCAGTATAAATAATCTTATATTTCAGCTGATGAATTTGTTCTCTGTAGCTGAACAGTATATTCTCGCAGCTTAACAAACTCTTGATTTATTGACTCGGCAAATTCCGTACGTTATGTGAATGCCGCCCCTCGTGTCGGTTGGGCGGGAGGAGGGTAACCGTTGAGCTTAATTAATTAAAAAAGAAAAAAAAAACGAGATAAAATATTGCAGCAAATAAGAAATAGATATACATATGTAAATAAAAAATTTCGTTGTGCAGATTCTAGCAAATAATCGAGATATGATTTATTTACTCTAAACTACCGCCGCGATAGCTGAGTGGTTAGCATTGCGTACTGCCATTCGGAAAACCTGGGTTCGAGCCCAGGTTCGAGCCCAGGTTCGAGCAACATCCAAAATTATAGAAAATAAATTTTTCTAATTGTGGTCGTCCCTCGGCAGGGAATGTCAAGCCCTCCGAGTGTATTTCTGGCATGAAATAAAGCTCCTCATAAAAAGCCATCAGCCGTTCGGAGGTGGCTTAGAATAAACTGTAGGTCCCTCCAATTGTTGGTAAAAACGATCAAGACGCAAAAAACACAAATTGGAGGAGTAGCTCGGCCGAAAATCGCTTCAGCGGTTACAAAGCGCGCCAAATATATATATATACATATAAACTACTTATTTAAGAAAGAGAAGGATAGTTTTTGTTTTTCTGATAAATCAGGGCCTATAAAAATAATTGGTGAACAAGTTGAAACCGATATATTTGTAGGGCTTGTTTTATCAATTTTATCCAATTATTTTAAGGAGTTACTTCGTCAACACAGTTTAGGTATATAAGTAATCTTAGGCGACCAAATTTCAATGCAATTATTTGAAAAAACTGAGAGATGCAAATTTTTAATAATGTATTTAACTCAAGATTCAAATTTATTTATTTAACAAACAAAAAATATTTAAAAATTGCTACTTTTCATTTTAATGGAAATAAAACATTTAAATGGAAATAAAGAGGTAACGATGGGTAACAAAACGGGTAACAAATCCATTTGTTTATAATAAATAAACGATGACAGATCGGGTAAGAGATACTTTTGGAGAGCAATAACTAAAGGGTAACAAGTCTGGTATTCACAATATTCGAAAATTGGACGAGACGAATATATATCGCATGCCTAGAAATATAACATCTGTGAGTAAAAAAGGGAATCACACGTACGTGAAGAAAGTCGGGGAAATTGGTTTCTTTTTTCCTACGACTTATCAGGAGAAAGAAAGCTAACTTATTAGGTAAAAGTTACCCGTCTTGCAGGGATATAAAACTGGAACTCAATTGAAAATAATAAAAAGGGCACCTGTCAAATTTTTCACAGCCTACATATAAATCTACATTATGATATTGCTTGCAACACAGAAAAATTAAACAAGAGGTTCCTCAGGATGATGTTCTCTCTCCGTAGAAGTAAACTCCTACCTCACAGGCCTTTCCCACTTCTTCACTGAATACGAACATGTATCCGCCACAAAATCCTCAAGTCGCTTGCCGACACCGTATCTTAGAATACAATTGGCCTGCACAACACCATCACCACATAAACTCTTTTCTTGTAAATGACCAAAAGCCCGAGCTTCCTTGTGAGACCTGAGTAATACCGACACACTTAAAGTTTGGATATTGTGACAAACACACCAGACTCGACCCCGGCATACCTAAAAATGCCTTCCATGCAATATACCCCAACACCAATTTTCTTCGATCTGCCGCTGATTAACTTCTCAGAAATAAAAGTACCACATAAATTTGTTAATATAGACAAAAATCTACATATTTATGTGCCAAGTTTTAAGGAAATCAAACCTCCCTGGTCCAGTTCGAAGAAAGATAAGTGTATACTGACAAAAGTTAAAACTAATCGAGCCAAATATATGATATGCATTTCAAAATAGCATTAAGATTTAATGCCTGGCTTTGTTTTATTGTTCCTGCAAATAAACAGGTGTGCATTCTTTGGTGTTATAGCAGCTAAATTACTGAATTTCCCAAATTTCTTTTCCTACACATGCTCCTACATAAAATCATAAATAAAATATAGCTTAGCCTCCTGGTCATATTTTAGTCTTCTGGGGCTCTCCCCTAATAAATAAATTAATAAATTACTCATACACATAGTAATTTATTAACTTATTAAGTGAGATCTTTAAATTATAAGAAATCTTTGTTTCATCTGAAAAAAACCACGTAGCTTTGCTCTCAGCTCCACGACCGGTTTGCGTGACTAGGGTTGTATTTAAACTAATTACCTCCCCCTCTTGGGGCGCTCCCTACACAACCCGAACCAGAGTAGATTTCGTGCATGTTTTAGCCCTCCCCGCAGTATTTCACAAGATCTGTCCTGGACTCGTATTTTCAACTTAGTTATTAGCTTATATCACATTTTACACCATAAAATTTTTTTAAATTAGTTTTTATTTCTACAAACTAAAGAGGATAATTATACATTTTACCTAAATTTACTCTACAAAACATTCAATTTTATAATAACAGCAACAACAAAAATAATAATAATAATAATAATAATAATAATAATAATAATAATAATAATAGTAATAATAATAATAATAATAATAATAATAATAAAATAAGTTTTACAGTTCTCCGTATTTCAAATTGTATTTTGTTACAATTTTCACAAATTATTTAATCAAAAATTATGTATGGTAAAATTAGTTATATGCAAAAAAAAATATATATATATATATATATTTATAAAATATATACATATATGTACATCAGTATTCGTCTTTCAATTATTAAAAGTGACACTTTCTTCGTTATATATATATAGTCAGGATTTACATACATATGTCTCTTCGCGTTGTTATTGTTGTCTGTACATTGATGAATGCTTCGTTTTCATATGACGTGAATAGGATTTCTTTGCTGAATATTGTTTTGAGCAAACTTCACAACGATAAGGAAAGAACCCCATATGTATATTAAGATGCGATTTTAATGTCGAGAAAGAACATAACTTTTTTTGACAGACCTCACACTTGAAATACCATTTCGTTTTCCATGTTTCACCATCGCGGGGAATTTTTAACCATAAAATATCTTGATAACTACGATAGAATCGGGTATACCATGTCGTATCTTCATCATAGAATCTTACAACAACATTGATTCGGGTATACCTGCCTGTCGGTGTATTAAGTAATTTAATTTTCAACGCATTTACAATTTGTTGTTTAAGATCATCACCAACACAAGCAACTGTCTGCCGACGCTTTTGTATAGTTAACGGCCCTGAAGGCTTGTCGACGAAATAACTACTTTGATTATCGTGAGAGGTTAACAGAGCACTTTGTAAAGCCTGTGCAGTTAATGTATCACGGTCGGTATATGGAATACTTGAGTTACGTCGACAAATTATAGCTTTTGAATTGTTATTCAGTGGAAGGAATGAACTGCGGCACAAAGTTGTTTGCGTTGTTTTTGTTACAGTTTGAATAGATTTCCCACCTCGTTTTTCTTTAGAAGCTGTATGCTGGAATTGGTTTTCATCTTGTAAAGAAGTTAACTAAAACGATATAAATAAAAAAATTTACTGCAAACACTATTCAAAGCTGAGGCACGGGTAGTGCACAAATTTTTATAACTACTTACTGTTGTTGTAGTTCTACTTGAGATTGAATCTTCCAAACCATGCTGCGCTTTGTACTTAAGATACTGTGAACGTAAGATCTATTCGAAAAAAAATATTGACAAAGATTTTTCAAACAGTTATGGAATGAACACAGATACTTACGCGCATTTTTCAAATGATTGAAATTAGTCAACTGTTGATTGCGTAAATTGTTAAAAGAAATACAATAAATATTCGTATTGAATGAATATTAATGTAACGGTTGTCTCAGACCGTGTAGCAGTAATGCCCAGTTAATAAACCACCATTCAAAACCTACAGGTACTCTCAAACTGTTTGTGCTACTATGTTAAGGCTCTCTCAGACAAAGCACATATCAGATAACTAGTGGCCCGCCAAAATCAAATAAGAAACATACTGTTACGATCTTGCTGATTAAACCTCGATGATTTCCCACATCCTTCGGGTACGATCTCTGGATTGTTAAATAAAAATCGCCAACTTAATTTGCAGTTTCTTTATTTATAAAAAATTGATTTAATGTCCTTTTATTATTCAGTAATTCACAATTCAATTACAATTTACTTTACTATTTACAATCACTTGTATACAACTTTCACAATGTACTTTTTTTATAACTTCACTATAATATAATCACCAACGCGTTTACTTTACGCCTGATTGACTTTTATGTCGTGTGTCGCCCTTATATACTTGTCTGCTGCTTGAACGCAAAAGCCTGGATTAATCGAGTCGTTACGATAACATCTCGTTTTACGCTCTAGAACATGCCAGTTGTCGGCTCCTCTATTTAATCTGACATTCGCTTCGCATTTTCGCCACACTGCCCTCCACCTAAGTCTGATCGTCCCGATCAGACACATTCGCTGTTCCAAACGCAGCAATCCTCTCTAGGTGACCACTTTCATCGTTTCTCGGCCTCCCAACGGTTTGGATTCGATACACTATGTCGTTTAGTCGTTTGATTATCTTGTATGGACCTTCCCAATTGCATTGAAGTTTCGGGGACAAAACACTCTTCCGTTGTGGATTGTACAGCAACACCAAATTTCCATTTTGGAAGCCTTCGGAGTTCATCCCCTTGTCATACGTAGCCTTCATTTTGTCACTCATAATTTGAGTTCGCTGCCTCACAAGAGCATGTATCTCTCTTAACTCTTCCTCGAGAACAGTAGACGCTTCCTTCCCAATTCTTCTCGCATCACCAGTTATTCCAAATTTTAAATCGCTGGTCAACCGAAGTTCACTACCAAACATTATCCTGGCAGGTGTTTGACCTGTTGTTTCATGCACTGCGGACCGATATCCCATCAGGAAAAGCGGTATGTGTACATCCCAATCATCTTGATGCTTGTCCACTACTTTCCGCAAGTGCTCTTCCAAGGTCCGGTTGAATCGCTCTACCATGTCATCTGATTGAGGATGCGGGGCTGTCGTTCGGGTTTTGCGAATACCAAGTATCTGGCACTTCTCCTGGAACACCGCCGATTCAAAGTTTCTTCCTTGGTCTGAGTGCAATTCTATAGGCGCACCGTATCTGGTAACCCAATTGTGAGTGAATACATCCGCAACTATTTTCGCTTCCTGGTTTGGAATTGGGTAGACCTCAGGCCATTTACTAAAGTAGTCCATAACCACAAAAACGTATTTGTTTCCTTGTTTGCTCACAGGGAATGGACCAGCTACATCCATGGCAACCAGCTCAAATGGTGCACCTGAGTTATACTGCTTCATCTGCCCATGACTTCGTGACTTTGGCCCTTTAGCTGCTATGCCCTTCACTAGGACCATTATGAAATTCCTTAATACGGAATTCATAACCTCGGAACTACTATAAGCTTCCGAGAGCATTGGCCATCTTCACTTTCCCATACTCTATGCAAACAGCTAGATATCAACTCTAAACTGTTCCATTGTGCCCAGTATGCTTTCGCGATGGGACTTTCCGCTGCCATTTGTTCCTTACTTGGCCGTCTATTCATTTCCAATCCGTGCATTAATAATTCCAAATTCGGATCTTCTTGCTGACATTTCCTTAATTGACTTGTCTCCCACTCTTCTGCTGTGACATTTCCGTGCATATTACCCTTGCGGTGCTCGATGGTGAAGTCATAACTTTGCAGTCTCTCAATCCATCGAGCTAGCTGCCCTTCGGGATTCTTGAACTGTAGTAGCCACTTCAACGCTGCATGATCCGTTCTAACTCGGAAATGTTGACCATGTTAACCAAATATTTGTGGAAGTGTTTAATGCAATCCACCAACGCTAATAGTTCTCTCCGAGTTATGCAGTAGTTCCGCTCTGGTTTCCTAATAGACCGGCTATAGTAGGCAACTAACTTCTCCTGCCCATCAATCACTTGTGAAAGTACACCTATGCCATAACCACTAGCATATATGTCCAGAATAAATGTTGCACCTGGAACAAGGTACGCTAGCATAGGCGCAGTGCATAGCCGTTCTGAGCTACTCTGGCGAAATTCGGAACAAATCGGCGATAGTAAGTACACAGTCCAAGAAAGCTTCTTAATTCATGCAAGTTTCTGGGTCTTGGCCAATCCTTCACTGCTTCTATTTTTTCTTTCGCAGTACAAACGCATTCGTGGTTACTTGATGACCTAAGTAATTCACGTCCGTCTTAAATAAAGAGCACTTCTTAGGACTTAGTTTAAGACCAGCGCCAGCTATTCTCTGGAAAACTTCTTCCAAATTATTCAGATGTTCATCGAAGTTTTTTCCTAATACAACCATGTCATCCAGATACACCAAACAAGTCTTCCAATGTAGTCCTTTGAGCACATGGTCCATTAGTCTTTCAAACGTGGCAGGAGCGTTGATAATCCAAATGGCATTACCGTGAATTTCCATAGAACATTGTCGACACTAAGGGCTGTCTTCTCTTTATCTTCTTCACTCATTTCCACTTGCCAAAACCCGCTCTTAAGGTCGAGTGTTGAGAACCATTCTGTGCCAGTTAACGAGTCTAGTGTATCATCGATCCTGGGCAAAGGATAGCTGTCTTTCTTTGTGACATCGTTAAATCTCCGATAGTCCGCACAGAACCGCAACTGGACATCTTTATTCTTCACGAGTACTACCGGAGAGCTCCATGTACTTGCCGATGGTTCGGTAACACTCATTTCTTAACACACATTTCATAACTTTCGCTCATTTCTTTAATTATTTGGCCAACAGCATCACGTTTGGCTAATGGAACGCTTCGAGGAGCTTGACGAATTGGTCTTGCGTCACCAGTATCAATGCAGTGTTCCACTACGTTGGTCCTGCCTGGTTTGTTTCCATCCCTGTCGAATATGTTGGAGTATTTGCGGATAAGTTGGCTGGCCTTGTGCTTGTACTTGTCTTCCAACCCTTGCGTCCATGCATTTATATCTTCCTCCATGTCCTTGCTGCCAAAAGAGTCGATTCCAGACGAATCATTGCATTTGATGATGGCTTCTACCTCTTGACATTGTCCTAATACAGTTCCTCTTGGAATTTTTATTGGTGATCTGAAGTCATTTAATACTCTCACTGGGATGTGTCCATTCTTTTGCGTCTTAGCCAGGGTTTTACCAATAAGTACGTCCGGTGTAAAATTTTGTGCTGCTTCGACAACCCACAATTTATTTGTCCCACAATCTCCATTAATTTTCGCCCAAAAAACTGCTTCTGACTTTGGTGGAATCAATTCACTGCCTTCTAAAACCACTTGTTTGCTGCTGTATGTGGAATCATAGCCATTGCTTAGTGGTACTTCCATGTTCTTATACTCCATAATCTTGTTATTCAAGTCGATCTTGATACCTTGATTCATCAAGAAGTCCACTCCTATGATTACCTCATCTACAATCTGCGCGACTATAAAGCTGTGTAACACCGTCACATTCCCCATTGCGACCTCACATGTTACTTCTCCCACCCCTTTTGTGTGCTCACCAGTCGCCGTTTTCAATATTGCTCCAGGTAATGGTCTCACTTCTTTAGCGATCAGGTCAGTTCGAATGATGAAATGTGATGCGCCCGTATCTACTGTTAATATTCGCGCTCGTCCATCCACATATCCACCAATTCTAATGTTGCTCGTTTTTCTGCCAATTTGCGAGACGGAGATTATGGGGCATTCAATTGCAGGAGCCAGCATACGCCCTTTTAGACTGGCTCGTTTTAGTTTAACGACTGAGAAGTTGATGGTTTATCTTCGTCAGCCTTCCGTTTTCGCTGTCCTTCTTGTATGCTGGAACCCGTTTTGCATTCGCGTGCTAAATGACCAGGCTTTCCACATTTAAAGCATTTTCCAGCTTGATTCTTGACACCAGAACAATTCATTCCTTCTAACGACTTCAGAGTTCTCAATATTTCGGTCATCACATCTGGTGTTTCAACCTCCACTTTATTGACTTTGTATGCTGGTCTGCTTATGAGTGCCGCCGTTTCACGTGTTTGAGCATACGCAACTCAGCGAATGTCAACTTTGGATTCGCATATGTCTCTCGCTTAGTGTAAATGTCTTTTATGCCGATTATTCCAGGCATTCGTTTTCAAGCAGCAGCAAGTATATAAGGGCGACACACGACTGCAAAATCAATCAATCGTAAAGTAAACGCGTTGGGGATTACATTACAGTAAAGTAATAAGTAAGAGTACATTGTGAAAGTTGTAGTTCAAGTAATTGTAAATAGTAAAGTGAATTGTAATTGAATTGTGATTACTGAGTAACAAAAATAAATTCTTTATAAAGTAAAGAAACTGTGAACATAGTTGGTGACTTTAATTTAAGAAGCCAGTGGTCCTACCCGAAGGATTTGGAAAATCATCGAGGTTGATTCAGCAAAATCGCAACAATACCATGGGATTGAGTAATAATATAACAAATATATAAGCGATTCACATCCCGGGTCACCTTTACGGCATATATGCGCATATAACATATTTGTATATGTTTCTGAATTAAAAGTGAGTGATAACACCGCAGTTTCATAAAAAATTTATTGCAGCATAATACCAATAATTATTTAAAAAATTTGTATACATTTTATGGCGCAATAAATGTTTTGATGTTGAGGAATGATTTTCTAATTGCAAGGACTAGAAAAAATATTTAAAATTTTTAATATAATGTATATTTTCTCTTTTATTTACCTAAAATGTTCAACAACTTTTGTTGTGGCGAAAGAGAGGAGCCGACAGCTGGCATTTTCTAGACCGTAAAACGAGACGATTATCGTAACGAGACGCGATTATCGTAACTACGCGATTATTTCGGGGGTTTCGTTTTCAAGCAGCAAACAAGTATATAAGGACGGCATACGACTGCAAGAGTAATCAGTCGTGAATTAAACTCGTTGGAGATTGCATTACAGTAAAGTAAAAAAACAGTACATTGTGAAAGTTGTATACAAGTGATTGTGAATAGTAAAGTATATTGTAATTGAATTGTGAATTACTGAGTAATCAAAAGGACATAAATTAAATTCTTTATAAATAAAGAAACTGCAAATTAAGTTGGCGATTTTATTTAGCAATCCAGGGATCGTACCCGAAGGATTTGGGAAATCATCGAGGTTAATCGGCAAGATCGTAACAATATGATTGCTAGTTTTTTCTTCATTTCGATTGCTCGAATACAAATACAAAACTGGGATACTTGTTTTCGTTTTATAATTTTGTTATTACTTCTGCAAGGCAAATATTGAATTCGCATTGGATTTGCCTATATTTCTGCCATGGCGCCTTCCGAATTTGCCTTCATGAAGATGAGCAATATTGACGATTATTGATAATTGTGCACATGTAAGAAAATTTAATGAATAAATAATTGCTTAATGTAAAATAAGATCTAGTAACTAATTACTATATTGTGTCTTTTGCTTATAGATAAAACTAAGCTATCATTCGCTGTGGATTTTATTTTCTTCACGACGATTTTTTTTCCATCAATCGATATTTTCGACTTTTTGTTTACCATTCCAAGGAATAGCAAAAATCGCACTTCACATTTTACAACAGCTTGTGCGTTTTGCGCATTTCTTGATTTGATTCTTAAGTTTGTCCATTTTATAGTTCAATTTACGGCATAATTATCATAGTTTCTAAGACATAGATTATAATAGTATTTGATAGCGAAAATTTCTTTTTGCGTGTTGAATTTTGGGTTGTGGCTAGTGGCAGCAGTGTAGTCAAAACGCAGAATAAATAGTGAAAGCGGATCGCGATTACTTTTCAGGTATTGTTTTTGGTAATTGATTCCAGCTATTTGTATGGATGTTCTCTCTTGCTATTTTTTTTTTTAATAAAACGCTAAAATTTACGTGTTTTTCTGCTAATATTTTTGCTTGTTTTACAAAATAGTGTGCTATGGAGTTCAATGCAAATGATAAGCTACGACGGTTTTGCTATCTTGGCAGGTTTGAGCCCGTTTATGTACACTTGCGTGGAACTATTAATGTTGCCATGTATTTGCCACAATTGGAGATTCTCTGCAAATCACTAGATGACGTAGCCATGCTGTTAATTTTGAAGCAAGTTTTACAGGAGACTACGTTAGTGCGACGTGATGAAGTAAATATTAAATATCCTAATAATTTACAACTTGTAATTCCTTTGTTTTTTTTTTTATCCCATAGCCGCTTTTAGTGTATGCATCTTATTTAGCTAGTGACATTGATATTAAGTGGAAAACATCTGTAAGAAAAGCTTTTCCGGCATTAGTACTAAATGACGAAGACCTTTTCTTGTTTTGTAAATATGCCATTCTCATTCAGCGAGAAAAAAATCGCAAAGGATTTACTAATACAACACGCAAAGCCATTAAATCCTGGTATGAGGATCAGAAACCCGATGAATTACGTCAGATGTGGCTTTCGCATCGTGGATCCCACGGTTTCACGCACAAAACACTACTTAAGTTGTGTCACGTAAATGATGACACAATTGGTGCTGTAGGTGTAGCAACGCCCTTTTTTAAAACTTGTACGGAGTTACTTAAATTGTCGGAAGCAAGTGAGAATGCTGCTGTTATTGAAAATAACTTAAATGACCAAGCAGTCGAATCTACTGTAAATGAAGATGCGACAGAAAACTCAGCTATAGATGTAGACTTGGAAAAGTCAAAAATTAACCCAGAAATTTCATCCTCCTCAATTTTGTCTGTAAGCAAACTTCGAACCACAAAAAATAAATTAGAAGCACTAAAGATTATACGAAAGTTCAAATTACACTACAACCAAGTACCAAATCATTTGCTACGATTTGGTCCTATTATGGAGGCTTTAATACCAACCATGACCTTTAAGCAATTGTTGCATAGTTGGCGTTATTTGGCACGTTACAATCACTTTGCTAATCCAAAAGTAATAAAATTATGTCAAGCAGTTTTCGAAAACAAAAGATTACTGCGCAAGGAAAATATTCATCCAATTGTATTCTTAATGCATATGCGTGATGATATAGCAAAAGTAAGTATCATATATGAAAAACTTATAATTATAAAACACCTGAATCTATTAAATTTTTAGTTATCACCGAAGAAAGTTGAAGCGTTTAAAATGCCACTACTTAAGCAGGTATACCAGCAGTCATTTGGTAATAATGAGAGCACTGGCTTACGAATGCACATCACCATAAATATACAGAAAAATTATAGAAAAAGTAAGAGTTTATTTATTCATTTATTTGTTTACACATGTACACATGTACATTGCTTCTATATTCTATTTTAATTTTATTTGAAGAAACTCTAAAAAACCACAAAAAGTTGTCTTTTCTTGAAGCCGCAATAGCATTAGCTTTCGGCTATTTTAAAAGAGAAAAGCAAGTTAATGTATTCTATTGGATGGAAGAAAAGCATAAATTAGGACAGATGCCATGGAATGGTGATAATATATCTGTTGATGACGCGCTCAAGTTTTGTGAAGTATTGGACGTAAGTTTCAGAAAGTGACATTTGTTACAATTTATAAACTCATATATATAAATTTTTCTAAAGATTAAGAACACCCCACAACGCCTTATAACACCAATTATGAGTGCAATGGGTGCTAAACAGGTGTACGACATATTCTTGGATATTGTACCGAATGCTGGGCGGGGCAATCCCAAAAACAATTCAGAACTTTTGACCAAATTTTTGGATAAATATCGCCAGAATAGAAATGAGAAAGCAAAGTGAGTAGTGGGCATCCTTGAATGGAATCTGTATTTTATTTAAATTGAAAAAATTAAAATGTTTTCGAACATATGTATACTCGTATATGGTTATTTGTAAACTAACTGAATCCCGCTTTTTCATATTCATTTAAACTAATTTGTTTTCTAGGTACGTTATTCTGAACTTACTCAAATTTCGAAAATCGATGCTTTATTCCGACACACGTAATGAAAATATACTTGAAATTTGTGGTTTAGATGATCATACTACAAATTTGATAAATAACTTTGCATTGAATCGCTTTGGTTGAACCTACTTATATATGGATACCATCGCTCAGCGCGTTAACAGAAACATCAGCGATAGATAAAGGAACAATAATGATAATTTACTATACGTAGCAATCTGCGAATGCAATTTGAAGCAAAAGTTATTCAAAAAATGTATGAGTTGTGTAAGACTTAATATTAAACAAACACATATTTGAAGTATGAAGTCTCGTAAGTGCACGAATTATAATTAACCGAGTTATGTATTACATTTATATCCTAATGGAAATTTTTAAATGTTCAACTTATATACAATATGCCGAGTTTAACTAACTACATGATTAATAATAGTATCATAGGTTGTAGAATGCATAAATATGAAGAGAAGTTGTATAATAATAGATATTAGTTCTAGCTATTTTTAATTATGTAGAGTGTTTTATTTTAACCTCTGAGCTGAACTTTTATATTTTGAAATAATTTCGCACTACCAAATTTTTAAAGCTAAATATGTTTTTTTTTAACGCCCTTTCAAGAATATATAGTTAATCGTTTTTTATATTGTTGAATTAATTAAAGTATTTAATTTTTACAATTGGTCTCTATTGTTTCACATAATTTCCTATTAAATAATGAATAGTAGTTAAAATACAACCGTTTAAAACTCACTTCAAACTAATGAAGTATGAAATAAAACCAAACAAAAACAATATAAACGAGAATTCGAAACCAAATGTTAATGAAAATTGATACAATCAAATCAAAATTAATATCGAAAAAATCACAAACGAAACGTACCCATATGGATGCTATACTGAAATGCCTTAAAAATGTAAAATCTCAAAAAAGATTCGAAATGCAAACTACCACTTAAGTTAATCTAATTAAACTAAATAATTGTAAAATTTAATTTTACTTTATGTATGTAAACAAGTGATGCAAAATGATTAACGAAATTATTTGCAAAGTGTGTTCAATTGGCACAAGTTCGTAGTATAAACGCATAACTCAAAAGAAAGAAAAAAAATCTGAATTTGTAAACGTTAAATGTTTATATTGAATTAAAATAGATAAGCGAATATTGAACTGATACTAAAAATGAACTGATTCGAAAAAGTAAATAGTAAACTGAATGAACTGAAAATTAAAAATTTATTTAATATTTACAAGCGATTACTAGTTTAAAAGATTGTTCGTATATTTATTTTTACAATAAAACTTTACTTATACAAAAGAATACATTAAAACTAACAAATATCAACACAAACACAAAGTAAGTTTTGAAACGTCTACCTTGGAAATAATGAATGACAGGGAAAGTTATTGTCTAAATTTGTAAAAAAAAGAGTAAAAAACTAGAGTACTATTCCATTTCAAAACTTATTATAATGATGAAACATTTGATTTTTATTCAAGTTACTTTATTTAAATTGGCAAAGTTTATAAATAGTAGACAGTAAAATAATATTTAACACATCAACCTAAAGAATCTCATGTATTTGTGTTAAACATACGTTCATAATCATATATATTTAGCCCACTAATAAATTTCATATAAAGGATATCTTGAGATATTGTTAAACGAAAATATTAAATAGAGAAATACATACATATGTACTTATACATATGTACCTGTATATGTCAGAATAATGCTGCCAAATTCCAATTGAAAAGTTGCAATAAACAGTTCTGCTGCCTAAAAAATACATATTTGACCTAAAAACCATAACTCAATTGCATTGGAAAGATATTAACTAGTTTAAATTATATGAAAGAGTTCTTTAATAATAAGTAACTGCAATTGATTGAACAATAAATTAAATACATTTCAGTAAATAGTAAAATTTTGTATTAACAAGAAACTAAAATCTTCAACTGCCTTTCAAAAACTGGTTAAATAGCAACAAATAAACAAATATAGATACAATAATTAATAAAAAAGTTTAGAAGAGTACGTGCCATTCCATATAGAAAATTGATTTGAAATGTTAAATTGTTTCATTACTTTGTTGCTACTACAATATGTAAAAAAAATAGTGTTCGGCTAAATAGCAATGTTGAAAATTGTGATTAAAATTAATTAATGAAAGAGCAACAATGAACAATAAAACTATAGTAACAATTGAAAGTTAGAAGTAAAAGTTACCGTATGTATTTTCTAACATTTTTATGGCGTATAATTATGTGGTATATATAATTATAATAAAACTAACACTACCATTCATACATGCGTGTATGTTTATAGTTTTTGTTTTATTGATTTAAGTTGTATATTTTGAAACAAAATAGAATTATACGAAATTTCCACAAAAAACTCATCTGTGAAATAACCAGTTGTGATCGCTAAGAAATTTAAAGCAAACAAAAAATTAAATGTTGAAAGAATGCAAAAGAAATTATTTTTAAAAACGAATCTGACTAAAAGCGTAAAACAAAGCAAAAACACACTTTTTTTACTAGATCGCGTGAAATTCCAATAACATTAAATTAAAACAAACATGAAAAACAAACTAAACAGGCATAAGCAAAATTCCATGTTAGGCAAAACTGAATATACAAACGTAAATAGCTGTTAAACAAGAAAACAAAACAAATCAAGCGCAACCGGAAAGTACCTTTTAAAACTCCGAAATATCCTCAAAATTTTACAAAAAGCGTAAACAAAATTTAGCAAAAAATGAAAAGAAATAGCAGGTAAACGAATAACAAAATTTAAATCATTATACGTTTGCTTTTCTTTTGTATCATCATCACAAAAAAAAAAAATATATAAAAAGAGAAGACTTCATAAATTAATTTATTATTTTTTATTATCTGTAATTTTAAACAAACGAATAGCGAAAAGTAAGATTTTATTTCATTCAAAAACATGGAACATATGTGAATTTACATACATATGCAGCTAAACAAATGCATATAATCATAGATTTTTTTTTACATGTAACAGAACACACAAATATAGAAGAAAAAAATTGGACATATGAATTTGCCAAAGCAATTTTAATCTGGAAGAAATGAGAAATTTAACATAATATAATATAGAACCATTAAAAACTGATGTGATATTTTTCAAAAACAAGCGAGTATTAAAAAATAAAATTAAAATAAACAGCAAATGGAAACCACGATACATATTTGTTCGTTGTCAACACAACCACTTAAGATTTAAAATTTAAAACTTTAATTATTGTAGACTTTGTACGTTTAGTGTAAAATTAAATTGCGAGTTTGAAAAAAAAATATTTTGTTAGTTTTTATTTATATTATATTAATTTTTTTTTCGCAATGAAGAATGCAGAATAAATTGTAAAGCTTTAGCATGTAAGCAGCGCAAATACTAAAAAAGCTTAAGATAAATTAAGTTTAAATAAAAACATTAAAAACTAGTATTTATTGCTGTAAAGATTTATCATAAAAAATATAACTCTTGGTGTATTAATATAAAAGTAATGAGTATGTAAGCGATAAAATGCAAAAAAATTTTTGTGACAAGAGTAAAATTGCAACCTTCGTAATATCAATATATCTACTTACATATACATACATACATACATATAACTAGATATTAGCATTTAAGGAATCGAAATTATTAAATATTAAGACAAAATTCGTTACATATGAAAAAGTCAAAACACATGAACTCCCCAAACAAATAAAGCAGCCTGAATAATTTTATATACACAAATTCGAGGTGAATTAGCACATGCTACCTTTCATAAACAAATTGTACTATTATCACATTTAATTTTATATTTTTCATAAAAAATAATAATTTTTTTTCATATACATACATATGTAAGCATGTACATATGTACATATCTACATGCGTATCTGCAACATATGTATATAAGAAATATTTTTTATTTTTTCCATTAATTCACACGAAAACTTTTTCTATGACTGTTGCGATTTGAAATTAATAAAACAGGCATGGAAAAGCAATAAATAAAATTCACATTCGGACTTAGCGAACTGGAAGACAAACGAAGTATGTTTTTTATTTATTTATTACCATTTACTTTTATAGGTATGATGGGGGGATAGTCAACTACGTCTTGGGTTAGATAAAGCTTTTTAAATTTTTTTTAGATACATACAAATGTATGTGTCGCTGCGCGTGGAAAGTTCTTTTTTAAATTTGTTTGTTATTTGCTTTCAACCGCGGTGTGTGGGAGAAATACGTGGAGTTGAAGGAAGTGAGAAGCTCGAGAAGCTGAGGACGTCTGTAGTAATGCTCGAAAATTCTAGTAATGCGGAAAATTACAAAAGCTTTCAATTTCAGATCATACTCGTGTAGGGCCCAAAATAGATGATCGAGCAACTGAAGACCAAAATTTTTAAAGGAACATTTTCCCAGCGTGCTGAATGGCCATCAAAGAGAAACACAAGGAGTTGGAGACGCGAGTCCCCAATCGACGATGAATCGACTATAAAAAAGTCGGAATAGCAGTTACCCATCCGAAGAATGGGTTGTAGCGGCTAGCCAACCCCGGCTAGGGTCAGGTAGGTCCAGTCTTAGTCATCGAGGTTATCTAACGGGAGGCCCAGGAAACGTGCTGTTTCGAGTGGTTCGGAGCAGAGAGGTGCTAGATGAGTCGGGTTGAGTGGGGGACATGTGTTGGGTATGTCGAGTCTAGATAAGTAGGAGCTGAGACTGCTACAATATCCAGACCTTAATTGTGCCAAGGTTACACGGGTCTCTCGAGACAGCTCTAGCTCTTGTTCTGCGATGGGTCGCGGTTAGATTCCACGATTCTGTCACCCTTTCGGTGACCTAACCCCGTTTAGGTCCTCAGGTAATCAACAAAGTTACTAACAACTGACGCTGAGAAACACCAAATCTACATCAGGATCGGGAAGGACTCATCCGAGCCGTACAAAACTAAACGAGATTTCCGACAAAGTGTCTCTTTTATCAGGTCATTTCTTTATTTCCTGACTTTAAATGATGGAGAAAATAATACTGCTCTGTAGCTAAAAAGAGCAGGTACAAATTTTTCTGAGAGTGTACAACACATAAACAGCCAGTGGACTCACGTTTGGTTACCTCGTCACTGTTGACAGTCATAACTTTGAAGTCGTACATAATTTCGTATATTTAGGCACGCGCATCAACACCAATAACAACAACAAGTGTTACTTTATACTGAGTAAGCAGTGTGAATTTACATGCCTTAAGCAATTCACCTTCACATGCCGATCGAGTGGATGAGAACGCTCTAGCTTTGGAAGTTTTTGATGCAGTACCTTCATTGTATTGAGAAGCACAGGTAGAGAAAGATCTGGCTTTACTTGGTGTATCGAACTGTCACCTAAATTTAATAAAGATGAAGTTATGTATGTCCAGGAAAGCAACAAGGCAGGTTTAGTGCTTTTCAATTGATAAAATATTTTGATTTTTGTTTTCAGAAATGAACATATTTTTCAGATAATTATTGAAGATTTGTGTTCAATTTCTAAAAAAGGGCAATCGAATAATACATACACAGTTTCGGTTGAAAAGTCGCTACTCAACGAAAGCTACACCAAAGCTGTTTGGCATATATTTAGATTTGGGGTCTTGTCGTATCCTATTTCCCTTCAGATGCTTTTGTGCATGGGGCCGAGGGTCGATGGCTCTCGTAAGCTCATGTTTACAATACAAAGGTTCATAAATGTATGCTTCAATTGTTGAAATCATAAAAAAGTCATCGAATACGAATATCTTCCGAAATACCTTCCGAACAATTCATTATCTTTCACTCAAGTTTTAATTTATCACTCTCTCCCTAAGAAATTTTCAAGTTCAACTGCCTTTCGTACTTCCTTCTTGAATATTACTGCTAACATGTGTGCTCTGTACACTTCAGTGCACCTTAAATTTGGCCAATGGCCAAGACTGCTACGGCCAAAACACGGTGAACGCCAACATCATTACCACGGCCAATGCAGAACGAAAATTTTTGAATAATGTACTTGCTGGCATGCAAGTGACGCCGACATGCCAACCCCACCGTCTGCCAACAGCTTTACAGCCTCACATTATCGGCGCTGGCAAGCTCTGTTCTGCTTTGCCTTCAGCTGCATCAATGTGCTAGTAAATCATCGCATAAAGCGAAAGTTTCCATTCATGCACTGAACAAAACACAATACAATATAAATATAAAAAAAAGACAGCAAACCAACGAATGAACAACCAAAAGAATAATACACAGATGTACACACATAATCGTATATAAGTGTATTTTAAAATATGTTGTTTGTATTTTAAAAGTTAACAAAAACTCGACACCATACAGTCCATTAGCCTCACGTGCTAATGCCAGCTTAAAGCGTACGTAAATAGCAAAAAAAAATAAAAGATAAAAATAACTACCAACCGATAAGGATGTCTGCTACATCATTGGCATGTGGCAGGCTGCGGAAGTACTCATTGATTTTTGGTCACCAGGCCAGCTGGTCCACATAAATAACGATGCTTCTCCGACAGACGCAACGGTTCGAAGCCCAACTCATCCTGTGGTATGCCGAATTGCGTTAACTTGGATTCGTATGTGGCGAGTAGATCGTCGTGCGCTTTAATCACACGCACTAGCTCGTAACGTAGCTCGTCAATCAACTTATTCTTTTCGTCAAGTGCTGAGTTAATTCGTTTTTGTATATTTTCTGTTACATCGCCGGAAGCGCCACATATCATCTGCGTTTGCTTTAGTAGTAAATCACGTTTCTCGCCGTCACGTTCCATCATTGAAATCTTGCGTTCAAGCAGCACGTTCTTTAAGCCCGTCTTTTGTTGTAATTCCATAACGACTTCATCGAATTTGGATTTGAGCTCTTCCCGTTCTCTCTTCAAGGTATCATTGCGCAGTAGCAACGTTTCCGTTTCCCAGGTAAGGGCTTTCAGTTGCTTTTCGATATAAGTGTTGCGCGCTTTAAGGCGTGCAAGTTGATTACGGTCACGCTCGAAATGCTCCATCTTGCGACGCAGGTCCGCAAGTTCGGTTTGCGCCGCTTCAAGTGGCTCTTTCAGTTTACGATTCTCGGCAAGTACCTCGGCAGCGGTTCGATCACTTCGTTCGGACTGTTTACGCAATGCCTCCAGTTGGTCTTTCAAACTGCTAATCAGGCCTAAATTATTCAATGTGATGTCGTTGTAATAGTTTTTCATGTCATTGAAGGCGGTGTCGTGACTCTCGATTAGTCGTTGAATTTGAGTGTTCTTACGTTCCTCGACTTCGAACATTTGCATTCGGTAGACCAGTTCAACTTCGTTTTTCAGTGCCTTCATTTTCTCCTCATGCAATAGTTCCATATCTTTGGCTTCTCGTTGGAACTGAATACGTGCCTCGCTGATTTAAATATGGGATATATATAAGCTTTTAGTTCAATATAAAACTAATTTCAATAAATCTTGCTAAATATGATACTGAAATCTATGATGTAAATTTAAGAAAATTAGTGCTTATGAACTGATTATGTTTCAACTGGTATTGGAAAGGCAATCGAAGTAGAGTTGTAGAATGCTCTGAAGCTACCCGGATAAAACAACGAGGGATTTTAAAGCAATTAATATGATCACTCTAGCGGAAGATGCTATAGATCCTGAGCTATATTTGCACATGGCACGGGCACTTTTTCGAAATATTTAACATAAAAATGGCGGCAGATGGCCCATATAGAGGCAAAAGCCAAGAATAATGAAAGCCTGAAAGGGAAGATTGAATGTTACTTTGTGAGAAAAAACTGCAGGGCCTTCAATTAGCGTTAGGCAAAGGGACAGTGGACTTACCTTACTTTACATAATGAACAGCCATGTTCTTTAAGTGTAACACAAAAGAAGAAGAAGAGGCTGTATTTAGTATATCTGGCAAAGATATTGACTCATTTTTAAGACTACTCTGTGGGATCGACCAGTTCGATATAACTTTTCCTAATCTAACCTGTGAAAATGACAACTAGTAACAATTTACTTCTAGAAGTCTGAATGCAAGGTTCTTTGCAGTGTTACACTCCCTAGATACGTTTTTAAACTAACTTCATTGGGAGAAAAGGGAACATATTTTCTGCTTAATAGAAACTGAGCGAGAAAGGATTAAACTTTACTCATGGTTTTCGTTTAAGATCAAATTGTGTCACTATTTATTTGTTATTTGAAGAAAAATTAGGTTTTATTGAATTGATGACTACCAATCTCAATTTAAAAAAAAAAACGATTACCAAATCAAAAAGGTTAGACTATTTACTTACGCCATCTCATCGTTATGCTTCATCTTCAATTGCTGTATTTGCAATTCATGCGTTTCTTCGCGCTCTCGTAGTAGACGACGCAAATCACGCTTATCCTTAAGTAATTCTTGCTCCTGAGCGACATGATCTTCTTGAGCAAGTTTCAGTTGAGTCATCGCCTCAGCGCGTATTTCACCAATTTTGCTTTGATTCTCATATTGCAAATGTTTCATTTGTTGCATAATGTGTTTGGTATCGATGTCAGCTAACTCCTGTGCCATCTCCACTTCATGATCCTTATGACGCACCTCATAGCGAGATTCCTCTATTTAGAGTAGAAATTTTACAGATAATTTGCCATATTCATACACATATGTATGTATGTATGTATGTATCTGTGTGTTACATACCCAATTGTCCTCGGGTAATTTCCCAGAATGTACGTATTTTATCACGTTCCAATTGAAAGAAGTTCCTCTCTTCTCGTTCGCGCTCCATCTCCTCTTTTAATTTCAATGCAAACTGTTCAAGCTGGTCCCTTGTCATGGTGGACGTGTCCACGCCATCAATTAACACTGAAATCAGTAAGTGAATTCAATTGAAACTAATCGAAAATGAATTACAATGATTTGAATACATTTAAGTCTGTCTAATTAGGATAAGTGTACATATGTATAAGCATGTATATGTATGTACTTGTATTTATATGTAAGTGTTTGTTTCTATTTGAGTGCAGTGCGAAAGCCATAAAATGTTTGCTGAGTTGCTTATGCGTATGTATCGTATATAAGAAATATGAAGCTATTAAATGGAATCATTATAAATTATGACTTTATTTCTATTTTCGGACATCCAAAGTAAGTGTTTCTTCTTAATGTTGGCAATAATTGAATACTAATTGTGTTCGTAATTCGTCGTAATTATATTATTTTAAAAATGATTTTAATGTTACCCTTGAAATGAAATTTACGAAAAATAGCAATGTAGATCAGATAATAGGGTATTAACAACGTGTACTACCGTATGCAATCTTGATTTAGATATATTTGTTCTCTTCTCAATATTTTACTCACTAATTAAGTAGACTGTGGGTAAGTAGAGAACATTTTCTTGCTAAAGAATAAATGTAGATTTTTTTCTGAACTTACTTTCTTGTTATTTTATTTGGTTTCTTCTGGCTGTAAAAAGGGGTTTTAAGGAAAAAGTTAAGAATGGCTGTCTTCGACCATGTCGAAGTCTTTATATCATTCATAAACACGTAAAATTTATTTCAAATCGCAAAATTCGATTTTGATAAATTTCAGTGTCAATATCAACTTGAATTTACGTCTATAGAATGCCAAGTTTCACATACTTAATGCTATTTTGACGTTTTTTTTTTACCCAAAACCTCATATCAGAACAAATCGGTTGTATAGTAGCTGTATGATATAGTAGTCCGATTTCGGTGATTTTCTCCACCAATGTGTAGTTCACAATATGTGTGCCATATGTTTTTCTTAACGGATTTTTAACCCAAAATATCATATCTGAACAAAACGGGTGGATGGGGGCTACATGATATCACAGTTCTTTTTCGATAATTTTCAGTGCCGATATGCAATTCAGAATGTTTCTGGATAATACCAGATTTTCAGCTTTTTTGGCTGAGTTTTGACCAGAACCTCAAATCTGAAAATATCGCTGTAAAGGAGCTATATGTTATATTCGTCTGATTTCAATGATTTTCAGAACTGATATGCAATTCATTATGTTTGTGTGGTGTGTGGTGTGGAAAAATCGGTCATATATATGCGATAGTGGTCCGATCTGGCCAGTTCCAACAAATGATCGTTTAAACGTACGTTTTACCAAGATTGGTTGAAATATATCAAAACTTTAGTTTGCTTTCAAACAGACAGACGGACTGATGGGCACGGCTAAATCAATTCATCTTGTGATTCTGTTAAGAGTGGTATAAATTTGGGTGGGTATCCTTTCTCTTTCTTGTACCTACATACTCTGGACCAATGTTAATATACCATTTCATGCACATGAAAGGTATAAAAAGAAGGTTCGGAAAAAACCTAAATTGTTGAAATAAGGCTAGATGATAGATGAAGAGATTTAAATAGACTTGTAAAGAGGCCTTGATCGCTTTACTTTTTAGTTAAAAAATTGTACAATACTCGTATAAATCAAATATAACAGTGATGGCATCTGTCGAAAGAGAGAGCGGTTATAACGGAAAATATTTTTGAAGATTAGGTTCGTCATATTGATGTGTTTTTAATTATAATTCCTTGCGTGAAGAGGTTTTGTGCTGGGATTGGCACTTCTTCAGATTGCTGAATGGCAATGAAAGTGAAATACCTGAAGATGGTGAGCTCGAATCTCCAATTGATGACAGTTGTCCGACTATGACGAAGTTCCCGCCAATTGCCTGCTTGAAGAACAACAAGGCGGCGGGATCAGCCACCTCATGAATTTTCTTAATTTTTTATACTTGTACGTAAGCTGACGCCGAGCAAAACCAAAAGCTCTGTCAGAACCGGTAAGGGTCTCTCCAAGCCGTTCGATACCAAACGAGGTTTTTAATATGGTGACTATTTATCGTGTGACTTCCTTAATTTAATGTTTGAGAAAATTATACGCACAGCGGGGCTAAACAGAGAAGGTACAATATCTTAAAAGAGTGTGGATGAGGAAGCTCGGCGAATAGGTCATTTAGTAGACGGGGACAAGACAACAAACAAATTGGCATCACACTCATGCCTTGGCTCCTACGTCACTGTTGGTCAGTCAAAATTTTGAAGCCTTACATAATTTCGTCTATTTAGGAACCGCCGTCAACACCAACAACAATGTCAGCTTTGAAATCTAACGTGGAATCCCTTTAGCGACCCGGTGCTACTTTGGATTGAGTAGGCAATTGGCGAGCAAAGACATTGAGATATAAGGCACCATTGGCATAGTTCTGCAGATCATGAGATAGCGGATGGATGACAACACTCTACCTTTGAAAGTATTTAATGCAGTACAGACCTGTGGAAGCAGAGGAAGACGAAGAACTTCACTCTTTTAAAAATATCAAGTGGAAAGAGGTCTGGCTTCACTTGGTATCCTGATTGGCGCCAAATAGCGAATAGAAGAATCGGTTAATCGGCTGTTGTCTTCTATTATCATTCAAGGCGGGCCGACACTAATAAAGACGAAGAAGAATATCAAACAGTTTCATAAATCTTTCAGTATTACTTCCTACTTTTAATATTAGATACTCTTTTGGCAGGATTATTTAGTTTTAATGTATCCTACTCCTAGAAAGTCTACAGTTAATTAACTCATAAATTGATGAGAGTGAGCAATAAAACTTCAAGTCTTTTAAGTAAATTATGCCAATTGGCTGCTACATTTACAAAATGAGAATTCCCATTTTTAATTGCTGCATCATGGCACAATTAAATTCCCGAAACAGCCTCCCATGTATGAACCTATTGGCCTTGCTGTTTGAAGCCTGTATGCGGGCCGTTGTCGGACTGTTCAGTAATTTTCCTTCCATCCCTGCAATGATTTTGTGGTTTTCTATTTGTGCAATTATTTTCTATTTTAATTTTTGTTCTTTCTTTGGTTTGCTTGTTTTGTTTTATTATTATTTTTTGTTGCAAATTTAGCCTTCACATATGAGTTGGTATGCAATTGTTGCACTTTCACCCATGAGAGACCAACAGTATTTAGTAACTAAGTTGCTAATGGACCATATGTGGGTGGACGACAAGGCGACACACAAGCTTTTGTGACAGCGCTTAGCTATCGTTGACCATCATCAGCCACCACTGCTGATGACGACACTGCAAAGTGAAGTTGAGTGCGTCTCGTCGTGAAATGTGCATTTGGCCAATTATACTCATGCGACGCGGCGAATGTCATATGTTGTGTAAGGATATTTGTAAAAGTATAGAAGTCAACGATGTAGTGCGTTGCCCAGTTAACGCAAATAATGTTCAAGTTAACAAAAAAGCAGCAAAATTTATTAGATCAAAAAGTTGTTTTTAAGTTAAATATTACACGGTGAGTAATGTAGGCGTTTAAATGCGTGCTTTCAAGGAAATGCTATTATTACAGAGGAATACCTCTCAGCAGAAATATCCTCTGATTATATATTGATTATCGAAAAAACAGCTTTTCTTCAGAATCTATTAGCTATACAACATGAGGGCCTCTATTTGTAGGAAATATAGTAAAATACACATTACAAAATTGCAAGAGAAGATGAAGGGAAAATTGCTTATAAACGGAAATTATAAAATAAGAATTAAAGAAATGTTTTTTGCAGAAAGTAAGTTATTAGGTACTTCACATGGGATAAATCCAAAATTTGTAACAAATTAATTTTTTCTGTTAAAAAATATTCATCATCAAATGCAGAATTCTAATATCAACATTTTCTTACTTTAAGCTGTTATTTCTTATTCTGTTCTTTAAATGAACTTTTAAATATTAATTTATGGGTGAATGCAAATATTTTACATACCATAGTGAAATGTGAAGAGATTTAGGCCGCTATTGGGTTTCTAAGACGGTTCAGGCAGAAAAAAAGTCTATAACCGAATCATAGCTGTTTAGGCCTCTGCCCTAGGTTTTGTAAGTTTTAGCGCCCTTCTAATGTTTAACAATTTGTTAATATTATGCTAACTTTAGTATTAGGCTAAGCAGTGAATATTACTTTTTTCGAATTAATTTTTTTAGGCTAACGATAAAAAATGAAAATAGCACCCTTTAATTGTCTCTTATACATACAAATAAGGTCACTTTTTTGGTGTGTTTGTGAGTAAATTTTCCCTAAACGGCTGAACCGATTAATTTGACAGAGTTGCGATCTGTTTTAAAATTGATTATATACCATATTAACTTGTCTGTTAGTGTGTGTATGACAGAGCTCAAGCAGAAATTGATGAAAGGTGTGTTTGTGTTCAAAAGTGCTCGAGAATGAATTAGAATTACAATTCGTAGAGCTACCACCTGCTCTGAAATATTTATTTGTAAAAGTGACAAAATATATTAAATATTACACATATTGTGCATAAAAGTGAAGAGGTTAAAGAAAGAATAGAAAGGTTTAAAGAAAAAATGGTTTTAAGTAGTGTTGCCACTTGTTTTAAAAATTTAATATAAAATAATTGATAAAATACATTATATTTCATACATTTCGATGTTCCCTACTTTTTTAACGAAAAAAAAAACACAGAAAATTCAAATTTAATGGAGAATGTTTATTATCATTCAAAATAACATTTTTTGGCATTTATTTTTTGAAGATTGTCTCTTTCAAATGTTTTCCGCTGCTACGGCTAATAGTCTCAGAGGGGCCATCCATTGAGTCCAATTTTCGATGACTCGTTCGAGCATTTCGACTGGTAACTGGCGAATGACACGCGTGATGTTTTGTTCCAAGGTCTGAATAGAAGCGGTATTGTCCGCATAGACTTTAGACTTTACATATCCCCACAGGAAAAAGTCTAACGGTGTGATATCGCATGATCTTGGTGACCAATCGAGCGCCCCAAAACGTGAGCCGAAGTGTTCTTTCAATAAATCCATTGATTGGTGCGATGTGTGGGAAGTGTCGCCGTCTTGTTGAAACCAAATATCGCGGAGATCACGAGCTTCAATTTCAGGTATCAAATAGTCGGTTATCAGGGCGCGATAACGGTCGCCACTGACGGTTATGTTCTCACCGGCATCGTTTTTGAAGAAATATAGACCGATTATTCCACCGGCCCACAAACCACACTCATCCTCCTCACTGAACAAAATTTGGCTCGAAAACATCGGATCGTCTTGGAAATTTTCAAGAGCACGTAGAGCGAAGCGATGTCTCTTGGGAAGCTCGATCGGCTTCAGTTCTTGCACAAGCTGTATTTTGTACGATTTCAATTTAAGATCTCGAAGTAAAATGGGCCAAGTCGTTCCATACGTCAGTCCGAGTTGCTGCGAATGTCGCCGAATGGACTCTCCACGGTCTGCGTGTACACTCTCCACTACGGCCACCATATTTTCTTGCCTGCGTGCTGGTCGTGGTCTATTCGGTCGAATACTATCCAATAATGAATGCTGGGTCTCAAGATTTGTGATGGTGTTGTGAATAGTACGCTCAGTAAACCATAAGTTGATCGTGGCGCGCGAAATACATTCTTTAAGGAACGTGAATTTTCGTAATAAAATCGAATGATTTGTAAACGTTGTTCAGGCATAAGGCGTGATCTGCCAAAAAAGGCTATTGAAAAAATGCATCTACTTGAATCACCGTTTACATTAATATATGGGTATCGGGAGAAAGACATTTTTAAAGCTTTTTGAAAATTTTAATACGCTTAAGACTTATAGTGAAAAATGTTTTCAAAAGATGCAATTTCTTATATTTCAAATACAATGAAATTGTCAAGCTAATAAATGATTCAATATGGGTATAAAAATGTGATGAAATATTTTTGAAAAGACTGTTTACCTGTCTGAAAGTTTTAATTTAAACAGATATTTTCAAAATTAAATATAACATTATGGATATCAAAATAAAGAGGTTTCACAATTTTTTTGAATAGGGTTATAGGTGTCTCATGAAGTTTCTGAGTGAAATATATTTTTTATTATTCTTGCCACGTGTTTAAAAATTTAATTTACGGCCAAGTGCAAGTACTAAAAATATGGATAGGAAGCTGCCAAAATGCAGATGTCAGAAATTCAAAAACGAAACTAATTGCTTAGGGTGAATCTACAATGTAATACAAAAATCGTTCGAGCATTCCTGATCGATATTTTTGTGGAAGCTTTCAACTATTCGAGAACGCATTGATATTGTAAAATAAGATTCTAGATAAATATTCTCTAAAAAAAAAAACTTATGAAATAAAACAAGTTATTAAAATATACAAAAAATTTTGGGATATTCCACTTTTTTAATATTAATTTTGGTGTAGAGAAACAACTCCAGTGTACCGCTAGAATTATTATATTTGAAAAGCATGCATATTTAAAAATTTAATAAAGATTGAATTGTTATATTTCTAGCTTTTATCAACTCCAATCTTTTATTTATTTAAAAAAAAAACACTCCGACCTAACCCTGATGTTGCTTGCGTCCGAAGCGTCTACATCGGCAAGAAAAAAACATTTCGGTACAAAGTGCAAGATAAAAGAGAACAGGAAAATAGCTCTGCAAATCACACAGATTCGTCATATGGTATGAATATTAGTTGTTGTGATAGTTTTTGTTCATAATTGTAGAAATTTATTTATGGTATTATATATATTCCCAATTAATTAATTAATTACTCAATTGTATGTACTTTTATTATTTAGGAATTTGCGTAAAATTTTGGAAATAAAAATATAAGTAAATTATACGTTTATCGCTATCGGTAGTAATGGGGTGTCATATTTGTGAAGGGAAATCCTGCTCTGTATAATTAATATACTCGCGTGAATTGACATACTTAATCGAATTATGAAAACATTTTAATTTTTCTCTCTTCATTTAAAATAAAAACGTTTGTTATCCATAAATTATGATTTTTTTGAAACCAAAAATGGTTTTCATTGAATAATATATATTTTATGTTGTACTTATCTTTTTTATGTCATTTCTATGTGTGTTGCGTGTATTCTATCAAATTTCATATCTTGACTTTTTGAAATAACCTTTTTTTTATACCGAAGTTCCTAAAAATCGATCCACTTTTAACTTTACCGCTCTATTAGCGAAGTGGGCGTGGCAATTGTCCTAATATTATAATATTTGAGATTTGTTCTTTTCATAATAAATGAAGGACCTATCTATGTGGGGTTATAACAACATCGAAGCATAAAAAATATTTTTGACCGCAGAACATATGGAACGGCGACATACGAAGCGCCATACTCATGACGGTGTGAGAAAAGTGCTCATACTAACAAATTCATCAATTATTTCGTATCCTGGTATTTTGTCTCGGTACCCATACCAGAAACATAGATAGCTGCTCTGTCATCATCACAAGTAATCCATTAAACGAAAGTAGCTACAGATGTAGAGAGTGGTCAGCTTAATAACTCTGAGCTCCGCTTAAAATGCTTAACAGGGGTCCAGCATCCATAAATAAAGAAATCTTAGTAGTAAATCCATCGCAAGTTCAAACTTCACTTCCTTATAATCCTGGATGTGGGTTTCGTGAGTTATTTATTCGAGAGTTAACTTATTGATTCTGAAATTTGAATTTCGAGCAATCATTTGCCAGCCTTAAGCTGAAAAGACGTTCAAATAATGGTCTTAAGTTCAAATAGTAACTCAGGCTGTAACCGAGACTTAAGAATTCTGTATATAATGGGATTTATGTTTATGTTAGTTGGTAACATTTTTTTGCATTTCTTGACCAAATGCTGCCTGAGCACGTTTCTTATTGACCTTGAAAGAATTTTTAGATTTCGTTCCTATAAAAATTCAAGACTTCGGAGAAGAGACGACATTTGACTGTCCAAGTGCCTGCCTACATATTGCTGGGTAATTTGTGGCAAAAGCAATTATCCGCTCAGTCGTGAAAATTAAGTAAAGAGACAACAGCTGCGCTATCACCACACTTGACCCACGACTGTAAGTAAGTACAACAGAATGTTACGAGCGCAACAAACTTGCATTTTGAGTGGCAATGGAAGCGGAAAGAGGCATTTTGGGCTTGTGGTACTTACACTTGCTCGAGAAAATAGTTACAAAAATGCATAGTATGTGACATGCAGTCTTTACTTGTTCTAAAGTAGTGTCTTCCCCCAACAGTTTCATATTCTTAAAAATAAAAATAAAATAATTACATATTTCGATAATTTTTATGCGGAGCTTTAGTTAGCACAATCTTGTAAATATTAAAAGACGGTAAGAGAGCAATTACATTTTATTATTATTTGATTGAATTCCATATATACGCACATATATGTGCATAAGTATATATTTTTCTTCGCTGACCAGCAGCAAATGGTTTATGAAAGTGGCCAACAATTAAGTAATATCAGCTGTAGTTATAACTACGCATGTTCTGCAATTCGATGGTAGCCATGTTGCATGCAACATTTGTCATAAATGCCATTGCATTCATTTATTCATATGTACATATATCTGTGTATATGTATACATAGCACACATATGTCGCATGGCGTTTAAATTACTGCAGAATGAACTCAAAACCATAAAACGCTACATATGTACATATAAGTCTACATAAGTACACATGCACCCGTGCTCATAGAAATGTATATTGTATAAGCATTATTGCCTGCTTTACATTGCTAGTGTTGTAATTGTAGCAATATGAGACACAATGAGCATATGCTGCTCTTTGTTGTCATCTTAATGCGTATACAGGGTTATCCATTTTGTGGTTTCCAAAATAAATGTAAATAAAATGCATTTCAAATAAATTTTTTTGCATGCATTTCATTTTTTATTATAAAGTTTGACTTTGGGTTTATATGTGAAATAAATAAATAATAATTAATTATATTAAATAATTCAAATGACCGCTTCGTGAATTTTTACAAACATCGATCCGTTTGAGGTAATTTTCGACCACTTTTTCGCACATATTTGGTGGTGTGTCAGTCATAACTTGTGTAATGTAAGATTTCAAGTGTTCAAGAGTTAAAAATTTATCCGCGTTAACCCGGTCTTTTGCGTATCCCCATAATAAGAAGTCGAACTGTGTCAAATCGCACGATCTCAACAAATGGCCGGGAAATTTCTTTCGTTGGAACAACATATTGTCTAAACCGTTTTTTTCAATTGCAGGTTAAAAAAGTCGGTTATCATACGACCATAACGCTCCGAATTGAAAGTGCCAGTTTCACCGTTATGGCTTTCAAAGAAGTAATGTCCAATCTCACCTCCGGACCAAAGAGCGCACCAGACAGTAATATTTTTTTAGGTGGCTCCTTTTCAATTATTAGAACCTCGCCGCAGAAGAAAATTTTGTTGAAAAAATCGTGGTCTACTGCTTGTTGTTCAAGCATCCAATCGACGTAACTGGGACGGTTGTTAAGCAAACCATTTTCATAAATGCCTGAATTTTAACTAAAACAAAACATGCTGGGTTTAAGAGTTAAGTTTGACAGATGTCAAAATACAGCACTGCACTTTCGAAATCACTAAATCGATAACCCTTTAAATGTACATGCAAACATATTTTCCAACAATAAATTTGTTCTTCATTTGAAAAAAAAAGTTTTAAAAAATTAACGAAAAAAATGCAAATAACCAAAATTTGCTAATCCGCATTATCGCCTATCAGGCATTGACATATCTCTTCTTCTTCTAGCAGCGCCAATAAGCCATGGTGCCGTTAGTTTCTTTTGTGTGTGAGTTTAAATGTCGTCCAATTGCACATAATTGACTTCTTCGTCGACCGGAAGCGCATTTCATTTGGCGTGAATAGAAACAGCGTAAAGTACGGCTTTTGTTCATGTCAAAGCGCCTAAAAATATACACTAATTTATTACATTGCAGCTTGCGTCGATTGTTTTGCTGCTGATAGCAAATTTTTAGTCATTTTGTATGACAGTCAAAACAAATTTCTACACATGAACAAAATACACAATGCCTACAGTCCCAAAATATCCTGTCAAGTACAATATATTCTACATACTATTGCTTTAGGCAATTTTTATATTCCATACTCAATACACATAAACTATCGCATCAATGCATTTTTTCTTCTACATGTTTATACTTGTACATTAAACACCCTAAAAGTATGCAACATTACTTAAAAGCTCGTGAATGTATACATGCATACTGGTGTATGCTGCGAAATTGAGTGTCAATGGCGTTGTTGCAGACAAGAAATTTCTTGTCAGATAAAATATATACTTTTGTATTGTATACTCATATATATGTTTGCTGTATAATATATATGTATATGAAAAGGGGCATTAACTTTAAAACGAATCCCTTCTGTGTCGAGGTTATGCCTTTACTGTATTTTTGTTTATTCGTCGCGTATTCAGGGTCTTAAAGGATTGTCAGTTCTTTGCATATTAAAATTTTTTAAATTATTGAAATATTCACATAAGAGTAAATATGTATTTTGGTATTGATAGCAGTTAAAATGAGATACTTACTTGGCGTCTTTTTGCCTTTCTTTCCTTTACCCTTTTTTGGAGGCTGAAATAAATAAGTGGGATAAAATATATTTAAAAATACAATTCGTAATTAAAATCATATAACAAAATATGCAGGAATAATTAATTAATGCTTATTTATTATTTATTTGTCAATTAAGGAAAAGCTAAAATACCAAATACATTAAATTTTCTTTCGCAACACCAAAACCTTGCTAATACTTTTATATTTTTGTTGATGTGGGAAGTGCCACGCTACTTTTTCCGAATCTACATACATGCAAACTTCACATTAACTATCAGCTTAACAGCTCAAATACGTCGCATAAATTTAATTGAATGACTGAAGCAGTTTTCAAGTTATAAGATAAAAACAAACCGTGCTAATTAAAAACACTGAAACTTGAAAATAGTGGAAAGTGCCTCAAGTTCTTTCCAGATTATGGTCGTACGAAAACATGTCTTACATTTCAATCTATAAAAAGGTTTGTCATGTCAATCCATAAAAATTTTCCACCAGTTACTGTGTGATAAGCCTCCTAAATATCGCATATAAGGTCTTATCTAGTGTATTGTGTGAAAGATTAAAACCCACCGTCAACGAACTGATTAGATTTTTATCACACGCAACATTGATGGGCAGCCGATTTTTTCTTTTCGGAAATTATTAGTGCATCGGAAGTTCAAAATGCCGTCCCTCAGTTCCCTTATACTAAGTTATTAATGCATGTTTTCATAGAGCAGCAGTGTAAGTCATGCAGATCTTTCTTTCGTTTATTTGGCGGGGCTGTATTAGTTGTATACAGACGAGTGCGTATCTTGGCTGCGACAAGAAAGTGCGTAGGTAGATCTAGAACACTACTGGAGATATGTGTTCCGTCTATCACAACATGGTCGATTTGGTACAGCCATGCATCTTGATAAATTATCTAATGATGGAATCTAGTAATAACGTACAATATGCACATACATTCGGCCGCCGAAGAAGTCTATTAGCCTCAGTGGATTTGGGAATGTTTCGTGATGGAGGCCGAATTTCCCGACTGTTGTTCCAACGATACCTTGTTTTTCCAACCTGGCTATAAAATCGCCAAGCACGATTCTGACATCGTGGAGGGCATCACTCAGGTGTATTCTTGGCGCTTATAGGTCGCATTATTGGAGTAATCGGAACTATTTTTCCGTCATTTTCAGGTATATAGCGTGACTTAGAAATCACAAATGTTAGCCTTAATTTTAACGTGGACATCAACCAGCTCGGCAGCGGCACTATCGCAATTACGGGATCAGATCAGATCCAGGTGCATCATAAGAATATAATTCTTAGTAGGTTTGCCGTGGTCGCCATCAAAATTGGAGGCTCTCATATAAGGTTTTGTTATCTAGCTTTTCTCACTCCCTGCCAAAAGTCTGGAGAACAGACGCTGGAGTAGCTTCACTAAAGCTTCTTCCTTTTTAGCCCTTTCGATTAGTCACCGTATCTCGCACAAAGGTTGTTAATATTTTCCGCCTGCTTAACGAATACGTAAGAGTTTGAATTGAGTATAGACCCGCAACAGAACTATTCAGCATTACTTACAAGGCAACAGGTAATTAATTTGAACTAAATTGAAATGATAATGATATAAGCAAATAATAACCAAATTGAATTGATCTTCCCATTGTACGTGATGAAAATGATAATAAATTGTAAAATTCTTTGTACCACTTATTAATATCGACTGCAGTATAAAATAAGGTTCATTTTTAACTACGTGTGTTCATACATACATATTTATAAGAAGACAGACGGAAAATCCATTAACCAAATATAGCGAGCTTCGAAATAAACAAGAGATCGAATTAATTATTATCGCAGTTTTTTTTATTGATTCGTAAGTTGTTTTTGTACTCGAAGTTGTTCATGATGAAGTGAGTGAAGAATCGTACATGCAGGTATGCATGTTTACATAAAAATATCATACTACAAATTACCATAGCGATGACAATCCTTGCAGCGGCATAATAACGCAACGAGATATTTAATGTACGAGTATACGCACAAAAGACCTACATACATAAATACCAGAACATCATGTATAGACGTAAAACTTTCACCAGCCATAAATTATAAGAAATATAATAATTGAAATGCATCAGACGGACGGCAGTTTGGCCTACGAAGTGCATCGAACTGGCAGTATTCTCAGTAAAAGGGCGCTTTGAATGCAGCAACAAAAAATAAAAGAAAATTTGCATGTAAGTATAAATATGTACATAAGTGTGTAAGCAGTTATAAAGAATAAAATGTATGAAATTAAAGAATTGAAGGAAAAGTCATTACTACATTACTTAATCGTAATTAAACCATATTCAGTACTTGACCTTCTTTGTTCTACTAAAGTCCAGTAAAGGTAGACAGATGCATGAGAATTAAATGCTGGAGATTTCGTATTTTATTTTTTATATGCCGCTTTTTCATGTGCAGAGAGTAAGAAAAGAAGGAACGCTTACTGCAGAAAAAAAAATACTTTGGAAAACATAAATTAATGCTATACAATTAGAACGAACCGGATATTTAATTGAGGCCTACCTGTGTCCAGCTGCTTGATGGCTTGGAAAACTAACACTGACCTTACCACAAAGAAAGACGATGGAAAGACAGTCGACATAAAAATTGGTTTGTCGAGGCATTAATGTTTAGCTACAAATTCCAATAATGAGACAATTTTATTTCGTCTCGAAAAAAAGGGAGTAAAATCAATTGTGAATTTTTTCGTGATTTTTGAAGCCCTGTTTATCTGTGAAAAATGACTGTATGTTGATCATAAAAATAGCAATTTGAAGTTAAAAGATTCTAGTTTTAAGACTTTTTGATAAAAAATTTTGATGAGTAACCGTTATAGAGTAAATCTAAGAATTAACACCAAAATAAAAATTTTCAAATTTCTCGTACTGAACAAAAAATGTTGAAGAATAATTATTTATTTTGTAATTTACACCTGTAAAAAGGGAAATTTCCAAATGTTTAGTTCATGTTAAAAACCGGCCTATTTTTTAATTTGTAATTTATACCTGTAAAAAGGAAAAAATCAAAATTTTTCATCCATGTTAAAGATCGGCCTATTTTGCGAATGATGGGGATTCTAATGTTTCAACAATTTTTATATTCCAATGTACCTCCAACAGCTCTGCAAACCGGCAGATCGATTGATCAAACAGTTTTCCCAAATTTCGAAATCAATGGGCAAAAGTGTAAATTTAATTTAATTTAAAATAATTAATTTTATCTAAAATTTGGATCAAGCGGTTTTAGGAAAACCATTTGCTGAATCGGTGTATGGATTTATAGGGCTGTTTGAGATAGAAGGCATATTCAGAAGTAAGTGTACTGAAGTTTTTTAGGTTTTAATTTTTTTCCTCCTCTCTCTCGAAGTAGTTTCCATTTCGACCAATTCTCCACCTCCTTTTCCATCCAAACGAGACAACGGATGACACCGCGTATTTCGCACTTTTCCGGAGACTGGGTTAACATTGTTCCCGAAACGTGTTGTTGCGCGAAAGTGCTCAACGTACTGACCTCGAACCGGTCTCGTGGCAAAGGGGAAAAGTCTGGCTATAAATAAACCGTGTTGCCAACATGACGAAAATAAAATCCCTCCGGCGGTGAGTCTCAGTATACTTACTTTACGGATATACATCGTTCATTGGGCTGTAAGAATTTGTAAAGACATCAGAGTCTCTATCAATATATTAATAAAAATGTGACATTTCTCATACTTTTTAGGTTTTTATTGTAGAAATTTTTTTCTAGATTAAAAAAACTGCCCCACAATTTTCTGTCTAATAACTAGTTGCTGAGGTATTGGTGGTTAAAGTCAAAATGATCGTTTTGCATCCAAAAAAAGAGAAAATAAGCAATAAGAAATTTGTTATGTTTAATTTCTTCAGCAGGCCTGTTGAACAGTTAGACTGTAAAAAAATTTTCAAAGCCCGGGACCCGAGAAAAAACTGAGAAAATTAGGATTTTTTTTGGTGTTATTTCTTAGATAACGGCCACTCCTAAAATTGTTTTACTAAAAATATGAAAATTATAATCTTAAAGTAACAAATTGCTATTTTTACGATCATTATGCGATTATAATAGATAAACGGCGCTTTAAAAATCACTAAAAATTCACAATTACTTTTTCCTACCTTAAATTTTTGCATTAGCGTATGCCTGCCTCCAAAATGTGACTGTTGTGTTATTATTGTTGGTGTTAATATTGGTCATAATATTGGGCATAAGATATTTTGTAAATTAAAGAAGTGACACGATAGGGAGTGTCCTTGTCTGAAACCTCGTTTGATATAGAACGGCTCGGGAAGGCATTTCTCTAATTAGGCATTTGATTTTGTAACAGATTCGACATTAAAAAATATATATATATAATCGACGCCTGTTAGTAGGTAAGCTGCTTTGTTGTTCGCCAAGCGAGAAATCTGTGTTAGACTTTAGCCCTAGCGAGTAATTAATCGTGTATTGCTTTTTTATAGATTTGGTAATGGAGCGTCTATTGTTTATAAATAATTTTGGGATTCGGGTGCATAACCGCTTTTTAACTACAATTCAGTGTTCCTTCCATAAAGTCAATATGCTCTGAATATCGCTATTTAGATTAAATCTGTGGTTCCTACAACAAATTGCTCCGACTCTGAAAGTCGCCGCATCTTTTCAAAATACTATGAAATAATTGTTACGAGTCGTTGTTAGGTCGTCGGAGCGTATGCACGTCTAGAATATTGTAGATATTTCGTACGTACAACATAAAATTGCCGATTTTGTTTCGAGATTTTCGATCCGTCACAGGCATGTAGCTTGCTGAATTTTCTAGTGATGAAATCTAGTACTAGATGATTAAAAAAACAACCATATTTCAGGGCCTGTCGAAGTCGATCAGCAGCAGCACTTATGGGAATGTTTCGTCCACTGTTGTGCTAAAGATAGCACCTTACCAAACAATGGCGTTAACATCACCAAGCACAATTTTGACATAATGACGGAGGCAGCAAGAGATTCGTTTTGTTGCGGAGAGTGGATAGACATTCATTAAACGAAGTAAACGGCAGTACTCGGCGACGGAGTCCCTCTCTCACAACGAACCCGACACCATTTGTGTGCTACTTTTTGGCGTTCTAAGATCTTCCATCCTTGTTGCGTCCAGCTGGGCCGTGGCACCGTTCCACTTATATATATATATATATTTGGCGCTTTGTAACCGCTGAAGCGATTTTCGGCCGAGCTCCTCCTCCAATTTGTGGTTTTTGCGTCTTGATGTTTTTACCAACAAATGGAGGGACCTACAGTTTGTTCTAAGCCGCCTCCGAACGGCTGATGGATTTTTATGAGGAGCTTTTATTTCATGTCAGAAACACACTCGGAGGGCTTGACATTCCCTGCCGAGGGGCGACCACAATTAGAAAAAAATTTTTTTCTGTCATTTTGGATGTTGCTCGAACCTGGGCTCGAACCCAGGCCTTCCGAATGTCAGTACGCAATGCTAATCACCGTTCCACTTAAAGGAGCGATAATACCACGTGCATGCTTACTATTTTGACTCTATTAAAGCTACCTCTCTTCAAGCTGGGATCCAGGCTCCAAATGGGTTTGTTCATGTTTCTAGGGTGTATGATGAAGGCGCAAGAGTAGGAATGGGGTATATTCTAGTAACTGTAACTGCATACCCAGAAGCATGACTGCACCTCATTACACCTTCTATTCATTTAAGATAATTCTTTTTCAATTCCATAACCAAACCTTAATTACTGGTTTATTATTTTTATAGCAACATATAGTCGGTCAATGTCGACATGTCAAAATTTAATTGAATTTAAAATTCCACTCCTTAAATGCAGCAAATATTTCTGTATGTACATATATACATATTACTACTTGACCGTATATAAGTATTTAGTCGTTAAATTGTTTTCCCCTTTACTATTTATATATTTCGTTTTAGTTTTTTGCTTGCAGCCAGTGTTTAAATAATATGACGACGCGGCTTTCAAAACAGTAGCACAACAGCTGTTGGCTTATTGCATATTTTATAAATGCAAATTATTCAAAAAAAAAAAAAAAAAAATCAGAAACAAAACCGGCAACCGTGCAACACTCGGACTGCCCAGGCGCCTTACAATCCTACAATCTTTTCCTTTCCACAAATTTGTGTGCCGCAAGCGGGCAACTCGCTTTCGATAGTTGGTGAAAATAACGGCGAAAGCAGTGAAAATTTTATAAGTAAAATAACAACAAATTCGCAATAACAACGACGCCAGCGAGTATGTTCTTGCGTGGTACTTGCACTTGTTGGCTTGATTTCATAAATATTTTCATATTTTCTGGTTATAAATATTGTTGTTGTCGGCGTTGTATGCGTTGTTGTGCCGCATTTGTTACATACATATAACGCCAGTTATGCATCAGCATCATTTTCGCTAAAGTTTCCTTGTATACATCTACTGCAGTCGTATGTACATATGTACTTGATGTAGCAGAAGCGGCTGTTGTTGAAAAATTGCTGCAATCGCTACGGCGGCGCGCCTTATGTAACATAAGAGGACGAAGTCAGAGATGATAAAGTGATGCTCAATATATCGTCGCTTTGTCGCGATGTATGTTGCTCGTCGTCGAACTGTTTAACGCGTGTTGAATCTTTTTGGTCGTATTTGTACGCTTTTGTTGCTGTTGTCCCACTAATGATGCATTGTTGCTGCAGATAATCGCTTTAAATGCTCGTAATGTAAACCTTTATTGCCACCAGGATTTTTTTAAGATAAAATAGAAAAGTTGCGTTGATGCGTCTTAAGGCATGAAATAAACATAATAAAATAACATAAATAATAATAATGATTCGAAACGTATAAAAATAACCTTTAACAAAAAATGCTGCCCCAAATCGCCTTGAGAATTTCAAAAATACATCGCGAACATTGCACCTGTGAATTTGTTCTGAGCAGTTTGTTCAGTATAACTCCCAATAATTTGTTTAGAGAAATTTAAAGGGTGATCCAAGTAGAGGTCCTTCTTCAATAGTCTTTTTTCGACAGATCACGCGTGAGCCGTGTCAAGCTGTCATGGTATTTTTGTTCAGTATTGTTTGGCATTTCATCATGGAAAGATCTACGCCTAAACAACGTTTACCAATTACTCAACTTTATTACGAAAATTTACGTTCTGTAAAGAATGAGTTTCGCGCTTTACGCTCAACTTATGGTCAACATAATTGGCCTACTGAGCATACTATTCGCAACATCATCACCCATCTCGAGACCCAGCATTCATTATTGGATAATATTCGGCCGAATAGACAACGTCCAGCATGCAGTGAAGAAAATATGGCGGGCGTAGCGCAGAGTGTACACGAAGACCGTGGAGAGTCGATTCGGCGCCGTTTGCAGTAACTCGGACTGATGTATGGAACGACTTGGCTCATTTTACGTCAAAATACAGCTTGTGCAAGAACTTAAGCTGCTCGACCTTCCCAAGCCTCTTGAAAAGTTCCAAGAAGATCCGACGTTTTCGAGCCAAATTCTGTTCAGCGATGAGGCCCATTTGAGTTGAAGGGCAACCTGAAAACATTCAAGAGCTGCCATTTCAACCAGAAAAAACAACGGTTTGGTGTGGTTTGTGGGCCGGTGGAGTCATCGGTGACCAACTATTTGATGCCTTAAATTGAAGCTCGTGATATCCGCTACATTTGGCTTCAACAAGACGGCGACATTTCACACACATCGCATCAACCAATGGATTTATTGAGAGAACAGTTCGATGAGCAGATAATTTCACGTTTTGGGCCGGTCGATAGACCACCAAAATCGTGTGATTTCACACCATTAGACTTTTTCCTGTGAGGATATGTAAAGTTTAAAGTTTATGCGGACAATCCCATTTCGATTCAGGTCTTATAGCAAAGCATCACGCGTGTCATTCGCCAGTTACCAGTCGAAATGCTCGAACGAGTCATCGAAAACTGGACTCAACGGATGGACCATCTGAGGCGTAGCCGTGGCCAATATTTGAAAGAGATTATCTTCAAAAAATAAATGACAATAAAATGTTCTTTCGAATGATAATAAGCATTCCCCATTAAATTTAAATTTTCTGTGTTTTTTTCGTTAAACAAGTAAGGAATCTCGAAACGGATCACCCTCTTCTTTTCTTTACTTTTAAACCTAAAAAGTAGTGTAAAAGGTGAAAATTCTAAGATGAATTTATGTCGCTTCTTTTAAAAAACTAACAGTGTTCGAGAAATAGTTCAGCAGAACTTCATAACGAGCAGAGATCCATCGGCCGAGATAATACTTGTATACTTTGGCCCATCCATGCAAACATTCCCCCAGAGTAGTGTCTATAAAATCCTTAAATTTTTACGATAATTTTTAAAACTTTATCCATAACGAATAAGATATCTGGCGACCATTGAGTATGCTCATTGCGCCTATCGTTTATTCCACCTAGGCATATTGTTAGGATGCAAATACTGTATTATCTGAGAGTGATAAATAAATGTAATTTTCGCATTGGTTCACAACTGCACAGTTTTCCTTCTTAACCGTACGAACATTTGTAAATATTATTTTCCTTTACCGGGATTAAGACATATTTCTTAAAGCTTTACTACCTTCATTATTTCGGCAACTGATAATTATAGACAAAATAATATATTCTTAAAAAATATGCTTAAACTTACCATCTTGTATAAGAATTTTTCCTGTTACAGCCCTTAATTCTTTCTACACGTGTATTTTCTTCGTGCAAATGCCGGTTAACTCTCGCGTTGTTGATATTTCACTCAATTTGTGTAGACTTTTTAGTTTAGTTTAATTTTGTTATCAAATATTTTGCAGATATATGTGTTACATTAAAATCTAGCTTTATACATATAATTAAATACTTATCATTTTTTATAATTTTTCAAAGCTTCAAAAGTTGTTTTTCTAAAGAAAAATTGTGTGCTTTATGTGACATTTCTACACTTATTTGTGGAAGATAAATGCAATCAACAAACTTGGTAACTAAGCAAAATTGGTACTAAGGGAAATTTTTCAAAAACATTGTATTTTTAACTGACATTTGTTTGTTTGTGGAATCTGTTGCTATTAGATCTATAATTGCTATGTTCGCTGGGATAAAAATTTGTAAAAGTTGTTACCGAATCGCGTTCGTTTGCATTATAGACAGATGCACATAAAACTTGCTCACTATGCCTGATATTTTGATAACTAATAAATTTTGTTTAAGAATTTTATCCAGCTTTTCAAAATAAATAAAAAGAGAAATTTTGAACAACTTTTTGCCTACGCCTTGCTTCGCCGCGCTCCTAAAACTTTTTACGTGAACCAACTCATACATATGTATATCGTTTATATCAGTTAAAACCAACGAAACTTTTATATGAATCAGCTCTACCGAGCCTTCTGTTTCTTGTAAATCCTTGGTAATAAACTTTCAAATCATAAAAATTTGCTTAGAGCTGGTGAGTAACAAGAAATATTATTATTGCAACTTCATTTTTGAAAGTATTGTTTTAATTTGAATTTGGAAAAACATTAAACTAGTTAGATATTCTATGGATGAAATTATTTTTATAAATATTTCGAATATGAGCGAAAATTGGGAAAAAATCTACTAAAACCGCACAATTTGGTCGCAATAATATTCAATAATTATATTTTTATTAATTTGCAAATGAAAATATTAATTTTTTTTTAATATTGCTTTGTCAATGCTACCTTTTGTGATTTGACATATTTTTATCATAATATACAGAAAAGATTTTTTCTGATATTTAGTTGATGGCACATTAAGCACATTATGAATGTATCGACAACAACCTTACAGTGTGACTGGGTTAACCATTTTTCGGTTTTCAAAATAAACGTAAATATAATGAATTTAAAATAATTTTTTCATGATATTCGGATACAAGTTATACTTGTTTAGTTCTCTGTTATATTCCACTTTAATCTGATTTGACTGTATGTCTGCAACACATTGCTCTTTTAAAATCAATTGACGTAATGATTAAAGGCACTGATTCAGTGATTGTTTTTGGGTGATTTTAATCTGACATGAGTCAAGAGCATCGTATAATATTTTTTTTAGAGAGATGACTGATCTCAGCCTATATCAAGTAAACGTATGGAAATGTAGGTCTGGCAATATCTTGATTTTATTTTCGTTGATAATGCGACCAAAGCACAATCTGTGCTTTCTATTACTTGCGAAATTTTTTTTTGATCCGATTTTAATAACTGAAGAAATTTTTTCAAATATTCAATTTGACTTCACGAAAACGAAATTTAAAGATCTTAATAAAGCATTTTCCAAATTACAGTGGCCTATATACAATGAAAAAATCTATCAAAGTTTCGCACATTTTAACATAACCCTATTTAACTTATTTGATATATATATATTCCTAAACGTAGTTTTGTATATAAAGAACCTGCTCAATCATGGTACACAAAAGAACTCAGTGTTTGTAAAAAAAAGAAGACATGGTATTCGAAGCTTTATAAGAATACACAAGTTATTTGTATTAAATCGAAAATATTAAAACTCTTATTTATGCAAAATTAAATGCAGCTTAATAATAAATCTTAAATCTTTTTATGGTTTCGTAAACTCTAATCGCCAGGTATCTGGCTTTCCTTCTACCATAACATCTCCAATAACATTTCTACCGATAAAGAGACTATTTCTAATTTGTTTTCTCAATTATTTAAATCTAACTATTCTCTGTCTATCGAATTCCAATTATCCTTATAAACTATTTCCTGGTAACTTAGTCCAAATCAATACTATATCTTCCGACGACGTTTTTCTTTATCTAAAGTATTTAAGAATGTCTTGTAAATAGGATCTTTATCAAATACCTTAATGTTTTCTTGTAATTGTGCTGAGTATATTTATGAACCACTAACTCATTTATTCGACTTATCACTTAAAGACAAAATTTTTCCGTCTGTATGGAAAAAATCTTTTATTATACGCCTTCATAAGAATGAAAGCAGATCTTTGGTAGAAAATTACCGAGATATAGCTAAGCTATCTGCGATTCCAGAATTAATTGAATTGATTATCACAGATCATTTGACTCATTCAATCTCCTCCATTATTCACTACTTATATCATCAATGAGTTCAGACAAAATAGCAGCGCTGATGTAATCTATACCGACTTCAGCAAAGCTTTTTACAAAGTGTGCTAACTTGGTTTAAAACCCAAACTTTTACCATGGGCCCTTCATACCTATATGATCGAACTCGAAGAGTAGTGTTTAAAAATTGTATTTCAGATTTCATAACATTGTGCGGTGTGCACCCAGGTAGTAATCCATGGCCTATTCTCTTTTCTCTACTTATAAATTATATTTCTTCTGATATAAAATTTTCTAAAATTTTAATGTATGCGTATTATGTAAATCTTTATAAATCTGACACTTCTACCTAAACAGCATGGTTGAATGGTGTAAAATAAGCGGTGGTCGAAAGAACTCGAGAACCCTTACGTTACTTAAACTTTATTCACAACATTAGCAAGACCTATTCTGGAATACGGATTGTTAATTTGGAAGCCGAATTATCAAATTTGCTCTAACCGAATAGAATCTATTCAAAAACAACTTCTTTTTTTTTAAGTTTGCATTGGGACTCTCAATATAATCTTCCTTCTTATACCAGTCGTCTGAAACTTATCAATCTCCCCACTCTTGCCAGTCGTAAGGGAATGCTTGGTGTCATTTTCATGTATAAAATAAAAACGGGCTCAAATTCCAGCCCTCTTTTTCTTTCCGAAATCAATTTAATATTCTATTTAGAGAATCCAGGCCTGTTGCCCGTTTTTGCCCGTCTGTGTCTGGATTTCAACTCTCATTTCTAATATCTGACTATATTTTTGCATATTAAGTAAACAAATTTGTCCACTCTCAACTACTTATTAATAACATTTATATTTGAATGAATTTAATTAATTTACTTATTTAAAATCAGCTGATGAATTTTTTTCTGTAGCTGAAGTTATGTCATTTAGACAGATGAGCTGGAGGTGGGAAACCGTTAAGAATAATGTTAAAATTGTGTGATCAGAATACTAAATTTTATGTTCCAATACGCGTAATTGTGGGAATCACGATAGGAAGACATACATCTGAAGAATCAGTTGTATGTTAGCTATATCTTACTTATATTGTCGCCTTATCTACTAACAATTTTCGATAAAGTATCTCAAGAACTATGGATTAGTTTGTGCTGAAATAGACGGACATGGATAGATCAAACTATGCATATACCCGTAACATACTCGTACTCGTATGCAAAATAATACGTAGATTGGTTAATACATATGTATATATTTTTAAATTACGATTGAAAATAGTGAAATGAAAGGCGTTCCAAACTTCTGATAATCAAAGGAAAAAAAAATGTAACTCAACTGTAATAAGTTCAAAAATGCACACAAAATAATAAAGCTAATTTAGTGATAATGGAAATATATATATATATATAATTTAAATAAACAAATGCAAATCATTTTACATTACTACAATACGTATCATCCAATGCCGACGGACTCGTAAAATGCATTTGGTTCTCCGCAAACAGATGAATCAGTCTCACGGATTGTTGACTTGTATTTCGCGCATAAGTATTTACTAAGGATGAACATGTGTATGCAAGGATATATGATAGAAAGTATACGATTTTCAATTTGTTTTTACTTACAGATGTGTATTCTTGTTTATATTGTTGAAAAGAAAGACTTTCGACTGAATGAAGCGACTTAAAGTTGCTCCTTTGCCAATGCCATTGCCATTGCTTTCTCTGTGTATGTTGTCATTGAGCGAATGTGGCGTGTAAACAGATTTTGTTTTCTGGCCTGACTGCGAATTCCCATTTGCTGTGGCTTGTGTTGGTAGACCAGAGAAAACGAAGTTGTAGTTGTATGTACATCGTTTTGGCCATATTTTTATCAGCAAACCCAGCGAATGCAACAGAAAATAAGAAAAACAACCACAACAATAATGTATAAGAGTACAACCGAAAATGGTAGCAGCAGTTTATATCACAGGCACATCTTGCAATTTTTTCTATTTTCACTTCGCCTATTTTTCTTTTTTCTTTTTACTTCAGAAGGGACGATAATGAATTTTTCTTAAATGAAGTAGTAAATTATTTATGTTTGTAATGGTCAAATGAGATAAGAATGAAAACGAGCAAACCAATCTGTGTCGGAAATTTGTATTTTAGGTGAAAAAAGTAAGACCTTGGATGTGTTGGAAAGAATTTAGGATAAATGTTAATATTTTTTTTCAATTTAAAGTTACAAATTCATCGTAAGTATGATACTATATTTATTAGCTAACAAATTTGTGGCTTTTCATATTCACGGTATTTTGCTTAAAATTTAATTAGGCTAGTAATTGAAAGAAACAAAGGTCCTCAAATTTATACGAACACATATAGCTAAAGTGTGCAAACACTATGGTAAAATTTGTTAACGCATTATTCCGTAGTAAGTTTCTGGATCGCTGTAGCTTATACGAGGTTAGTATATCTTCCTCTTCATGCCGGATTGAAAAAGGGTTTAATATGTATCCCTCTGTAGGATTTCCACCTTTTCTTTTAAGGAGCGTATATTTATATCTTTGTGACTATTTTCATTATATATGTGTCAGGATTATGCAAGTTTTCACATAGCTGGACTCTATAGATCCTTATTGGTTTATTGGTGTTTTTTTTAGTGGGTGCCGAAAACATATTTCTCAGCTAAAAAGTGATAAGTGAATCTTCGTGCATCCCATTTAGGTAGTTTGTGGTATAGGTTTTTTGCTCTTAGCCTTTATAAAAATTGCACTTATGCGTTATATTTTATCTACATATATATATTTTATCTACATATATAGTAGAATAGAGTAGGTGTAGTCTTGCTTCTGAGTATATACGAAGTCGCAGTGCTATACTCAATTCCTACCAGAGGAAACTTCAGTGGAGCCAATCCAAAAAATGTGGTTAAATGATCCACTATCTAATGGCCGCGATTTGAGGACATACACCTGGATTATCCGCTCACTTAGTTGGGAAGACGGCAAAGAAGGAAAAATATAGGTTGTTGTAATATTTATTACAGAGACTTATATAAAATCATACCTTTTTAGTTCGATATCTAGTGGTAGAGGGATTATATTACACTCATAGAAAGGCGATCTGATAACCGATAACTAGAGCATATTGAGTTAATGGAGGAAACAATTTTCCAGCTTGAAATCCAACGCAGAATCACTTCTGCCTACTTAGAACTAAGCAGGCAACTGAAAAGTAAAGTCCTCGACGAATAAAGATCCACAAGTCCCTCAGCATAGCCTAGTGGTTAGCTTTGCGTAATATCTTGCCGAAGGCCAGGGTTCAATTCCACGTTTCACCAAACATCCAAAATTATATAAAAATTAATTTTTCTAAGTGCGATCGCCCCTCCGTAGGTAATTTTCAGCCCTCATTAAATAAAAACTCCTCATAAAAATCCATTGGCCGTTCTGAGTCGGCTAAGAATAAACTGCAGTCCATCCTTTTGTTTGCAAAAACATTAAGACGCAAAACCACAAATTGGATGAGGGGCTCGAAAATCACTTGAGCGGTTACAATATTTAATATTCCAAGCTAAATATATTACAGCTCTGAATTCTGAAAATTTAATTTTATATTCAGATATCTACACATCTTCGTTGGTATGTATATTAGTATGTGAGTCAATGGTTACTAGCAATTTAAACAATTTTGGAATATATTGCCAAATTTAATTTGAACTAATTTACCCTCCTAAAGCAGCTAATAGAGACCATAATAATCCTTGGCTACCAAAAAGTGAGAAATCAAAGAAACATTAAGTGAGCATTTCTGGCAAATTTCCCAGTATGCTTGTTTTATCATATTTCGAGAACACGGTAAAGCTCGGCTAGCATCTGCTACTGCTTCTACTGCCGATTTGGAGAAAACTTCAAAAACAACATTGCTTCACAATCTCTTCCGCTTACTTGATACTGAAGTTTAGAGAACGTAAAGAGCAATGGGGAGAGAATATGCGAAATTTCTCCATTGGAATTTCAGTTATTTCTTGGCACTATATTCTGTGTACTTTACGCACTTGTCTCTTTTCGAGTTCGTCAGTGTTTAAGCGCTGATGTGTTTAATTTTATTTTATTTTTCATTTTACAGCTTTATAAACGAATTAACCTGCAGTAGATTTAATTAACTTCATTTAGCGACGCTGCTCTGTCATAGCTTTATGACTGCTTAGCGGGCTGACGAGGGTACGGTCGTACGGTCGATGCTAGTTGTTAAGTTTTAATCGGCTATTCGCCATCGGAAGTTGCATGGAGTGCCGTTGGCTGTTGTTGGCTCCGTGCCATATGGAATATATGCCTCCATATCAGAGTGGGTCAGTGGGCGTTTCATTGGCACGAATTAAATTACGCTGCAGTTAATTGACGCTTTGTGTTGGCGCTTAAATTGCACAGCTTCTTTTTTAGGGACGCAATTGAAATTTTCTAAATATGTATACATAAAAATTTCAAAATTAAATTTTTAGTTTAATTTAAAGGCAATTAAATCAAACATACAGAAATTTAATCAAATTCGTATACAAAATTATTAAAATGCAAATATAACCACCAGCAGACAAAAACTGGGATAAACAATGGCGCTCGCTATCTCTTTATGTAACAAGCTCAGTATAATTCAGTGAAAGTGTTGAATTAGCTTAGCGTGAAATATGAAATTTCCAAATATTTAATGAAATGCGTAACGGCTGACTGCTTACAAGTTTAACTTTTTTGTGTGTGCCTTTTAAAACAACACAAGGCATAGAAACACCAAGATGTCTAATATACCGTGGGCTATAGAAGAAATTGAAGTATACTTTGCGGCGTTTATTTATCACCAAACAGTATGTTAAAGAGATTATCGTACGTATAGTAGTAGTTACCTCGTTAGGCATATTAATGAAAAACTTATTTCAACCTTTAGTCTTAATATTATGACACTTAAAAAATATGGGTTTCAACATGATTCCTAATATCACAAGATTAAAAGTCAATGTGTTCGGACAATGGCTTAGCTCGACGGTATAAATAGCCCAATCGATGATCTGTCATGAAGGAACTACCTAACTATTATTTACCGAGGTTTAACAAGAGCGCTCGATTGTTCTTTTTACAAAACTGTTCAATGGGTTTCTCTGAATAACTCAATAAATAGTTCAACTTTCAAGACTAATTAGAAGAAAACTCTAATACAAATAACATATGATAATATAGTTGAAAAAATTAACATCAAAATATCGAAGATAGAGCTCTTTTGCGTCTCAAATATAAAACTCTTACGCTATAAAGTACTCATATCATTTCTGAAAATTTGAAACCATTGGAAAATCTTGCGAGCAGAAGGATATCATACGGCAGAGCACCTAAATAATAATAATATTCCAACAAAAATGTCATTGGATTTAAGCACAGTTAAGAATGGTTCAAAATATTGAGGAAGGAAGCTAAACTTCCAAAGACAACAACATAGTACAAACGTATCTTTAGAATTGTTACATTTCAAATGAGTAAACAATTTTTCATTCTACTGTATTGAGAAGCATTGGCTATAGTAATGACAGTAACAGTGAGAAGTCAAGTAATACTCGCTGCCATCAAATAGCCGCTAACCATTACCAACAATGTGTCAGTCAAGTTAGACACTTTGTAAATCTCTTCCTTCCCGTCAATCATTTACCGAGTCATTCACTTACTCATCACCAATGAAGCAGTTATTCAGTGGCTGGAATTACGAAGGTTCAAGGGCATTTGATCTGCTAGATTGTTAGTTGTTACCACTGGTTTGCGGTTGAAATTGTTGGTTTTTGCTTGCGGGAAAAGCGCGAATTGTGTGGGAGAAGGTCGTTAAATGCGTTATGTGGCTGGTTAACTGCTTTAATTGAAATTAATAACGCGGCATTGAAAATGTTTGAAAATCGTTTTAATTAAGCAGCAATTCGGCTTGAATCACTAAAAATAGGCAAAGTTTTCATTATATAAATTCTAAGTACAAAATAAATAGAAATTATTTTAAAACTCTTTCGATAAATTTGACTGAGCTGAAATTGTTAAATTGATTAAATTTTAATAAAAAATTATTACAGTTTAGCTGTTGATATTAATGTCGAGTTTTGTAATGAGTATGCAATAATTTAAGGTATCTAACATTTTTTTAACGTTTCAATTTCTTACTAGAAATATATTTTATATGGCTATGGTTAATTGGTTTTTAACATAAAACTTACTTTAAAGATTTCAGTTGATTTTGAAATGTAAAAAATAATATGCATAATATTTTTGGAATAAATATTTTATAATACACCCCTGCCCATGGGCGTGTCTTTGTTTCACTCTTCTCTTCATTTTACTACATATTCATAATATTATTTTAAATTAAAAGTGGATTACAATATATTTGAATTAGTAATTTCATACAACACAAAAAATATTTAGTAACACAGTTTTAATAAATCAGTGTCCAGAATTTAAAATAAAAATTTGGTTTAATTTTTATAAGGAACCTAAGAAAATATCGTGCATTACAATTTTTTCTTCCAAGAAAATATCTATGTTTAGAGGCAACACCTACACTAGTAAATATTTTTTTCCATCGGGAAATTAAACAAATCTAAAGTAAGAGAAATATAAGCTCCACTAAAGCTTTTAATGTATATATGCGCGCACTCTCATTTGTAAGCATGCAATAGTAAAGTTTGTTGCCCTCACTTCTCTTTTCATGTTTGCCCACGATGCCCCCTCTCAGTAAAATTTTGTGTTTACCACTGTAATTAGTGACGATTTATTTAGACAAAATCAGTTCATCGAATTTAATTATTTGCAAATAGTGTAGTGTATTATTTGAAATTGAGGTTCTTATTGTGGGTGATACACTATTTGATATAAAATATTTAAATTTCAGTCTATTTGGATATATATACAATACAAAAGATTTTATAGCAGTCTTCCAAAAGATATAATCAATTCTCGTCAATTTGCTAGCTTTTAAATTTGAGCATAAGAATTGAAACGATTACTAATAATTAATTAGGAAAATTTTTAACTTAATTTTTATTACAATAAATAAGGAATTTGACTTCTGGTAAAACTTACATGAACTAAAACCTATAAGTTTGTTGTCTACTACAATTCTTTCTTTAATTTGTGGTACAAAATTTGTTCAACAACTCCATTATCTTGAAAAGGTACTGTTTAAGTAATGCCAAAGACAAGCGAGTAGTTTGAAGAAAGAGAATTTTAACGTTAAGGGCAAAACTTTCCACATACACATAAATGTACCTAAGAGGGGAGATCGAAAGGATTGTGGAATGAGAAAGTTAGAAAATAATATATAAGAACAAATATTTTTTAATGTAAGCTTCTTTAATCTGATTTCTTCTGAATCGGTTAAATACATCAAGACGCAAAACCACAAATTGGAGGAGGAGTTTGGCCGAAAATACCTTCAGCGAGGGAAAATGCTGTAGCGATGAGACATCATTCATTAGCTTCATATTCGAAATATAATATTCTTTGCCACGGTCATTACCGACCTGAAATTAAAATATTTAATGCATATCCGGTATTATGTTAAAGTAACGGTTAAATTTGTGGTTCTTTTCTATACACATTATTTGGCACACACAATTTTTGGTCGACATCTAGTCCGGACTTGTAGTTACCAACCTAATCTTAGATAATTTGCTTTTTAGAAAACGTGACTTTGTAATTGGCCATTATTTTACAGAAAATTTGCAGCCAAGCCCCCATTTGGACTACCAAATCAACATATTTTGATAACTGAAAATCATTAAATGAAATTCATCAACTTAGAACTAGTACTTTTTTGCAAACCACGTTTAGCTTTATCATCGGAACTCATGTTAATGCTTGTAGTTATGATAAGTGATAGTTCTTGTCTTATTTTGAGTAGATTAATTTATCTTTTATAGGAAATTCGCTTATTACCATCCACGTTTCTTGGCACTATTTTAGGTGAACGTGCTCGCCAATGGATAAATATTTTCCTCTAGGCGAATTTTTATAGTCAAAGAATTTTCATATCTCACCTATTTTAATGTCCTCCTCCAGAAATAAAAAAAACTAAAGATCGTTCAAATTTATTACCGTTACCTTCCGATGCCAAAGAAAAGGAGTGTCCCAGAATGCCAAGATAGTTATACTTTTCGTAGGCAATCTGTTGGCGATGTTCATTTCAAGAACTTTCTTAAGCATTAAACTTGTTTTGTACATACTCAAATTTAACCGTTACTTTACCATAATTCAGAGCAGGCTTAAAACAACATTATGTCAGTTATTCAAAATCGTTATTTCGGTGTATATAACCATGCCCGAATACGAGCTGCTGAATAAATGCTTAATAATGGTGACTTTCTGGAAGAGATATGAAGTTTTAATTGATCGATTTTTTATCAGCAGAAAATAATATCAGCAATATAAATACATTTCTTTCAAACTAAATGAAAACATTTAAAAATTAATCAAAGCTATTTAATAATTAGACGAAACTATTTTTAAAGCAAGCAAAGATTTTTACAAACCATTAATTATTCTGACTATGTTATTAGCGTTTATTGGGATATATGAATTAACTAGGACTAACTGAAATTTTCAATTTTCGATTTTTGTGGAAAACGAAACGAAAAAAATAATTTTAAAATTTTTTTCCAATCTTTTTTTATATTAATTTTATCTACATATATATAAAAAGCAATGCAAATTTTGATGAACGCTTATAACTTGAGAACCAAAAGATTAAATTGCACCAAATTTTTAGGAGTTATAAAGGGATATTAGGAGAAGGTTAATGTGAAACTTTCATGAGATTGGTCGTTCCAGAGATATGACCATTTTAGTGAACACTGGTCGCGCTACCCATACAAAATACATGCAACAACAATAAATACATACATACATGAAAATTCAAAAGAATGCGTACATTACGTTGTATGTGGTGTTGAAAGAGAGAGAGAGAAAGAGTGAAAAAATGAAAATGAAATTAATTAAAAAGAAAATTTTTTAATAAAAAAAAAATTTTCAAATTAATTTTTTTCGTTTCCTTTTCCAAAAATATCGAAAATTCAAAATTTCAGTTAGATTTTTTTGATTTTATAGGTAGGTAGCAAAGCACGCTGGGGTCCGCTAACTTATTTATAATTTTAAATTTATTTTCATTTTCAATTTTTCACTCTTTCTCTCTCTTTTTCAACACCACATACAACGTAATGTACGCGTATTTTAAAAGCTCTTAAACAAGTATTTGGATCCGTTATGAAATCGCAGCGTTTATGGGATAGTCACGTTCATACGTACATTTGATGGTTGACACAACAATGTGAGCTTTCTCGGCAACACCTATATATAGAAATCTGTTTTTTTTGGAACAGTTGTAGCCATGCCAGTCTGCTCGCCTAACACCTTTAATATTTCACAAAAGAAGTACATCTAGAGTCTATATATATACTCCAATAAAAACCCAACATTTTGATAAATTTTTTTACACAGGTTTCTAGTAAAAAGACAATTAGTGAGAGGGGTGTTTTTCACTCAGATATTACCAGTGAAAAAAACACAAAAAATAGAAAAATCTATTATGCTGTATTTGCCATATTGTCTTTTTTTAAGTTATTTGAAATGTGAACCTTAAACACATAAATTAATTTATTTCTTACAGGGAATGAGTTTTGAATGAAAGGGTTGCATATTTAGTGCACCAAATCATATCCAAGGGGATACCTTTCAGAATTGTTAGAAAATATAGAATACTTACTTTGCTTTCGTGTTTTTATAAGCCCAATTTTGGAAATAATGTTTTGTAATTTTGTCCTTTATTAGTTTTATTATTAGTATTAAGTTCATATATTTTTTGTACAGTATATAATGGTATATTGATTCAATAATATTTATATATTTTTATTGAATGTATGTATAGATATTTTTATGTCATAACATATATAAATTACATTTAGTTATAAAGTGGTCTGTTTTTATTTACAAGTATTACATATCATAATTTTAATATTTGTAAAAAATAAATTGGAAAAGAGGTCAGAGAACAACACCGAAACTAATGAATAATTGAATTTATCATTTCAATTAAACAATCCTTAATTTATCAATATTTTGACATTTATTTTGGCCTCAGCAGAAAAAATATGAAATATTCGTTTATCTTCTTGTCTTTTCGGAGTTCAGGAAATGTTAATACAAATTGGGAATGTTGCAGAAAAACGTTATTTCGGAAGCACTAAATGCAGGTGATGGAATAATTTTAAATATATATATATGTATATATATATATATATATATGTATATATATATATAGATATATATATAAATTCTTTTTTTTATACATAACAAATATATAAAGCTACTTTGTGTTTTTTATGCATATGAATAAAATTATTTATAGCATTTATTAACAACGCATTATTTGTTCCATATTTTTTATAATATGTTATTACAAGAACTGCTTTAATTAAATTAATTGGATCACTTTGTTATAAGTTCAAGCATTATGAAAACATGTTCCAAACATTTAAATGCTTGAGTGATTCTCATAGTGACCCCGAAATAGCTAACAAGCGAAAACGGGTGAACAGTCCGTCTGTTGTGGAAAAAGAAACCTTCACTTCTGGTTAAGGATAAAACTCTCCCAACAATTAATTAAATAAACTTGTCGTCACCTTTCCCGCTGGTTGAGAAACCCTCTACATCACAGGTGCAGGGGCCTGCGGAAGTTTCAGTAGACCCCCAACCTCAAGCCATTGTAAATAATAGTCTGCAAATTCAAGAGTCTGGTTTCAGGAAGCTGGTTGTTGTTCCACCCAAAAAATCTATTTTTGCGTCTAGATTTGCAAATGATACAACTGTAGATGAGTTGAGGCATTACATCTCGTCAAAATGAAATACTAATGATTTCAATATTCGAAAATTTAATTTTAGTTATGAAAGAAATATATCGTCATTTAAAATTGACGCTTCTGTTGATACACTTGAGTTCCTTTTAAACAGCTCGTTCTGGCCCCTAGAAGCTGCTGTATGTGAATTTGAACATAGGGTTATTAAGAAAATTGATAAGAATTTTGCTCGAATTTCACGACCAAAAGAGGGACAAAAAAACTAATAAGTAATCTTTCGCTGCGTATTTATTATCAAAATGTTAGAGGCCTGAATACCAAGTTGACTGATCTTTATTTAAGCAGTCTTCATTGCAACTTCAACGTAATTTCATTTAGAGAAACGTGGCTAAAACCTCACGTTTTTGATAATGAGATTTTATGCAGCGAGTATCAAATCTATAGAAGTGATCGCTTCAACAGAATCGGAGGGGGAGTTCTCCTTGCGGTTCATTCGTCTTTACCCTCAGAAGAAGTTTGTACTTCTCGCATAGATTCCATTGAACTTAAATGCATCCAAGTTCGTACTGGTAAGGATTTTATTTATATAATTTTATCTCACATACCACCCCAGTCTGACATATCAGTATATCTTCAACTTATTAGGTCAATTGAAATTATTATTTCATTGATGAAAAATTCTGACTCCATTATGGTCTTGGTAGACTTCAATTTGCCTTGTATATCGTGGAAACAAATCGATGATAACATCACTCCCGTTTGTACTCGACCATGTTTTACAGAGTTCTTAGAGAAAATGTCTGAGCTTTGCGTTAACCAAATTAATTTAGTACCAAATAAATTTCATAAAATCATGGATTTAGTGTATGTTAACAATATTTCAAAATTTTCTGTGACTCGCTGCGATCCTTTTGTTCTACCAGAGGATGCCTATCACCCTTTTTTGGTTATAACCTTTGAAGTCATTGACAGCCTACGGGTTGATAACGCGGCATCTCTATATGGTTTTAGTTCTTGCTTTAATTTTGCCAAAGCTAACTTAAAAAAGTTAAATCGGGAACTATCCACATTGATTTGGCCTGTCTATAAAGGTAAGATCGAAGAAAGTGTTCCTCATTGTAATAATACAATTGTAAAATTGTTTCAAAATTTTGTACCAAAACGTGCTTGTGCTTTAACTAAATGTTCCAATTTATGGTTTACAAAAGATTTAAATTTGTTAAAAAACACAAAATCTCGCGCCCTTAAACAGTATAAAACAACAAGCTTGCCTACAGACTATGTAAAATACTCAAAGCTACGTCGTAATTACTTTAAACTTAGCAAAATATGTTACAACAACTACTTAAATAAGATTAAAAGGAGCATTGTACGCAATCCTAAGATGTTTTATGACTTCGTTAACTCCAAAGGCAGAGTCTCTTTGTTTCCATCCGCCATGACATATAAATCCACTACATCAAGTGATTTTCTTCATATCTCTAATATGTTTGAACAATTTTTCAGATCTAATTACTCTATCAATTCAACTGGAAATAAATTTGTCCGTCAAGAGAATTTTTATCCTCAAATCTTAATTAACACCCCAATTGTTTCTTCTGAAGATGTGTTATGCCAGTTAAAGGCTTTAAAGAGCTCTTTCAGTTACGGCCCTGACATAATTCCAACATGCTTTCTTAAATATTGTGCAGAAATTTTATACCGGCCTTTGACAAACCTCTTAATGTATACCTAAAACAAGGCATATACCCTTTGACATGGAAAAAATCATTTATAATACCCTTGCATAAGAATGGTAGTAGATCTTCGATTGAAAATTATAGAGGGATAGCAAAGATATCTGCTATACCTAAACTTTTTGAAGCCATAATTACTGCTCAATTAACTTTTTCCATATTTCCTTTAATTTGCAGTTCCCAGCATGGATTTTGCAATGGGAAATGGCTATTACTAATTTGCTGGAATTCGTTACTCACGTTTCAAATGGATTTAGAGAAAACAAGAATACTGATGTTATATATACTGACTTCAGTAAAGCATTCGACAGAGTAAATCATACAATACTTATTAAAAAACTAGATATTCTTGGATTTCAACCAAGCCTTCTCCAATGGATATCTTCCTATCTCTGCAACAGGACTCAAATGGTATGATTTAATGATACCTTTTCTGACATAATTGATGTAACATCTGGTATCCACCAGGGGCTGCTTTTGTTCTTGTTATTTATTAACGATTTGTCTTCAGTTATAAAATATTCAAAGATTTTATTATATGCCGCTGATGTAAAGCTTTTCCAATCTTATACCTCAATTGATGAAAGATGTTTATTACAAACCGATTTGAACAATTTAGTAGCTTGGTGTAATAACAATGATATGCCTCTTAACCTTAATAAATGTAAAACCATGTTATTTACACCATATTGCACAATAAACAACTATAGTCTAGAGCAAGTATGTAATTTTGTTGATTTGGGTGTAACAATGGATACCAAGCTCAACTTTAATTTTCATATTAATACAACTGTGTTGAAAGCTAAAGGTGTCCTTGCCTTTGTAAAGCGGTTGTCTAAAGAATTCAGAGACCCTTATATTATGAAAATACTTTTTACGTCATTAGTAAGACCAATATTGGAGTACAGTTCGGTTGTGTGGAACCCTAATTATAAAATCCATTCTGATAAAATTTAGTCCGTTCAAAAACAGTATCTGTTGTTTGCTTTGCGTCATTTGCACTGGGATTCCCGCCAAAATCTTCCTCCGTATACTAGTCGCTTAAAACTTATAAATTTACCCACACTTTCTAGCCGTAGAGAAATGTTAGGAATAATTTTTTTAGTCAAGCTTCTAAATGGACTGATTTGCAGTTTATTTCTCTTAGGTGAAGTAAATTTTAATGTCCCCATCCGATTATCACGATAATTTAGACCACTACTTTGTAAATCTTGTAAAACAAACTTTGAACTATATGAACCGTTTCGACGTTTATGTCAGGATTTCAATTGTTATTCCAGCATATTCGATATGACAGACTCACTTTTCGTAACAAAAAATACTACACTAACTTCTCTTAACAAGTAGCTCACTAATTTTCTCTTTTTTTTTTGGCGCTAAAGAGATTTTCGGCCGACTTCCTCCTCCAATTTGTTGCGTTTGTGCCTTGATGTTTATACCAAGAAAAGGAGGGTTCTACAGGTTACAGGTTACTCTAAGCCGTCTCCGAACGGCCAATGGATTTCTATGAGGAATTTAATTTCATGTCAGAAACTCACTCGGAGGGCTTGACATTATCTGTCCAAGGGCGGCGGCCGCAATTGGAAAAATGAATTTTCCATAATTTTGGATGAAATAAAGGAAACTAAAATACAATTAAAGAAAATTGAATGAAACTAAGTAAAGAAGATACGAAAACTACATTTTATCAAACTCTTCTTATTAATATTAACTTCATTTAATAATATTTTCTTATTTTTAATACTTTTTTAGGTTTACATTGACATTTGCTTCAATTATGAACATTTTAACAAATATATATTTATACCTTTCTGGATAGTAAGTTTACCATATATTATAAATTACACGTGTACAAACATATGTACCCAATTAACAAAAATTCTACATATCCAACGACAGACAATGGTTTATTGTTTATAAGATTCTATATTGTCATTTCATATTTGACAAATTTCTGTTGAAAACAATTATTTATATTATTATTTTCCTCTTAATATTTTTATTCCTTTAGCATATTTCCTTATAATTTAAGTTATATGTATTCTGCTACCTGTACTTATATATATAGATTTATTATTTTCGTATGTAGCAATTTGATTTCTCTAATAATGGCACATATTTTTATTGTATTCCAACATTCTTTATTTTGTCGTTTTTTTTTGTGTGAAATCAACATGTATATTTTATTAGTTAGTACTAAGGATGTGGTTTTACAATGCTCTTTAAAATAATAAAATATTTTTGGTCGAACAAAGAAAAAACACAGCTTTTTGTAAATACATATGTATGTTTTTATATTTGCAGAACGAACATCTAAAATAGCAGAATAATTGTACAAGCATTGTTTAAAGTAATGAATAACATCTAATTAAAATAGGCCAACTGAAATATATTAATTTATTTAAAATTTATTCGTATAAAAATATTCTGAAGATATATTTGAGTATACTATCGTACAATATTGTTGAAAAATATTGCTTACTTAATAAATATACATTACTAAATTAATATATTAAAAGCGTTCGTAACTTAAGATTTTACTTTCACGTTATAAGAAGTTTTTAAACTACAAAGGGCCAAATTATTGAAATTAACAATGGAAAATATGTAGGCAAGTTGTAATTTATTAATGCGAAGCAGGCGAGCAGGAAGAATACAAAATTAAAAGCAGGCGAAATGAAATAAAATAAATTGCATTCAAATTGTATATAAATTCAGTCCAATTCAGTAAAGATTAAGTATTCAGCTGCAACTACAACAAGCTGAGCATAACATATAGTAGGTACATAAATTCGAATTTAAATGCATTTACTGCTTCTATTCGAAATCAAGGCGAAGATAAATAAGCATTAAGAATAGGTAAAAGAAAGTAACGGTGTTTTCATTTCTTGAAATTAATGCGCAATTCTCAGTTTTTAGTTCTCTACGTTTGTGAAATCATGAACTTTTATTCACATTTAAGATATGGAAATTATGGTGCGAGAATTTTTTTAAGTTTTTACTAGTTTTTAAAGACCAATTCAGGAAAATCACAATTGTGGGATTATTTTTTATTTATATATTTCATTAAAAATTGCATAGTTTTAAACACTTTTTAAACAATAAATATTCCATTGATTTTATTTAATTTTACTTTATTTTATATCATATTTTTTATATATTATATTTTGTTTTACTTTATTTCATTTTATATATTTTATTTTATTTTATCTTATTTCATATCACATTATATTTTTTATTATATTATATTTTATTTCATTTTATTTTATTTTTTATTTTTGATTTATTATTTTTATTTTTATTTTTTTAAATTTAATTTAAATTTGTTTTAAATATATTTTTTACTTGCCTTTTGCTTTTATTTAATTTTTTAGGTACTTTTGGAAGTCCTAACTGATAAAAGTTTAATAAAATATGTATATGAAAATTTGTGTTATTGTAAATTATCTTTTTCTATCTCCCTCAGAAATGACGGCACAAATCTTCACTTGACACAAATGAAGAATTAACTTAATGTAATAATGTAATAATACTACAATATTTTAACATACATTTGTATGCAACAATTTAATGCATTATTTGAATACAACTTGAAAACGGATACAAGAAATTACGCGACAACAATACTAATGGATAAATGATAACGAGAACCAGGGTGACAACACTGAACGAGAATAAGAGTTAAAATGTCTGCCCGTGAAGGTAGAAACACTTTGTTGGTAGAGTTTAAGTGATTGATAGATAAAATAATTATATACGAGTATTTTACATACACACATACAATGTGTATATTATATAAAATTTGCATTAAAAGTCTTTAACAACTCCAATGGCAACGTATGATAGATAGAAATGGAATTGCGAGCATAGATTTAATTTGTATAGAATTGAATTGAATTAAATTAGAGGGACGACATTTAATTCATTAAATTGTAGTTCAGCATCTTTAATTTGTGGTTATTTACGTCGTGATTAAATTTAAATTATTCAATAAATATAGAAGAAAATATTAATTGAAACGATAAATGCAAATGAAATGAAATGAAATTTATTGCATGAAAATCAAACAATTATAGGCTTCTAAATGTGGTTATTCTTCGGTAGAGATTACAAACCCCTTCTAGTGCATTTCTGACAAGAAAGATATTGTCTTTCATATAAATACATCAGAGTGGTACAGAGCTATAAGTCACTTCATTAGTAGGAAGACATCAAAGCGCAGACCACAAATGAGTGGATAAACAAACTAACTACTACGAGTATGACTTTCTGCTTATGGAAAGCGTCTACAATATTGACACTGGTAAAAATGAAAAACACAATCAGAACAAGGGAATAATAATAATTTCAATTATACAGTATGATTCAAAATCGGTTATCTGAACAATCGCGGAGACACTGACCATTATAATTTTTATTAAATTTTTTTTTTGTGGCAGAATTGTATAAAAGGATTTTGTCATTCAGGCATAATCAATAAGTTTTAAATTTAAGGTGCTATATTTTAGCATAGATACGTCTCTTCACGGTAAATTTCATACGAGTATATAGAGGTATGCTATGATATTTAACTTCATTAGCTAGTGGGAACATACCATTATTTAATCTCAGTGTTGGCCACGCTTCTGCTTAAGTGTGACATGCTTAAACGCTCGCTTGCTTTTATGCGCCACATTGACAGCAAAATTTCAATAAGTTTTCAGTCGTTTTAGTGTGTTTAATGTTTTAAATTGGGCACTTGCTCTGACATAAAATAGAGATGTCGTCTGTGAATGTTGATTAAAACTTTTTCTCTCGTTGGAATAATTGAAGTAAGAATAAATAAGTAATAAGTGTTAGTCACAAAGCACTATTCTGTGGCACACCGACCATTATTGGATACTCCTCTGACATAAATTCTGTTACTTTTATTGAAAACACCGTGTTAGTAAGGTTTGCTATGGCATCTGATGGAAATTGGAGTCTTTCATGGCGAATCTTAACAAATAATTGAGCTACATCAAGAAATATTACTTAGCAATATATTTCAACTCAAATATTTTTCTTTTCTCATTGTTTATGTGGTGGACTTGTTATCATGTTTTTCGTGAAGTTTTGGGGGTTTATTATACCATAATAAGTATATTAAGAAAAAATCTACAAATTTGTTCAGATTTATATTTCTCACGTGTTCTCATTCCAAGAAGTTGTTTACCGTACGATGCAAATATCTAGTACCATAAATCGAAAAACAAAAATTGAATTAGACACCAGAAAGGGACCTTGTCACCTTAAACTATATTAATTTATTTAATGATCAAACAAACCAGGTTATAATGGAGGAAGTTGTTTACCTAAGTTCAGTTTAATAAAATGACCTAAGCCTATCAACTTATTCAAATAAATCTGTATTGACCGCAGAAACGAATAATAGTTTTACGCAATTTAAATATTAAGTAAACTAATATGTATACATATTATATGCATTTGTTCTTCATTCTTCCAAAAATTTCTTATAAATAATATATTAATATTTAAGTATACAATGCTATATTTACGAAAGGCTTGGTTAAAAAAAATTAATAGTTAATCACTTAATTATTTATCTAACGTAAATTCGTTTACCTAAAGAATCAGTTTGAATATCTCACATTTCACTTTAACAGTACTTTCTTTTTTCAAATTTCCACATTACTTACTCGCACATGAAATATGTATGTATGTATGTATTTCGCTTAAGCAACCAATTGATTTCAATTGCTTTGCCTTAGTTTTAACGCGCAATTGCCGTCTTGCCTTGCAGCGATAAAACAAACATGTTGCCATTCAACACCAACACCAAAACCAAATTTAAATTGAAACAACTTTCACCACAAACGTTAACAAATACACTGCTTACTTCGAAACATTTCCTACAAACATGTTCATTGCAAATATGCTCGCCACATTGAATTACACATACCCCACCCTCGGAAACCCCTTACGAGTTACGTCTATTTACTGTAGCATCAAGCAGCTGTTGAAAAGTAGGAAGTAGGCTATTTGTTGCCGCATTGAAAAACTTTAATGTTACTAAAGAATTTTACAAAATAGAACAGCAGCGGTGCCTCTTTGAGTGGATGGATTGTGAAAATAATTTCGTAACAACAAATTCAACTTAATTTTTTGGGTTTTATTAATATACACACCTACGTATATTATTACTCGCACGTAACTTCTTTAATTTACTTGTTACTCCTCAAGGTGGTACTCATACTTTAACTACATGTGTAGCTGTGTCAAACAGGAAGTTCTTGATGAAAAACACTTATAGCATACCAAATTGTACGTACTCGTTAGTATATATATAAGCATATGTAAATTTTACCTCCGGAGCTACAATGCATCCATATACTTTGCACTTTAAACATAAAAGTAGCACGAAACAATAACGACGATTACAACAACCGCAATTATCATGACAACAAAAAAAAAATAAGTATAACAAGAATGCTAATAACAATAACCATAATAATTACAGGATACCCAATTGAAATGAGCCGTAAAACGTCTTGATACGCATGTAATGAGAAAGATGAAAAAGTTTTTGGTTTTTGGGCAGGGAAGTGAAATCGATGCACGCTCTCGGGTTTATTCAAAAAATATTTGTATATTTTTCGAATGCATGAATGCTTGATCTTGTGTTTGAGTGATTTTTATAACAGAAACGAAATAAAATATTCGTCTACTTTATAGAATTTTAGAATAACCGAAATACAATATATCAAGCCCTATGCGCAAAAAAAAAATTCACTTATCAATAAAGCTAAGGACCTCTTAGCTTTCATCAAAGGATGTGCAAAGGAGTTCGATGATCCTAAATAAGTAAAATATAATTACCCTACTCGCTAGACTTATTTTGAATTGCTTCTGATGCACGGAATCTTTAATATCAAGTACCAGGCTTAGGTATCTGTTGAAGTTTTTTCCGAGAAGTGGACCTGGGACCGATCTATCTGAAATAATCTTAGCTATGGTTCGATTTCAACAGTACTTGTTCCGGGAAGTGGGTATAGAACCGGTATATTGAAAAATCAAGCTTATCTATCCTTTGTTTTACTAGAAATTGATTTCTTTCCAGGGAGTGGACCAGATATCGATCTTACTGTGACAAATATTTTTATAGGTACATTTTGTTGAGTTTTTGTAGGAAGGTATCATTTTATCTGGACAAGCAAATGACAGAAATTGATCAGGGAGTATCTTCCATTTGCTTGAAATTTGGTATTATACACAATATAAGGAATTACACATTGGTCCTAAAAATCATAGAAATAGAAAGACTCTGTCATATAGCCCCTAAATAAATGATTTATGCAGACATAAGGATTTGCTTCAAAAATCCGTCAAAAACGCATCCAGAAGCGGGAAATTCGGTATTCCATAAATGTGAATTCAAGTTAATGAATTAAATTTGATATGTTCATGAAAGGTATAATGACTTCGTCATGGCGCTTCTTTCTTGTTCGAAGCTAATTTTCTCTTATTACGATAATAGCACGACTCTAAACAAATTTCGCTCTTCGTCCCCATGTTTATTTTATGATCTTCCGGTTAGTTTACAAAAACCGAAAATAGAACCTTTCTGGTATAAAATTTCTTTCGTTACAATTATAGTAATAATTGATATAGTAATAATACTCATATTCACATAAATATGTCATGTCATAAATTTTTTGCATATAATTATGACCTGGCCGCAATAGCTGAGTGATAAGCATTGCGTACTACAATTCGGAAGGCGTGGATTTGAAATTAATTTTTCTCATTTGGGGGCGCCTCTCGGTAGGGAATGTCAAACATTTCGAGTATATTTATGACATGAAATAAAAGCTCCTCATAAAAATCCATCGTTCGTTCGGAGCCAAATAGGAGAGGAGCTCGGCTGAGAACCATACCACAGTATATGTGACAGAACAATTATTGGTGGTGATGCCAGTTGTAAATATGCATTTTTAGTTATAATCGGCAAATCTGTTCTCGTATTATGGGCGTTTAGTTATATACATATATCTATATAAAGAAAAAAATAATTGTAACCATAACATAGCAAGTCATGTTTCCTGTAAAAATATTTCTTTTCTATTTGCTGAAAGAATTTATACAAATATATTGTTTCTGATATCTTTTCAGGTTGTTTGATTTAAAAAAAATTAAAAAAAAAACTGAGTGTTTGCTTTTATTATATTATTTTACTAAACTTGGAAGATTTCAGTTGCAATTGAAATGTAAAAAATAATATGAAGGTGACGTTTTTGAATAAATATTTTATAATCTCCAAGTAAAACATAAATAAGTCTGGCATTACTAATTGAAAAAGTCCAAGCATACTAAGTTGTTTACTTATTTTGCACACATTCAAATCACACAATCTGCGCAATGGACGTGGTTTTGTTTCACTCTTCTTCTCGATTTTACTAACAATTCATTATTGTATTTTAAATTAATAACTGACTACATCATTTTTGAATTAGTAATTTTGTAATGTATCATACAACATGAAAAATATTAGTAACACAGTTTTAATAGATCAGTGTCCAGAACTTAAAATTAAAATTTAATTTATTTAATTTGGCTTAATTCTTATAAGGAACCAAAAAAATATCGTCCATTAAAATTTTTTCCCCGAGATTTGATCTATGTTGGGAGGCAGCACCTACACTTGTGAATATATTTTTCCATCGGGTAATTAAAAAAATTTAAAGTAAGGGAATATAAACTCAAATAAAGCTTTTAAAGTATTTTACTTATAGTTATTATAAACCAACTTAAAATTGTTAGGCAATTTTACGATTGTTATCCTCTTATTGACTTAATTTTTTTAATAAAATAAATAAGCAATTTAACTTCATTTAAAACTTATATGAACTGAAACCTATAACTTTGTTGTCTAATACAATTCCGTTTTAAATTTGTGGTACAAAATTTTTCGAACAACCCTATAATCTTGAAAAAGTAGTGTCTAAGTAATGTCAAAGACAAGCAAGTTGTTTGAATGAAAAGAACTTTAACGTGAAGGGGGAAAAATTTCATATACACATAAATGTACCTTCGAGGGGAAGTCGAAATGTTTGGAGAATGGAAAAGTTAGAAAGTAATATAAGGACCAATTTTTTTTATGTAAGCTTCTTTAATCTGATTTCTTCTGAATCGGGTAAATAACATTTTTTAAACACCCAAAAAAGTGTTCATTTTGCCTAAAATTCGTTTTGCTGAAATTAAAGATGTCGGAAAATATATTCATCAATTTTCTTGCCACTTTGAACTTTCAAGAATGTCCGAAATCTGCATATATTAGAGATTGTTTTTGTTCAGGTACTGCAACCTTTCTAAGTCTAGCACTGACTTCACCTCAATTAGTATGACCCATCAACACTGTGGCTAATTCCAAAAAAAAGTCATTTTCACTTCACCAAGTTGTTGGGCTCGTATCGTGAACGAAGCTATCAGAAGAGAAAGAATTTTTAAGTATTTGTTTAAAACGCTTGGCTATTGATTGTATGGCGTATGCAAAATATCATAGCATACTTTGCGGCGTATAAATGGACATGTAATTGAAAACACTTGTGTCGATGTTATTGTTGTTTTTGTACGTTGTTTGTTTTTGTTGCTTTAATTTGTGCTTTTTATCGGTACTAGAATAAATGACTATCGCATGTTCATAGAACATATAAACATATATATATATATATGCATATGTATATGTATATGTACATACAAATTTAAAAGAGTCCTAACTTATTTTCCTTACGGTATTGTTGCTTTAGTATATCCAATCGATGCTGCTGTCTGTGCATTGAAAACGTCACCCATAATACTTCTAGAGTTTGCAATACGAAGAATAATAAGAAGCGAGTTCATATATCTAATTTTTTTTTATAAGTATTTTTTCAAATTGAAAAATAGTTTTTAAATTGAAAATATGGAGTTGAGTTGTTGCTTCAGTTCACCAACGATGTATTGTTTAGGTATGCTTTCTATAAATGTTGAGATTGTTCAGAAGTTTTGTTTTACATTGCCGTTACTACTATTTTCGTATATTCTCTGTCTTGCCATCTTTCAATTGGCTTTCTTCTACTGTCAACCGCATCATTATCATCATTGCCTTTTAATCATCATTATGCGGCATATTTTCGGCAGTTTTACATGTCGAATGAGGGTTTAACAGGCAGGCAGGCGTTTTGTGGGCGTGCGTCGCCAATTTGCTTCTCTTGAGTAGTGAAGATACTATATATGTAAATATATTTAAGGAAAGGTTACGCTATGTATACATATGAAGTAAAACTTCAAATTTCTTCTCTTTGGTAGAGTGTTTGAAGTTGGTGTTGGCGCAGGACACGCCAATCAACTATACCTAGTTTAATTAAAGCACACTTATATATATATATATATATATGATTGGCGTGTCATGCGCCAACACCAACTTCAAACACTCTACCAAAGAGAAGAAATTTGAAGTTTTACTTCATATGTATACATAGCGTAACCTTTCCTTAAATATATTTACATATATAGTATATATATATATATCTCGTATAAAAACAAAAAGGTGATGTACAAAAAAAAAATAATCCATATGCTTTAGAATTAAGCTCACTATAAAAGAAAAAAGAAGGAGAAACAAATGAATTTGGAAGAAAAGCAAACTTATATTTTGATGGGACTTCATTTGCAATTTGGACAAATTTCGAACCCAACCTTTGATTTCATGCTACACTCAAAGTGCTCATCATTGCTATGGAAAAGGATTTGTCTGAATGTTTGTTTATTTGTTGCCTGAGATCCTCCTCCAATTTGCGGTTTTGAGTCCTGAAGTGTTTAACAACAAATGAAGGGACCTAAAGTTTATTCCAAGTCACCTCTGAACGGCTATTATCTCATGTCAGAAATACACTGACCTGGCCAAATTTTTGGATGAAAAAGGTGGAATTAGGACATACCATTAGCGAATTGAAAAGGTGTGAAATTCTGTATGCGGCTGTTTAATGGAGAGTTCATGCCATATATCCAGTGCAAAGTATTTATCAGTTTTTACTTGCAGCTTATTCTCAATTATAGAATTTTGAAAACAGAAATATATTTCAACAAAATAACCAACTTTGGTGTGAATTCCGGCAAACCCGGCTCACTTGATCACTTTGATTAATTACTTTTGTATTTACGAAAAGGAAAAAATTGGCTTTACATTAACTACTATGGCTTATTGGCTAATGGCTTATTAATTATATTTGTATAAACACATTTATATATTTGTCATGCCTTATTTTGATAAAACTGTTCTTATATCCAGAAATGCTGATATTTTGGTAATGTCAAAACACTGGTAAATAAAATTGAAACTTTTCTTTTTCACATGTATTAGGACCACCGAACAATAATATATCAATGAAAAATTTCTACACACCAGGTGTTTTTGTGACATCAAAACTTTAAATTTCAGAACAAATACCAAAATCTATACGTGGAAAATTATACTGCTTTACTTGAGATTTTCGAAAATATTTGTCGTTGAGTAGATCTCCTCTAAGTCTCCATTAATAATCTGCAAAAATGTCTGGACGTCATTTCTATTGATAACGCTTTTCCATTAAGGAGATTTACCGAAAAAACCTTTCACCTTGTTCCGCACTCATAACACCAAATATTGCCGGAAAGAAATCCAAATGATTATTGACATATCACATCCCAAAGCTTAATATAACATTATAAGTTCATTTATTAATTCTTTATAATTTTGCGATTTATGGTGATCATTTGGTTCCGTCCAAATCATTGGTATAGTAAATGGCAAATGTCTGTGGTTGTTGCTTAGCTCAATCTAATAAAAGTCTCACGCACGATACACAGCATTTATGTATATGGAACCCAGAGTTCATCTTGATTCGTTACAAGAAATTCTAAATGGCCTAAATAAAATTTAATTCTCCACACGCATCGACACTGTCGGGATTATTAGAACACTTTCGTGGCAAATTTACGAAGTAATTAACGGAAATATAACGTAAATTAATTGAATGTGATATATATGTATATATATATATATTAGAGAGGGTCAAATTGTATGGATGGATTTTTTTGCATCAGGAGGATAGCAAAAAGTTATCTACAGATGATTCTAAGAAAAATTGCCCAAGAAACCATAGCTCTAAAACCGATTTCGAGCCCCCGATTTTTGCAAAATAGATATTTTGCCATATAAATGTAGGGTTTGGCCAAAAAATCTTCATAGCTTCTGATAGAATTATAGGAAAAATACCACATTGGGCTTATTTTAAAGGTATTTTACCTAAATTTCAGAAACTGTATTAACATCTATAGTTTTTTTGAATTTTAGTAGATAAATCAGGCTTAAATTATGAGAAATTAGCCTAAAGTGAACTTTTAACTACTATATTATCATTTTTAACAAATTTCTCAAGGAATTTTTTTTTCCTTACAGCTTAAATAAGTTCAAAACATTTCCAAGAACTTTCAGTCAGACAGTTTTTCTTTTTTCAAATTCGTTTTAGTAGAAAAAAATTAAAAAAATTTTTTTTCAACTAATAAGCAAAAAACATAATTTTTATAATTTTAATGTAATTAATTAAAAAAATTATTTTTTTACTTAGAATTGACCATTTTAGAGTATTTAAAAAAAAAAGTAATGTTATTTTATTATTTTTTAAAATCTTGTTTGCTCTTCATTCGTGGCTGTTTTTTACGACTTTCTGCTGTAATAGCCATAACAACTTCACGATTTTTTTCTACAACACGTTTGGAAACAGATGTTAACAACTGTACATATCTTTCTGTTCCTTGTATATGCATAGGAATATTAGGATCATCTAGTGCTGGCTCATCATAATCTAAGAATTTTATCAAGTGATCGTATGGAATAGTTCTTGTGAATGCCGGTTCAGATAGTAAATTATCGTCATTCAGATCAATCATATCAATATAATCTGAAGCATTAAAATTGATATTATATTTTAATTTTTTCACTTGCAACTTTAGATTTATCCATTATGACAAGTTCACCACGAACATCTCGGAAATTTATATCTTCGAAAAGGGCTGTTGCTAAACAAGAAGCAACTCTATCTGAAACACCAAATCTGTCACACATCATAGCAAAATTTATAGCATCGTATCGTTGAGTATAATGTCTTCGTTTCATTGTAACAGATACTTCTGCAACTGCTTAATTTGCAATTTGTGCTTAACCCGTTTCCATATCTGTTCCAAGTGTTTCGTATGTTTCATCATCACTAAATGTTGGCATTGTTGGTATTATTGTAGGTGTTTCTTCGACAATGTCATCCACATATTCAGGTATTGTGAACTTTCTATCATTATGTTGGTCCATCATAAATTCTTTTAAATGGTTTGGTATTAAACCACATGAGCATTCTGTTGTTTTTAACTTGCATTTACATTTTCCAATGTAAAACAATTCATTTGTTGATTGTACAAATGCTGTAAATTGCTGCACTTTTTTTCTGTTTTTAATGCTTTCGTGATATTTTTCAATTAAAACATTTAGCTTTCTTAGAATACTTCGTCTATCAATTGGTTGAATATTAAATTTATTCCAAATTTCAACCAATTTATCAATCACATGAAGAGTTAAATTTTTATGCGAAAACATTTTCCTTTGAATTTTAGCAGTTAAAAAAAAATATTTTTAAATTTCACGACTAGACGGTAAATTCAGATTATTTAATTCACTTAATAAACCAAATGCAATAATATCGTGTTCAGGTATATATGACGCAGGACGACGGTTCATAATCACAAGTTTCCTACGAATTGACGCGCACGCACTTTCAACAAACTTCCTTTTCACACTAACTCTTTTTTACCTCCTCAAATATTTTCTATACCGCTTGCATCGCCTACTAATTGTTAGCACGTAAGGTTTACAACAAGTGTTTCATGAAACAGTATTGTTTACCTCGCCTACTAATTGTCAGTATGTAAACTTTGCAACAAGTGCTTTAAGAGACAGCGCGCACCGCTTCCTCAAAGTATTTTCCAATACTCTAAACTTATTATCAGATCCGACATATATGATAAAGTGAATTCAGATGATGTAGAAGGATATGGTTCATCCATTTTAAATTTAAGTACAAAAAGCTGTGAAGAAAACAAATTTTCCATAAGAAATTTGTTAAAAGTTCATTTTAGGCTAATTTCTCATAATTTAAGCCTGATTTATCTACTAAAATTCAAAAACACTATATATATTAATACAGATTCTGAAATGTACGTAAAATATCTTTAAAATAAGCCCAATATGATATTTTTCCTATAATTCTATCAGAAGCTATGAAGATTTTTTGGCCAAACCCTACATTCATATGGCAAAATATTTATTTTGCAAAAGTCGGGAGCTCGAAATCGATTTTAGAGCTATGGTTTCTTGAGCAGTTTTATTAGAATCATCTGTAGATTACGTTTTTGCTATACTCCTGATGGGCAAAAAATTTGACCCGCTCTAATATATATATATATATATATATAAATGGCGCTTTGTAACCACCCAAGCGATTTGTGGTTTTGCATCTTGATGTTTTTACCAAAAAATAGAGGACCTACAGTTTATTCTAAGCCGCCTCCGAACGGCCGATGGATTCTTATGAGAAGTTTTTCATTTTCTGTCAGAAATACACTTGGAAGGCGTCACATGTCGAGGGTTGCCCGCAATTAGAAAAATGAATTTTCTATAATTTTGGATTTTGGTCGAACCTGGGCTCGAACCCAAGCCTTCCGAATGGCAGTACACAATGCCAACCACTAGGCTATCGTTGTCGCGATGCAATAGTTATATGTCATTCAAGCAAAGGAACGTGTATGTAAGGTCAAAAATGACTATGTGGATGTAACAAAAACACTTGGTGATGATTGGTGGTTGAAACAAAATACTTATAATATTTCCATGAGGATACGCTGACATAAACAAAAATCATCGAAAACTTCATGTGACAAAACAGTGTTTACTGGTGTAGTCATTAAATTTCCAGTATTTTGTGTAAAATTATATATATAAATTTTTTTTTCAATAAAAACATATCATATATATGTGTATTTTCGTAGAATAGCTTTGATAATCACAAATAATAATATATTTTATTAAATACCTTATGATTTGTTGTGGATTACCCATTGCATGCACATATATTACACATGATGTAATACCGCCTTTATTGAGGACAGCACTCGAGCCATTTAAGTTTATAGCAAATTTATGTACAGCGTATTGGGCAATGTCTTTATTGGTGTTGAGAGCAACCACACGGACGTTAATGCAGTCGTTTGTTATTATTTGTATGTATATTTTTTGCCTGTCGTTGCTTTTGTAGCGACAAGATGATGAAGTGCATCTTAAAGTTTTTAACCTTTTGTAACGTTCATATACTGCAACTGTTGGTAGGAAATTTTATCAGCACTGCTTGTTGAGCCACACACTTCAGTGGCAGCCAGTTGTGGCAGGAAGTATTATGTAGATCTTACTTAGAGTATCCTTCAACATGTTGTCATGTTGTTGGAAAAATGCGCAACTTGAGCGACGGGCAATCGTAAGAGTGGTGTGTGCGCATTTAAGAAACTCACAAGTGTGTTTATATGTATGTACGTATATAAGTTAGGTGAAGTTAAGAGTGCATGTAATGCTGTTGAGTATTGAAATGCCAAGTTGAATGACGAGTGTGTTCTTTACATACATCCATGCACAGACATATAAGTATTTATATCCGCGAGTTAAGCCACATATCTTCATAAAAACACTAACTTGCGAACATTCATACAGAAGTGCGTAAGCATATGCGTGTGTGTGCCAACTTGCATGTTATTGTATTAGTGCGCAACATTTAATTTGCATAAATTATAAATTTCTTGACATTTCGTCGTATTTTTGACAGCTGCAGTAACTTAATTTATTTTTTTGGCGAGAGAAGCAAGAAAAGTTTACTTGGTATAACAAGAACAACTGTCGAAGTAATTTAAAAATTTTAGTAAAAGCTACTTTGTAATTTATTTTTTAATAAAAAGTTCTTAAAAAGTATCAAATGGTAAGGGATAAATAAATTGACTTTAGTTTTTAATTAAAAAGATGTTAAAAAAGGTAGGAAAGTAGAAAAAAGATAAGAAAAACTTAAAATAAACAACATTTGTAAAACTGAAAAAAAAAATCAAACGAATAAAATAAAACAATCAAATCGATTGGACTGGAAATAAAATCATCAAGAATTTGTATGATTAGCTTTGAATTTGAAAAAAAAAAAAATTGGGCTCATTATTTCAACTGTTATACACGGGTCACATAAAAAGGTAAAATTTTTGACTAAGAAATTGAGTATTTCTCTGGTCAGGCGTTAACAATAAACAAATAACCTCATTAACCCATTTCACTCAGCACACAAAACAGCAAAAACTCATTCAAACAAAAAGTGATTATTAATCAAAGTTCGAAAAGATACTTTTGCTAATTTACGCAAGGAAAAATATGTTAAGAAAAAGAATAAAAAAAAATATTTGAACAATAGAGTTAAAATGACACCTACACAAGTTTATTCACAACAAATCTAATCATATTGGTGATACTGAAAAAAATAATAATAAAAATCAAAGCAAATTTCCTGTTCTGTTGTCACTGACTGTCATTAATTTTTGAATTATTTTTCCTCTGCCCCATCTACAATTTGAAACTGTTATCCTTCATCACTTTTGCCTAAAACTTTAATATTACTCAGTTTACTCACACAACTGTCTGCTGTGTTGATAAAAATAATTATATAACTGACCCTTCATCTTTCTAAAGTTTCACCACTTCTTTCTTCAAGGAGAGTGTGTCAGGTTCTTCTCACAAACACATACAAATACCGTTATTGATTTGTATTTCAATGCAATTTACCAAATCTGCAGAAGTTGGATCATTTTGAGAAATGTTTGCCCTCCACCACTGTTTAATTTTATTTAATGGTTGTAAAGCATAAAATAAATTAGTAGGTTTGTTATTAGGACTTTGTAGTAAACAATGGAATTTATTTTGGAATTAGAGAACTATTTCGAAAAGATATGATTTTTTAGTGAAGAACTCAATTAAGTCTTTCATCACTTAGCTTTATCTGCTCTATAGGCTATGAAGTCGACAAAATATGTGTTTTTAATCGATGTGGAGGAAAACCAAATTCAGAAAGCGAGAACAGTTCTTTTGACCTGATTCCTAAAACATTGAACCATGTAAATAGCCATGACAAATACTCCACGAAAATGAGCACATATTGCGTTCCAATTAGCATTTATGATCCTGCGATATACTCCACCTAGGCATAATATCAGAATACTTCATGTATGTATATTCTAATAAAATTTTTATTTTAAAGAAAAAATTGATATTTTTTTAACATTATTTAAAACGTATTAAGGAAAATAATAATTCGAATGAAATAACATAGTCATATTTCAATTGCTTTTTATTTTAAAATAGGCTCAAGTACACTTAAGTATGGGTCCCCATTTTGATTGATTTATGGAATTTTCTATCAAAAAAGTCCTTAGAAGATTACAAACAACTTTTTTTAAATACTTTTAAGTAAGAATACTCTCCAAGACTAAAAATTGCCACGAGATAACTCTAAACTTCTCAATTAAAAAAATTAGAAATTCATACTAAAAAATATAAAGTAATAATATTAAGTACGGGTACAGTTTTTTTTTTACAAAAAAGAAGTCTTCATGTAAATCTATGCAAAAACATACCTCTATCCAAAAATATCAGAAAATCGAACCAAAAATTAAATTTTTAGATTAGGTCGGTCCCTGATCTACTTTCCGGAACAAAAGGTAGTGTTCATACTAGCTAAAGCAAAGAGCTTCCAATATACCAAATTTCAAGTAAATTAAACCATAAATTCGAATATTTGGTATAGGTCGGCTCCCGGTACACTTGTGCAAAACCATTCACGAACCTTTGGAAGACACACACCAAATCAAAATCTTTAAAACCATTTAGAATAAGTTCGGAAACAAACACATGTCCAAAATATTTTTATATTTAAAGATAAAAGACAATTTACACTCTACCTAAGTTTTATCCGTATTGATTTAGGCATCATGACAATCGTACACGTTAATACAGGTAGAAAGGGAGAAAATCACTTATTTTCAACTGAATATATATGCTAGGTTCGCATACACATTTGAATTTGGGTAGTTGTTCTCACTCTATTGGAAAATATTAGCCTAAACTTCTAAAGGGTGTTTTTTATAGAGGTATAGAACTTTAAGTTGGCATTACTTTTCAAGATGGCGACCGATTTAACAGCTGTCAAGTGATTTGTTCTCAGTTTGGTTTGGCAATTAATCATGAATAGACTCACGCCTGAACAATGCAATTTTATTTCGAAAATAATGGTTCTGTGCGGAAAACGTATCGCGCACTACGTCCAATGATACGGCCCAATGATTCCACCAGCCCATAAGGCGCACAAAACAGTCACTTTTTCTGGATGTAACGGTGGTTCAACATACACTTGAGGATTACCTTCACTCCAAATGTGGCAGTTTTGTTTGTTGACGTAGCCATTCAACCAGAAGTGCGCTTCATCGCTAAACATCGCTAAAATGGACGTAGTGCGCGAAACGTTTTTCGCACAGAACCATTATTTTCGAAATAAAATTGCACTATTTGCAAGCGTTGTTCAGGCGTGAGTCTATTAACGATGAATTGTCAAACCAAACTGAGAATAAATCACTTAACAGCTGTTAAATCGGTCGCCATCTTGAAAAGTAGTGCCAACTTAAAGTTCTATACCTCTATAAAAAACACCCTATACATGTCTTCTGTATACCAGAAGAAGTCACTAACGAAATACAACTGATTCAATTTAAATTTAATACATTTCTATACTTGCTACTTGGTGCAGTGATTGCGTTCGTCGAAACCCGATAAACTCTTAACGAGATTTGAATTGGTCCAATGACGTATTACAAAGAACTATGTAAGTGGGTACTCAAATGAACTAAGTGGTTCAAATTATTTTGAGAATATCATTAGACACACGAGTATACTTCAAACTAGCTGATATACTCGTATGTACTATACTTAGTTGCATAATGCTATATTTCAATGGATCAGTCGGTAACTCAACGATTTCTACGATTTAACACGTCGAAATTTGTAATCGAATGAGATTTCATAAAACATCTCCTGGCTCTTCTTATATACCATATCTGAAGTTGAACTTTACAACTTTACGCTTATATGAAAATAGAAATAAATTTTATAAAACTTAAATAAAGGGGCCGTCAGAGGTAGCCACACGGAGTATACAAAATTTCATGAAAATTGAGTTTCAATTTCTGGAAATTAGTCTGAATTGCTATTTGGCTAAATAAAATTTTTCTGGCAATACTCAATTCATTTGACAGCACTTTCAAAGGAAGTAAATATTGCTAGTGCAGCGCGAGAAATTGGAAATATATTTTATGAAATCAAATTGCATTAGAAACTCTTTGTTTTTAACACTTCATTTTATAGCCTGAGTTTACCCGTAACACATCGTGCTGTAAGATGCTATAGAAGATCTTTATTGGCTGATTTTAACTAAAAGAAATTTCACAGTCGAAATTAAGTTATAATTATAATAATCAAATTTATTACTCTGCGGGCCAAAGTTGTGCTATGTCAGTTTGCAATATGAAATTATGAAATTCATCCAATAATTTTTGACCCGATTTTCGTGGTTTGCAATATTATAGGAATTTTATATATTTGTACCACTGACGCCGAATCTAGACTTTACTTTATCGATCACGCTTACTTTTTAACAAACTTAATAATTTGGCATTTTTTTTATCCTTCAAACTACGTGACCTTTCGTCAAAAAACTTATTGGTTCTATTAAAAAAAATTTCCTCTTTTTAGTTTGTGTATTTATTGAATCTTATCAGTGATTTGTGACTGAATAATAATAAAAACAAAATGTCTTTAATAAAAACCAAGACAAAGTATACCATGGGTAGCCAACAAACATCCGTGTGGAGGCGAGCTAAAGTGAGAAGGTGAATTCCCTGCGATTGTGTGTAGGATTTCGGACCCACCACATAAAAAAGCAGTCCAATGAAAATCAACTAATGCCACGGATGAGGGCCCCCTTTTGATGACGGCCCCTGCAAACGTTTAAAAGATCACGATTTCAGGGAATGTACCTGAAATATCTGGTCCCTTAATTGGGAAGGTTCTGCTGCCCAGCATGTATTCGTAAGACTAAAGGCTGACTTCACCGCCGTTCAAGAAGTGTGAAGAACGGGACAAGGTCGGAAAAAGATGGGTCCTTGTGAAATTTATTACAGTGGCCATTTGAAAGACCGCAAATTTGGTTTTGGGTTTGCAGTGGGAGAGAAACTTCGTCATCGAGTTCTGGCATTCACTCCGGTGGATGAACGACTAGCTACAATCCGCATCAAAGCGAAGTTTTTCAACGTATCGCCGATTTGCGCCCACGCCCCGACAGAAGAGAAGGATGATGTGACCAAAGATGCTTTCTATGAGAGCTTGGAACGCACTTGTGAGCGCTGTTCACACTACAATGTTAAAATTGAATCGAAAAATACGCAACCAAATATCGAGGGCCAAATATCGACTCGGATCATAATTTTGTAGCAGCGAAGATGCGCCGCCTCTAAGCAGCAAAGAACGCTCAGCAGGTTTTCTACTCAGCTTGCATACCTGCTCTCTGAGAGCAGTCATCAGCAACTCGATATAAGGGAGCTATAGAGCGAAATAGCAAAATCCTTACTTTCCGCTGCTTCCGAATGCTCAAAACCTTTATGAGAAGATGCAGCGACTTACACAAGGTGCAAAGACCGGATCAAGCTCATGCAGGGACCAACGAGGTAATCTGGTGAATACTTATCCTACCTGCTCAATGGCAGTGAGAGTGAAAAACCCGGAAATGGCGAACCCGGAGTTCCAATTGATGACGATGGTATAGACGATCCATCACCAGACCAGAAGTTCGAATAAAAAATAACAAAGCGGCGGAAGCCGATGGCTTACCGCCAGAGCTATTCAAATACGGCGGCGAATAACTGACAAGTTGCATGCATCAGCTTCTTTGCAATATATGGTCGGACGAAAGCGTGCCTGACGAATGGAACCTAAGTGTGCTCTGCCAAATCCAAAAAAAGGGATACCCCACGGTCTGCGCCAACTATCGTGGGATAAGTCTCCTCAGCATCGCGTATGGTGTGAAAGATTAAAGCCTACCGTCAACAAACTGATCGGATTAGTGTGGTTTTAGACCTGGCAAATCCATCACTGACCAGATATTCATAATGTGTTAAATGAGAGAAAAGAATCAATACCCACCACTTTTTCATCGATTTTAAAGCTGCCTTCGACAGCAGAATAGAAACTGCTTCAACGTCGCTATGTATGAATTTGATATCTCCATAAAACTCATGCGGCAATGTAAACTGACCCTAAATACAGAGTAGTCAAAAGCGGGAAGGACCTTTCTGAGCCGTTCGATGCCAAAAGAGATTTCAGAGATGATCTTTATCGAGTAATTTCTTTAATATAATGTGGAAGAAAATAATACGAGCTGGTGAGAAAAATATACAAGGTACAATTTGATAATTTTTGATTCTGTTGACAAAAGTAATTTTGATGATTTCCAATGTCAATATTCATTTGGATTAACTCAAAACCTCAATATTTATTTGAATTAACCAAAAATCTCATATCTGAACGAATCGGTTGTATGGTGATATATGATATATTCGTCCGATTTTGATGGTTTTCAGTACCAATGTTTAATCCATTATATGTGTGTAGAATACCAACTTTTATGTTCCTAGATGTTTTTTCGCTATAAAATATATCTACCGATCTGACCGATATCGGCTAATGATCAATATATTAGACGTGTGTTTTTAGTGAGGCAATTTTCTTTTCGAAGTTGATCCTTTTGACAGTTGTTACTTGATTTATACTCAGTTTGGTTTTCGATTTCTTAATGAACATACTGACTTATATTCGGCGCGACAATCGGCCAGGAAATTTGACACGCCTGACGGCACATTTATGTTTTCTATTTTAAAGTATCGAATATAATAAAAAGATAAGAGTCAAAACGCAAGAATCAGAGCCCAAATTATAGATTTTTACGAAGCAATGGAGGTTTATATAAAGTTGCTCTTCGCAAATTTTTTCGTACAGCTGAGTCTTTTTTGCAATTACTATAACTAAAGTGAGCTCTAACACAGTGCTTCATTCCCATGTTATATATATATTTTAATTATTTACTATAAATTGAATGTTTGAAGTCAACACTGGCCCGAAAGACCAGCATGCTTAAAGAAATATATAATTTCAATTATTCTATAAATTATTTGTCATTAATATTTGAATTTTTTAAAATAAGTAGTACAAAACATCTAAATAACAGATATTAAAAGAGCTTTTTAGTATTCTAAAATAATGAATTGTGAGAAACAAAAAACTGCTATCTTGATATCTACAATCGCCTGACCGAGTATAAGCAGAAAATGAAAATTTGTGGCAAAAATAAAAATAAAAATGTGTTCTGATACTAAATATATATATTTTATTACTTATTAATATTTACAAACATTTATAAATAACTGCTTTCCTTCTATCTTAATCATTAGATGATTGTTATACTTAATCGCTATAATTATACTTAGAACCCTATTATAATCAAAGTTTATATATTATATATTTACATATGTTTATAAATATATATATACAAAATTGCATGTAATGAATTTTTTTTTACCTTTATAACATTACTTTTTACCGTTTTTGCAATCTCTAGATAATTTTTTAACAGTTGAACATTTTTCGCGTATTTTTTAATACAATTTTCATTTATGCCTTTTAAGAAATCGATTATTAACTGATTTTAATTGTTATGAACTTTAACTAGACTAAAATTAATATTTTTTCTTTATGATTTTAGCTTATCTAATTCGATTTATATATTTTTAGAAATATTTATATGTAAATATGTCTTTTATTATTTGATTTATTCCATGTAATGTATTTTTTTAGATTTTATACTAACCTGTCTAAAGTTATATATTTGTCGCAATACAATTCAACGTAAAATTCAACTGGTAACCGCAACAGGAGACGCCACATCCGACTTTTCCGACATTTTCGACACATTGACAGCATCCGCTGAGCATTGTCGTACTTGCACTCCGCTTTTTGCTTCCCGCTCATATTCTATGCTTTGGGTGTTGACGTCTGTTAGTGGTGGTGTTGTGGCGCTCTGTGTTGGCGCAACGCATTGGCATTTAACGACAACCGCGTATTATAATAAATTCCAACAGAATGAAGTGATTAAACTGGGAACGAGCAATATGTGCAGCGCTTGCTGCCAATGGTCACGCCATCGGTAATAACAGCTGTTCAGCTGTTGTTGCCACCAACACGACCATAGCAACGCAAAGTGTTTATGCTGTGTGCCTACTTCGATCTGTGGAGGCTCCTTATTGTCTATTGCGTCGCGCATTTCCGTTTTTCCGCCAAAAATGCTGCCGACGTAACCGTAAAACGGGCTGCATGTAAAATCACGCACCGTGATACCACCACCACCAGCAATACTTACGCTGCCGCTCGTGGCGCCCAAATTGCCAAAATCAAGACTGCCAATACCACCGGTGCTGCCACCAACACCACTACCGCTTGCACTCCCAGCTGCGTTGTTGTGGTGGTAATGTCGACCATCAGAATTACCGCCACCATTTGCTGTGGAGAGTGTGCCACCAGCGCCACCGCCAGACGTAGCCGGTCGATGTGTCGGCTGCCGCTGACCATTCGGGAAATAGATGTTTGGCGTTAATGGTGGCAACGGCAATTCGCTGTCATCGAAATCCTCCGCTGAGCCGTATAGGTCTTCATCGTCTGGCTGATATGTGACTTTGACTTGCTTCATTTTCAGTACGTCATTGGTGTCGGCATCGTTGCTGCCGCCGCCATGTTTGCCTGCTGCATTTTTACGAGTGGGCCCGGGAATCTCTGTGTGTTGTGTGAAGTCATGAAAGAAAAATATATAAAATAACAAATGTTAAGCGAATAAAGTGTAAATAAATGCTATAACAGTAAATGAAGTGAAATGAAAATGAGAATAAAACAGAAAACAAAAACACCAAGAAAGCTGAGTAAATCCGCGCGAATGTTAATCAAAGACGAAACATGGACGTACGCGTTTCATTTTACTGCCGTCATTGTTGGCAGCAAATTGCACAACGTAATTGAAATAAAGATGAAAACGACAGGCGAAAGTAACAGCAAAAAAAAAAAAAAAATAATAATTTTAATAAAAAAACTAAATATAAACGTCCACAGGCAGAAAATAAAAACAGATTTAATGGCTGAAAAGTGCATTTTAAACTCACCATAAAGTCTTATGCTGCTATCAACCTCGCCGAGAGAATTCTTCGCTATACAACGATAAGATCCCACATCGTCTTTCTGGAATTTACGCACAATCATTGTCATTTTCGTTTCGTACATGGATTTAGAGGATTCTTGTACGTGATATTTTAACGAGGACACAATCATTTCACCTGTTGATGAGAAAAACAATTCACTTTTCATGCTATTTGTATATATATAACTGTTGTGTATATAAAAAAAATTAAAAAATTTTTAAGCTTGTTAATTAAAATAACAGGATTTCATTTTTCTTTTGATTATTATTGCTAAATGCGTATGTGTCGAATTCATGTACTAATTTTAAATAAGAATATGATCTTTAGGAATAAAGCAGATTAGCTTATGCAACGTACTTATAAAGCGTGTTTTTTATAGAGGTATAGAAATTTAAGTTGGCATTACTTTTCAAGATTTAACAGATGTCAAGTGATTTATTCTCAGTTTGGTTTGGCAATGCATCATGAATAGACTCACGCCTGAACAACGCTTGCAAACAGTGCAATTTTATTTCGAAAATAATGGTTCTGTGCGGAAAACGTATCGCGCACTACGTACATTTTAGCGATGTTTAGCGATGAAGCGCACTTCTGGTTGAATGGCTACGTCAACAAACAAAACTGCCGCATTTGGAGTGAAGGTAATCCTCAAGTGTATGTTGAAACACAGTTACATCCAGAAAAACTGACTGTTTGGTGCACTTTATGGGCTGGTGGAATCCTTGGTCCGAACTTTTTCAAAAACGATGGTGGCCAGAACGTTACAGTCAATGGTGATCGGTATAGAGCCATGATTACTAACTTTTTTATTCCTGAATTGAATAACCATGATGTCCAGGAGATGTGATTTCAACAAGACGGCGCAACATGTCACACAGCTTGTACCACAATAGATTTATTGAAAGACACGTTTGGTGACCGCCTAATTTCACGTTTTGGACCTGTGAATTGGCCTCCAAGATCTTGTGATTTAACACTGCTAGACTACTTTCTGTGGGGCTATGTAAAGTCATTGGTCTATGCGGATAAGCCACAAACGCTTGACCATTTGGAAGACAACATTCGCCGTGCTATTGCCGATATACGGCCACAAATGTTGGAAAAAGTAATCGAAAATTGGACATCCAGATTGGACTACATCCGCGCCAGCCGTGGCGGTCATATGCCAGAAATCATATTTAAAATGTAATGCCACAAGATTATCTTTCGGATAAATAAGATTCATGTCAATCGAATAATCCATCGTTGTTTTATTGCAACTTAAAGTTCTAGACATCTATAAAAAACACCCTTTATATACAAATATTTAATTTTGTAGACAAAGAGCACTTGAAAGGCTATAATAGAAACTGAAACTTAGTTAAGTTAAGTAGACAGACAATAATATTTTGGAAACTAATATTTTCGGTTTTGATTTTGGTTTGACAGATTATTACAAAGTGCCGTTTATTATTCTACATACATCTTAATATATTTGAATATTTATAAGATTATTAATTTCGTTTTTTTTTAAATAAAAATAAAAAACCTATAGTGAGATGAAAGACAGAAGGATTTCTTAATATTTAGATATATTTTGAAAGTCTTCCAAGTTTCAATACTTTTCATTTACAAAATCGAATATTCTTTTAACGTCTACTCTCCTGATTCACTTGATATTGATGTTGATTTTATTAAGTCTTAGTTCTGTCCTGGTTTAAGAAAACTGAAATTGAAAACTTTAAAACTGTTAGTAGTTTAGGTAAAACATTAAACCACTCAGCCTATGCCAGTTTTCGTGGGATATGCCTCATCAATATAAGGTCTAGAATATTGTATAAAAGATCAAACGAATGATAAACGAACTGATCAGATCTTAACAGTGTAAATGCACCAACGACCAGACATTTATCATATGTAAAATCGGAGAAATAACCGAAAGCTGCCTTCGACAGTACGAAAATGAGCTGCCGCTATGCCGCTATGGTTGTTTGTAAATTTGTTATCCCTGCAAAACTTATACAGCTGTATTAACTGACGGCTGGAGAATACAAGAATTACAGTCAGAATTGGGAACGACTTGTGACTTCTTCAATTTAATGTTGAAAATAATAACAGCTGCTGAGCTAAAAAGACAAGGTTCAATCTTTTACAAGAGTGTAAAATTATTGGCGAATGCTGATGATACTTGTGTTGTATACCTTAACAACGGTATCGTTGGTTCTGCTTTTTCGATTAGAGAAAAGCAAAGTAAAGATCTGATAGTGAAAGAGGATAAAACGAAATATTTCATGTGATCTAACAAAGAGTCAGCAAATTCGCGTCTTGGCTCCCAACCCACTGCTGGTAGTCATAATTTTGAAGTCGTCGATAATTTCGTCTACGAGTATTTATGATCAGCACCGACAGCAATGTTAGCCTTGAAGTCCAACGCAAAATCATTCTTGCCAACAGGTGCTATTTTGGATTGAGTTTGGTAAAAGCTCGGCAGAAAATCACATCAGCGGTTAATGGCACTTTGTAATATATATACATATATATGTATATACGGTACAGAAGCGTGGACGATCATGACACTTATAATTAGAGCTTGGAGCTTTAGAGTGAAAGGTTTTGCGAACGATTTGAGGACCTTTTCGTATTGGCGTAATAGCGAATACCGCAGGTGATGGAACGACAAGCTGTAAGAGATATACTACAATAATAGTTACCTCCATTTTTTCTTTTTTGAAAAAATAACAATATTTTTAACCAAACTCGAAACCATATCCTTTTAACAATATCATGGGTTCTAGCCCAGGTTCGACCAACATTTAAAATTATAGAAAATACATTTTTAAATGGCGGTCGCTCCTCGGCAGGGAATTTCAATCCCTCCGAGTGCATTTTTGACATGAAATAAAAGCTCCTCATAGAAATCCATCGCAGGCGGCTTAGAATAAACTGTAGGTCCCTCAAATTTATTGGTAAAAACATTAAGACGAAAGGCAACAAATTGGAGGAAAATCTCGGCCAAAAATTGCTTCAGCGATTATAAAGCGCCAAATATAAAGGATGATCCAAGTAGAGGTACTTTTTCAATAGCCCTTTTTTGACAGATCACGCTTGAGTCGTGTTAAGTTGTCATGCTATTTTTGTTTAAATATTGTTTGGCATTTCATCGTGGAAATTCTTACGCCTGAACAACGTTTACAAGTCACTAAACTGTATTACGAAAATTCACATTCTGTAAAGAATGTGTTTCGCGCACTTCGCTCAACTTATGGTCAACATAATCGGCCTACTGAGCTTACTATTCGCAACAACATCACCCTCAACTTATAATCAATATAATAGGCCTACGGAGCGTACTATTTGCAACACCATCACCCATCTTGAGACCCAGCATTCGTTATTGGATAATATTCGACCCAATAGACCACGTCCACCAGGCAGGGAGGAAAAGATGGCGACCGTAGCGGAGAGTGTACACGAAGACCGTGGAGAGCCGATTCGGCGCCGTTAGCAGCAACTCGGACTTAGGTATGGAACGACTTGGCGCATTTTACGTCGAGATCTTAAAATGAAAGCGTACAAAATACAGCTTGTGCGAGAACTGAAGCCGCTCGACCTTCCCAAGCGATATGAAAAGTTCCAAGATATCCGACGTTTTAGAGACAAATTTTGTTCAGCGATGAGGTCTATTTCTGGCTCAATGGGTATGCAAACAAGCATATTTGCCGCATTTGGGATGGGAGCAACCTGAAGAAATTCAAGAGCTGGCATTTCATCCAGAAAAAACAACGGTTTGGTGTGGTTTGTGGGCCGGTGGAATCATCGCTTCATATATTTTCAAAAATGATAATAACCGGCGCCACTTCCCGCACATCGCATCAATCAATGGATTTATTGTGAGAAAACTTCGGAGAGCAGATAATTTCACGTTTTGGGCCAGACGATTGGCCACCAAGATCGTGTGATATCACACCGTTAGACTTTTTCCTGTTGGGATATGTAAGGCCTTAACTCTATGCGGACAATCCCACTTCGATTCAGGTCTTACATCAACTTATAGCGCGTGTCATTCGCCAGTTACCAGTCGAAATGCTCGAACGAGTCTAATAAAGGGATAATCTTCAAAAAATAAATGCCAAAGAATGTTCTTTCGAATGATCACATTTATGTGCATTTCATGTATGTATGTGTATCAAATTATTCTGGAAATGGCCTGTGTTGACCTTTGGTATCACTGGTTGGTTTGTTGGCTGTTTGACCCCTGGTTGTTTCAATAGTTGGCTTTATAGTCATTAACTGTTTAATTGGGCCAATACTAATGTGCATACATATGCACATCCAAATTTTTGAATATATACCTATGTGTATATGTTGTGTCATTATGTAGTGACAGCACATGTACGAAATGTCTATAAAATGCAAAAATAATGATTCACCATTACCCCAGTACCGAAGCAACATAACACACCACATCGTCCTACATCATATCAAGGAGACCACACTACTGTAACACACATCTACATACATACATATTGTAGTGAGTAGTGCTCTAACTAGTAACTTACCAGTGTCCTTAATCCAGTAGTTAATTGATTTTGGTGAGGCCTCGACGTGACACTCAATCTGCACATCAGTGCCAAGCGGTGCGCCAACTAATTGATTCGGTACTTGAATGACAGGATGAACTGCAAAGACAAAAGCCATAAATCAAAAAGAATGCCAACATGGTGTTAGTCTGCTATGTTTGTGGGGAAGAAGAAGCAAATTACTTACAGTTTGTGTGTAGTTGGTACATATGTATATTGCTAGTAATTGTTTTTGTTGTTGGTATGAGCAACATATGCTGCTGTGGGTCAATTAAGGAGTGCTCGAGTCGCGTAATTTTGTGGTAATTTTTAAACTTTAATGTTTCAGTTTGCAGTGAATTTATGTGAGCTCGAACATGTTTACGTATTTTAATTTTAGTTTATGTTGATTTGATTGGGAAGGCGATCTTTCAATTTGTCTGTTTGAATGCAAACTGGTCAATTTTTAAGATATATATTTGAATGTTATTAAGGGAACTCAATCTGTAATCAGGTACATATTTCTTTATTTTATCATCTTGGATCCAAAACACTCTGATATAGTTCTGAAATAATGACTTTCCACTTCTCACTTTCCTTCCTTGCTTTTTCTTCAAGTTGGAGATAGTATCAGCCTACCATGGTTCTTTACTGACTAAATATGGAGGTATATCTCTTTGTTTTGCTCCACACTTTCCATCCATGGTCATTCTATCTTTTCTTCTAAGCCCCTGGCAGGCCTAGTAGCATTTCCTTATTGCCATCTTTGAGTTGATGGTGTCGAAAAAATCTTAATTTACCTAATATTGTGCTTACACTTTTGTCAAAGCAATCAGCTATGATAGAAGCAAAATGGTAGGTCAAAACAGGACTAACGGTGAAAAGGATGTGCTGAAGGGTAGGTCAGTCTCATTATGGTAAAGTGGTGGTCATTAAATGGTTGCAAAATCGGCTTTAACGAAGAACCTGGTTCTAGCAAGGGCAGACGACGAGCGACATAAAAAAATTAGCCGAAAAACGCTAAGGTACGGGAAAAGTTGTCTAAAATCTTTTTTCGAAACCTGTTTATAAACTCTATTTAAACTGCTTGAGCTGCTATTTCAGGACGAGATAAATTGGTACAAAAATATAAGTAGATATCTTTAGCTAGGTCATCATTAATTTTAAAATCGAGCTGAACTATCGCAGATGTCTTGTCGACATAATCGAATACAACATAATATCTATCATTGGGTTCCTGGTTACAGTGATATAGACGGATGATGAAAGACAGACAAATGTAAATAGTAGGCAAGACACGACCAAGCAGGTTCTTCCTGATAAATAACGCATTACTATATAAACCAAATATAATCTCAGGCTAGGTACAGACGAATATTGACTTTTTTGTTATGTTAGTACACACGTGTCGACCACATATTGACAGATTCACTATGTAACATATGTATCATTTTTAGGTCGTTTGCGAGTTTTATAAAGATCATAAGTGTGCAAAATGTTCGACTGCCCAATAAAATGTACCAAAGGATTTGCATTTCCAATTTAAAAATACTTGAAATATTGACAGTGTCATAAGGTGAAAGTACTATTAGTCAAAAAAAATGATCAATAGTAATTGCTTGCTCTTACTTTTTTGACAAAATGCAACGCCGTAATGCCCAACGTGCTTCTAAAGATTCAAGGGACAATTAAAAAAAAATGAAGAATGGAGCAGATAAAAGCCGAATTGGTGAAAACGCTCCAGAACAGACCAATAATAGCTTATAAGAACTGTTCCGAAATTTAAAAAATACTAGTTTAGTGTATTATTACAGATGGGACCTACATAAAAGGCCAGAAAACTTGAGAGATGCCCGAAAGCAATAACATGGAGTATACATGGATAAAAGTTAAAAGAGATTAAGATTAATATAAGATATTTTTCATCATTGTAATAAAAATAATATATATAAAACATTCGATCAAACTCATCAAAAGCTTTTTCCACATATTTCCTATTATCCACTGACAAATCAAGTATTTGGTATATGGAAAGATGCTGGTATACCTAGACTAACGCGACTTGTCTTACCGTACATTTTATCTTAATAGATTAAGTACATAGTAGGGTGTATGTATTTGTTATTAACAAATTATAATTATATTATTTCCCATATATGCATAAAAATTTAAGCGGCATTATCCCAGAAGTTAATGTCCTGATCCGACCAACATCCAAAAATTATTGAAATTCCCTCTTCAAATTGAAGGAGAAGCTCGGCCAAAAATCGCTTCAGCGGTTACAAAGCACCAGTTTCGTTAATATTTAGTTCATTTTCAAAAATTATTTTTTTTTTGACTCAATAACATTAGTACATCTCGTGTTCGGTTTCACACAAAGGAGTGAAAATTGTGTATCTTCTCTTTTCTAACCGCCAAAACAGCTCTCGACTCCTTCTCGAATTTGTCGTATGCGTATTCATGTTTTTCCAACAAATGCAGAAACCTATAGTTTAAAGTCGCATCCGAAAGACAGATGGAATTGTATGAGGAGCCCTTTATCTGTTGTTATAATTACACTGGAGTTGATATTATCACAAGGACAGAAAATTAAACTTTTTCTGAAATTTTGATGTTGAGCTGGTTGTTATTCGAACTTGACCCTTCGCACTACTAATGACACGGAATTATTACTAAGAACGAATTAAAATGATTTATTACTTCATTTATATAAAGATCTAGAAGCTTGACATTATGTATTATACATACATATAATAAATTGCAGATTAAAATGGGAAGACTATACGAGTATCACATAACCCCCATTTAACCATTTGTACAGAGGTGAATTGAAGTTAATATTGCAACTAAAATCATTGAAATCGAACAATCTATATATATATATATATAATATATGTATGTATGTTAGACTCAGAAACCACCAAACTCGATTTTGTTCAAATCTTCATGACGGCTTCATTGGAGCCCGGAGAGTGTTCCTGTGAAGTTTTTCTTCCGGGAAGTGGACTTGGGACCGATCAATTCGCTTGCAGCTGCAATATGCAAATACCGAATATTGTAAGCATATATGTAACTATATATTTGTAGATAGATCAATAATATAATAGAAAGTTTATTATTTTGGATTAACTGCATCAATCTTCACAATGCCAATTATAATATCTGAATTCACCAAGATACGAAAGAGCCACAATAACCTGTACCCGTGTATTGCTAGTATGCAATCAATTTTATATATTCACGAAAGGTATAAAAACTGACCATGCCGAAGTCTTTCTTTCTGGTTTATTTCTCTTTTGCTTGCAGAAAAGGTGTTCATTATCAAAATAATATCTTACTTTTACATGAATACACCAACCATCAATGGTGAATCATGCACCAACACCTTTTGATCGGGAAAACTTTACGAGCCTTCGAAATGACGAACGAAGTTCTATCAGATATAACATTTAAAACTGATAACTAACTTTTACGCAAATAAGAATATGCAGTACCAAAAGTAGAGTTGGTAAAACATATACATACACATACCTGTATTCGCACGTTTTTATATCTAAATCGATGTGGTTCTCTACAACTATGGAATTGTGTGGTTTTACTGGATATTTTAGCAATTGCAGCAACAAGAAATCTGTGTTGAAAAGGCAAGTCAACAAAGTATATTGTTGGAAATAACAAAAATAAGAACAAAAGGTAATCGCAAAAACAAGTACCACAAGAGCTGCATTAAAAATCAGTTCATCAAGTCTAGTTCGAGTTTAGAGTTCAAAGGTATTGAAGTCAATGCAATTTGGAAAATATTTTGTTGTAAAATGTTGTAGTGAAGCAGAAACCACAGAGCAACCGAAGCGAGTGACATTTTGTTATTATTTCAATGAAGGATGGACATAGATTTTGCATACATATGAATATGAGCACACATTTGCACTTACATTTGTACATTTGTACCTACCCTACAGGAAAAAAAATACCAGTTCTTAAATAGAATCTACTACTTAGCATTTTTCCACTATCTAGTCCATCTTCCATATATTTCCCATACAAGCAACTGGTATTTTTAATATGACTTTGACAACAGAGAGACTACAACAATTCTAGCCTTTCTAGATGTACTGAGCAACTAATAACTGCGTACTTCAGCATAACTTATTAAAAAACGCAATTCAGCCGTGGCGCACTAGATATAATAACAACATACGAGGGACGTGGTGATGAAAATTATTATTAGTCATGTTACTGTTAAACTGATATACAAATAACGAACTGGCATGATATCATCATATTTCTTACTAGCATTTAACAACAATATTTGGATACTAGTCTATATTTTCGCTAGGGTACCTGCTCCGCCATAAATATGCATAAGCATAACATTTAGTGGTGTACAGACAGTCTGCAGAATTAAAGCCGGGGTTATATACGAATTATGGAAGAAGAAAAAGTAAATATTATTCTTTCAATATATGTGTAGGTTATCATTGGCTAGGATTCCATGATTTGTATGACTTGATTAGTAACCACTGGTAATCACTCGGCTACTGCGGCCTAAGTTCCCAAAATAATAGCATACGGTGAAGCTTTTAATGCAATAAAAATCTAAATATTTTCGCGAACTACTAACTTTTTACGTGACACGGATATAAAGATAATTATTATTAGAATTAAAAAAAAATCATTTGTTTTGTTTTTGTGTTGTTTTTTTTAATTTCTTTTATATACATGTTCACTCCAGAAACCAGTAATCGAATATTTATTATTTTGATTCTTTCTTTCCAAATAAAACTTACTAATAATAATAATATTATTAATATTATTGTATAACATAATTAAATTTTTTATAATCTTTTTCGATTAAATTTGATTGATAATTCATGATTTGAATTTTTTTTTACTACTAAAAATAATAATTAATTTTGGAGTAAAGATCATATCATAGGTTACATTTGTTCTGCATGTTGTGATTCCTATTTTTTTCCATAATCAACGTTAAAAACTTGTCAACGATGGTTCGTCAAATCGTTTGAAAAGCTTTTGAAAAAAATATTGTTTATTGTCGTTATGTTTACTAATAATATTAATAAAATTTAATAAATTAAATAAAAACGATATAGGCAAGTATTTTTTTAATAAAAGTAGTAATCGTTACAGCCCTGTCATAAGTGTAATTAATGAAATAAGTATCGATGAGGCAACTTTCGATCGTATCTTTTATTTAATTTAACCGAATTCGTTTATGTAATTTTTGGAGAAAAGTTTCGTGGCATTAAGGCGTATGAAGTTTGCTCTGGAAGAGTGACAATCAGTTGTCATAGCTATAATATAATCTATCAGATAAAGGTACCCAAGAACTATATATACAATACTTTGTAAATAACCAGCCAAATGAGGTAAAAACTTATTTGCGAGAGAGAGAGAGAGAGAGAGAGAGAGAGAGAGATAGAGAGTAATATTCCCATGCCATTAATTTCCGCCATGAAATACAAATCTACTATATAATGTCACAGACTAAGTATATTCCAATTGTTTGCACAATATTTTAAATCAAATTATTCAACTCACTTTATAAGTGGTTTGTCTGTCTCTCATCATCATTTACGTTCAACTGCAGAAATTAATTCACCAATTATTTTTCAGGAATATGCATTATATCATTTCATAAATCTTATAATTTTTTCAGTTATGGACCAGATATGATTCCTACTTGCTTTCTTAAAAGCTCTGCAATATATGTATTTGCCTCTAACTAAACTTTTTTATTCCTCCCTAAGCAATGTATTTTCTTCATTTATAGTCCCTCCATAATAGAGTGTTTCCTTAGAGTGGTATTGCTGAGATATATACCTAAAACTTCTCCATATCGCAGTAATAGATCACAACAATCTTTCAACTTTATCTCAATTATTTGATGTCTCTTCAGGTGTTCCTCATGGTAGCCAACTCTATCCGATTCTGGTCCGTTATTTATAAATATTATATCTTCCGTAATAAAACATTCATATATTTTGGGATATGCTTCTGATGGGCAACTTTTTATGTCATATGCCTCGATCCACGATGGTGTGACGTGCTTTTCACGAAGGTTTGTTCAAACTTCTCTCCTTATAATTAATACGCCTAGAACAAATGCTGATTTGGGGGTTACGATGGAACTCAAGCTTAACTTCTCGCTTCATATTAACACCACAGTGTTACTAAAGCTAAAAATGATTATGCCTTTGTCAAAAGATAATCCAAAGAAAGAAAATGCCCTTATGAATCTAACTTTTTACGATCAATATTGAAATCTGTTTCTTCAAAATGGAACCCTAATTATCAAGTTCATTGTGATATGTTTTAATCTGTTCAAAAGCAATTTTTACTTTTTGCATTAAGACATTTCCGATGACATTCTAAGTTAAATCTTCCTCCCTATACTAACCTATATTAATCTTCTGAATATACGCAGTCTCATAAGTCGTAGAGAAATATGTTATTAGGCGCATTGCTCATGGTAGAACTTCTTATTGGTTTGTATAGGGTTTTCCAATAAGAGTGATATGATTCCTTAAAAAAAAAACACACTAATTAAGTTAAGAATTAAATTGTTTTTTATTTAGTGTGAAGTACAATCGATACAATTATGTTCTGAATATAACATCATTCAAATGGCCTCCACGACTTCATTTGCAGGAACGAATTCGATGAACCCCATTTTTTTAAGAAAATTATATTAGTTTACTGCGTTTGTCCAAGGTACACTTAAATGTTTCAACTCGTCAGAACAAACAAATCGTCGATTGTGTTATGATTTTAGATTTGATTCCAACAATTTTGACCTCTCAGACTCCCTTTTTACATCGAAAAAAACATTCTTGCTTCTATCAGTAATTAAGTTTTAAAAGTTTTGAATTACTAAATTTCTATCAATCAATTTTTTTTCTCTAGCTCAACAGCTTTAACTTTCAACATTTAACAAACTCTTGGTTCTCATTACTCGGTAAATTCTGTACGTCGGTTGAGCTTGAATTGCTGGGTTTATTATTTATTATTAAAAAAGTACACTTTGTGACATTGTTTCTTGAATATAAGCAGTAAGCCCACGAAAATAATTAAAGATTTTATTTTTTATTAAAATTCTTTAATAGAGATAATTGTTTATTAACATATTAATTCATAAACCTATCAAGTTTCATTATCATCGGATCTAAGATCCAGTTTGTGGAATCGTTTTCAGATTTATCAGAAGATCGTATAAAATTGACTGCAACAACACATGTAATAAAATTATTTGGGTTTGACCAAGCTGTTAGTTTGACTAATTATCCTTTGCTTCTTCTTAACAGTTTCTGTAAGTTTGAGCTAAATGCGATTATTATAAATTAAATCCAATCAATTTTAGTGTTTAAGAGTGATTTCATTATTCACAATATTTTATTGCAAAAGTAAAATTATATTTTTAGACTTACAATAATTTTTATTTTATCCTTCTTAATGTGTATTGTATTTATATTAATTATCGGCGGGTGTTTATTCATAACAGATAAATGATTGTATACAAAGAAGGAGAACACTTCGACACCATCAAAAATTTAATTGAGGAGGTCAAAGTTCAATAACATTGAAAGTTATTTCAGAAAATATAGAAATATACAAAAATGCAAAGCAGGAGTTTATTTCTTCAGAACTTGGTTGTTTTAAAACCGCAAAAGACGAAAGACAAAAGAGAGTCCAAAAGTTATTATTGTTCAAAATTTACTGATGATGTTTTAATTTTTTTGAAAACTTGTATTTTCAGAAAGGACTTAAGTAAGTAGGAGGCATTGAAGAAAATTATAAAAACTTTTGAGAACAACTAAAACATGTTTACATATTGATGTTGATATAAGAACTAATTTTTAGGTGACTTGAATGTACTTTTTTTAATAGAGGTTTAAACCAAATTTGTAAATATGATATATTTACTTGTATTTTGGATTTTCTATCACATAAGTACAAATATGAAATGAGAGGCAAAATATATTATTTTTTAAATGCAGAACTAAAATCATGCATAATAAATGATGTGTTCTCAAAATATTACATTCCATTGGAGCAACTATTCAGTTTTAAGCAATAAAATACTCCATCAATCCAACTATTAATATCCGTAGTTCTAGTGGATATATTTGCCTTCACGATAAAAGAATACTACGTAATTTTGTTTTGTCTTTTTTGCGATCGTAATTATACATTAGTGTTGCGATCAGTTCGGCGAAATAAATCTTCCCTATATGGGACTTCAAATATATATATTTACAGCAGGAATTTACGTATTTTCTTAAAAAAACAATTGGATAGGAAAAACGAGGAATGAATCAACCTTAATGCATTTACCAATATCATCTTCATTGTTCTACCACTGATGCCAGATTATATAGCAATAGTACTAACAATTGAAATAAAAATAAAAACAACAAATAGTATTCGCACAGTTTCTGTCTTCAAATTTTTATCAGTACTTTTATTTAGACATATGTGCAAACATATATACAAATATATATAGAAAGGAGAATAGAGATAAAAACTTTGAAAATTGTGGTCAACCACTCTGCCAGAGTAAAGTCAAAATGACAGTTGATTGCAGACCAAGCAGTATGCACATATTGCAGGCAACATCAACGGTTACAATTATTGTAAAACCACGTGAGAGTGAATGTGAACGCAGTAAAACTATTAGTGCAGTCCTTTCATATATAAAGATGTTTCAGTTTTTGACCATACCTTTTTACTAGTATGTGCGTGTTTGTGTATTTTCACATTGATTTGCAGATTTTGAGATTTTAATTGATTTTCGCACAAGAATGCGTGCCACTTGCGGCTGAAAAGTGGCAGTCGACGATGTTGCAGTAAGCAGAACGTGTCTCCAAAGGTGTATAGATAATATATCAATATGTGACAATACATATATTGTATGTATTCAAATGCATATGCAGTATATATATGTATATGCATGAGGAGATACACATATGAGTAAATGTTATTAGGTGATAATCTATTGAAGTCGTTTTAATTGAAATTCCAAAGGAAGATATTCTCAAAAGCTCTTTTAAATTTTAAATTGGATTTGCTTCGGTAGTTTTGAGAATATTGCATGTAAATGAACTCTTATATTAACGTCTATATGAGTATACGTATATATGTATGTATTTATTTTTTACCAATAGCAATAACAACAAATATGTAATCGTACATACCAACAATTATTGGATGACATTGTTGCATTTTGTCAACTTCTTCTCTTTGTAACCAATATAAAAGGGGAATCTACTTTCAATTTGAAAGTGTAAAAATTTCAAATCAAATTATCACACACATCCAAGGAATACATACATATTCTACATTTTAAATGTTTAGTAGGCGTGAAAGCATTAATATGTTTGGTTAACCACATAATTTATTTGTGTAAATTACATTTTCTAATTCCGATCATAAAGAAAAATACAGAAAAACTATAGTCCGATAGTGAATCGGCCCCAGAAAGAAAAAGAGTTCATCATTTCAGAAAGTAATACTTTTAAGCTGTAATACTTTTTTAAATGGGGATTCACAGCACATTGTTCACAATTTCAGAGTAGTTACTTAAGTAGTGATTTCCCAGAAATTTTTCGGTAAATTCAGCAAACGCATTCCACGCCAGTTGTTCCAAATGGAGGAGCATCCGAAATAAGAATAAATTAACTTAAGTTGTATTTTAATTAATTTTCTATAATTTTGGGAATGCTTTGTCATGTAGGCTGAATGTCCGACTGCTGAGCCGAAGATATATATTTACCCATATTTAAGCATCTGGTCACATCGCTCTTCAGTCACTGCGTGGGCGCAAATTAGCAAAATGTTAAAGAACTCGGCGAAGAAGTCTTTCTGGCACCACAAATCCCCTTTCATCGCTTTTCTTGGTTGGTGATGATCTCAGCGTTTAGTCATATGGAGACATCAACCACCTGGACAGCATCACCTTTCCAATTTAAGGATTGGAAATTCCAGCCCAATATCCTTAAAACGTTTGTTTGGGTCGTCACCTTCTCCAATGAATTTTTTTTATTTTTCATTGGAGCAGATTTTTGTGTGGCCGATCTTAAATCCTACGCAAAACCGTGGGGTACACCTTTCCCCTTTAGCCCTCCTCTCTCTGGAGTTTCCAGTTTGTTGTTCTGGTAGGAAGTAAAACATCTTTAAATCTACACAAAAGCTCCTTTACAAATTTTTAAGATGGTTCAAGATCCTTTATTAAAAAATTCAATTCTACTTGGGTAAAGCTTTTGGCTTTGTTTATATATACATTGTTGGAAGAGGTATTTCCTCTGAAAGTGGTAAATGTCTTCTAGTCGATTACATGTCTGGATAAATAATTTGCTTAACAATAATACCATGAAAATCGACAGACAGAAGTATCAGTCGACACAATGATTTTTTTGTTTTCTCCATTGCATAGGGATACAGTGATAGCGCGTATGCAAACAATTTCAAGTTTCTACGGCTTGTTTTCTTTTTCAAGAACAAAAAGATTTTATGAAATCTGTTATAGGTTTCATGAAACTTTTGACTGTGTATTCTCCACAAATTTAAATAAACACATTTGGATAATTCAGATAAATTTTTCTAAATGAAGACTTGATATAAAAATCGTGCTCTTTTTATAACATACTAATTTAAAAGTAAACAGAGGGAAGCCACAAAACTGTACGAAGGGGAAATTTTTTTTAAATATTTTTAGCGTTGAAAGGATATCTAACACAAAACCATTAACTGTCTTATGGTTTTCGAAGAAAATAGAATTTTCACAATACAAGAAATCATTTTTTTCCGAGCAATTTTTAAAGTTATTCTGGATATTTTCAGAGTAATAATAGTAGCTTCTTATCAAGGGAGTTTCAAATAATTCTTCAAAAAAGCGACGTTTTGAAAAAATATTCGTAAGCACTTTGCGATTCGGGCACAACATTGAAACTGTGTTTTTTTTTAATTCTCATCCTGTTTTCTATAGTTTTGAGTTTCGTAGAGTTTCAAAAATAGTACGCTATATGAAAGGAAAATATTATTAAGTTAAGAAAATTTCGATTTTTTTCGAAAATGGTAGATCTATGATTTGAGAGATCGAAATAACTTAAACAGGAGTCAAAATTTAAATTAAGGGCAATGATCTTCTTTTCTCTTAAAAATATAAATGATGGGTATTGGTCTGCCTTTGCAAAATGAATGAATTTTTATGAGAATATATTTTATCATGGCAGAAACAAACACGAAGATGCACTGCACTGTTAAATAATAACGATCTTAATATCAAATATCAACGTAACATTCTTCAAAAGTTGATATTTTTTAAATAATCGTATCGTATCGTGGGGGTGAATTTTTAGATAAGGTTTTTGTTGAATACCATTACATAAGGCCAATCGAGATAGATATTTTCGATTTTTCCTTTTACGATTTTTACTGTTCTTCCATAAATATAAGTTGAAAATACTTCTTGTAATTTTTTACATATATTCCTAAGGAATTCTACTCTCCAACCCAAAGAGCAATCTTGCTCAAAAATTAAGACCTTATGCATAAATATTTGTTTTTGGTGCCTCTCGTAAGAAATATCACACACATTGACGTAAATCTTCAACCAGCCCATCGCAACTTTGGGATGAACGCCCACCAATGTTCCATTTTCATTTTAAATTCAGAAACATTCTATCCCTTTCATTCATTTCGAATTTTTGAATTTTTGCGGTATGATTATTTGCCGCACTAGAGCTGGAGTGCAGCAAAACCACAAATACGCACTAATGAGGCTTACTTTAACAGAGGAGAGAAGTAAAGAATTTGATATGCATGTGGATGTTGACACTGAACCAGTGCAGTATTTAAGATTTGTCGATTTATACAACTGAACCTACATGTCACAACAAAATAAAAAATGTAAACTGAACACTGGCAGAAACTAGATCTGTTTGAAAGTTTATTACAAGAAAACTGCGTAAATAAATATTTCCCCGAATTATTGGTAAGATCACACTCTTTTCATAAGATATTTTTTAGGGATTTTACGAATACGAAATAAATGTATGTATATAATAAATTTGCACAATTACATTTTTAGTTACTCGCATTAATTACATTTGTTTGAGGACTATTCTCTCAAAAATTTCTTGAATGGTCTCATCAACTGTTGCTCTCGCCGTGCTGTCAATGCTTTCTGCACCTTACACACACCAGCAGTGGCCAGATTGTACAGGTTGGTATTCGTTTGCTGAGCCTGCTTTATCCAAATTAATTATTTCTCCTTAGTAGGAGTAAAAACTATGAAATGTTATAGAGCTACATTGTCTAAAACTTTTGTATTTAGGAAAGTTCCTTCCTATACAGACCAACAAACAGAAGATCAATAGGTCTAAAAATACACGAAAAAGGGCTGGTCTAACCTATATCATAGGGAGCTTAACCTAATACGATATCTAAGCCTAAACTGTGTAGATATTACGCACATCTCACAAGATGGCTGGAGTTCTTCGTCATCAATGAGGAGTTTTTCGGTTCCCTTGACAAGAACATAAATAGATAGCCATGCTAGGTGTGAGTAAACACTGTAGCCGTAACCAAAAAGAAAGATATAATAACAATTTGAACTGCATTAGAAATTTGTAAGAACATGAAAGAAGGCAAAAGACGGTTAAAATAATAAATAAATAATTTTAATTTATACAGCAAGAATTTCGCTGGAGCTGTGGTCAATCGAAATGAGGTAATGCAACAATGTTGTCCTCTCCCTACTCATTTTAATGTTTATTTAGAAAAGAGCACAATTACTATTTTTCTTAACATAACTGTAACGATGTTGAACACTATACAAATAAGAAAGAAGTTCAATGCTCTGCAATCAATATTAAATATATGATGATTTCAAAAGGTCTACCAGCCAACCGAAAAAGCCATGCGGTCATTTCATCAATGGCGTCCAAATGCGATATATCACTTCATATACAAACATATATGCACATACAGTGAAAACTTTTTTCAATACAACAATAAAACCTAAAAGCAAGCAAAATTCGGAGAAAATTTAAAGGGACAACAAATTCAGTGCCGCAGACTGGCACATTTTCATGGTCATTCCAACTAATGTGAATTTCAACATTTCGAGCTGACCAAACGCAACAACAATAACAAACGAAAAACTTCTACATATAAACGGTATGGCAGAGGCACAGAGCTTTACAGACGCACGTGTACATACAAACTAAGGACAAATGGTCGTGCCTACCTGCCAGCTAAGTTGATTACAAATAAAAGTCGCGTTAAGTATGTACAAGTGTAACCTTGGTGTAGTGCAAAAATTATCTATTAAGAGGAGTATGAGTGTGTGACAGTCGGTGAACGTGTGAGTGTTTGCAAGAATTAAACTGCAACCAAACAAGCACAGCTTTTATTTGCAAGTACAAATGTATGTAAATATGTATGCACTTATAAATATGTGTGATCATTGCTGATGGATGCGGGACATTGATGAAGCTCTTATGTGCTGTGTGTGTTGACGATGAAAATGACGTGAGCCCTAGGAGGTATTTAGATATGTTTTAGTTGCAGACTGGACCAGTGATTACTGGCGATGGCAAAGTTGACAATGCTGAATGCCCGACCAACACGTTGCGTTATGTCTACTCTGAATATCAGCATAAGTGTCGTCGGTAAGTGTGTGTAAGTAGCGAAGTGTTTACTGAGTATAGCTCATTGTTGGTTGGAGTGTTGCAACATTAATCAGGATAGTGAGCTATATGAAGCACTCACGCTACATACAAATGTAAGTGCGTGAGAATGTAACCTCTACAAATGTACATACGTACACGCTGTGAGTATAAAGAAATATAAATTTTAAGTATTGGCTTTTGTACGTTTTTGTATGTATATACATATATACGTATACATATATGTACATATATATATACATAAATAGGTTTTGGGTATATTTCATTGTCACATTTTGCGCGTTGCGAAATTATGCTCTTTTATAATGCAAGAGAGCGCAGGGTTTGGCGGAATATACACAGCAGGTATTCGAAAGTTTGAAGAAGTGAGGGCATTTTTAAAATCATCATAAGTCATACTTAATCGAAACCAGTCTTAAAGCTGACACCTTATAAGTGGTATGCAACCGCTTATCGATAGGACGCTTTTTAATCGCTGAAGTGATTTTCGGCCAAACTCCTCCTCCAATTTTGATGTGCGTGTCTTTTGTTTTTCCAACAAATGGAGGGTCCCTTATGAAGAGCTTTTATTTCATTCCCTCCCGACCGCAATAAGAAAAAATTATTTTCTGTAATTTTGGATTTTGGTTAAACCAGTTCTCGAAACCCTGGCCTTCCCTGTAACACGCAATGCTAATCACTCGCCTATTGTGGCAGCTTAAAGAAGTTTGTTCAAAAGTGTTTACTCCGCCATCTGGTGTACCACAAAGCCATGTTCCAAGCTCTCTTTATCTTATTTTATTTTTCTATTTCTAAATTTTTAATGTATGCAGTTGTTCTACAAATTTACTCTGCTATTAGATATCTGAATGACAGGATTGCGCTATAGTTAGAGTAGAGAGAGAATATGGTGTTTAAGAAATCGATTTTTTCCAAATATTAATAAATGTTATGAAGAGCTTATATTTCATACCAGAAATAAACTCGGAGAGTTAGACTTTTCCTGTCGAGGGGCAAAAGCAATTAAAAAAATTTATTTTCTATAATTTTGGATGTTGCTCGAGCCTGTAATTAGACCTAGGCCTTCCGAATTATAGTATGCAATGCTAACCACACAGCTATTGCAGCCGATATTCTGAGGCGGCTTAAAATAAACAGTAGGTCCCTCTATCAAGACGCAAAAACCACAAATTGGATGAGGAGCTAGGCCGAAAATCGCTTCAACGGTTATAAAGTGCTAAATACATATATAATAAATGTTATTTAGTTACTTTCAGTTTATAATATATCGCATTCGTACTTTAAATCTGTTAGCGAAGATAACGACCATCCGGATGACAAAGCCCCTGGTGGCACAGCCATACTCATTAGGAAACGTTTTAAGTACAGCTTTCTTCACTCCTTTGCGACAAACTGGTTGCATTCAGTCACTCTTAAAAATAATAAATAAATACAACCAACTTACAGATAATAGAAAACTAACAGATCTGATTGACTTTGCAGTCATTAAAAACATGCATAGAAATTTAGTATTTGCTGAAACCAGTGATGATTTATCTTCTGATCTCTCTCCGAAATTATTATATTGAATATCAGTATTCTTTTCATTTTACGACATTCAAAAATAACTGGATGAAATATAAATAAATAAGCACTTACATAAAGATTAATCCCGAAATAGAGAGCGAGATAGTAGCTAGCAACAGCAGCATCTTTAGCAACGCAGTTAATTGTCGGAAAACTTACAACCAACAGCGAAATCGAATTGCTTGTTAAAAATAAGAGACGCTTGCGTCATGAATGGCAAACACATTGATCGCCCTATGCAAAAGCCCGACTTAAGATGGCGAAAAAAGTTAAAAACAGTATTAAGACACGACGGAGAAAAAACTATGAAAAATCTCTTATCGTCTTTGTCATACTGAAGCGCCGTTGAGACTACGTAACGGTTCCTGGACCATAACTTAAAAACTGTTCATAGTATTCCAAATTCCAAAGATTATTGCCGTTGTAGATCCAAAAAAAGTCTCCTAGATAATATCATATCACAAAAGAGATGCTAAAAGAACTGCCGAGCATTCTTCTCCACTTTCCCTCAGAGCTTTTCAGTGTCATATTGAAAATAGAATATTATTCACAAACATAGAAACAGTCGAAAAATTAGGTAAAGAGTCAACCCTGCCGTCATCATAAGTCGTGCTATCAAAAATTTCTGCTTATTTCTATAAAAATTACATAATTTCTACACATCAGTTTGGCTTCCACAAAAAACACGGTACAATTGAACAAGTACATTGTATAATTAATGAAATAAGAAAGACTTTCGAATTCAGGGAGTATTGCTCGGCCGTTTTGCCCGATGAGGCTCAAGCTCTTGACAAAGTGTTGCATGATGGACTTCTTCATAACATTAAAAAATTTATATTATTTCATAATATCCTTGTGTTCCGCAGGGCGGTGTTCTCGGTCCATTATTATATATACTGTAAACCGTAGACATTCCTACAAGTAGCAAAGTAAATACGTTAACTATTGCGGATGACACTGCTATATTAGTCGGCACAAAATGTTAGAGCAGTACCTCAAACTAATTGAGGAATGGCTTTCAAAATGGTGCATAAAATTCAATGAAAATAAGTGCAAACACATCACTTTTATTTGAAAGCTCTAAAGCTTAGCAATATATATATATTCTACAAGCTAATTACATACCTCCGAATTCACTTAGCCAGCCGCTTAAATTGGGGACGAAACATCTCGGCTAAAAAATGCATCCTAAACTTAAATATGCCAGTCTGCATTGGATTATAAGCGGGAAATCTGGGCTCATTCTGGACAACAAGATCGTTCTTTATAGAGCGATTATAAAGCCGATATGGATGTGTGGAATCTAATTATGGGATTCACCTTGCTTAAAAGTATCTAATAAGTTCTATAGACTTCGACTTTTCATTGCCAAGGACTACGTTCGGCTAAACTCTAATCGAATTACACGGAATATCCAATATCGGATAAAAATCTTCCACACTATTTTTTTCTATTATTTACTTAACAATTATAAAAATAAACTCTGAAGAGTCAATGATTTAAATCAAAAGTAAGTAAATGTACGTATTCTTTAAATTAAACATATACTATTAAAAATTGCGTTATGGGTATTTAAGCAAATAGGTTCAAACTACCTTTTCAGCGTAAATCTTTTCAAGAGTGTTTCCACTTTTATAAAAATTATACAAATAAATTGTAAGTAAAATTTTTGAGGCTTCTGATTCTGTAAGTCTGCGTTAGAAAAGGATTGACACCACCCCTTATATGGCTGAACAACTCTAACAGCGCCACCAGAATCGGAAAGGACGTCTCCGAGTCGTTCAATATTAAACGAGGTTTCAAACAATGTCACTCTTTATAATCGGTGCTATAAAATTACAATTAAATTACAGATTAATGAAAAAATTAATTGACTTTAAGTAAATATGTTCATATTTTTTTGACTTGTGTTAGAACCAATGTCTCACGGTTCTTTAGATATTCCTATTATTGAGAACATTCTGGGGTTTACCCGCGAAATTATTTTGTAAAATTATTTGAATACTTATAAATTATAATAAATTTTGTTAAGATAAATAAGTAAAATATAATTTGGATGCATTTTATGAAAGCTAAACAATATTTTTTGTTTTTCTCGGATATTAGAATCGCCAGGCTATTCTGTGGGCTTCCGCTTGAGCACTACAATTACAACTGGCCGTAGGAGAAGTATCTTTTCTCTCAAGTCTATTCCTGCTGCCTTAATAGTTTGATCTGGAACTTTGTTTGTGGTTAATGAGAAGCATACTTTGGTGGGAAACTGCACTTTATTAAATTCGAAACTATAATTTGGGGTTAGGGGAATCCTAGGTACAACTACAGACTCTCTTTCATGACAACCGTTCAATATAGTGGTCTCAATTACATCGTCATGCAAAACTTTCACTTGCACTCTGGCGCTTTTGCATAACTTTTGTTATCCCTAATTATTTTTTTGGTAAAAATATAAATTATTTTAAGTTGTACGAAATCACAGGCGAGTAAGAAATTTGATCAAAATCGGTTTAGTAATTTCAGAGTTTGTTGCGTACAAAGATCGTTACATGACGTTGTTCCATACAAATTATGTCCCCCTGTGCGCGCCCGGAAAGTCCCTTCTTATCGGATGCCTACGCTATACACGGAACTCACCCTCGAAGTTTCAAGTCTCGGCGATTAGTGATTTAGGCTGCGGGTTGATCCGTCAGCTATCCAAGGTAAAGCCTTTTATTTATAGACATCATTCTACATTAATGCTTCCATTTTGGTAAAAACGTATTGCAGTTTTTGGAGAAAAGACTATGCTGACTATGGAGAATACACAACACACACATTCGTACGTACAAACATGTGTAAGGGACAGTCACTAAATTGCTACGTATTGTTGAACTATTGCTTAGACCGTCCTAGTTCTTGCTGCAGTGGACTTCCAATTACATATAAAAGGTGTTTTTTTTATAGAGGTATAGAACTTTAAGTTGGCATTACTTTTCAAGATGGCGACCGATTTAACAGCTGTCAAGGGATTTATTCTCAGTTGGGTTTGGCAATTCATCATGAATAGACTCACGCCTGAACAACGCTTGCAAATAGTGCAATTTTATTTCGAAAATAATGGTTCTGTGCGGAAAACGTATCGCGCACTACGTACATTTTAGCGATGTTTAGCGATGAAGCGCACTTCTGGTTGAATGGCTACGTCAACAAACAAAACTGCCGCATTTGGAGTGAAGGTAATCCTCAAGTGTATGTTGAAACACCGTTACATCCAGAAAAACTGACTGTTTGGAGCCATGATTACTAACTTTTTCATTCCTGAATTGAATAACGATGATGTCCAGGAGATGTGGTTTCAACAAGGCGGCGCAACATGTCACACAGCTCGTGCCACAATAGATTTATTGAAAGACACGTTTGGTGACCGTCTAATTTCACGTTTTGGATCTGTGAATTGGCCTCCAAGATTTTGTGATTTAACACCGCTAGACTACTTTCTGTGGGGCTATGTAAAGTCATTGATCTATGCGGATAAGCCACAAACGCTTGACCATTTGGAAGACAACATTCGCCGTGTTGTTGCCGATATACGGCCAAAAATTTTGGAAAAAGTCATCGAAAATTGGGCATCCAGATTGGACTACGTCCGCGCCAGCCGTGGCGGTCATATGCCAGAAATCATATTTAAAATGTAATGCCACAAGATTATCTTTCGGATAAATAAAATTCATGTCAATCGAATAATCCATCGTTGTTTTATTGCAACTTAAAGTTCTATACCTCTATAAAAAACACCCTTTACATACTAATATACACAAACATATGTATGCATAGGTTTTTGCACATTGATGAAATGCCAAATAGTAGCCGACATAATGAATGTGAAGCATATTTTTAGTTCTAACCTGCTACGTGATTTTTCATGATTTGCGTGACATTCCCTTAAAGTGAATGTTTATAAATGCACTTACAACGGCCCTTACATACATGTGTTTATTTTCTTATATTTGTTTATATGGTGTATCACTCATGTTGTTTACATTCAGACATTCTCCAAAGCCAATGGCTGTGTTAGTTAGTAAATCGGAAGTCTAAGCCAAAGCTTTCTTTACATACTTAGGCATTTGCCATGGAAGGGAAATTTACTTTTACTATGCATAACAGTTTAGCAGAGGAAGAAGAATACGAATTTTGTAACAAATTTAATGCGGCAAATTGCATGTAGCATTGTGGTTTTTGCAAGAAAATTCTCTTAATTATTTCCTTAAGAAAATGCCTAAACGGAAATGTATAATACACCTGTGCTCTGAGCAAATTTTATTTATGTGAATATTAATACCACAAAGGGCTGCAAGATATCCTGCAAATGGTTGGTTAGTGCAATGTATAAGTATTTAACATGTGTGCACACGTGTGTATTTTAATAAAACACATTCATTTACTTTCGTAACTCATACTTGTTGTTCCTTCTCTAATCTAGAGAGTATAAGTATGAATACGAGGATGCAAAAAAATATTCTTGAGACTTAAAAAACAGTCGGAAATGCATTACATTTGCACATGCGGCAATTAATCAGTCTTATTTACATGTATTTCATGCAACTGTTGCAATTTCGCACACTGTCTCGTTCTAATGTGATGAAATGAAAAAAAAATTGCATATGGTTTGTCTAGAATATTTACTTTCACTTTGTTTTTATTTTCAGGAAAAGTGTAAGCGACTCCAAGGACTCCGGTAAATAATAATTTTCACTTTTTATTTGGAAAATTAGTAGAGTCAAAAAACATCTTTCTTTTATGATTTAAATACAACATTTTTAATATTAAATTGAGATATATACATATATGTAAGCTACTTTTTTACCTTCGTTTATTGTTTGCAGGCCCATTGAACTTCTACCTGACCTGTTTCTCTTATCAAATAAGCCAATAAACTCATATACATATATATTCAAAATTAATCATATTTTTTCTATTATTTATGTAATGGAATGTAAGTAAATATTTTTTCTTACTTAGCTCTGATTTGAATTACAATCCAACACTGAAAACTATATTTTGAAATGAATGTCTTCGCATTTAAAAGTCGCGATTTGTATCATTTTCACTAACTTTTATTTTCTAAATCGAAGATAGCTTATGTGATCAAAATTTAACTTTCTGAATTGAAGACTTTAAACAATCGATCCTTCTCCTAGCTCCTTTTTTATAGCATTTTATTTATCCTACATCAACGAGCAAAATTTTAAAGTAAGTTCCAACTACACCCAAAAATAACACATGGAAATCCCAAAGAAAGTGTTTGTTTTTGTTTTTAAAAAATTTTGTCATAGAATAGGCCTCAATTTCTGGGATTACTTCTACATTCGAGCAAAATTTCTTATCGGTGAGCACTCAAGTGACGATCGTTCGGACCGAATTTTCTGGGATCCATATTTGATTAAAACGGTTAGGAATAATCGATTCGATTTGTCAGTTAATAATAATAACACATTTTTGTTATTATGAGGCCTGCTTGATAATTCAGTGACTTTTTGGATTTGCCGCGCATTTACTGTAAATACCATCAACTCTCGTTAAATGTTAAATTTTGAACAAGTTGCGCCATTTAGTTTGTGTTTGATAGTCATTGAAAACAAACGGCCTCGAGAATTTTAACGACAATGGAAAAAAGTGAATTTCGTGTGCTGATTAAGCATTCTTTTTTGCGTCCTCACCGAAACCAAAGAAAGACCTGATAAATGATATGGGGACTTTTTACCATCAATTTCAATGGTGAAGAGGTCGTGTACCGTCCGTTATGCTCGTACCAGTACAAGTGATGCCGAATGCTTAGTTCGGCCAAAAAAAGGTTGTCAAGCCAGTAATAGTCGATAAAATCCATGGAAAGATATGAGACGATCGGAGAATAAAATTGCGTGAGGTGGCTGAGGCTGTAGGCATCTCAACTGTACTCACCATTTACATGAAAATTTGGGCATGAAAAAGGTATCTGCGCAATGGATGCAGCGATTGCAAACACACGACCATAAGGGCAACTATTCCAATCCAAACAAATTATTGGGCCGTAATGTTACCGTAGACGAACATGATCGAACGTAATCATGACGATGCACGAATGCACACGTGTATAGTCACGATCGGAAAAATTCATAAATTGAGCTAAGAACTGATACCACATCCAGCATTTTCTCCAGATTTAGCTCACTGCGATTATTTCTTGTATCCAAATCTGAAGAAATGGCTGAGCAGTAAGATGTGCAGGTCGATTGAAGTTGTCATCACAAAACAAACGACTATTTTGAGTGCCTTGAAAAATCTATTACTTGGAAGGAAAGCACAAATTCGAAAAATTATTGTAAAAAATTATATTATAGTAGTACTTAGTAAAACTGACACGTGTACCTGTTTTTGATTTACATAATATATTTTAAATATATTCGGAAAGTGAATTTCCATAAAAATTATTCGTTTTACTCTTTATTGATACTTTGATATTTAAAACGAAAAAGTGATACTTATTGACACATTTATGGTTTCTTTTGCGATAACTTATTCGATATGTTACGTTTAAAAATAGCCAAATTTCTGAACCATCAACATGTTTTGGTGTTTTGTCAACAGTGAGCAAACGCGGGGTCCAATTTGAAGAGAGCTTTTTTATAGTGAAGTGGTATATACTTAATTTCCACACTATAATTAATATCTCTTTAAATTTTTGTATAATAAAAATTTGAAACTGGTGGCAGCATTCTTTAACTGTGACTTGAGAGTCAACACGCGAGTGTCTTGTTCGCGTTACCTAATTCAGACATACCGGCGCTCCTTTTCGCGCTATCGAATGAAGCCTTAAAATCGAAATACCAAATATGTATGCAAAATCAGTTTCACGCACCTTGCACAATAGGAGGGCTACAAGCCGCTCCAGTAGCCGCACTTGAAAGGTTACTTGACTTACCACCAATCGACATCACAAGGTGCACCGAAATTCGCATTGAGATTGAGGACCTTAGGTAAATTTTTGCGAGGTTTCAAAATAGGTTTAAGGAGGGCGGATGGCGCATTACCATGCGCACCGCCACTGATACATATAACATCAACACGGATGGATCAAAAATAGCTAATGGAGTGAGCGCCGGAGTCTATTGCGCTGAGCTGGACTCAGGCAACCCTTCAAATTTTCAGAGTACTGCAGCGTTTTCAGGAGCAAGTCTTTGCTATAATAAAAGCTGCTGAGATATCAAGTAATACAAGAAACTATATAAAAATATCAATACATATATTTATAGCTACAGGGCAGTCATCAGAAAGCGTCCTTAAAATCAGGGAAACAGTAGACATGGCGGCCGTGGATAAACGGTTACATATTGTGGCGAAAATACGAAGCGAATGTCAGATGAAAGAGAGGAGCCGACAACCGGCATGTTCTAGAGCGAAAAACGAGACGTTATCGTAATGACTCGATTATTCCAGGGTTTCGTTTTCAAGCAGCAGACAGCATTGGAGATTACATTACAGTAAAGTAATAAAAACAGTACATTGTGAAAGTTGTATACAAGTGATTGTAGATAGTAAATTGAATTGTGAATTACTGAGTAATAAAAGTTAAATAAATTCCGTATAAATAAAGAAATTGCAAATTAAGTTGGCGACTTTTATTTAACAACCCAGAGGTCGTACCCCAAGGATTTGGGAAATCGTCGAGGTTGATTCAGCAAGATCGTAACAATATATACACGGTTCCAAGCCACAAGGGTACTATGGGCATCGTAATAGCTGATGAGATTGCCAAAAGAGTCTTGCTAGCGAACCAGCACGGTATATGTAAAAGTCGATAAAAACAATCTGTAATGGAATTTCAAAAGAAGTTAGGTGCCGGATCATTAGCGACATGCAAAATCACCAAGATCATTTGCAATAGCTACTTGCTTTCATGGTTTAGCAAGGAATATAGGGCAGTTGTCGGCCTAATCACGGGCGAAAACCAATTGGCATCCCCTGCAAGCCGAATAGGCTTTAGTAGCAGTGATACATGCAGGATATGTAGGAAGGCAGGCATGAGCAAGACGTTAGAACACCTCTTATATTTCTTTTCGGCCTTAGCTAGAACTCATCTTAAATATCTCAGAGCTTAGAAGTTCAAAGAACTAAAGGAGGTTTAAAATTTGATATTAATGTTTTCTTGAACTTCGCGAAAAGAGTTGACTTCCTATAACAATATTAATTTAGATCGTGCAATAAAAGGATCTTCATTTGGTACTACAAAGGACCAACAGCTGTATGCAAGGTGCATCAGACGACCAGTGCAACCTAACCTAACCTGCATGAATATATGTAAGGTTAAATATTAGAAAAATAACACGGTTAGATTTAAATAACTACTGAAAAACCAAAGTGAAGCACGTCGTGTAGTCACATTTGCTCCACATGTCATCTTTATGGCTGCAGTGATTCGTGTTTTATCCCAAACTGACAAACATTTGCTTAGCCATATAAAACGCCACACAAATTTACGTAACTGCTGCTGCATGCCACTTGATTGAGTGAACTGTTAGTGGACGCAGTTGAGCGTGCTGAATAGAGCACGTGCTGGCGACGTTTCAACAAAAAACCTAAGCCATTGGCCAGCAGACAATCAACAGAAAAAGTGGATAATAAAGAAAATGCAGTAGAAAAAGTGTTTAGGAAAAATGAGGTTGCAAGAATAAAACATGAAGGGTGGATCTTTACTAGTTACTTTATAAAAATGTCCAACCCTTCTATTTGACAAAATGATTGTGAAGCTTGAATACGGGATAACAACGGTATAAGGAATGCAAAAATGAAAAAAAAAAACTTCAAAAGAGAAATAAATTAAGACAAAATAGTGGTTTCGAAAGTAAAGTGAACGAAATTGGCGAGAAAACAGGTAAATGGACATGTTGCAGGCTAAGCCCACAGGCTCTTTGCAAGTACGAACTTAAATGGAGATTGTATTGGTCAGTTGGTCGTAGCGCATCACAAAGTCTTACTTGTTAAGCTGCAGGCAGACCTTTTATATTCACACTTTTGACTGCCACTAAAAGGCAACTTGCCAAAAATAGTCACTTGTGCGGCAACAAGCTGTAGCTGAGTGATAAGTTGCTGGAGAGCAACAAAAAAGTGGAAGCGCACAATGATGGGTGGTTTGTGCGGTAAAAATAGCCGACAGGACACCTTTTTGAAGTCAATGAGCGATATGAGAAGTGGCACCTGGGGAAGGTGTTGCAACATGAGACTGCGGTAATTAATGAGCAGCTGCGCTGACAACCGCTGACTACCGACAATGTATAGAGTCTTTTATTTTTTTTATCAAACTGTTGTGTGGCATACATCAACAGAGCAACACACTGTGGAACTTTTCTGTGTAAACATGTCGTGTATGAATGTAGGTAAGTGTATACAAAAATGCATATATATTTACATAGATGTACGCATATATGCTGGCTGCTTTTATGAACTTACAATGTATGCTGAGAGAGATGCGCTTTGAGACCGACGGCGGCACACCATTTGATGCAATGCAGAGGTATGAGCCCATTTCATTGCGTGAGATTTTCGTCAGCTTTAATACTTCGCCTCGAAATGATGACACTAGAAAAACAAGTTGAAAAGCAGAGGAAAAGCAAAGAAAGATTACGATATTTAGAAGATTTAAATAGGAATAAAGTATTAACTAATCTTAAGTAAAGTAATTAAATACAAAATTATCCAAATTTTTACTTACCCAAGGTCTTGGTGCCGATATTGTCTTTAAGTACAATTTCGTTCCCATCTTCCCGACGCCAAGTCACAATCGGCTCGGGGTAACCACGGGCACTGTGTTGAAAAATAATTAAAAAAATTAATTAAATTTTTGGCATAATTAAAAGAGAAAAACAGAAAATTTATTTATATATTATAATATTATTTATATATTATAATTATTATAAGATGTTTATGAGATGTAATTTGTATATTCGATTGGTTGTCAAATAATTATTATTATTTTCCACAAATTCACAAATAAGTTTTATTAAAACTTTTGTTGAAGGAAGGAGTGCAACATACGGTGAAAAGAGGTTTTAGAGACTAACATATATTTCAAGGAGAGGATGTATTAGTCATCTCGTGCCCTAAGATCTGATTTACGAGCCACAATATACAATGTCGATAATGCAGTGCATATACCAAATCTCCAAAGGTGTAACTAATTATTAGTATGTGCACTGAACACTCAATTTTCGATACCAATAAATTATTAGCTCTATATATACAACTATTAAAAATAAATTTAAAATAAATTGATTCTTAAAAAGGTTCACATGTCTTTTTGAATAAAGAAAGAATGTAAATAATGATAAAGACCCCAATAATACAAAAATTTAGAATTTCTCTTTCCCCTGTCGCTTATACAAGCAGCATATCATAGATGTGAGCGACAGTGCGAAAGCATGCAATTTGATTTTCTATAAACGTGACTTCAAGTTAATATTGCCTCTGAAAATCACAAAAATCGAATAAATTTGATGTGTGCAGGAAATGAAAGGTATAAAGACTTAGGCATGGTCAAGGACAGGCTTTCTTTCTTGTTTCATTTATTTTTGTATTACGTGCAAGCACGTATATACACATATTTCGAGACCTGAATATGATAAAACATGTATAGATTAATCTAGTTTATGTCAAAGTAATCGAACCGAATATAGACATTCGCGAAACAAATTTCATTCTCGAGGAGCGAGTAAAAGTGGTTGGAAAGGTATTTTAAACCAGTGCCAAATGTTGTAGGTTAAAATGGTAAGTATGTTATGTACACGAAATTATGGTTTATATACAAGTATATTTATATAAAAAATATATATTAAAAAGGTTTAATGAGATAGTATTTGACGGGAAAATTCTTAAATACTATTGGTTATGGTATATTGGCCAACATAGAGTTAAAATCCAATTAAACTTATACGTAGGTATTTGTAGTTTTTGGCGTGAGATTAATTTTCTGCAGGAACCTTGGGTATAGCTCAATAAACAAGGAAATGGTGAACAAAATAGATAACATACTGCCACGATTTATCTTGGAAAAAAAAAATCTCAAGTCACATTAAAAGAGGTTTGGTGGCGCAGAAACATGAGGACCGACATGTACGATTCAATATTTTCATTTAAAGATTCTGTAGAATGATGGAAAACCTTAATGGTAAGTAAGACAGCCAAGATGAGTATTCTGTGAAAAACACTGACACAGGTAGGAAGTGTAGGAAATAAGGCATTATTGGAACACCTGCTCTGTTTCTGTCCGACCTTATCTAGAACTCGTCTTAGGCACCTAGGAGCTTCGCTATTCAGAGGTTTAGGGAAAGATAATAGCCAGCTGACGTAATAGCCGAGTGGTTAGCGTCTTATAATGCGGAAGGTAATGAGTACCGATCAACATCCCAAATGATTGAAAATTAATTTCAATAAAAATTTAACCTAAATTTTCTAATTGCAGTGTAATTTGGCACCATTGGTTGCATTCTTTATTTCAATCTCGGCGCAATGCAAATATGAATGGAACTACTCATTCTATCTGACAGAAATATTTTTATTTATATGTTAAAATTGGTAGTAAATTCGCTCAGAGTGCAGAAGTGAGAGTCGAATGACAAATCGCTGTAATTTATGTTTCGAGCTCAGTGTTGAGATATTCAGCTTTATTTATCCATCGTTACGAGGATATTTTTGGCTTACATTATTAAGTACAACTTTGATATTACTTAGAACCAGTTTCTGGGTTGTCAAGAAAAATAGGAAATTTGACTAATCTGAAAAAGGGGTTTTCAAAGACATTTGCTAAATAACCATTTCTATCCTGTTCGACTCCCATTGATTATAATTTGTCAGCAGTCAAGAAAAATTGGATTTTGACTAGTCAGAAAAAAGGGGTTTTCAAAGACATTTGCTAAATAACCATTTCTATCCTGTTCAATGGGAGTCAAAGCTTCTGATTATAATTCATCAGTAGAAAACAATTCTTGTAAGAAGGGCTTAAGAAATACAGTAGTTTAATTGTTTGACAATTTCAAAAAAGCTATATTTACACAAGATTACATAAGATTCATGCGGAGTTTTTTTTTACGAGTGGGTCTATAGTTAAAAAACTTTACAAGAAAACAAAACAGATAGACCAGAAATTAGCATATGGATAATGAACACAAAGTATGAAACTAATCGCCTTTACCACATTAAATGCCAGTTAGCTAACTATTTAGAATCCATACTTGAGAAATATATATATAAAAATGCTTTCAAAATGTTCAGAATTACTAAAACGAAAACTATAGCTTCTGTGAAAATAATGACTGTAATTTCCCTATAAATATAACTTCCAAGATCAGCTATACTGAAGGTTTTGCGATTATCTGAGTGTAAATGATAGGAATTGACGCAAGAAATATGAATAAGCGCAATTTTTATGCAGGATAACAAGACCGTAGGTTCCTCAGCCAAGTTACGTGTGTAAAGTAAAAATCAAATGAGTCGTGGATTACACTCAGGTGAAAATCTTGAATATTAAAAAAAAAAAGAACTATAAAATTTTTTTCCTGAGTCAGGGAAAACTAATATATGCAGGAAGAAATTAAAGGAAAAAAGAATTAGAATTAAAGGGTAATCCATTTCGAGGTTCCTTACTTTTTTTAAGGAAAAAAACACAGAAAATTCAAATTTAATGGTGAATGTTTATTATCATACGAAAGACCATTCTTTGGAATTTATGTTTTGAAGATTATCTCTTTCAAATGTTGGCCGCGGGTACGTCTAAGATGGTACATCCGTTAAACGGTGTGATATATCACGATCTTGGTGGCTAATCGACCTGCCCAAAACGTGAAATTATTTGCTCACCGAAGTGCTCTCTCAATAAATCCATTGATTGATGCGTTGAGCGGGAGATCACGAGCTAGAATTTCAGGCATCAAATAGTCGGTTATCATGGCGCAATAACGGTCGCAATGGCGGTTACTTCTCACCGACATCAGTTTTGAAGAAATATGGATAGATGATTCCACCGGCCCACGCACCACATCAAACAGTTGTTTTTCCTGGATGAAATGCCAGCTCTTGAATTTCTCCAGGTTGCTCTTCGTCCCAAATGCGACAATTTTGCTTGTTTACATACCCACTGAGCCAGAAATGGACCTCATCGTTGAACAGAATTTGGCTCGAAAACGTCGGATCTTCTTGAAACTGATGTGAAATGCCAAACAATACTGGACAAAAGTAACATGATAGTTCGACACGACTCATGCGCGATCTTTCAAAAAAAGGCTATTGAAAACAGTACTTCTACTTGGATCACCCTTTATAAATTACAGGTCTTGCTTGGTAGGTATTCAATAAAATTAGAGCGAAGGAAAGCGTACTACTTACGTATTAAAATGGGGAATTTAAAAAAGCTGTTAATTTAAAAAAACACTGAATTTCTTGAATTAAATTTTTCATGAAATTGTTTTATTTCCAACATTTTTATTATTTTTTTCATATGTCATGCCCAGGGAATTTCTTTAGGCATTCAAACAATAGGAACAACAACTACCACAAACATATGTAAATAAAAACTAATATTGGGGAAATATGTCGACGAGACGAAAATGTCTGCAACTTCTACCGAGACGCTCACTGTCTTTGTTTAGTACGCTCGAAATGTATGCAACACTTTTGATGATTGCATTACTTGCAGGCAAATGTCTACCAAACAAACAAAAGCCGGCAGTTGCAGCAACGAAAACAATAGCGACGACTGACTCAGCTTAGTGAAGTCCATTTACACAGTGTCAGTGACTGGTTTAAACTTTCAAAGCATGTTTGCATATTTTTGGGCGTTTAAACATAAGTGTGAAACAAGCTGCTTGTAAGCGAAAGCCGGTAAGCAAACAGCTGGCAAATAAAAAAAAGACAGAAACAGTGTTGAAAACTTTCAACGAACTTTTGCAGCATCATAAATTGCAGTGCTGTGCATTAATTAATTCATTTGTCGGTCGGAAATTATTTAGTATTCCATTTAAAGTTCAATGTCTGACAATTGAAAGAGAGTTGTGATAAAATTAAGAAAATAAAACCACAAATTTTTTATTAACTGAATTTTGTAAAAACTAACGCAGTTAAGTTAAATATTTAATAATATACATTTGACCCTATCAATGAGCTCTTTACTGCATTACGCAGCTGAGTGCAAAGGAGTTCGTTTGAGTACATTCGTGTAGCCAATAAATCACTAACTAAGCAAGCACATAATACAAACTGACCAAGCACTTTAGAAGCGCTCCATACTCCACGATAACTCCACACTTGCATCACATACTCCTTTCTATTATATTTTGCTTCTTTCTCTCTACTTTGCCGCAACCAGCCATTCCATTCATTATTGTGGAGAATGTGGTAGAAATTTTGCTACTTTGTGGTACATTTAGTATCTGTACTCTTGGGTCAGTTAGTACATATAGTCATAAGCAACTAGATGGAGGGCAAGGCAGCGAAATGGCAAAGTTCTGCCCACTAAATCAAGAAGAATGAAGTGTCGCTTAATTTGTTGACATTATTACTTAATGGCAGTGGACACACATATACTTAACGTTGGGGCAGAAAGATTTTGTTGAGTTATTTGTTGTGGTTTTATTATTGTTGAGTAAAGTTTTTTATATACTTTTTTGTTAGTCCTAAAATTGACACAAATGGCTTTGATCTACTCTACTAGTTGTATGAAGTGGGCAACGTACATATTTAGCAAACATTTTCTATGTAGGAATATTAATGAGGTGGTGAGTTATTTAATTTATAAAAAATTGCGATAATTATCTGTTTGAGAAAATGAGTGTATATATACATAAATATTTATTAAATTCGCATTCAAATTTTAAGAATGTGAATTTAAGTACATATGTGTATAGTTTAGTGTGTTTATTAAAATATGATATAAGTTTTCTAATTATAATAATAATAACATAATAGAAGTATTGTGTATTTGTATACTCTTTCACTCACCGACATGTTAATTTGACTGAACTGCCTTCTGGCACAATCACATCAGATGATGTATCCTCAGCTACAAAGTCTGGTGGTATCACCACATCCAAAAAGCCAATCTATGAAAATAAAGAGTGCATTTGTTTTATAGAAAGAGAAAATAATTGCAGCCATAGAACTTAAACGATGAATATCTATGATAAAAAATAAAATAGTCAAAAAACCTTACATATTTAAATATTTCTATACTAAAATATATATTTATATTTTTTTAATATAACTGAGTAAACAATAGTACGCCATTATTCATTTAGCCGTTCTTTCCTATTGGTTACTACAAGCAAAACCATGTACTTCCTCATCTGATCTTCCCATATAACTGGATCATCCTCTACTTCTACCGGTGGGTACAGTATCGAAAACTTTCAAATACAAATCGTTTATATCCATTCGGACGAAATGATCCGGGACAGTCATCGTTCTTAAATCCATCGTATACCTCGAAAATCTCAACATTACATTGCCTGTGTTACCAATACCAGAACCACAAATTTTATGTAGAACCTTTCTTCCAAAAACTTCGAAAGGTTAACATTGTTTAGGTATAAACTCTTCATGAACGTGAAGTAATATATTAACTTTGACCCGAAGTATGTAATTACCAGGAGGGGAAGAGACAGGCCCACCAAATATACCAGTCGGATTTGAATGACGAGGTGTAGGCCTGTTTGATCGGAAGTTAGGCCATCTTCGATATCGGAAAACTTTACCTTATAGCCACTGAACAACTAATTTGTTCAGATATGATGCTTTGACCCAACAATCCGTCAAAAAAGCATTTAAGAGTATTCTTCACATGTAAATTCAAGCTAATATTGACACTGATAATCATCGATATTGGAGGACTTCGTCAATTATTTACATTACAATACAATAACAAATAAATTGGATATGTTTATGAAGGGTATAAAGTCTTCGGCATGGCCCACAGCACTTTTTACTTGATGATGATGATGCTGTTCTTTAGATAGATGAAATTGTCTATAATAGCAATGCTATGAGTGTCTATAGTGACGTAAATGATCAGAAGAAAGTTTAAAACTGTATGTGTTTAATGACAGAAGATACTTTGTATTCTCCTCGTTGACTTCAGAGCCATTATGATTCAAGCGAGCAATCTTTATTCATACTGATTTATAGTTAACTGATGGAATATAAATGTATATCATAGTCATTCAGTTCGAGTTTGTCTTTTTCAATGTTTTCATTATCACTGAAATTAAGCTGTCAGAAGCAGTTAGTTCTCTTCATAATCTTAATATACCCAGAACGTTAGTTAAAAGACCACTTTTCCCGTTCCTGCAGGAAAATACATAGGTTTCAAAGCTTTCTGTAAAAGGGCAGGATCTCGAAGAGCATGTATATCTAAAGCAGTGCAAACGAACCCTTTAGCTTAATGGATACTTTTATACCAGAATATGGTATTTCAAACAGCTTCTTTGTTCATTTATCCAAGAGCTAAATGCAAAAGAATTTATGAACACAACGTTTTTCTATTCCATAGAAGCCTGGGTTCAAAGCATCGATTTGTCTGCAAGTTCAACCCTAAGACTAACTAAAACTTTTTAAAAGCATTGTTGAAGCAGATAACTTTTTTGATATAACCAAAGAGCCTTTAACTTGTAAAGTCCCGAATTGTTTCTACCTTTATCATATAAATTTTCAATGTTTGTAAAAAAAAACTAGTTTCAAACTGCAATAGCGTAGTTACAAACCTGGGATAATATTCTACATAGAATTTACAGCAATATATAATAAATGGCTTTAGGAAAATAGGAGTCAATTAGGTTTCGAATTACTTATATTTTAAGCAATGAGAGGCAATGGTAAGATACGTATGTAAATCTAGGAAGGTCAACCACTATTGCGTCGTCAATGGCTCTAGTTGGTAATAAGCTTTTTGGTCGGACAACTTGACATCTCCATTATCTGGACTACCATTACACCCTTTACAGAAAAAAAAGTAAATGGAAGATGGTCAAAGTAAGATTTTGTAAGAGAGAGATTTTAGCTCATTTTCATATTCACTGAATTCCGGTATTTTTTTTATAATTTATTCTTGGTAGTTTTGTTAAAAATTTTCAGGTGGAGAAATGTAAGGTGGCACATAAAAATTGTACTTTTTGGTTTAGATTTAAAGTTTGATGATATTCTATACACCGAGGTACTCCATTGAATTAGAGAAAATCTTTAAGCAATTCTCAGTATATTTTTCTACTAATTTCTGCTGAGTATAGTACAGACGTGCTTCAATGGTTATTACTTACCTAGTTATGTACATAATACTACTTATTATATATTTACATACATACATAAATGCCGGAATCTCAATTAGCTTGATTGCGGTAAGTGAATTGAGAGCATTTCTAGTTTTATTATAATCAAAGCTGTCATCAACTCAGCCACATTCACGTCATTCATGTCTGGATGCTAACTTCCTGCCAAAGCTGTCACAAAGTACCCAAATATAAATAGATATAAAAAAATCGTACATGCCGACCACCTTGATGGGCGCATAAAAATCACCTTTTAATAAACAGCAAAAACAACCGACCAACAACAACTTTTGGCCATATAAATTTGTAGCAGCAAATGAGCGAAAAATCCATAAGCGGGGAGGCTGTTTGGAAAATTTACGACAAGCTAAGAGCGGGGAAGAAAAGGTGAGAGAAACTATAACGGGCAAATGTTGACAGTAGCGAAAAAAATAAAGAGAAGGCAGGTATTTTTCTACTTTATTGCGACACACAAGCTGATAGTTATATTCCGTTTTGAACGAAATTTGTAAATATGTATGCTTTTTCTTCCATTCCGTGTGTCACTTAATGTACTGTTATGAGAAACTATTCATGTATGAGTGTGCATTTGTTGATGCAATAATTTACAATAGTTTGTGGGAATTTTTACTGGCAGCACTGTCATACAAGCATTTTACTATCAAATATTTGATTGTATGCATTGTGCCATTAAATAAAAAACAAAGAAATAAAAATGAGAAAAATGAGAAAATATAAACACCTCAAGAAATCCATTCAGTCGTGCATTTTCATTTCATGTCCAGTCTCAAAAATGTGGAAAATACGTATATTCATGATATTACGTTCTTCGTACGTACGGATGTAGTGAATGTGCAGAAGAAGAAGTGAAATAAAAATTAAGGAAGCATGAAATACATTTTATTGGCGCCATAAACTTCACTTGGTTGGACATTGAAGTGTGCGCTGCCTCGCTAGGCAACAAATGATGAGCACTAGGGTGGTGAGCTGTGTGCCTTGAGCAAGTGCTGGTCTTTCTTTGAAAGCAATATTCCTATTTAACCCCACCGAGAGTTTACCGGAATGCTCATTGTTTTTGTATTGGTTTGTTTTTTCGCTTTGATTGTTGTTGCTGTTGTATGTTTACTGCATAGTCAGTGACGTGTACATACACACACTAAACTTTGTTCGCTGTTAAGTTTTTCTTTCTCCTGCATTTAAAGATTTTTTGTTGGTTAGCATCACAACATAAAGCTCAGTGGTAAAGTTTGTTTGTTTTACCAGAAATATACACTTATGCATAAGAATTCGACACTTTGCAAATTGCTTTTAAATAAAATATATAAATCATGTGTGTTTAACAAAAGAAACCTCAGTATTACACTGAGAAAATATTCTCCAAAACCTTGAAATAAGGATATGCGGATATGCTTTCGTAAAAAATCAAAATAAAAAGTTCTGATCCGCAAAATTCTGGATTTCAAAAATATGTTTTCTGAAACTTTTCTGGCTTTCGCTAAGAGATTGTTAGATATGGTTAAGTCGAGCATTTTAAAGCGGGAAAAAATTAAATCAAACTAAAAAGAACACATTATTTTGTTTGAGCCAAATTTTTGTCATTTTACAGAATTATTCAAGAATTTTAAAATGCATTCTAATGAGACGTTCCACATTTTTATAATGAATTATTGAACCTTATTAGGGAATAAATGTTATAATCGGGGGAAGACTTGTTAGAATCGGCTTGGCCTAATCAGTTCCAAAATCTCTTAAATTAATCTCTTAGGACTACGCTAAACAGTTGTCAGTCATAAATATTCATTTCATTATTTTTTGCTCGTATATTATGAGTGAATAGTATTATTTTCGACGTATCGCTTGCAAGGATTTCTTCACAAATTTTCAGGCGGCGACTACAGTGTCGTTTCTTTTATCACTAATCTTTTAATTATCTATCACTTGCATTTGATTTTTCGAAAATTTCACATTTTTTCTTTATTTTTAAGATGGCTGCTTAATATACTTATACACCGTAATTGATTTCCGTGAATACCTTGTTCAATTTTCTTTCAAATGGCAACTTTTTGAGACTTTTTTACTTTTTTTTGAAAAAAAGCGGGGGTATGTCTTTGCAAAAAAACGGCTAGTTTTGAAAAATTACACATATTGACTAAGAATTAGCTTTTTAAAGAAGATACTGAAAACGGGTTGACTTAGCGACTCTACTATAGTTTTAAATGGTTAGCCGAGCTTGTTAGCGGCCAGTTTTTGACAGTAGAAAGACAAGAGAGACTAAAGATATATACATATTATATTATTCCTTTAGACTAAAAAGTCTTAGAAAAAAGGTCCATATATAAGTAAATAGAGACATGATTTACATTAGAAGAATTGACCAAAGAAATTTTCAATAATATTTTTATATGATGATGATATGATAATGAGGTAACAATTGTTTTTTTTTTTTTTACTGAATTATACCCAGCTGCATTATTCAGGCAAGGTATATTTGATTTATTAAGATATGATCTTATGTATATGAAACTAAATGACAGTACTATTCGATCCAGCAGTCTTTTGTAATTATAAATAATTAAAGTAAATTTTTTCCAAATAACTAAATTGATTACGTCGATACCACCATTTCTGATTTTCTTACTTACTTACCATCAGTATGAATAACAGATATCTAAGTTACTGTACCACCCGAACAAAATCTTCCTTAATTGTTCTAATTACATTTCATTCGCTTTTGCATTTTCAAACGCTTACCTGACTTTTCATTGGATCCGTATTCAGTTGGCACATATAACCGCCACGATCTTCTTCCGACACTGCTTTTATATGTAAATTCCATGTATTTTGATCCAAGTGACTAACGCTGACACGTGGATTGTGTGTGATGACATTCTCGTGTATCGCCTGAATGGCTTTTGTGTCCGCTTTTAGCCAGCCAACCTGATAGCGGTGTCGCGCAGACAAGTACCAAAGAGCCATTCATTGTTAGCACAAATGACAGCGAAAATAGCAGCAAAGTGGTTGATGTTCATAGAAGGCAATTATAGTAGTCAACAGCAATTGGAGTTGTTTAATAACGGGTTTGTTGATGTCGAGTGAAAGTTCATGTAGAGAAAAGTAAAAAAAAAAACAAAGTCTTTGAATCGAATCGATGAGCGTTGTACGAGGAGTTATATTTAGTTATATTGCTTCCATTTGGATAATATATAAATATTTAACTGATAATTCATAACATTTTATAAAACAAGACAGAAGTGATGTCTTCGACCATGCCGAATTATTTATACCTTTCATGAACGTCTTAAATTTATTGCAAAATGCAAAACTCGATTTTGACGATTTTCAGTGTCAATATTTATTATATTTTTTTTGAATTTACGTTTGCATCATAAGAAATTTCACCATTGAATGCCTTTCAAGCAGATTTTTAACCCAAAACCCCATACCTGAACGAATTGCTTGAAAATTCATGAGTATCCTACAAAATTTCCTCATATCCTCATATCTGAACAGTTGTATTGGGGCTATGTGATATAGCTTCGGATTTCGATGAAATTTGGTAGAATCCCATATTTCACACTACTAAATACCGGCGGCCGCAATAACATTGCGTACTTTCATACGGAAAACAATTATAATTTTTTTTTTCTAATTACAGTTTTCGCTCGGCAAGGAATTTCAAACCCGCCCTATGTATTTCTGACAAGAAATAAAAGCTCCTTATAAAAATCCCGATACGGATAATACCGAATTTTATCTTCTTGAATACTTTATTTAAGTATTTATGACCCAAAATCATATATATATAGTGGTGCGATCTTGCCGGTTCTGACAAATGATCAATACATTACAAAAATACATGCTCATACTAAGTTTCATTGAAACATCTCAATCACTGAGAGACTAGTTTATTTTCAAACAGACGGGCGGACAGACCCACATACGGGCCTGGCTAAATCAACTCAGCTCGTTATTCCTATAGGATCCGCATGGTGTCCTTCTGATATATACATAGTTCGGACCAAAGCTAATATACCATTTCATTTAAATTAGAGGTATAAAAGTTTTCTTTTCTTAATTTTCTTTTCTGTATTTCAACTTACTCTATAACCACCTAAATGTCGCACATGACATGTAAATGTAGCATCTCTACCCACGGCTACCGAGACATTGGATATGCTCTCCACAAAATCCGGTTGAAAGGTGAGAGCTTCTGTAAATAAATGGGTAAACATTTTATAGAATAACATATTTGTTAAGAAGTAGTAACATATTGTTAAGAATAATAAAATAAGATAAAATAAAATAAAATACTCTTTTCGCCTAAATTAAACATACTTATATATATTCAGCCTTATTTTATTCAAATTCATTTATTATTTATTATTTTTCTCAATTGTATTCGAAGAATCCAACTATCAGTAACTATACGCTGGAACATACCCCGCCCTTGAGACTCGATGCTGATAGGTACAAATATTCATTATCGAACACAAGAAACAGTTGTTTCCAATCATCAACAAAGCTCTCTTCCAACTATTGTGCTTTATTTCATGCCAGAACTACACTGGGAGGGCTTGACATTCCCTGCCGAGGGGCGACCGCAATTAGAAACATTTTTTTTCTATAATTTTGGATGTTGGTCGAATCTGGGCTCGAACCCAGGCCTTCCGTGTGGCAGTATGCAATGCTAACCACTCGGCTATCGCAGCCGCATCCATTAAGTAGCCTTAAAACATAGGTAGTCGATCTGCTAAAGGTAATTCCGCGAATTGTAACTACAGTTCAGAATTGTTGGTATGGCTGCACGACGATGTAGGCAAGGTTGTTTCTAATGCCTCGATCTACTGGCATAGTTCTGTTCGAGCTCCCAAGTAAATGTCTTCGACTTTATGTTTACGTGCGAGATTATCTGCTATTTGCAATTCATTTTCTGAGTCATACTGCAACTCCTGGATCGCGATTAAATTTTGGCTCAAGCTGTAGTCAAAATATCGAATCGAACTGTCATGCCTTCAATGTTCATACCTTTTGCCAACCAATCTGACTCACGCAGGATCTGTGACACCGTAAAATCTATATCTGCTCAAATATTAATGTCGCATTCGTCTTGACATATCGTATTGTCTATGCTCCCTTTTTTTATAATTTCTTCCGCCTATCATCTGAAAGGAAACCGATAAAAATGTACAACTTTCAGAATACACCGTCTAGCTAGGACAACCTTCGAAAAAAACCATCGCAAGCATCGCAGTATTTGAATAGCCTTTGGCAAATCTCTGATTATATATAGAAAGTATAATAGCAGATGAAATAAATGTACCACCTTCTAAACTCAGCTCGAAGCATTTTGTCTGTATTTTATCAAGTAACACTTTTGCATATTCTTCTATATAATGTCGCATTCGCCACTAAACGGCTCTTTGGCTTCAAATATTTTAATTTGTCAAGCAAAGTTGATGTGTCTCATTCACTTAACACGCAACAAATCACACATAAAGTTGCTATTTCGCATGAATAAATACGCTTGAAGTCATATTTATAAGATTTTCAATAAGTCCATCATTTAATAAACGCACGCACATTTTTCACAAAAAGTTTATTTCTTCCTTCATTCGGCGGTGGCGTTCCAGGTATCTTGTCTGGCTTTGATGCTGTTTTCTTATTCCCAAATTTCTTCGAATTCGGCATTTTACTTTGCACTGAAACTAATTAAATTTGATTTATCATTTTAACAATTATTCCTTATAAAATCAATTAACCCACTCCAAACTGCCACAGCAAAATAGTTGTAAATGTAAGCACATTTTTGTGGTCCTGTAATTGTAGTCGTCTATCTATTTTCAACCTAATGCTGCTAAAAATATAGCGACTCAGTTGTTACAATCTATCATAGAGAGCGCCATCTAAACGAAAAGTTATGACCGCTTGACGATGCCGTTACTGACAGCAACCAGCGTCGATTTGATTTCTTCCGTAAAACTGACTCAACTGATTATACAGTATTGAATTTTATATTAAAATTTTAAATAAACTAAGAAAAAACAAATTTCTATCAAATAAAATGAAAACTGAAGTAATAATTAATTATTTATCCCTATATAGAACATGAGTATGTGATTGCAACTTATAAATAAATAAATTCTTAAATTTGTCGATGAAAATTATAAATTTCTTTAAAAGCATGCATCGAGTGTGTGCATGCAAGCAACGCCGATAACTTGTGACAAGATATCGCTCTTCTCGTCGGGTGGAACGACTGGAAGGTATGAAAAATGTGTAGTTAGGCTGTATATGTGTGTCTTAATGTATCAAACGTAATGATATTAATCTTTTGCCATTTTTTCTATTTTTTACTAAATATGATGTATTAAGTCAAAGACTTCGGCTCATTTCAGCCCAAGACCTATTGTTGCTATGGCTACTTAGCTAAATTATAACTTTATATTGTAATATTAGCTTTTAAATAAATAAATAAATAAATAACTTCGGCTCATGGATCCAAAAATGTTTTCGTCAAAATTAAACATATTTTTTTATATATTTTATTAATCTTTATGTTGTTCAAATACATTAAAAATTTGTCGTATTCGAAGGACCCAACCATCACCAACTGCTCTTCATTCGCTACTACTCAACCCGTGGGAATTTTTTTGTAGTTAATGAAAAATTATGTAGTGGCTGCATAACCAAAGTAAAGAAAAGAAAAGAAAAATATTTCTTATTCTCCAAACGTTGACTTTCTAGCTTTTTATCCGCCATGAAATACAATTCAAATTTGTAATGCAACAGTCTCAGTATTTCCAAAATGTTCGCACAATTTTTAAAAATCGTACTGGTTAATGTATCTGTTATCATCATTTACAGTAACTTATAGACCAATTATTTTTGAAAAAGATGTATTATATCATTTCAAAAATCTAAAATATGCTATTAGTTATGGTCCAGATATGAACCCTACATGTTCTTAAAAAACTTGCCATAAATATGTATTTGCTTTTAACTAAACTTTGTAATTCCTCCCTTAAGCAATATATCTTCCTTTCGTCAGGGAAACAGCCTTTTATAATACTTATATGTACATAAAGTGGTTATAGATCTAATATTGAAATTTTTTAAGCCAAAAAACTTTTTCCATTTTCCGATTACTTTAGTGTTCCCAACACGGATTTTGTAAATGAAAATCGATCCTACCAAAGTTGCTTTAATTTTGTATTACATATCCCTAAAAGCTTTTTATGATAATAAGCAAACTGAAAGTCATCTTGGTTATTTTTATTTAGAAATAATATAAACATAATCTTCCGTTACAGAGTATTCAAATATTTTGTAATATGTCGATGATGTAAAAATTTTCGGCATATATAAGTATATGAATCGACAATAAACGTCTATTATTGGCTGATGTAAAAAATTTAGGAACTTGGTGTGATAAAAATGGCAGATCCTAAACCCTTAAAAAGCACAAAATCAGGTGCTATTCACAAAGATTTATTCAACTCCTTTCTTACACATTTCATAACTATACTTAGACTGGAAAAAATTAATAAGTTTGTTGATTTTTTAAGCTTTAGCACATATACTCCAATATTACAAGTATTTGAGTTGAAATTAACAGCCATGTTCAGATTCTTACGGAAAAGGGGTTTGTTACCATTCTTAATGGGTGCTGAGCTCTTCACAATACATGGAGCCTTCATAATTTAGGTTTTGTAATGGAAGGATTTAATGAAGTAAATATTCAAGATGAGCCCGATGAAAGTATCAGCCGTTTTAATACTCATGCGGCAAATATAAGAAACCGAATTGCAAATAATTTATTGCGAACTTAAATAAAATTTGCCTTTTTTATTAAATACTCAAAGCCTAGCCACATGTTGCTGAGGCTCTTTCGTATCGTAAAACCTAAAGCCGACTACATACTAGCATAACGCAGCAGTATACTAATGAATCAAGCCTAGTTTCGGCGATCTGTTGATCTGTGAGGCCCTACCAGTAAAAAAGTAGTGTATAGTTAAACTAAACAAAAACATACCAATGCACTAAATTCCAAGCAAATCGAACTTGGTCCTCTATGAATTTCTGGCATTTCCTTGCCTAGAAAAAATTGAAAATTGGAGAATAAAAATATTTGTCTTAATCTGATAAACCGAATCACAAATAAGGTATTTTGGAACACATCGGCCCCAGGAGAACTTCCCGGAAGAAAAAGTGGTCCTCATCTTAATTTGGGTAAAAAACTATCTGTGCACCAAACTTTAAGTTAATCGAACAATAAATTCGACTTTTTGGGAAAGGTTCATCCCAGGTTCACTTCACGGGGAAAAAATCTCATTAATACTATCCTGGCTAGAATCCGCTCAGAAAATTTGAAAGAAAATCAGCTAAGTGGTTTCGGAGTTTATGAGCTACATGCACGCATACATACATCTCCTTTAATTTAAAGAGTTATCTTTACATGGTTTCCAAAATGCAGGGCTGAATTTTGACATCTGTAGAAATTAACTGTCAAACCCAAATAGTTAAAAGTTATGAAAATCGCATAACAACCGCACAGACCACCGAGATCCACCGATATCCTGCTACGCGAAAGACCATGTAAAGGGTGTTTTTTATAGAGGTATAGAACTTTAAGTTGCAATAAAACAACGATGGATTATTCGATTGACATGAATTTTATTTATCCGAAAGATAATCTTGTGGCATTACATTTTAAATATGATTTCTGGCATATGACCGCCACGGCTGGCGCGGATGTAGTCCAATCTGGATGTCCAATTTTCGATTACTTTTTCCAACATTTGTGGCCGTATATCGGCAATAACACGGCGAATGTTGTCTTCCAAATGGTCAAGCGTTTGTGGCTTATCCGCATAGACCAATGACTTTACATAGCCCAACAGAAATTAGGCGGTCACCAAACGTGTCTTTCAATAAATCTATTGTGGCACGAGCTGTGTGACATGTTGCGCCGTCTTGTTGAAACCACATCTCCTGGACATCATGGTTATTCAATTCAGGAATGAAAAAGTTAGTAATCATGGCTCTATACCGATCACCATTGACTGTAACGTTCTGGCCACCATAGTTTTTGAAAAAGTACGGACCAATGATTCCACCAGCCCATAAAGCGCACCAAACAGTCAGTTTTTCTGGATGTAACGGTGTTTCAACATACACTTGAGGATTACCTTCACTCCAAATGTGGCAGTTTTGTTTGCTGACGTAGCCATTCAACCAGAAGTGCGCTTCATCGCTAAACAAAATTCGCTTATGATACGTTTTCCGCACAGAACCATTATTTTCGAAATAAAATTGCACTATTTGCAAGCGTTGTTCAACGTGAGTCTATTCACGATGAATTGCCAAACCAAACTGAGAATAAATCACTTGACAGCTGTTAAATCGGTCGCCATCTTGAAAAGTAATGCCAACTTAAAGTTCTATACCTCTATAAAAAACACCCTATTTATACGGATAAGCCATTAGCTCTAGACTTGTAAACATTCGTAGAGTTATGTATAAGATACCGCCCAATATGTGCGAAAAAGTGGACAAAAAGTACTTATAAGTGTTTCAAATAAAATACCAAGGCTCAAACATTATAAAAAAGGAATTTAAACTACAGAGAGGAAACTAACTATGCTTTAATAACAAAATCATTTAATATTTTCAAATATTGTGTTATCAAATATCTTATTCCTGTGTGTGCAGGCGACCGATTTCTAAATTAAAAAAAAAAAATACGACGATTTCGATTGTTGGCACATGTCGCATTGCAATTTGATGTTAAAATATAACGTCGTCACGAAATGCTATCTTTTTCCCTCTCTTGAATCAAAGAACTGTAACTGCCTTTGTATTTGCAATAGCTTAATAGATGTCGGAAATATAAGAATAAAATAAGTTTAGATTTAATTAATAACCTAATATCCGACTTTAGCGGTTGTATGAGAATTGTGGACAAAACACTAACAGTTTCTTTTGAGGTTGGTTTTCGAGGTTTACGTTTGCCCCTAAAGGCAACAAATTAATTTTTTTGAGATTCATTTTCTATACTTAAGTGTTTTTTCCAAATCTGAGTTCAGTTGGACTATGGGTTACTGAATTATCGGAGCAACAGATATTACTAAATCAACTTGTCTTGCTATTCTATTCTAGCTATATTGACTACTTTATACCTCCAATCGTTAACTAGACAAACTTAGAAAACCCAGAGAAAATAGCACTTGACTAACAGTAGTAGCTGTCAGTGACGATTACCTCACATCACTTACTCAGATGCAACGCAGAGACCTCAATGCTACATATATAAGTATTTGCACATGTTACTATATATACAAGGGAATAAACTAGCAAATATACAGATATTCGAAAGACATAATCAAATGCACATAAGTATGTACATATAAGTACAAATTTACCTATATTTGGAAATGTACAGTAGTTTGTTGCGACTTATACTGCTGCAGACGTTGCAAGTTGCAATTGTGAGAACCCCATGAGCTGCAATGCCACAACTGTTGAGCTACGGATTATGGCAAGTATATAAGCAGATTGACAAACAAGCCTCAAACTCAGTGTGAATAAAAAGGGGCGAGAGGTCAGTCGACAAGACGATGCGGTAGAACGGCAAGCAACAAACTAAACAGTGCTGTACAAAATAGCACAACAAAAACATACCGCAAGTAATTCAGCAGCGGAAGTGTGTGGCAAAGGAAGTGCGTTTGAATGATGTGAAGCGAAGAGTGTCGACGACGACTAACGTCAGCAGGTTAAACAAATCAAACATGGCCGCAAACAACAAAGTGTTAGTTTTGATATGTGTGAATACAGTGTTTATCTTAATACACTTGTATATACATATTTACATTTGTGAATGCAATTGAAATTAATTTTTAGTCAACAGGGCGTATGAGTAACCAAAAGGCGTTGTAGAAAAAATATCAACCGGTACTTAGTATTTACATATACTTATATACATACAACACATGCCTTTTTACATACACAGAATTTTCAACGAGGTAAACATTGATTTGTGTAATTTTTATAACACTAAAGAAGTTTTATTTAATTCAATTAAACCTAGCAATAATTTTTATAATCTTAGTAAGCAATGAGTTACAGCTTTGGTCTATTAGTAGTAAACAACTACAAAAGACTGGTAGAACCTTTCCTTGAAAACGCGATCGACTTGAGGGCAGAATAAAATATTCGATAGAGAATTCTGATGATTTTAAAATTTCAACAGGTATTTTTATCATGTGTTTGCCACTTCTGTGCTTGCCATAAGTATTTCAAGGTCTCTTTGTATAATCGTGGCGTATTATCTTATTCATATCTATATTCCACATCCATATTGGCTTTATGACTAAGTTACATATAAGGATTTTTTGATCCAAGCATAGAGCTGAGTGGATGCCAAGGTATATAATTTCACCTACTAGGGGGATCATTACGTTGTTTAGTTGCAGTGTTGGGCATGTTTCTATTCTTAGAGTGATATTGGCATAATTACACTTTTGATCGTTCACTTTTATACCAGTTTAGAAGCCAACTTCCAACGAGTTTTAAGAGGCTTTCTAGCATATTTGAACACTTTTTCCTATATAGAATAGCGATATCGTCTGCGAATGTTAAGGTTACTACTTTTTATTGCAATGCTACAGTACTTGTAAATAAGACATACAGCATGGGTTCCATTTCTCTGAGATGATTTTTTTTGCTTTAACTGCAAATTGCCCGTTTAAAAGGTAAGAAATAAAGCTATAGTGGAAGTTTTTCGGCAAAGTCTTTTTAATTGTGTGTATGAGTCTTTCAGGTCATACCTTACCAACGCTTGAACGACATCAAGAAATATTATTGAGCACTACTCAACTAGCAACTCCCACGACAGCCGGTCCTACGCACCGGAGTTGACCCGGATTTTATCCGGCCAAGGGCTGTCACCCTTTCGGCGACCTAACCCTGTTTAGGTCGCCGCTACAACAACAACAACAACATTGAGCACTACTCTTTCAACTCAAATGTCTTCCTGATCTCAATGGCAATACAATGAAATGGTTCTATTGTATCATGTCGTTCGAGAAAATGGAATTGATGCTTTGTATTGAAAAAAAAAAACAGATATGAAGCATAAGTATTTCTTCTCTTCGGTGTTTGGCTGTCATAATAATAAACGACCTTTTCCGCTCTTTTGAAAAATATCCAACATTAGGAATGGCGTTCACTGAGACAAGAAATTGAAAGCAATATTGGTTAGCTCTGTTGGTGTTTATTTTGCTATGTGGTCACAATCAGGCGATTTTTTGTATATGTTACATTTTTGTTATTTCAGATGAGGTCACACTCATTTCGGGAATAGTCCTTAAGATGTCGTGAGATAAAGATGTAATCAAGAAATTATTAATTAGGTTGGAATACTTCGCTAAGGTGATTTGCAAAACATTTTGCTTTTTCTTTTACAAAATGGATCTACGAACCGGTTCTCTGTCTGGGCGGTATCTCAATTTCTACGTAGAGCTTAGAGATCTTTTCCGAATTCCATAGTAAATTTCTTTGAGGAGAATAGGACATCAAAGTAGAAAAATATTTTTTTTAAGTGCGACTCTTCTTCACATTTTAAATCTTGCCTCAATTTTTTCTTTGCAGCTTTTACTTTTGGTTTCAATTAAGGGGATCGCTAATTTTGCCATTCTCTGTTGGTAGTTCGTATTATACTTCGCAGACTCTCTGTTGATTATGGTGTTGCTAAGTAGCCGTTGTTGAGACCAAACAGTTGAATAAATTAATATTGTTCTCTTTATTCATTCCTCATAGTACTTCAGTTTACACTTGCATTTAAGTTGCTAATGTGTTTCTTGTACTCGAGTCAATAAGTTCTGGTCGTTGTAATATTTAGTTATTCGAATAACTTATTTATTATCAGCGAATGATCGTAAGACAATCGTTTCGGAGAAACAATATAGTTTACTAATGGCGTCTTAAAACTAAGAATCGAAAAATCACGACATTCAATTGTGTGATATAGGTGTACACGATCGCTTGTCGTTTATAGAAAAGCATAGCAACCGATATATAGCTGAAATTGCAAGATTATTTCTTGATTTTTGAGGCAGACTTCGCATGGTCTTTCATAAGACTCTAGCAAGTGATATTTAGGACTAAGCTGTACCGCCATGAGCCATATAATCCGAATGGTCTGTGCTGTAGAACTTATAGCCAAGAGTGTGAAAGTTATAATTGTTCATTAGATGCTTTTCAGTTAGTAGCATATGACACACTTCTAGAACCTTGCTAAGTTCCGCTTTGTGTTAACTAATACCGTTTTCGTTCCATATACAGATCCTTAACTCAATAATTTGTTACTTTTAAGAAAAGATGAGTCAAGGTTTGATGGGTATTCGCATTGAAGAAGATGGGCAAAATTTTTTCAAATGTACAGGATTATCCATTTTTCGGGTTCCAAAATAAATGTAAATAATTGAGCGGTATCTCAGCCATAGCTTGACGTATGTTGGTTTTTAAGTGCTCAAGAGTTAAGGGTTTATCCGCATATTGTGTAGCCCTACAAAAAAGTCACATCACACTATTTCGGTAACCAATTGACATCGACAAAACGAGAAATTACGCCGTATGGAAATTTCTCTCGCAATAAAGCCACATTCGCTCGAGTTGTGTGGCATGTGGCACCTTTTTGTAGCAACCTCATATTGTCCAAGTCGTTTGATTCAATTGCATGCCAATAAAGTCGGTTATCACACGACCACAACGCTCCGAATTGACAGTGACAGTCTCGACGTTATAGTTTTCAAATGAGTCAGATCCAACATACCTCCGGACCAAAGAGCGCACCAGCCAATAATTTTTTTTTTGTGATGTAATGGCCTCTTTTCAATTATTTGAGGATTCTCTGAGCCTCCACCGAGAGAAAAATGTGCCTCGTCGCCGAAGAACATTTTGTAGGAAAAATCATGATCCACTGTTTGTTGTTCAAGTACCCAATCCACGTAACTGGGGCGTTGTGATTGGTCAGCTGGCGTCAGTTGTTATCTGAGCTGGTGGGATGGAGATGTAAGTCTAAGTGCAAGTTACGCCATAATGTGCCGTAAGAAAGTCCTAGCTCTTGAGAATCTCGAGAAATAGACACATTGGGGACTTCGGTTAAACTTTCATTTACGGCAGTGATATTTGAGGTGGAACGAGTGAAACGATAATGCACAGGTCTAACAGTATCTGTAACTGCTCCAGTCTCCGCAAATTTCCTTAAAATTTTACCAATTGCTTGAGTAGTTGGACGAATATGTGCACCATAATCTCCTCCTAAAGCGTGAAAGGTTGCCACGCTTGAAACATGTCTGAATTGTAACTAAAAAAAATCAAGTTTGGTTTGGAATTTAGGTTTGACAGATGTAAAAATAAAGCTTTGCACTTTCGAAACCATTAAATGGATAATCCTATATATATAGTATATATGAGGAGTTTAATACAAGTAGAAAATACGGGTACGATAAATATATGATCAATATGTTTTTGAATTTGACCTGTTGCTTCTGTTTGAAAAAGTTAAAAGTTTTTGTTTTGTTTTGAAAAGTTAAAAGTGTATACAATGACCAATATTGTCGATCAGTTCCCGCCACGAATTTTCATCTGAAGACGTGCTAGGACAAGCCAATTCCCAGCCCACATTGGTTACGAGCCATAGGCTTACGAGTTTGATTTGCAAGCCATTCTACAGGGTTAATAATGGTATCTTGCAACTAAAAAACCACGTCAGAGTCAATAAAAAACAAGGTAATGTGTACTGTTTTGCTTGATTATCCTGGTGTTCTGCACTCGAAATACTTGCTAGAATGCCAGACTGTAAAAAAGAATATTATCTTGAGCGTTATAATACGTTTGAGATAAAAAACTTGTCAAAAAAGTCTTCAATTGTGACACCCATTCAATTTGCACCATGACTACCAGTTAACTCACTAAGCTATCATTATGAATGTATTTCTCCTTACCAAACTAAAACTACCACCTGTGCTGAAGGCAGTACAATAATTTCGAATGAATAATAAAAATTTTATGCTTTATTGGCCGATTGGAATTAATTCAACTCAATCCATACTTTACTTTTACTTAACTTAAAACAAGGATCTTTTGAATGTCCTAAAGTTTGATTTTTAATATTTGTTATTTAATTGAAATAGATATGATTGATTTTTTCGATAAGCATATTTGATAAAACTTCGTAATTAAATAAGTAAGAATTTTTATGTACGAAACAAAAGACATAAGCAAACTTCGTAGAATTTCTTTAATTGTTCTTTCCCGGAAGGAATAAAAAACTATGGTAAAATTTCAATCACTTAATTATGTACCGCAATTGGCTAGTACAAAGTGCCGGCTACCATCGTTCAGCCAGTTCGGTTTGCTGGTATAAAAATACGCAACTACAAATCGAAATTACTGAAAACTTATAAACAATATTAATTTCATGCAAATGCGCGGCCGCTATAGTCGAGCGTTAGCATTGAGTACTAAAATTCGGAAGGCCAGGCCTTAAGTTCAGGTCTGAGAAAAATTATAGAAATAAATTTTTCTAATTGGGGTCGCCCCTCGGCAGGGAATGTCAAGCCCTTCGAGTGTATTTCTGACATAAAATAAAATTATCCTTATAAAAATCCAGCGGCTTAGAATAAATTGTAGATCACTCCATTTGTTGACAAATCGGCTGAAAATCTTTTTAGCGGCTACATAGCGCTAATAATATATATGCATATATAAATGTGTGCATTCGATATAATTCAAATGCATTTTGTTATTATTATTTTTAATATTTACATATTCGTATGTTCATGCAAGGACATATTTCAGCAAAGTAAATGTATATTTTCAGTTTTTGTTTTAGTTTTTGTATGTGTCACTGGTACTGTTGCTGCAAGCTTGCGGCCACGGCCTTCAATCCTTATACATAATTCGAATGTATTTTCTCTGTATGCTACTAGTGGTTCCGCCGACAAATTCCTTGAAGTGTTCTGCATATTCTCTTTCGTTTTGATTGTCATTTTACAAAGTTTATCATACAAACATACATATAAACATGTACTGATTGTTACATATTTATTTTAGTACGAAAAAACTTAAATCTTTGCTGCTTAAAATCATCATCAATATATAAAAATTTGTTGAGTAACTCTTGAAGCTAAGGTTATCTATTGAGTACAATGAATACTCAATTCAGTGCAACATAGATCAATTCATCAGTTAATAAATTAAATTAAATTATGTGGGTAATTTATTTAATTTTTTTTAATTTTTCGCAATTTTCGGGACAAGAAAAAGCACTTGCACTGTTTAGAGAAGAGAAATTTTGAGTGAAATCGGAGCCATTTAAATTTTTTGGATAATAATCATGTGTACAGTGGCCCACAGCTTATTTCATGCAGTCTACTTTTTACTATAAATATGTTAAATGATTTAATTAAAACTTGTTTAATATTTAGTGTGATATCCGCTAGCTTTTAAAACAGCTTTTAGACTAGCTGGCATGGACTCAACTAGCTTTTTGTACGAAAATTTTGACGTATCCCAAGTTTCTCGGCACTTTGGTGCAAATTTTTTTTTCATAAATTAATATACATCCTTTTATTCTTAATAGTCTCAACAAAGACTAAAATTCCAACGCCAGCTTCTGACACATATACTCCCACCATGTTTAACAGTTGACCTGGCGTTACACCTCTTAAGTTTAGTATTGGATTTCCGTCTCACGTAAGCCACTCCATCTCAGCTAAAAAGGTTGAACTTCGTTTCTTCAGCAAAATTACTGTGCTCTAGGTTCAAAATCCTTGGTTTTCATGGTTTCATTGTTTCTTTAATGACTTCTTTTGGGATACTTGGCCATTGAGGTCGTGCGCACGTAGTGCCCGACGAACAGTTTTGTACGAAACTCCTTTTGTAGGAAACGATCAACTGGCTTTCGCTACAACATAGACAAGTGCGTGCATGAAATAAGCTGTGAGCAGAGTTTCTGAGACGTAGCTGCATTTCACTCCTTTGTAGATGTAAGACTGTATATCTACAAATTTTACTTTCCTTGCTTTATTAGTAAAGCATTGCGGAATATACATACAGTGGGGGACAAAAGTCTACAAACACCGCCTATTTTGGTTGAATTGAAATTCCAAAAAGTTAATTGGAAAATTTAACCGTTCAGTTTATTTCAAATATTTCCCCTTATCATAAAAAACATAAAAAATTCATTTTTTTACATAAAACAGTAAAGCTATGAGAAAAAACGTGTATCCAACATTGACAAAAGTCTACATACAGTACATAAGTAGCTGGTCTTAACGCTAAAACTTTGGTTAATATCAGGTAACTTAAACTTTTTATTATTTAGTTGGTCCACCGTTCGCATCAATAACAGCTTGAAGCCGTCGTGGCATCAGAGCTACTAAATTTGTCAAATCTGAGGGAGTAATCTAATTTTTTTTTTAATTTTTCGCTCTAAAATTGCCAAGACATATTCAATAACATTCAAATCTGGGCTTTGAGGTGTTGCATCTACTTGCCTTGGAGCATGATAAAGCAACCAATCCTTAACAATATGGACCGTGTGCTTTGGATCGTTATTCTGTTGAAAGATACAGCCTGTGCCAAGCTCCAAACTATCCACCAAAGGCTCCGGATTAGCTTCCAACAATGATTTATATTTTAACCGATCCATATTACCCTCAAAAAATACGAGCTTTCCGACTCCAGATGCCGCAACCGCTCCCCAAACTATTACGTTGCCGCCACCATGCTTAACTGTTGGTACTATATTTTGGGAGTTAAGTGCAGTGTTTTCTTTTTTCCAATTTTTGCTCTTCCATCGCTGCCGAATACATTGAACTTCGAGTTGTCTGTAAACAAGACTTTTTGCCAAAAATCCACTCCCTTGTCTAAATGTCCTTTAGGGAGCTCCTATCGAAATTTACAATTTTTTTTTTAATAAAAAGCTTTTGACGTAGCTTTCTACTGTGGAAGCCATTATCGTTAAAAACTCTTCGAATTGTTCTAAATGGACACACTTTTTAAATCAGCTTACGATGTTTTCGGCTCATTTAGGAGCAGTAACTTTACGATCATCATTCACTTCCTTCAGAATAAAGGTGATGTCTCTTCGAGTTAGTTTCTTCGGGCGGCCATCACGCAGCTTATTTTCGGTGGATCCATTTTTTTTTCAAAGTTTTTTACAATGGTGTATACTGTTGGTCGATTGAGTTTAAAATTTTTTAAATTTCACCAAACGATTTCTACTCTTTTCTGTGGTGAATAACCAAGCTTCTTACGTCAATGGATATTTCTTTTCACGGAGAAATTGTTGATGCTAACTGGTTTAAACCACAACTAAATTCAGTACTAGCAAAGTAAAGGGTGTTTTTTTATAGAGGTATAGAACTTTAAGTTGGAATTACTTTTCAAGATGGCGACCGATTTAACAGCTGTCAAGTGATTTATCAATTCATCATGAATAGACTCACGCCTGAACAACGCTTGCAAATAGTGCAATTTTATTTCGAAAATAATGGTTCTGTGCGGAAAAAGTATCGCGCATATAATAAGCAAAATTTTGTTTAGCGATGAAGCGCATCTCTGGTTGAATGGCTACGTCAACAAACAAAACTGCCGCATTTGGAGTGAAGGTAATCCTCAAGTGTATGTTGAAACACCGCTACATCCAGAAAAACTGACTGTTTCGTACGCTTTATGGGATGGTGGAATCATTGGTCCGTACTTTCTCAAAAACGATGGTAGCCAGAACGTTACAGTGAATGGTGATCGGTATAGAGCCATGATTACTAACTTTTTCATTCCTGAATTGAATAACCATGATGTCCAGGAGATGTGGTTTCAACAAGAAGGCGCAACATGTCACACAGCTCGTGCCACAATAGATTTATTGAAAGACACGTTTGGTGACCGCCTAATTTCACGTTTTGGACCTGTGAATTGGCCCCCAAGATCTTGTGATTTAACCCCGCTAGACTACTTTCTGTGGGGCTATGTAAAGTCATTGGTCTATGCGGATAAGCCACAAACGCTTGACCATTTGGAAGACAACATTCGCCGTGTTATTGCCGATATACGGCCACAAATGTTGGAAAAAGTAATCGAAAATTGGACATCCAGATTGGACTAAATCCGCGCCAGCCGTGGCGGTCATATGCCAGAAATCATATTTAAAATGTAATGCCACAAGATTATCTTTCGGATAAATAAAATTCATGCCAATCGAATAATCCATCGTTGTTTTATTGCAACTTAAAGTTCTATACCTCTATAAAAAACACCCTTTAGAAAATATAATTTAAAAAAAGTAGTAAAAAAAGGGTACCCAACAGCCATTACAACACACCATATAGACATAACTGCTAGTAAACCCATGGTGTATGTAGACTTTTGTCAAGGACGTTTTCGGGTGTTTCGTCATAATTGTTTTATTTTATGTTAGAGAATGGATTTGTTTTAACACATGGGGTTAGAAAAGGATATAAAATAAAACTGTATACCTAAATTTTTCGGAAAAATGATAGTACTTTCTACACAACGAATATAGGCTGTGTTTGTAGACTTTTGTCAACCATTGTATATGCATTAAGTTTTTGTTTAAATTGTAGATCTTTTAAATTTTATGGCAATATACACTGATAAGTTTAATCTGCATGAAATAAACCGTGAGCCATTGTTTATTCCAACGTTCAAATGCTTTTCTTGCAGGTTATATTGCGATTGTTCTCCTAGTGGTTGTTTGTATAGAGATAAAGTGATGGAAACAGGTAACTAGTCACTCTTTATGAAATGTAGAGACGATTTTAGTTCAGCCTGCCCTTCTGTGAACACGAACAGAAATTGAGATTTCTTCATAACATACGGAATTTGGCGAGTAATGAAAGCGAGAGTTTGTATAGCGTTCAGGTTTACAGAAAACAAATTTATTAACTGAAATAGATATATAGTTAGCTACTTATTAAGAGAAGTTTGTATAATTGTAGTATTTTTCGTTCCGAAAAGTGAACATGTCAAAGCGAATCTGAAGAAAAAAACTATTGAAATTGTGACATAAACGATGAAATAGTTCACATATTTCAAAATTTGTGTTCCATGATTTCAAAAATAGTGGCCCAAGCTGTAGTGATAATCGGATGGGGACATTAAAAATTACTGGATCTAAGGGAAATGAACTGCAAATCAGTCAGTCATGTAAATTAGAGAAACTTGACTTATAATACGTTTTCCTTAGGTGTACGGTTTATTACACGTCCACAATATGGTATTACAGGAAAACGAGAATTCCGTTATTATTCTTTAACAATATTAGCTAGAGAAAGTTAATTTGTAATGTGGAGTTCAAGAGGTAAAGAAACTCTTTTTATAACTATTTTCTATTCTATTTCTATTTTCGGAAAAACATCATGCTTTGATAGCAATAGAAAACAATGAAATTATAAAGATATCTAACTTAGTGCTTGATTAGCTCGGCTCATAATATATAATTATAAAACTCGGAAAGAGAAAGTTCGTACTTACAATACTTATAGAATATGACTAATGACTGTTTAAAAAACAAATCTCTTGCTTTACGCAGTAGGACTATTGGGTTAAGAATCTAAACCGAGCCGTCTGTGAATTAAAAGTCTCTTAAATAGGATGTAAGTACCGACAGCAGGTCAAAGACCGTTTTCCTGCACTGTATTTTCCCGCTTTTCATTGACTGGTTTGTGGCTCATATTATAATTTATAAAATTCTGATTTATATTAGCTCTCTTAAGTTAATATATATGTATATGTATATGTTGTATGTATTTCTGTATGTTATATATCTATGCGTCCTATAGACTCCGAAACTACTCAACCGATTAGATAGTGTTGCGGGAACAAAACGATCAGATAGTGTTGCGGGAACTTTGGAAATGTTTGAAGAATAGGCGGAAAGTCAAAAAAAACAACACTCTTTTAAATGGGTACCTGAGCAAAGTAAGGTCATATACGAGTAGATATCAAATAGAAAGCATTTGAGAGGGATATTTAAGAACAATTACATAACAAATTTTTTAACTTGCTTAAATCAATATGAGTACTACTTTGTCTTCTAGATAGTGGGTCGGGGATCAATAAACAAAAACAAATCAATACTTTTATGCCATTTTTTTGGTGAATTTTTGTACGAAGGTATATTTTTTTATAAAGGCAAAGTTTGCTAGGAACTATATTCCATTTTCCTGAAATTTAAGATGTTGTAGTTTCTTGTCAAAATTAACATATACAATATTTCTCTCGAGAAGGAAATCAAACGACGGAAGGGAGCATTTTTAAATAAGTATTAAGAGAAAACTTACGGTAGATTGGCCAGTCGTCAATACAGAGATTTAAATTTAAATAAATATAACATTATCTAATTAAAAATATATAATTAAACTTCATATAAATGCGATTTTATGTTTTTATTAATCAAATTATTAGCTATTTATAAGCAAAATAATCATGTACTTGAGCCTGGCTAAATTTGGAAATATAGAGCTTCCGAAAGCATCTTTGTATAGAACCTCTTCGAATATTATTATTTTAAGTACTGGACACCATTTTTTTAATGTATATATACTATATATTAGATACTGTAAATATTTTTTCTTGTGCTCTTTACTTGCGATTTTTATTAATATGAATTATGGGCTAAGTTTAAAGAATGGCTAAGGTAGTAATGAGTCATATTTTTAACGTTGGAATACTATATTAACCCATTTCCGGCGGCACTTAGATCCACTGCATTGATTTAATTCAAACTTTATATTCTGCTTAGTATGGAAAAAATTCGATACATTAAATTTTTTGAGATTTTTACATTGAGCCGTTTAGCCACGGGAATGTGGTCGAAAAGTCGACCATCAGCCGAAAACGATACTTACTAAAGTAAAACAGTGTTTATTGTAGTTTATCATTCAACACGTTTATTTTCTTCGTTGTTCAAATTTCAATTTAGATTTCATTTAAAATAAAAGAAAGATACATCTGATGAGTTTTGGAAATTTTTTTTTTGACAATTCAATATCTTATCTTTATATTTCATGGAATTGATTGAAACACAAAACATGTAGGGCTACATCGCATTTGGTGCATTTATATGACGAATGCTTGTGATAATTTTGACAACGACGAGGCTTCTCTAATTTGTCAATGCCAATTTTAAAAAATCAATAAATTAGGGAAAGAAAATTTTTTGTTAAGTTCAGAAAGATGCAATTATTGCTTTCAGGACATATCTCGTTTATTTTCGACTCGGCGATTTTTCGAAGTTGCTAGTCGAAAAATCGACCATTAGCTGTAAATGGGTTACAATGACAAGCAGGCTCGGTCACATGTTGCTGTGACGTTTTTTCCCCTTTTTTGTTGAATTTAGATCTTATAGAAGTATATAAGTAAGTCGAACGCCACTATTTTGATCTACCCTAATGTTAAACGTATAGAATAGTTTGAACAAATACGAATATAGCCGAATCCTCAAACTCAAAGTAGCCTGCAACCGCAGAATACTGCCAACGATCTACGAACGATAGCAACATAAAACTTTTTCGATATCTTCTATTCGTCACGTCAAATGCTTCGAAGAGACAATAAGTTTCTATATACCAATACAAATTTGGGCAGGTAATATGTCGTAGTGCAGAACAATAAAATGCAATCTTCAAAAATTTATAATATTTTGCTCTAAGGGTCTTCACCCGACCACCTATGTCATCCTTATGCTTGTGGCGCCTTAGTTCATTTGAGACTAAAAATACTCACTTTTAGCTAAATTTTACTATGAAATTACATCGATTTTGGTAAATGAAACGAATACTTTTTATGGCGCTTCTTTTTTCAATGTCGGCGTCTGCACTTAAGGCGCATAAAATATAATAATAAATCATATTTTCGGTCAATTGTGTGGATTCAGCCAGTTTTTACACTATTTTACTAATACACATACTCACACGCACACATGGGTATGCATAACAAATTCAATTTCTTATGTATAAACACCAATGATTTTAAACACTTTTCTCTCTGCTTCTTCTGCATTTTTAACTTTTTCCGTTACCAAATGCATATTTGCTTTCCGCCAAAGGAATTCGTTTTTTATTATTTTCTTTGGTTACATCGTTTTTTTAGTTTTGTTGAATATAAACTTATATAAAGTAGAGTAAATATTTAAATGTTGAACTTCGTGCTCCAAGAGCGTAGGGAAGTTGCTGACAGAGCAAGCGAAAGTTGTCTGTGCATATATTTTATTCATGCGTTGCCAATGAAATCGATTCGCATATCATCACTGCTTTTTGTTCGTTTTCGGCGGATTTTTTTGCTTACTTTTTAGTTTTAAAATATTGCTTTTTATATACTTTTTTAGTTTCTTATATATGTTTCCTATAATTTTCGGTGAGAAGCATTTTAGCAAAAAGTGGTAAATTTTATATTTGTTTTCATTCATACCCTTTTCCCAGTTTTTTTCTGGCTTTCCCAGGCAACATTTGCAAATGAAGTGCCGCCTCGTTGATTGTGTTGATTTCGTTGATTCACTCAATTATTTATTTCTTCGTTAACACATGTGCGTCTGCATGTGTTTTGTCAGTATGTCGTATGCGAACTATGAGTACTATTTGTATAAGAACGGCTGCCAACTTTTTGCCATAAATACTTTCCGGCTTGATTTTTTTTTTCATCTGACAGACCCTGAACTTTTGGCAATGACCCACAGGGGCTTTGGTATTATAATGTGCATTGGTATGAAAGGGATACTTAGGTGAGTGAGCTGAATTATTCTGGAGGTGGCTAATGCATTAATGGTAGCACGGGTTTAAAGCAATGCGGAATTTTCTCTAGGAAAACGAGACTTTTCCCACTATTTAAAAATTCTAATTTTCAATGGCTTTTAATATGTGGGTATCAGTTTTATTTGGTGTTATGAACACTTTTATGGCTAAAACTTTTCTATACAGCGCTTTAGAGTTATGAAGACAAAACTTCAATTCAGATGTTCATATAACATATTTATAGTTAAGTAAAATCTAAGTAGTAATAATCGCCTTATCTCTGGATATATTAGTTAATTAGTTACAGTTGTGTGAAAATATTCCCAAACGGGTGTGATAGGGGAAAGGTGGTCTCTCATAATGTTCATTTTCTTTGGTGAGTCATCCGGGTGTCTGAATTAATGGAGAACGCTACGGCGTTTGGGTACTTTGGCCTCACCCGCCTTATAACGCAGGACTTGATATTTCTGACTACTATTTGTTTTGGTCGATGTCGAACACTCTCACTGGAAAACGGTTGACATCAGAACAGGGTATCAAAAATTGGCTTGATTTATTCTCGGCCGCCAGAACTGCGTCAGTTAATTTGGGATGGATTCCACAAATTGCCCGAAAAATAAGAAAACGTTATAGCTTCGGATGGGCAATACTTTAAATAATACTATTGTATATGTTTTTCTTAAATAAACGTTCAGTATCACAGAGAACCACAATTTATGACAGCATTTCAGTGCTTCCGCTCCCGTACTTTGTAGGTATTATTTTTTAAATATCAGGAAATTTATATAGTTAAAGAATAGTGATAGCCCGTATGAAAATGGTGATCTATATTTTTGGAAATAAAATTTTGCAAACAAATATTATTATTATTTTTTATTTTTGAGTTTACTATTTACCTTTTTTATTTACAGAATATTGTGACAAAAGCGACCATGCAATATTTTAATAATACTTGACGCACAATGCAACCAGGGCTTATAAATCAAAATATTATGACAACCGTTCATGTCCAATTTCGTGATATGAGTGGGCAAGCCTTAATGTTTGTGGCCTCAAAAAAAGTTTTTTTTTGCATAAAAAAATAAGCTTTGACTTAATAACATAAATATGTGATGAATTTAACGAAATATAAAAATCATATGTACATACTATGTGTAATAGAAGAAAACTTAAATATTCAAATTTTTTAAATCATTCTTTATTGGCTTCTTAAGTATCAAATGAATACTATTATATTTATTAAAAAATAATTTAAGTATTCTGATCTTGTATACTGATTACATACACTCAGCAATTAAATATGGATATTGTGTTTGCTTATAATCTGCCATCAATAGCTGTTTTCTTTTGCACCCGACTTGCAAAAGAACGCCCAGGCCAGTTTATTTTTAACTGGCTTATAATTTACCTTTATTTTACATCACTGTTGTAGGCTGACAAAATATAAAAAAGTTAGTTCGAGAAATTTTTAAGCCATTTAAATATATTTAGTTTAAAAATAATAACAAATATGAACTGTGTGGCGCATTTTCCTTACTGTTTACATTTTACAGTTAGACGGGTGTTTTTACTGGACATTCACAATGGTACATATTTTTCACTATGCACGCTATTAGATTTCATCTCCAATCTATTAAATTAACTAAAATTGCTTACTTTGTGTTGTTGTTATCCGTGCTATTTGATAACCTTCATAAAGTTCTCTTACTGGTCGGGTGCAAAAGAAAACGCCAAATTTCAAATCTGTAACGATTTTAGCACTATTCTACTGTATGCAAAAGACTAATACTTAATTTTTTATAAACTGTGAATAAGAATCATCACAAAAGTTCTGTTCAAATTTTCGTTAACAATAGCCCACCAATAGCAACGCCGCTTGAAAGTTTTTAACGTGACTTTTCACACTGCTCGAAGACACTGTATCAGATAACGAAAATATACGGAATCGAAATCTATGTATGTATATTGACCTTCTATATTTCGAATTCACAGTATCAAATCGAAAGCTGATTTTTGTATTTAAGTTATAATTTTAATTGGAATTACGAAATATGGATAGAATCTACACAGTGAGATTGACAGGGGATAAAGGGGAAGAAAAAGACCACTTTGCGAAATAGTATCATCTTTTTAATTTTTTACGTTGCAACATAGTTTTTGTTTGTTTTGAAAACGATTTTATTAGTTTATTGCAAAAAGTGTAAATTTAACTTTTATAATCTCGAACGTACTTAATAAAACGAGAAAAATATGCATATTTTATGAACGTTTCATTAAAGTATTTAATTTTTGTATGCGAAAATACATTTGACATTAAAACAAACAGTTTTTTACATAAATTTCGCAATCACAACCATCGCTTTTTTATAGTAATGTTTCAATAAATTTATTTTGAGCCTCGATCACTTGACCAATAAATTGATAGAACAATTCCTCAAGTGCTTTATTTTCTTTAAAAATGCGGTGGAAGGTTTTATCAAAGCTCCCCTTTCGTCTATCCATGTTGTTTAGACCTTCGTGTTAAATCCAACGTCTTAATACACCATCCTAAACTAAATGCACCGCGTTATACACGAATTGTGTTATACACACATACATGAACATATGCACTACCATATTCATATGATAAAACCGCACTTTTGCTGGTAGCGATTTTATTGTTGCAGTTCCCCTTAAAAACGAAACTAACTAACCGATTTGAGGGTCGGTAGAACTTTCTTGTATTTTCACTTCTTCTTGATATTTCAATCACCAAAGGAGAAAGACGTTCCGCCGCCACACCGCAATTTTCTAAAGTATAATTTATTTATATTTATATTAATCACTTTAAACAAATTGTTTTAAAATTATAAATAAATTCCTAATTCAAAAAAACTAATAAATTTCGTTTTTTAATTTCTTCATTTTAAAACGTGAGCAAAACCACTGGGGTATATATATCATTATATACGTCACGGGTTTCCACGTGTATATTTTTTCTCAATGTTTTCTCGGACTCGTCCACTATGTTCCAATTTTCTAATAATGCAGTCTGCTACATACTCCAGCCCATCCTCTTGCAAATCCTTGATATTATCAATTCATGAGGACTCATCAATGTCAGAGTGGCAATCATCAGTGAATTCATTATAAAATAATACATTGTTTAGGTCATAATTCAGCCATTTAAATTCATCTTTTTAAACGCTTCCGCGTATTGCCAATGCCTCTGTGTTTCGCTATAAATATGTATGACTAAAATACTGGAAAAGGTATATTTCTTACCTAATAAGTATTTTGCAGCCTATTCTTGAACTGCATCGCTGTTGGATGCGAAACCCTGGTTGCTTCCAGGAGCGCTTGAGAAATCGAGCAATTATTATTTGAACATAATTCCTCTGTGTTCTCACCATGCCAATTAGTGAGTCGTATTCATATGGTGGCTCCACTTTCATTTCATTGAAAGCAAGGATACAAACATTGTCTTCGGTTACCATGTCGTTCACGCTCCGCATTGCCCCAATCGAAACAATCAAAACGCAGTTCTGTTAAATATGCTTGGAAATTTTTTCGTATCTTCTGAAACTCTTTTACTAGGTTTTTTCAGCCTTCTCATTTCAGCCTCAACTATTGGTTCGCGGTACGCAATGATTCTAAATAGGATATTCATATGTACTAATAGCAATTGTATATAACAGATTGTAAAATTACTCTGTCTGGGTTGAACCGTCGACAAATTGTGGCTCATTATAAACTAAATCTATTCGAATTGGAACAGCGTCATTACAAAACTTAATACACACCGAAAGTTTTTGTCAATTTTTATCTTTTAATTTCATTTTTGGGGGAATGGTACATCTTTATGCATTCAACATTCCACGTCTTATGCCATAAGGCACAATTTGCTTTAAGCATTTTCAGAAAACTGAAAACGCAATAGGGTTTAAGATTTTACACATTTATTTATATAATAAAAGTTTGTTGTTGTTAATGTAAAGTTAATTCTTTAAATAAATTATTTTTTATTTCAGTAAGTTTTTATTTATATAAAATAAATTAGTTGGCTTCAAATTATTTTTGATTTAATCCAATCTTTTACTCTAATCTTAAAAATTAAAAAATTAAATGTTACTTAGAAATTATTTTTGTTTCCAAAGGACAATAGCACTTTTGTTTTATTCGTAAAAATTTATTACTTAAATATTGCTTTGAAATTATTATTTAATCTTCAATTAATCAATCATTTAATTACTGTACTCTTCTTACCATAATTAATATTTACTCCAACTAGTAGAAAAATGATACTTATGTGTGAATCAAAGTTAGAGCATAGCCCACGAAATAGTCTGCACAAGAAACAAAGTGACTGACTGAAGCAGGACAAGAAGATGTTGGTGAATAGATCACAAAAAAGTTAGATCACACAGTTAACAGGCTCAGATTGAACTCCAAATATCTTTAAAAATTATTTGGTATTTTTAGGTCTGTCTAATATTGCATCAATATTTACCGGTGGTGTAATAGTTTCACCAATAGGCATAAAAACTTGGTTACAGGCGGGGATATATGTTAACATATGTAGCTACCACAGAAACAGGCTACCAAAAGTACTCAGAAAGCGAAACGGTGCCGACGAAAACCTGTGAAATTTTTTTATTAGCTAGTAAAATAAATTTTGCAAAAATACTTACGAGTTGGCCAATATATTTGAATCAATCCAAGTGCAAACCAAATTTCTTATACACAACACAAAACCTTTTGAATAGACTTACTTATGTGTATTATTTTGCAAATACATAAAATACTTACGGTGTGATAAATTTTTTTTAAAGCGACTTTTGTTAAATTTTATTGTAAAAATGCAAATTTGAATATACGTATTTCAATTCAGATTGTCAACGAATATCAATAGCATAAGAAACGAGAAAGTTGATCAGTGATGCCAACGTTTGTCGATCTATATTTGTGCTGGTGTGAGCACTAGTTTGAGGATTTTTCATGAAAATTACTCTAACATAAAATGTAGTTTATCAAAGAGCTCTGTAAGGGAGTCTAAGGTACTGAAACGAGAGGAAATCAAACATATAACACTTTTTCTTATCGCATCATGGTTGCACAGTAAATAAAAAACCTATACTCAGATAAAAATATAAATATGCTATTGCTGAAATTGTTTGAAAATATAAAACTCGATGATTTCCCAAAGCCTTCGGTCCGACCATGGGACTGCTAAATAAAAGTCTCAAGATTTGTTCCTTCGGCTTCGTTCGGAATTTATTTAACGTTTATCTAGTGATCAATAATTACAATTCTTATAACTATACTCAATGGTTTATTTTACAATTCTTTATAACACAGAATTATTTTCCGCTGCACACAGTTTTTCTGTTTCTAAAACACTCAGCCAATGTTAACGCCACGCGTTTTCTACTCGTCTACCTGAGATAGCTGCTGTGGCCTTTTTATCTACCCTTTGTACTTTGGATTTCCGTCACAATATATATATTTATTATTATCGCAATAATAAAATGACCGCTAAGTCACGTTAAGTCAATTTTTCGAAAATCGAATGCGAAATTAATAAAAATAGTTCCGTAATTGGGAAAGAATTGGAAAATATTTTAAAACTGAAACTATGAATAATTTGAAAATAATCTTCATTTTGCAGGAATCTTAGAGACCAATATACATATTTAACTCTTAATTTAATAAGTGTGATCCAAGTAAACGTACTTTCTTAATTTCACGTTCTGTATAGAACATGTTTCGCGCGCTTTGCTCAACTTATGGTCAAAATTATCGGCCTACTGAGCGTACTATTCGCAACACCATTACCCATCTTGAGACCCAGCATTTATTATTGGATAATATTCGACCGAATATACCACGTCCAGCACGCAGTGAAGATTATATAGTGGCCGTAGATGAGAGTGTATACGAAGATCGTGGAGAGTTGATTCGGAGCCCTTCGAAGAAACTCGGACTGATGTATGGAACGACTTGGCGCATTTTACGTCGAGATATTAAATTGAAACCGTACAAAATACTGCTTGTGCGAGAACTGAAGATGCTCGACCTTCCCAAGCGACATCATCCAGAAAAAAAAACGGTTTGGTGTGGTTTGTGGGCGGAATCATCGATCCATATTTCTTCAAAAATAATGCCGGTGAGAACGTAACCGTCAATGGCGACCGTTATCGCGCCATGATAACTGACTATTTGATGCCTGAAATTGAAGCTCCCACACATCGCACCACTCAATGTATTTATTGTGAGAAAACTTCGGTGAGCAGATAATTTCACGTTTTGGGCCGGTCGATTGGCCACCAAGATCATGTGATATCGCACGGTTAGACTTTTCCTGTGGGGATATGTAAAGACTAAGGTCTCCGCTTTAATTCAGGCCTTGAATCAAAACATTACGCGTGCCATTCGCCAGTTACTAGCCGAGATGCTCGGACGAGTCATCGAAAATTGGACTCAACGGATGACCCATCTGAGTCGTAGCCGTGGCCAACATTTGAAAGAGATTATCTTCAAAAAATAAATGACAATAAAATTTTATTTCGAATAACAATAAACAATTCCCATTGAATTTAAATTTCCTGTGTTTATTTTTTTGGAAAAGTAGGGAACCTCGAAATGGTTCACCCGTTAGAAACTTCTATCATCTTCTAGAAACCCTTCTGGATTTCCGGATATGAGGAGCTCAATTCCTCCTGGAACCGGTTGAAAATTTGTTCAATGGCCTTTGAGACTTTTAAAACCATGGGTGTATAGCATTTTTTCTTATAACCTCATATTTTTACAATACGTAGCTCATTACGCTGCTGTTTCTATATATTTATATAAATAGTATAAGTGTGAGAAACGGAAAAAATAGTCAATTTTTAGATTTTTATGCGAAAACTGTTAGAATTATTATTTTCTTTTGAAAATTTTCATTAAATGAAACAGACACCAAAAGTGTGCCAGGGAATAGCGGGAGGTTAAGATATACATGAATATGGTTGAAATAATATTTAGATTTTCTTTCTAATAAGAGTTACATGTAAATAAGTTTGGCCACGGTAACTAAAAAAGATAGAAATGCAAGCATTATCAGATTTCATTTTGGAATTTTAATAAAATTAGAATTACCACAGAGTGTCAAATAAAATATACAATAACACCAGAATAATAATTCTTAATTCATTTATTTCTATTTTTTTAAGAACTCAAAGAAGATATTCAAATACCAAGCTTGACTTTTTATTTCCAATAAAGGCCTATGCCAATTCCTTGAACGAATATAAAATGTCGAAAGACACACCCCTATTGCTACGAATACAAGCAAAAATCATAACAAACTACGGGTGTACAAATACAAATTACAAAACAAAAACAATTTTGTTATATGGTGAGAGTGGATCAAACTTTAAATCACATAACGACAAGTGGGATTTGAGAAAAGAAATTTATCTGTGGACAACGGAAATGGGCATTAAATGTCGAGGTTAAAACAAGACGTTGAACTTGTAGCTAATAAAAAACAGAAATAAGAGAGGATATGTGGTGGAAAGAGAAAACAATGCCATGGTTGTTAATATTCGAGTAAGTACGTACGTACATATCTATGTGGTGCAAAGGTCTATTTGTTAAGGTCATAAGTAAACTAAAGATACAAATCTGCATGACACTTTTTTATGGCGATAAATATCTGATGAGGTGAAATTTGTAGCGCCATAGAGATACTGGGCTACGCAGCAGACGATTGAAGATTAGTTATTGGGTGAGCGAGGTGAGCATTGAGCACTCAAATCCATGCTTGGAAATCCGCAATGATATGTGATAATGGAAAATTTTCGCTGCAGTAATATATACGAAAAAGTGTAGTTGAGTTGACACAGTGAAATTCTTGCGCCTTACTTGAGTTACCATCAGAGAAAAGACCTGCAGGTGGATAAGTACTACAAATATAAAACGAAATAATAAAGTCTTCGAAAATACTCAAATACAATATTTTGTCTAAATGAAGACGGGATTTAATAAAATTTGTAAGATAGTTGGGCATGCGGCAGAGGCGCTATTTGGATACCAAGCACAAATGTAAGAAATGGCTTTTGACGCGCAGAATAATGTTAAAAGTACTGAAGTGCGAGTAAGAGTTAGAGTATTGTAAGACATTATAATTTAAATTCACACTCACACATTCCACCATACACATTACTATCGCCTGTCGTTCAGGTCGCCGCACCCCTTACAAAGCATCATCAACAGCTGCTACAATCCCTTCTCTCAAAATTATTCGCGTCCAAAATCCTTATGGTAATGGTTGCTTGAAGCAGCATTCGTGCACCATCCGCCTTTTGCATTTATCGTTCGTAGTTCGCCATTTGTGGCGCGCATACAAATTTCATTCAATTTCGCATTTTTTTCACTTCAACAAATGACACACAATTAATTTCTACGTTATTTTCAAATTCTGTAAAGTTTTAGTTTTTGCTTAAATTTTAGACGGTGGTTATTTATCAAATAAATGTAGGAAATGTGGCAAAGGTTTAAATTAGAATTTCAAATATTTTGTATTTTAAAATTTGTGAAGTATTTAATTTTCCAATGTATATACATATATATGTTTAAGTTGCTGGTAGTTTTTCGGACCTATATTTATAAACTTCATGCATTGAACTCACCCTTATCAACTAAAAAAACTAGTAACTAAGTATTTAAATATTGGAACTTAGGCTGCACTGTTTCGACCTTTGTAATTTTGTATTTTAAGATTAAATATTAGTTCTCATATCTGAAAAATCGGTCATAGGGGGGTTATGTGATGTGTTATTCTGCTTCAGATGATATTTGGAACGAATATTTTTTTTATATACGTGTGTAGAATGACAAATCTCATGTTTAGACCCCGTTTTGACGGATTTTTAATGCGAAACATCACATATAATCAAATGAGTTGTATGGGATATGTGTTGTTGTGGTCGATTATGAAAAATAATTATAATAATATAAAAATACATCTGCGTACCAAGTTTGGTTTGAAATTTTTCAAAAACTTCAATCGGTTTACATTTTGGCGGGACGTCTCTTCCCCTTCTGGTAATTAAATATTTCGGACCAAAGTTAACAAACCATTTCATTTAGGTGTTATAATATTATGTTTTTGATGATTGAATTTAAATTTATATTGAACAATTTAATATTTTTGTGCCAGGATGTACGGAGTATACCCTGGATTCCAGCATGTTCAGCTTAAGGTTAATAATAATTGAGATAAATATGGGAATATATACATATGTATGTATAAATATCAAGTTACATGGAATGACGAAACAAATCGATTTACCCATGTCTGCCTGTTCGTCTGTGTACATGATAAGTAAGCAAGACAAGTAAGGATTGAGATATACTAATGAAACTGGTTTCACTCATTCCTTGGGTTACAAATATGAACGCTAATGCAAATCCGTGAAATCGGCCAAAGTTCAAGTTCACCTTTCATATTAATGGAAAATTTGAAGTAAGACAATCCCGATAATTCAGTAACTAATTGTGCAATAAAAGCCATATTTATTAGGGAGGATCGCATTAAATAGAAAAAATTTTAGGGCCGGAAGAAAATTTCGTATAGGCATGACACTACCCTCTTTTGGGTGAATGAGTATATCTCAAAACTACTGATAGAATTTCATAACATTTGAAGCATATAATTACCATGGTCTAGTATAAATACATATTGAATATGTGCGCAAGCGGGCAGCAACTAAACGAATATTTGAGACATTAGCCAACGAACCGCAAACCCAATTTATTTATCTACTTTTAATGGTTACTAAAGTTCTACAAAATCTGGCTGACACAGGACCAGAAATAGATCTTTTTCCTACAACATACCTTCTATTTAAAATGTTTGGTTCCTTCCGAATTTCCTGAATTATTTTTTCTCAATATGAATATGCATTCCCTTATAGTTAAGTAATATATTCTACCTTTGCCAAAGCGCAACGGTTGACGTTGCCGAGCGCTTATTATTTTGCGGCATTTTTTCGCGAAGAAATTAATCACATTTTGGTATGCTTGCGAAATGTGTTAAAAAAAAAGTAACTTTTTTCTCGCAAATTATATAATTTTATATATGTATCAAGCTTATGTATTAATATCAAGCTTAAACGTTTCTTTTAACGATGTTTTTTGCCGTTATCGTAATGTGGAAGCGATGAATTGTTTCTTGCCTATTCAGGCCGTTTTTTGTATTGTTTCACGCAAACGATAGTTAACCATATGAACTCTGCGACCTTGTGATAAAAACTCGTGATACACTACGCCATAATAATCAATGAAACTTGATTTCCAATATTTTTGAATACTAATTTTAACATAAAATTCTGTGTTGCTTCTTTCGGCAACACACTTTTGTCTTTGTGCCTCTCACAAACTACAATGACATTAGAAGAAGCATTCGTTTGTAACAAATTATTTATGAGATAAAAAACTTTATCGAAGGACAGAACAGTATTATAATTAAATACTTCTGTTGGCTTCTTAAAAGTAAAACGTCACAATTTGCTTCAGACAGAAAAACACCGTTTTTTTTTTTTAAAAAAAGTCATGAATAATCTGAAATATGTTTCAGTGGAAAACTTTATCAGCCATCTGCAATCGAATTTTTAAACATGTTGCAACCATTTTTAAAAACTCTTCACTCTCAAATCTTATCTAAATTGGTTTAGGTGGAACTTAATCACAAGCACAAGTACAGAATATTTTTATGTAAATGAATATTAAAGGTGCCACGCCTCCCTTTCCGAATTTGGGAAAACATAAACTTTCTACATGATAACCGGAATACCCTGTGTAATATTTGTTGAATTCAGTGACACCGTTTTCGATTTATAAGGTAATAACGAAAACGTAAATTTATTTTTATATATAAGATTTACGTACGGTTCGGGTTAAAGTCCTCACCAGGTCGACATCTAAAATTACAAAAAAAAATCTAATTGCGGAATTATTGGCATAAAATAAAAAGCTCGGAAAAAAATCCGTTCAGAGGCGTCTTAGAAAAAACTGGGGCTCCTTCCATTGTTAGCAGATTTGACGAATTTTACATAAATTTAAATATTGGCCACAACGATTTGAATTTTGGTATGCCTCATCGTATAAAAAAATTGGTAAAAATAAGTGACTAATCTTACCACGTCATTCATACCGCCCATATAAGCAATATAAAAAATTTAGATTTATATATATATAGATATATGTTAAGTCTTCTGCTTCGAGTTCAAATAAACATATTTATATTTAAGTGTTCATGATTTCAATCAGATTCATATTGGGTATCTTCTAAGTCGTTATTTTAGTGAAAATAATTTACTCGAAATTAGGGAGTCTGATTAGTCAACTCCTTGGTAAAATATACCCCCTTAGCTCCTAGCAGTAATACCGTCGTTCGTATAATATATAATAGCTACCCGGTATAATATGTAATATCCATATCCAGAAAATAAGTGCACTGACACTTTTCTCCAATTTGCAACGAGTTCGAGGCTTGGGATCAGTACGTTGAGAATTGTCGACGCGAGACACGTTACATGAACAATGTTAATCCAATCTACCGCCAAGTGCGAAATACACGGTGTCGTCCTTTACCTCCTTTGGAAGGGAAGCCCGTTCAATATTTATAATGAGGTGAAAACTGCTATGGCGATAAGGCTATGAAAGTGTGTACAAGTGGAGTTTAAAAGGGACGTACGTGAACGGAAGACCTTCAATTGTGACCGACCAAATATCTGAAAAAATAAAAACGAAAATATGCTCCGTGACGATCGAATGAACTTTCTGTGATGTTTTCGCCTAATTCCAGATCTTTACTATACTACACAATCACAGATCACATCGGATATCGTAAACTGTCCGCAAGATGGAATTAGCAGGAAACAACTTCGAAGAAAGTATAAAAAACTGATATCCCGCTTTACCACCTGCATAGAGAGGAATGGCGACTATGTCGAAAATATATATATTATGCACAAAAGTATCACGTTTGTTACGTCAGTGATAAATTCCGAATTTATGTTCTGGTATCACTTTGTTACGATAAAGGAAAGGCGATATCTTGGATAGTAGAATTTTTTTCGAATAATTTGTTAAGTCAGGGTAATAGGCTTATTGGTCTGTAAGAAGATGCCTATGTGAGTACCATGATTATAATTGACTTTTTCCACGCGTTTGAAAAGTAACTAGATTTCAGATAGCAGTGCTAGTGCAACTCTTGATAGTTCTTTAATATTTTTGGCTTGCACCAAGCCTGGAGTTTTTTTTTTTTTTGGTCCAATTACTGAGTCGCATTTACAACTTCGAATGTTGAAGTTTTTATTGTTACTTGATTTTCAAGGCCGTTCTTGACTGATAGATACTTTGCAGAACAGTATGTTTATTCTTCGTTATTATGCGTCCATTACCAATTGTGTTCCTAATAGGCATATTCACTTCAGCTGGTGACTTAAAGTACTTATGTCTCTTCCAGTATGCGAATTTTTGGTAGATTTTAGCGTCAGTTTTTCTATGTATCTTTTAACATTAAGAATTTCTGCTTGTTTCAGTGCACATTTCAGTTTCCTCTCTGCTGTTTTCAACCGTAACTTTGAGGTAGAGAAGCGATATACTTGCCATTCTCTCCACAACGTCGTTTATTTTTTACAAATTCATCCATTTCAGTAATTGTTAAACTGTTTTCGCTCATATTAATAATTTTCCTCATTAAAGTTGCTAAGGTTGCCGCAGATACAAATATACTATTGATCTCGCTAATGTATTCATCAATGTCATGTTAACAAAAGCCGACTGAGTTGTGTCTTTGTAAGTAATAGTATTTTCGGTTGAAGCTAAGACAACTTCCTTCTAAAGCACAATTAGTACTTCGATCATATTTTTGCAGAAATTGTAGGGACATGAAAAAGCATTGCATTATTTTGTCCTTATCTAGTCGCAAGCTCTAAAGCTAATTTTCATTTTCAATGCATGCCGCCTGATCATAAGCAAAGCTTTACATTCATACATGAAACTGCATCCCAGGTTGTTTGCAGTATCAGAAAATATTTTGAGAAGGTGCAAAAATAATTATTCACATCGTATTAAGAACACTCAAGAGAATATAATTGCATTCTTAACTGCGAGTAGCCACGAGAAGCTGCCAATTTTTAATCCACAGAATGAGCGATGTTTATGTTACGGTTTTCTAGATAACAACACATACAATAACACTTTAAACGAAAGAATTAACACACAAATACAAATACTTCGTCTTTAATTATATACCGACTTCAGCCACGCTGAAGCTACTGTAATTTCAACCAAAATTTTTACAATAGATCTCCTCATATCTGTATGATCGAACTCAAAATGTAATGTTTAAAAATTCCATTTCAGATTCCGTTAATGTTTCTTCACTATTTATAAACGACATATCTTCTCAGATAAAATGTTCATAACTTTATAAGTCTTACACTTCGGCAAATGAAGGTATCTTACTACAAACAGAAGATCCATACAGACAACTACTTACACAATAGATAACTACGATTTGGAACAGGTTCACCATTTTATTGACCTGAGGATCACTATTGAACTTCACACAGCACATTGGTGTGATAATCGACAAAGCCAAAGGCACTTTAGGTTTTGTAAAACGGCTGTCAAAAGTTTAACGATCTTTGTGTTACTAAAGCTTTGCATATAATATTAGTAAGACTTGTTCTGGAATACGGCTCGGTGATTTGGAACCCGAAGTATCAAATCTACTCTGATGGGATAGAGTCTATTCAAAAACCATTCCTCCTATTTACCTTAGGAAATTTGCATTGAGACTCTTAATACAATCTTCCTTCTTGTACTAGTCGTCTGAAACTTATCAATCTCCCTGCTCTTGCCAGTCGTCGGGAAATGCTTGGTGTAATTTTAATGGTTAAAATAATAACAGGCTTGCTTTCTAGCTCATTAATTCTCTCTGAAGTAAAATTTCAGACCCCTAATTCTGAAAACTTGCAAAATCAATTTTGAATTTCATGAGGCTTTTCATTGCTTGTGTCTTGCTTGTGTCTTGATTTCAACATTTAACATATCTGACTCGCTTTTTCATATTAAGAAAACTATTTTGTCGATTTTCAACTAATTAGTAAATAGGATTTTATCTTTGAATAAACAAACCCCTGATATACTTTACTACACCAAGTTGATATGAAAATATTTTGCCAATTATACTTAATCAAATACTGAAAAAATTTTCAATCAAAATCAAAACAAACACCAGATTACATAAACAATTGATTTTGAAACATTTGAAACTTTTTATTTTTAATAAAGTGAATAGGGTCGGTGTTCATTGATGGAAAAGTATGTCGAAACGCCGAAAATTACTTGAGAGTTACAAAGCGTTAATTTTTTCAAATAAATTTAAAAAAAAAATCGTATGAGTCCTGTTAATACGTAAACAACTAATGAAGGAACATTTACTCTGGTCTAGTCATAAAACTATATACTTGTAATATAATGGGCAGCAAAAGTTCTAAAAAATAATTACTATTTTTTATATGTTAATATTTGAACAGATTTCTCATACGCCCCGATTAACGTTACGCCAACATCGAATACTTGTAATTTAAGTTCGAAATAATATAAAATTCTTGTTTACAAATAATGTTTTAATATATATTGAATCATTAAATAATTTTAAACAATATATCTATAAAATTCTAATTAAACAATCTGTTTAAAGGCCAATTAAATCCAACGGCACTAACATTACATATTTTCTCCTGCCAAGAACAAAATTTCGCACATAGCTAACCGCCACCACATCATAAAATAAACTAGACTCATTAAAAATTTAACTACGCCATGTGGTTAACGGGATTTTTTTGTATTATCTCTTTTTTTTTCAACAGCAAATAGAAAGAAACTAACCAGTCTTGCCTTGGACATTGGTGCTTAGTTTTGCATGTTTTGGTATGTGTAATTAATTTAAAAAAATAGCATAAAATGCTGTTGCCTTCACTTAATCAATGATGACCTAGACCATCAAAATAACCGATAGCTTCGTTGCATTGGTGAAAAGCGAGCATATCAATAGGTTTCAGTCTTCATGTGCAATTTTATATTACTTTTACGGGAGTATGCAAACTAACGATTTTAAAAATACTTAAACGGGTTTATTGAGTGCTTTATTTCACTTAGCTGTATATGTATAGGTCTGGCACAATATTTTACAAGAGTGTGCAATTGTTGGCGTATGCCGATGATAACACCCGCAAAGTAAGTTCTGCGTACTCCATATTAGATAAAGAAGCGAAGCGAATGGGTCTGGTAGTTAACGAGGACAAGACGAAATATCTCCTTCCATCAAATAAACAGTCATCGCATTCGCGACTTGGCTCCCACGTCACTGTTGACAGTCACAACTTCGAAGTCGTAGATAATTTCGTCTATCTGGGAACTAGCATTAACAACACCAACAATGTCAGTCTTGAAATCCAATGCAGAATCACTCTTGCCAACAGGTGCTACTTTGGACTGAGTAGGCAATTGAAAAGTAAAGTCCTCTCTCGACGAACCAAAACCAAACTCTACAAGTTGCTCATCATTCCCGTCCTGACATATGGTGCGGAAGCCTGGACGATGTCTACATCCGATGGCGCGCTATTGTTGACGAAGCTATAATCGCGTAAGCGGTGCCCACGCCAAAAAAGAAGAAGAAGAAGTATATGTATAGGTGTTTAAACTAAATTGGGTATGTGAAATAGCACACACCAAAGCTGGCCACCGAGGAATTAACACTTAGTAATGAACCAGCATCATGGCACTTTTGTACGCAATGCGGGATTGACAAGCACATATTTGCCATTTTATAACAGTTATATTTGCATTTTTTATAGAAGTGGCATCACAACTACTCACTTGCATATGCAATATGTGGTTGCTAAAATTGTGTGGCCGGCTAAAAGCGTTCATCATGTGACTATATACTTAAATATATAATCATATAAATATATACGTATATATAAAATTATATCTTTCAGTTCTTTTAATTTTCACTCGCTCAAACGATTTTAATATTCATCATAACGCTTTTTAGTGTTTAAATAAAAATTACTGTATTTACCAATTTAACAAAATACTTTTCGTTTCATTTGAACAATTAATTTTCTATTTAATTTAGTCTGTTTGTCGAGGAAAATTATTGTATTTACGCGTACACTTTCGTGTCGACATACACATTTATATGCATTTGTAGAAAATTACACAGAAACAATAAATCATTAAATCGAATTCATGACAAAATGACAAATTAACGAATATTTATACAAAATATCTATTTAGCAATTTATTTGCATTCATTTCGTTTTAATTCAAAAACTCAAACACACACACATATTCTTACAGCAGCATATGCAGCCAACAAGTGCAAGTTTGTTTGCAATTATCACAGCATAATTATTAGTTATAGTATTTGTAGTAATTGAAAATTATTACATTTCATTATATACTACAAACAAAGCCATGATAGGATAATATTTTCCCTTCAATAAATGAATTGGAACTAAACATGCTAACGTTCTGTGTATTCCCCATTGAATTGGTAGTCCAACAAATGTTGAGCCAGCTCTACGTTTGGTCGGTTCCATTCGACCATTTAATTAATTCAGTTGCCCTTTTTGACATTATTTTTATAAATATTTTCATACTTTTCTAGCGAAATAAATATTAATATATGTTTTAGTGCATTTAATCGCTTTGATGAAATATTTATGCTTATTTCTAATAATAAAATTTTCCCAGTTGATGATGCGTGTGCTTAAATACATACATACATATGTCCATAAGATATAAGTTTGAAATATGGATATATTTTGTCAAAATAATTTATTTACATTGCAATTAACGCTCTCTATAAAATTTTACGAGCGCAATGGCGTATTTATTTAGAAGGATGGGGCTGTGTGCAAGCGAGGAAAGATTTTGATTGCCATTCACCTGGGTGTGGCCAAAAACGATTATTTTACATATGATTCAAGCAGCTCACGACGTCCTGCCTTAGACCAAGTATCCTCTGGGTAACCAATAAACATCCGTTTGGAGGCGAATTAAAGTAAAAAGGTGAATGCCCTGCGATTGTGTGTAGGGTTCGGGTCTCACCACATAAAAAATTACAGTCCAACAAAAAATCAACAAATGCTTCGGATGAGATGGCCCCCTTTTGATGAGGACGCCAGCAAATGGTTAAATGATCACGACTTGAGGGCATGCACCTGGAATGAAAGGTGCCGCTGCCCACTTGGTTGATGATTGTCCGTAAGACTAAAGGCATCCCCGCTGTCCAAGAAGTGCGATGGACGGAACAAGGGCGGAAGAAGGAGGGTCCTTGTGAAAGAACGCACGCCGACAAACACAAGGAAGGCTCGACGTCGAAAAGCTGCAATCAGTCAGTAGGTTTTCTAATTGGCTATCAGCAGTATCCAAAAAAAAAAGAGGTGGTACGATGAAGAATGTTGAATTGCAGTGGAAAAAAAGTAAACTGCCTACCTCTCAACTTTGTGATCGACTCCAATACGCGAGGTGTGGAATAGATACCGAGACGTGAAGAATGAAGCAGTACGCATTTGCAGACGAACAAAGAAAGAGGCCGAAATGTGTGAGTATGAAGAGGCTGAGGAGCTGGACAAAAGGGGTAATGCTCGAAACTTTTATGAAAAGATGCGGCGACTTTCTGAATGTTTCAAGACCAGAGTAAACTCATGTAGGGACCAAGGAGATAATGTGGTGACAGATGTCCAGAGCTTAATTAGCGTATTGCAGTGAAAGTGAAAAATCTAAAGTTTTATTGTCATCATACATAAATGACATATGCATAATATATTCAAAATTTTAAAATTAGCCAAAACACAGTTGCAGATAATGCTCAATAAAACAATAGATATGTTCATGAAGAGTCTTTGATAATTTTAACAATAAATCTCACAATATCAATAGGAGGTGGGTACAAAAGATGACGCGCATTTTAATTTTTTGAACATAAAATTTATTTATACGTTTGCCTTGTTGCTGCCTTCAATACAGCCGCCACTAGATATTATGCACTTTTGTCGGTGCTTATTCCAACCCCTGAAACCCTTCTCAATCCCAATCTTTGGGACAGCCTAAACTTTTTTCAGCGATGTCACACATGGCTAAAAACGACGTCACACAGTAGGTAAATGAAAAAATTACAGTAATCGCAAAATAATTTTTATTTAAAAGCAATCGGCAGATATTACGTAGACAAAAAAAAATCATATACAAATTTTTGACTTCCTTTTCGTTTGGCCATGCAGGATGACTTCATGAAAATTGGACATATTATTTTTCATTCATAAGTCTTGTTACGAAATGCTTTATCACTTCTAATTAATAACGTGTCGTAACAGTATATAGATAATTGTTGTTACTTTTAAACAAAATAATGCTTACGTCAACGAGACTTCCGAATAAATTTAAGTACAGTTTTAAATATTAAAAAAAAATTTTTGTTTCTCAAAAAAAAAAAAATTAAAAAAAAAACCCAACTTCAATTAGAAAACAAATTAAAACAAAAAATATTTCCTTCACAATTTTTTAAATTATGTATTTAGTTTAGAAATTCAATTGATTGTTGTGCTTTAATAATTTTTCTCCCACTTGACTAAAAGTGATTTTCTAATTTGTGGATCAAAGCCAAGTGAGATGAATAATTTAGAGAAAATCAAACATTTAAGGATAATTAAAAAAAATTAAACGTTTTAAATTTTATTCCACATATATAAATTTAAATCTTAAAGGTTCAGATTCTCTTCTTAACAGCATAGGGATTAAGTGAGATAAAAGACGAAATAATATAATAACGGTTTGAGCATTCTAGGTTTATTATATTTGACAATATTGCAATTTGAAGGTTTTTTGATGCAACCGGTATATGGCGATGGGAGTATTTGTCGACGGATTAAGTCCATTCTAGTAAAATGTACTTATATTCCACAAGTCTGTGTATCAAATTTGAATACCTTTTTGCCTATTTTTACTATTTATGGGTGTTTTTTTTTTGTATTAAAGGTTCCCTTTAAGGTTATTTTGATTATTGGAAATAGGAGCAAGTACGATGGCTGGGAAATATGAAAGCTAGAACAACATTGTAGTATTGTTTTGGTCAGAAACTCTTTTTTACGCAATGCATTTATTACTTAATCTACAATCTACTTAAGTCTAACAGTAGCGTATAAATTTTATAACAAATTCCTTTTCAAACTATGGCGATCCCCTTCGCTACAGGCGGGACTTTCCTGATGAGTTACATAAAGCGTTAACTATTTCTTTCTATTCCTTTAAATTTCAAGCTTTACCAGTAGCATACCAAGGTCTTTGTTTACGTTATAAAAGTACCACGATTCGCCTATTAGTACCCTTAGTATTTTGGACTGGAACCTATGCATTTTCTCAATATTAGTTGTACAGGTCGTACCGCACAGTATAAGCTTTTACTGGAAAGTCCTCAGTGATAAATTCGAATCGTTTCATAGTAAACCGTCAGTTAGACAGATGTGATTTTTTTCCTTTTATTTAAATTCATAAATTTAAAACATGAAATTGATTTTAATTAATAACCGATTGCTCATGTAAACATAATTATTTGTTAAAATTTGTGGAGAATTCGCAATTTGAAAACAAAAAAATTATTAAAATTTATTTTAAATTTTAAAATAATGCGGTGTACTACTCCTTTATAAAAAGAAAGAAAAAAATCAATTTAATGGCGAGTGTGTAGAACCTTACCATAACCTTAGGAATCGCAATATATTCTCGCCGCCGTTACAAAATTTCGAATCTAAATTCTATATGTTTTTAGATGAAATAGGTAGCTGTTTACAGTGCCAAAATTACTTGTCATTATAGTATAAGTCGCCTAAACCTTTTCATGCCGAGTATGCGTTTGTTTTTGAACAATTTGTAGGGGCTTCTTGGTACCCCTTTTATACGCCTTGAATACCTGATGTTTAATTTATATTTGATTTTTATAATTTACAATATTATCATGTTTCTATTCCATTTATTTAAAATCGTAGCGAAAATTATTATTGATTATAATAAAGTTATAATTTTCAAAGTAATATTACATAAAATGAACGTCCACGATGATGGCAACAATTTTCATAGACGAGCAGCATCCCGGAGTCAATTTTTACTGTTACATATCAAACATAATAATTAAACTACACCACTAAGACCTGTGTTATTTGGCTTTATAAATTAAAATTTAGTGAAGTTAGATTGCTTATTACAGGCTTACTTAATACATTCGTTTAACAAAATGTAATAACTATATCTGTAAAAGACAACATGCTTGGATTTAACATATAAACATCACTAAATAACTAAATGGATTAAGCTCGTCAATCTGATCATGTCCGCATATATAGATATATTTTCATAGGCTTGTCCCTTCTTTTGCACGGACTTACATAATTTGGATCAAAGCTGTACAATTATTTAATGTTCTTAAAAGTTGTAAAAATTCATTCAATGCCAATAATTTCGAGTTCGCTATTAGATTTTTATTTAATTTCTCATAATTTTTTTTTATTGGAAGCTTCTTATCAAATAACTGCAATGAAAGCAAAAAATCTAGTTGTAACTCTAATTGTATTTAGCGATTTACATCATAGGCGAACTAGAATTATGCAAATTCATTGCCATAAAAATCAGAACTGTTCAGTACAAATTTTGTATATAACTAACGTATATATTTTAACGCTACGATCGGGTGAACGAGTATTTGTTACTGCTATTCTGATCAAGATAAATTTTTTTAAACATTAGTACATTTATAGCTGAATATTTAGAGCATTCAAATTTGAACGAAAAAACAGGTGGTAATTCTGTGGAGATTTGTTTTAAGCTTCCTCAAGTGCTTTCAGTTTGATACTCACTTTGTAAAATACAAAAGTCAGATTTTTTCTGTGTAAATGATGAATTAAAATGTTTTAATAATTTTTAATGCTTTTATCTCTTTTCATTATAGGGGAATTATCCATTATTATGAGGGAAAATTTTATAAATATATTTTCCATGTGAATAAGTAAACAAAATGAAAGTTCCAACCCAGTTCCAAACCGTTTAAGGGAAATCTTTGTTCACAATACAAATATTTTTTATAAGAAAAATCAGATATATGTTTTATTTTCAGCACTTCCAATTTTTTCGATTCTAAATATAAATATAAATAAATATATTACCTATGACAATATTGAAATTTCAATATATCAGCTAGTTGATAAACTATACAAGTCAATGTTTGTGTTGTTTATATCATATTTTTGCTTCAGTCTCCTGTCATTCTTTTCACCTTGATTCCGTTTCACGGTGGCCAGTTGTTGGTTGAGATGGGTTGTTGGTTGGTTGAGATCTGCGATTCCGCTCCACGTGTGCACGTTGCTTGGGAATGTGGATTTGTTGTTGTTTTCATTTTGTTCCTTATAGGGAGGTATTAACATCAGCTTCAGTGACGTTTTCCTTTTCAGTCATAACATCCACAACTCGTACACGATGGTCCGATCCTAGATGTAACTTGGCGACTTTGTCTAATCTCCACTCTTTGGGTGATAGGTTGTCCTCTTTAATGACGACAAGGTCTCCATTTTTTCCATGTTGTGTTTGTGAAGTTCTGATAAGTATTTCTATCGTTTTCATCGTTTCTGGAGGAGAGAGAAGATAGCTGCCGACTAAAAAGTGACCTAGAATTAATGGTTCCTAATGAGAATATCGATTTGTTGTGGGGCTGAAAAGTCGTAAATTGAGGCATGACTGAACTCACCATAGCAGCGTTGATGTACGTATTTCGGTAAAGTGTTACTATAAGCTTAGGCGATAAAGGCTTTAAATTCTGTTCGTAGAGGTCAGGAAGGTCCGACAAAGTTTTTTCTGTTGTCGGAGTAGATATTTTTTTGGCATGCTGATTTCTTAGAAATCTGACACAGGTTGCTAAGAATGATTGTGTGCTTAGGTCTGAGGTAGCTTTTATGTGAATTACCTTAGTTACATAACATACAAACAAGACATATCGCTTAGACACCTGACAATCTCTTCCCTTAAAAGTGCTGATGTCGAAAGGCTCAGTGAAATCGATACCACTATTGGAATATGTCTTGAGTATGTGGTACGTTCTTCTGGAAGTACACCAATAAGCTGCGTTTGCGAGCAATATCTGTAGATCGTGCAGATTTTCCAATTGTGAATTTTTGACTTAATCATGTTTTACATCCGCGGTATCCAATATTTCGTTCAGATTAAGCGTAGCATAAGTTGATTTTCTCCGTGCAGAGACACATTGGACTGCTAATATCTATTACCATAATCGTATGAACTTGTATCTTTTTTTCTTCTAACTCGGTAATGTAGTCTTTTTCTTGTGTGGGTAATTTTGAATTTTCTTCTTGGAACCGAGAAGGATCCTGCCACCACAACGAATTGGTAATTAATTCTTGTGCGCTAATGCATCTACGTGCTAAATATAAAGGATTCGATGCTGAATAGAGATGTGGGTAAGTATGACTTACGACTCTTTCTAAAATTTTTGTTAAAGAGGGCAATAGCCGAATCAGTCCATAACTATGTAATTATCTGACGTAAATTAAGGCTCGTAAAGATTGAATCAACAAAGTCCGCTAATAAAACAGTTCCAAAGAGTTCTAATCTTAGTAACGAAATAGTTTTCATTGGTCTACTTGTCACTTCGGAATCAGGAGATTGACATATATATTCTCTTTTTTCTTAACGCAGAAGGAGATAGGCATCGCATAAGCCATGCTAATTTTCTATAAAATTTTTCCAATGATCTGACATTTTTACGGAGACTACTTCGTCCTAACCAGACTACTTCGCGAACCATCCTATTGAATCAAATAATTTTGCAATAGGAAATACCACTGCACATTTTACTGTACTCTAAATTTATTACATTCATGTTAGATTTGCAATAATTACCAAAGCAAAGTCGTACAGGCCTTAGAAACTAATCCATTCTAATATATATGTATGCGGCAATCGTATTGAAATTTTGGCTGTAGCTAATTTATGTTTTATTGGAAAAAAATTATGTCCATAAAAAATAGTTTACTCTCAGAAATTATGGTTAAAAAACATAAATAAATTTAAATTCAGTTAAATTGGTATTTAAAGAAGGATTAATTAAATCAAATTAGTACAAAAAAAATATTTCAATGTTTACATCTCAAGAGGATAGAAACTTTGAGTATAAGCCGTTACAAAATTCTTTTTCGGCCAAACATTTTCAAAGACAATTAGTGAAGTATATACGCCTTCTTAAATTTATATTTTTTGTAGTTGCTGAAGCAGCAAACTAAAATGAATTCAAACTCCACTTTGCTGTACATATGGTACCATCAGTCGAGCAGTTTATGACTCGTCAAAATGAAATACTAATGATTTCAATACTCCAAAATTTAATTTTAGTTATGAAAGAAACATATCGTCATTTAAAATTGACGCTTCTGTTGATACATTTGAGATTCTTTTAAACAGCTCGTTCTGGCCCCCAGGAGCTGTTGTATGTGAATTTGAACATAGGGTTATTAAGAAAATTGATAAAAATATTGCTCGAATTCCACGACCAAACGAGGGACCAAAAAACTAATAAGTAATCTTTCGCTGCGTATTTATTATCAAAATGTTAGAGGCCTGAATACCAAGTTTACTGATCTTTATTTAAGCAGTCTTCATTGCAGCTTCAACGTAATTTCATTTACAGAAACGTGGCTAAACCCTCACGTTTTTGATAATGAGATTTTATCCAGCGAGTATCAAATCTATAGAAGTGATCGCTTCAACAGAATCGGAGGGGGAGTTCTCTTTGCGGTTCATTCGTCTTTACCCTCAGAAGAAGTTTGTACTTCTCGCATAGATTCCATTGAAGTTAAATACATCCGTGTTCGTACTGGTAAGAACTTCATTTATATATATATTTCGACCATGTTTTACAGAGTTCTTAGAGAAAATGTCTGAGCTTTGCGTTAACCAAATTAATTTAGTACCAAATAAATTTCATAAAATCCTGGATTTAGTGTATGTTGACTATATATCAAAATTTTCTGTGACTCGGTGCGATCCTTTTGTTCTACCAGAGGATACCTATCACCCTTTTTTGGTTATAACCTTTGAAGTCATGGACAGCCTACGGGTTGATAACGCGGCATCTCTATATGGTTTTAGTTCTTGCTTTAATTTTGCCAAAGCTAACTTAAAAAAGTTAAATCGGGAACTATCCACATTGATTTGGCCTGTCTATAAAGGTAAGATCGAAGAAAGTGTTCCTCGTTGTAATAATACAATTGTAAAATTGTTTTAAAAATTTGGACCAAAACATGCTTGTGCTTTAACTAAATGTACCAATTTATGGTTTACAAAAGATTTAAATTTGTTAAAAAACACAAAATCTCGCGCCCTTAAACAGTATAAAACAACAAGCTTGCCTACAGACTATGTAAAATACTCAAAGCTACGTCGTAATTACTTTAAACTTAGCAAAATATGTTACAACAACTACTTAAATAAGATTAAAAGGAGCATTGTACGCAATCCTAAGATGTTTTATGACTTCGTTAACTCCAAAGGCAGAATCTCTTTGTTTCCATCCGCCATGACATATAAATCCACTACATCAAGTGATTTTCTTCATATCTCTAATATGTTTGAACAATTTTTCAGATCTAATTACTCTATCAATTCAACTGGAAATAAATTTGTCCGTCAAGAGAATTTTTATCCTCAAAGCTCAATTAACACCCCAATTGTTTCTTCCGAAGATGTGTTATGCCAGTTAAAGGCTTTAAAGAGCTCTTTCAGTTACGGCCCTGACATGATTCCAACAAGCTTTCTTAAATATTGTGCTGAAATTTTGTACCGGCCTTTGACAAACCTCTTTAATGTATCCCTAAAACAAGGCACATACCCTTTGACATGGAAAAAGTCTTTTATAATACCCTTGCATAAGAATGGTAGTAGATCTTCGATTGAAAATTATAGAGGGATAGCAAAGATATCTGCTCTACCTAAACTTTTTGAAGCCATAATTACTGCTCAATTAACTTTTTCCATATTTCCTTTAATTTGCAGTTCCCAGCATGGATTTTGCAATGGGAAATGGCTATTACTAATTTGCTGGAATTCGTTACTCACGTTTCAAATGGATTTAGAGAAAACAAGGATACTGATGTTATATATACTGACTTCAGTAAAGCATTCGACAGAGTAAATCATACAATACTTATTAAAAAGCTAGATATTCTTGGATTTCAACCAAGCCTTCTCCAATGGATATATTCCTATCTCTGTAACAGGACTCAAAGAGTATGATTTAATGATACCTTTTCTGACATAATTGATGTAACATCTGGTGTTCCGCAAGGTATCCACCTGGGGCTGCTTTTGTTCTTGTTATTTATTAACGATTTGTCTTCAGTTATAAAATATTCAAAGATTTTATTATATGCCGATGATGTAAAGCTTTTCCAATCTTATACCTCAATTGATGAAAGATATTTATTACAAACCGATTTGAACAATTTAGTAGCTTGGTGTAATAACAATGATATGCCTCTTAACCTTAATAAATGGTTTTACCATGTTATTTACACGAAAATATGTTCAACCACCATATTACACAGTAAACAACTATAGTCTAGAGCAAGTATGTAATTTTGTTGATTTGGGTGTAACAATGGATACCAAGCTCAACTTTAATTTTCATATTAATACAACTGTGTTGAAAGCTAAAGGTGTCCTTGCCTTTGTAAAGCGGTTGTCTAAAGAATACAGAGACCCTTATCTTTCGAAAATACTTTTTACGTCATTAGTAAGACCCATATTGGGGTATGGTTCGGTTGTGTGGAGCCCTAATTATAAAATCCATTCTGATAAAATTTAGTCCGTTCAAAAACAGTATCTGTTGTTTGCTTTGCGTCATTTGCACTGGGATTGCCGCCAAAATCTTCCTCCGTATACTATAATATATATAAATTTACACACACTTTCTAGCCGTAGAGAAATGTTAGGAATAATGTTTTGGGCCAAGCTTCTAAATGGACTGATTTGCAGTTCATTTCTCTTAGGTGAAGTAAATTTTAATGCCCCCTTCCGGTTATCCTGACAATTTAGATCAATATTCCTAAAATCTTGTAAAACAAACTTTGAACTACTTATATATGAACTGTTTCGCCGTTTATGTCAGGATTTCAATTGTTATTCCAGCATATTCGATATGACAGACTCACTTTTCGTAACAAAAAATGCTATACTAACTTCTCTTAACAAGTAGCTCACTAATTTTCTATTGTAGTATAAATAATCTTTTATTTCAGCTGATGAATTTGTTTTCTGTAGCTGAGCGGTTTTAAATCTCGACGCTTAACAAACTCTTGCTTTATTGACTCGGCATATTCCGTACGTTATGCGTATGGCGCCCCTCGTGTCGGTTGGGCGGGAGGAGGGTAACCGTTGGGATTAATTAATTAATTAACACCATTATATCCTTCGGAAGTATTTTTACCTTCAATATGGATAGTATATTCATGGCCTGGAATTTTTTTGTTCTAAGACCAATAGAAATATACATATTAAAGATATTTGGTATAAATAGTGACAAATTTTATTTAAAAAAAAAATATTATAATAATAATTGGCTGATACAACTCCTTGTCATTTATTTCATAAATCTTGTACAGATAACTAAATAGTCAAATCAGACGTGGTATTGCATTTAATTTTTATTAGAGTTTGGTTAATGTCTGAGAATGGACACATTGCGGCCGATGTTTCCTATTCAGGGTTACCATTTTGCGTGTAGGCGGTATTGCACGCCAAGCGAAGGTATATTGGTTTTTATTTATGAGTTATGGTTTTTAAATAAAAATTTTAATAGCGGCAATTATCTTTAAAAAATTCATTTTAAGCTTTCTTAACTCTATTTTTGTACCTTTCATCTACATGAAGGATGTAGGTATCAGAAAGTGAAGGTATAGATCCATCAACATTTATACCGATCGGATCAGATTGACGAGCTAGGTTAATTTTGCCATTTCCGTCTGTCCGTTTGTTTGAACCCAAACTATTCCCTAAGTTTTGGAAATATTTCAAACCTAGTAGGCAGAGCGTACATTTGCCGGAACCGCCCAGATCGAACATGTCTGTCAGAAAAGCATATAAACTAATAACATTGATATTGACATCCAAAACTGAATACTATGTCAATAAGCCCCATATAAACGATTTAATCCAAAATTTTAAAACAACAAATTAGATATTTTCATAAAAGGTATAAAGCTATCGGCATGTCTGAAGACAGAAATATTTTCTTGTTGAATATCTCATTTGCTTAGGTTAGTTTAACATTAAAAATGTGAAATGGTAGCAACTCTTTTCAAAATATTTTTCATTTTAAGCTTTCTGCAGGTTGATACACATATTGTAATAATCCAAATGTCTGATATATATATATATATATATATATTCTCTATTTTATATAATAAAGATCCTAACGATTTATTTTTATTTATTTTTGCCCATCTCTCAGTTAAAAAAAGGTAATAATAATAAATAAATTGATCGACTCTCCACAGCTTTATTTACGTTTGGTTAAGTCTTTTTTACAGAACAAATCCCAGTAATTAACAATAACAAATTATCATTAAATATTAAATATTTAATCGCTTTTCAAATCACCGCATAGTTTGCTTGAAAGAAAAATCCGAAAATCCGAATAAAACATAAAATGTAAGTATATACATGCCAATGTAAGTGCCGATAGCTTCATACATTCTACTTCTTTGCGTAAATATACAAATATCAATATGTACGTGTACGAAAATTTTAATATTTCATATAGAAAAATGGTAAAAAATTATGAATAATCGTGATAATTAAATATCAAATTTATTGCTGTGAAAAATCAGCGTAATCAAATATTGGAGTTTTTTTTGTAATCAATAATCGCCACATAAAAAAATATTATATTTATTATTATAAAAGCAGCGTGTTAACATTGTGCTGAGCAATTCTTTTGGCGACCAAAAAGCCACAAAAATATGGTTGTGTATGTTTGTCTACATGAGTATGTATAGACGTTTGACTTCAATAAATAAACAAAAGTATTAAAATTTTAAATGGCAGTCAATTAAGCCGCAATAAAATAATTTGCGTCATTAATATGTGTGTGAAAGCATTCAACTGTTTTCATGTACGGACGTACATACATACAATTCTACTTGGCAATATGTGAATGCGAGTGTGGGAGTGATGTACATTTCATGTGCATGCCAATTTGCAACGTGCCACGTGCAAACTGCGGCGACGCCACGAGCGTGCAACCGTCAAACCGCAGCCGCCATCGCACAAGTGATCGGTGATAATCAACACATTTATATACAGATCCAGATATATATATATGGACATACAGATATATATACATATACATTACACATTCAAGTGCAAATACTCTCGCAGATAATCGGAAATTTTATTTATTGGCAATACATGTGAAATATGTTAAAACGTTTCCATATCAATTTCACGTATGCTAACAATTAAACAACAACAATTTTCCGCTTTAATGTCGTACCAAAATCAGTTTGTAGTTGTTTTTATATTCCATGCTCATGTGAGTTGAATTTTAATAAATTATTTACTGAAAAAATATTATTATTTTTTATTTGTGTTTTGTTTGCTCTTAGTAATAATGCTTTTTTGACTATTCATTACACTTCATATACATGTATAATGCAATGGAATTTCGTGCAAATATGTAATTATACAAAAACACACAATCGAAATATTCATTGAGTACAAATTCAATAACTCAATATGATAGCATTTTTGTGATTTTTTAAATTTAAGTACGAGGCTATTTCAAAAATATTACAACAAGTCAACAAATTTAAAAATATTACAACAAAAAATTCAGTTAATCAATGAATCAGCAATTTCTCTGACATATTTTAATATTAACCACGAATTAGCAAGAAAAGAAAAGGTAATTACAATAAAATAAAGTAAATCTAAATAAAATAAATATAAATAAAATAAAATGAAAATGAAATAAGATTTATTGATAAAGAAAAAATAACAAATTAGAAAAAAAAATAAAACAAAATAAAATTTAATAAATAATATAATAATAATATGAAATTGAATAAAATAAAATTATGTTAAATAAAGAAAACAATGTAAAATAGAATAAAATAAAACATTATAACAAAAATATATTAGATTAAAAAAAAAAAATAAAGGGAAAAATATTGAAATTCAATAAAATAAGATATAATTTAATAAACTAAAATAAATAAAATAAAATAAACCAAATGTAATACAACAAATTGAAATAACTTACAATAAAATAATAAAGTTAAAATAAAATAAACAATAATAAAATAAATAAAATAATATAATAAAATAAAATTTAAAAAAATTGAATAAGTTAAATATATAATTTAAACAAATACAAAAAAACATTATATTATATAAATTTAAATAAATTAAAAAAATAAAATAATATAATATAAAATAAAATAAAATATAATAAACTAAAATTAAATTAAAATGAAAATTAAATAAAAATAAAATAAAAATAAAAAAGTGGGGCTGAGGAGCATATTATTTCATGCCAGAAATACAATCGGAGGTGTGGGCTTTCCCTGCCGAGATACGATCGTAGTTAGAAGAATTAATGTTCATTTTTTAAATAAATTTTCTCTAATTTTTGTAGGTTGGATTGTTTTCCAACTCACATCAGTTACACTTGCATATACTTTGAACTATGTATTTATAGGAAAAACATCTAGATGCGAACCATAAATAAGAGTGGATATATGAGAAAATATAACATGTAAAATATAACATTACTTATTAATAATCAAAGCAGGCCTTTTATCACTCATTGTGTACTTTTCTAATGGCAATGCAAATTAAAAAAAAAAAATATTTTCGTTATTTAAACTTCCGTTCCCTTTGTGGTTTCACAAAGATATTTTTATGACCACTGTGATATATTAGCAATACTCCATATATTGTATTATAAGAATTGTTTCACCGGACACGAATCAGATTTACAAAATAGTTAGTGAAAAGCTTCTTATCAGTCGTTTGAAAATCGGATCACGCGAGCCAAAATATAATCATATTTAAATCTTAAAAAATCGTTTTTATTTAAAACTTAATTTAATTAAGAGCAAATCGAACCAAAAATATAGGCTTTAAGATCCATTTCCTAGAGGAAAGCGTGTTTCCGTATATTAATTTGATCAAAAACATAATCATAATGTTTATAATTTACTATAAGTATTTTTTTAACATTTATAATAAGTAATAGGTGAAACACATTCCAAGTGATATGTGCGCACACACCGTTCTATGGTCTACGACTAGCAGAAATATTTTTAAATCGTCACAACACACTTGAAAGAGTTACAAATTTCAAAGTTTGTTTCGAATACTCACAATAAAAAGATGCTAAAGTGAAACTCGATAGGTAGGAATGGGCTATTGATAGCCACTCTCATCAACTTGACTAAAAGTAAAACCCTAAACACATACATATTTACGGCTATGGAATGTAGGCAGGTTAATAAGTTGTAAAGGACTAATATATGGTAGGATATTCACATTCGAGTTGGTAAAATATTTTAAAATAATATAAAATATTCAGAATTAACAAACTTGAAAAACATGAAAATTTATTTTTCTAATAATGAATTAATCAATTAATTAATTGAATTTGGAAAATATTCTTGCTCCCGATGAATGTTATTACAACATTAAAAATATCCAACAAACTATATAAGTGTTTCTTTTATTGAAGAAGAGGTTTACAAAAGTGGGAATACTTATCGCTTCAATTTCAGAAATGAATGAAATAAACTTTCTTATAAATAATTTAGCTAAATAATAAATACCATTGGAATTTCAAAGCAAGTAACGAAAAAATTTAATTTTTTTTATCAGTCTGTATTGTGTAAACTTGGTTTCTTACGAAAAGGCTGCAGGTAACCTTTGGATTATTTCCAGAATGAATCACATCTGGACAGAAGTGTATGTATTATCGAAACATTTATTGCAATGGCGATATCTACGCCTGTACTCTGGTATTATATATTAGCACCAATATAATTTTTAATCTACAACGTTTTTTATTTATTAAATATAAATATATTAAAAATAAAAGTTATTATGGTTCGGTTTACTTAAAATTTGACACATACATATGCACATAGTTTCTTGCCTATATTAATATGAAGAATGCTTTTTATTCCTAGAAATGGATCTCAAAAATCGTTTTGACGGTTGGATAAGTAGAAATTTTTTCTTTCAGACAAATGGACTTGGCCGATCAAATCGGATATTTATTGTGTTTGTGGTTCGTTCTGCTTGAGCTTCTGTATACATTTCTTTTCTCGATTAGAAATGGATCAGGAACCAGTTTCGATTTGCTTGAAATAGATAAACATTAATAGTACTTTTCTTTCAAAGTAGTGGATCAGTAGCAGATCGAAGAAAATTTATATGATTTGGGAACAAGTATAGTACGTGTTTGCTGCGCTATGTTATCATATTACGGCTGCAGTGAGTGTAATACGCAGAACCTTTCGATATAAATAATAGGTGGTGCTGCGCTCGAGTAATGAAGTTTCCTTTTTTATGATAATTTTATTTTTAATAGAATTAAACAAAAATTACATTTTTGTTTTTATAGAAGGTTATTTATTTGAACAATGCCTCTTATTAAACGATGAAGTCTAATTTGTACAATAATTAGTCAGAATGTCCGTGATTTCAAGTGGAACATGCAAAAAAAAAATTAAATGATATGAGACATATTTCGTACTATCAGTGTACATTGCTTACTCGCGTTTTGGCAAATATTTTTTGTTCTTTGTTTTTGCGCCAATAACTAATTGAAAAACATTGTTTACCATACTAATTTCAATTTCTTTCAAATAATTCGAATTTCATCTATCTATGCTTTATTATAGAGTTAATAATTTAAGTACAATTTTAATTTACTCACATATTTACCATCGTAGTAACCTAGTAGTCAGCAGTGAAAATTGTCTTTGCGATTATAAAATGTCATTCATAATGTACCTCATTCTGGTTAATTCTTTTAATATGAGTGGAACTTTATCATTCAAATTAAGTCACTTCCATAAAAAATTATTTAAAAAAAATATAATTACAAGCCATTATTACAAAATAAATTATTAGATTGTATTTAAGTATTTTCAGTTAAATAAATTTTAATTTTATAATTACATTTTATAAAATAAAAGTAGTAAATAAATCATACTGACCATGGACAAAATGTTAAGCATAGGAATTATATTATATATATTGAAAATATTTTTAAATTAAGCAAACGGAAATCACAATAGAATAAATTGAGGCCCTGTTTCCTATAAAAATTTAAAAACCAAAACTTCTTGTTTAAAATTTATAACATATTCTATGGTCCTTTTGATCGGAATTACCTTTAACAAATAAACTGATCAGCAGAATAATGATAACCATTTTTTCACATCTGCTGATCGTACTCGAGGTGCAGAAGTTAGTTGTGCTATGATTTGAAAACAGTTTCATTGTTAATGTTTAGGTTTCACTTTAAAATTTGTATATTTCCTCTGATCATTTCAGTAAAATATTTGTTAGTTTAATATTGCCTTGAATATTATTTTTGAGATTCTTGTTTACTATCTGTTTTCAATATTACACTTATACCTGATTTGTTTTCAAAAATTCTGTTAAGTACTCGTTGTAAATATTTTTTAAGTTTTCCAAGCATTTTCAAAATTTGCTTCGGTTTTGAATTTGCAAGTGTTTTTCATTACAGGAATTATATATTGGCTTTTAATTACTTTCTTTTCATATTTTTTTTTTTTTTTGGTAACTTCAGACAAATTAGTATTAAAAACAAAATTAATGACAGTTATTAAAATCTCACAAACTTCCAATATGATATGTCACTCGCGTTCGTCTTTCACGCATCCAATTTACAGCAGCGACAAAAAGAAACTGAAGCCACGGCATCCTAATCCAACTCGCATTGGCCCAGCAGCAAAGACTGGACCAATTCGAATGCTGCACGATGAGCTGGTTTGCATTTCGGCTTGCAACTCGGCTCATACGCACTGTCGAACAAGAGCAAAAACGTTAAACTTGGAGCGCCTAACAAACGACCAAAAGCGAACAATAATATTCGAATTTCGAAATGTGTGGAAGATAATCTGGGCAGTCGAGTTTGGTGCTCGAATGCAATCCACCACGTGTTGGTTGGCAAACAGCTTGTTTGGCACATGGTGGATTCTATTTTTTCTGCTAATTTGCAATAGGGCAGCAAAAATGTAATTTTAAATGCAAACACAAGTAGAGCACATGCGCAATGCCTTAATGAAGGAGGAGTATACGTGGCTGTTTTGACAAATGGTATGACAACTGATACAGGCTGTGGTGGCATTTGGTGGCTTATGTTTGAATTCAGATAGTGACGGGATGATTGGGCATGGGGGAAGGGGAATGCTCTAACTTCTAAGGCACAATGTAGGTATATTCATTTTGTGGTTGTGGTTGTAATGCTGGCCATGCGGCTCTAGTGTGGGTGGCAACATTGCAATACCTTTCATACGTGTGGGAATATATATGTATATGCGGATGGATGCAAGAAGGATTGCGGTTAAGAGAATGTAGATTTGTATGCGGCATATATTCTAGCTGCTGACGGGTTTGCTCATATCAAATGCACGATGATGGTTTTAGTGGTTGAAAAATGGCTAGGAAAGTAGGTCCCAACGTTGATGCGTTGGATAATGCTGTGCGATCACGAAGCAAAAAAACAAAAAACATTTGAATATTTGCTACATGAAAGAGTGTAATTAAACATTTTGCTTTTGCAAAACTCCACTTTGACTATAGTGCGCATATTTAACGAATATTATATACGCATATATGTATGTGTACTCGCATTGGCCCAGCAGCAAAGACTGTCTATAATCTGATTAAAGATGTATTAATCGAGTTTGAACAATATTTTATGATGTTCACTCTTCGATCAATAAATTTGCTTATTTTTGAAATAAACCTTTCAATAAAAAATTAAAATAAGTGAATTTTTGTTTTGCTTATAAATCTACATATATGCATATGTATATATAAATCAATGCAAATTTTGATGAACGCCTATAACTTGAGAACCACCGATATTACGAGAAGGTTAATGTGAAGTTTTCATGAGATTGGCGCAGCCGTTCCAGCGATATGGCCGTAAAAATTGGTCGCTACCCATACAAAATAAGTGCAACAACAACATATAAAGCGTGTTTTTTATAGAGGTATAGAACTTTAAGTTGGCATTACTTTTCAAGATGGCGACCGATTTAACAGCTGTCAAGTGATTTATTCTCAGTTTGGTTTGGCAATTCATCATGACTAGACTCACGCCTGAACAACGCTTGCAAACAGTGCAATTTTATTTCGAAAATAATGGTTCTGTGCGGAAAACGTATCGCGCACTACGTCCATTTTATTTTTTTTTAGCGATGAAGCGCACTTCTGGTTGAATGGCTACGTCAGCAAACAAAACTGCCGCATTTGGAGTGAAGGTAATCCTCAAGTGTATGTTGAAACACCGTTACATCCAGAAATACTGACTATTTGGTGCGCTGGGCTGGTGGAATCATTGGTCCGTACTTTTTCAAAAACGATGGTGACCAGAACGTTACAGTCAATGGTGATCGGTATAGAGCCATGATTACTAACTTTTTCATTCCTGAATTGAATAACCATGATGTCCAGGAGATGTGGTTTCAACAAGACGGCGCAACATGTCACACAGCTCGTGCCACAATAGATTTATTGAAAGACACGTTTGGTGACCGCCTAATTTCAGGTTTTGGACCTGTGAATTGGCCCCCAAGATCTTGTGATTTAACACCGCTAGACTACTTTCTGTGGGGCTATGTAAAGTCATTGGTCATATACGGCCACAAATGTTGGAAAAAGTCATCGAAAATTGGACGTCAAGATTGGACTACATCCGCGCCAGCTGTGGCGGTCATATGCCAGAAATCAAATTTAAAATGTAATACCACGAGATTATCTTTCGGATAAATAAAATTCATGTCAATCGAATAATCCATCGTTGTTTCATTGCAACTTAAAGTTCTATACCTCTATAAAAAACACCCTTTACATACATGTAAAATTCGAAAATGCGCGTACATTACGTTGTATGTAGTGTTGAAAGAGAGAAAGACCGAAAAAATTAAAAAGAAAAAAAATTTAAAAAAAAAATTTTTCAATTAATAGGAAAAAATTTGAAGAATAATCTAAATCAATTTTTTGCGTTTCCTTTTCCAAAAAAATCGAAAATTCAAATTTTCCGTTAGTTTTTCTTGATTTTTTTATAGGTGTAGCAAATCACGCTGGGCTCCGCTAAGAGTCTATAAATTTATGTGCAACCGCAAATAATTCGATTCGAATAATTTTTCAATGATACTGTTTTCGCATCGCGCAAATTGTTCACATTAGATTTTTGTAGATTTCGAAAATCAGAATTTATGACAAGAACTTTCCGAAAACCAGAAGTTTGTTAAGGAGAATTTCTAATTTTAGATTTACCTACATCATCCGTGCTTCTGGTTTTGTTTTTTATCATCAACGATTTCGTTCTTTACTTTCCTTAACCCTTCCTTGAAAATGAAAATGATATAGTGAAAATCCACATTCCGGCAGCCCCGGCAGTAGGGGCTATCCGGATCAGAGACGAGGAGGATCAATGCGCCACAGTACAAAGCTATAGAATTATCAACTTCAAAGAATTATGCAGCTCCTCCAAAGTAATATGCACCACTCCAAGGCAGCGTCTGCTTATGTCTTTCTACACCTCGATGAAAAAGCAAAGGACTTCATTTTAACCCTGTACATTAAGTAATAATTCCTGTAGATTAACCTCTGATGCATACTATACAATATCACTTCGGCTAGGATTAGAGCATGTGTTCAGATCAAAAATAAGTTTTATTATTTTCTTTATCGACATGATAACGGAAGAGAGAAGTATCTATATAATCTCGTCAACATTACCACTATATCGGCTGATAGAACCTGCAAACGATGCGAACCATAAAATAATTCAATTTTTTAATTGGAGACGATACTTACTCTCACCACAAAACCTGGTGGTAGATAATATCCCTACTTTATTAAATTTTCACACTCTATTTCATTCTCATTAACGATCTAGCTATATGTAACCTGCCCTTGTGATTTCTGAAAGTAGGGAGGTCATAGACATTGAACAGGCTTCAAATTCAATTTCGAATTAGATCCGTTATTGTCATGTTTGTAATGACTCCTCTTTCTCAGACCACTTATAAGTACATATCTTTTGTTCTCAAAATGAGATCATCGCCAATCTATGCGTACAGGAATAGAAAAAGACCGACTGGACGGTTTTTATCTAACTTTTTAGCACTAACAACATCTTTTCTTAAAGTCCAGCGATAAGCCCAGCTTATCGAATAATTACGACGATGAAGCGATCCTATTTAATACAAGGCCTGTTTTTCTCGGTGAGCTTGACTCTTTTGTTTAATACAGGCCTTGCTTTTGAGGCGTCCTGCTCTCTATACATCACAAAATGGAAGAAAATATCTAAATGTTGGAGTACTGAAATCTCTGAACGTAGGAAGACGAGCAGAAGACTATTGAATGTACACATAAGAACCGGTTCGTAGAAATCCTACAAAGATTGCCTAAAAACCTTCAAAAAAGCTGTGATAAAGGCACCAAGAGAATGCTAGAAAACTTTTTGCGGTAACATAGATGGACACTCGGAGAGAAATAATGGTCCTTTCCACGATCCCTGCTAATCCTGGCTTTAACCACAATCCAGACGGTGATTGGACCACACCTTGCACATAAATGCTGAATATCCTAATGACAACCCACTTTCCAGCGTGTTCTGAAATTCTTATAGGACCCCGACATATAGCAAATCGGTACCTAACGGGTATCAGCAATATCGTCTGCCGTAATCGTAGAATCTCTAGAACTGGATGCCATCTTTCCAGCTACACCACAGATGACGAAAGACCTCTTGTCTCCCCTATTATGTAAAATCTACAGTATCTGACTACGCGAAGGATACATTCCTCGGCGATGGACCTAGGCAAAAGTAATATTTATTTCCAAGGGAGGAAAGTCAAATTATTTGAACCCAGCCTCATTTCGTTTCCACCGTGCAGCCTGTTGGGAAAACAACAAGCTTACTATAAGGGTAAATCCGTCGACACATCCCTATATGATGTAATTGGTTGTACTGAAAAAGGGCTTGCCTCTGAACACAGGTAGCGCTTATAACAATGTACTCCCAGAGACAGTAATAAGTGCTTGGCAGAAAATGTATCTTGAACAGTCCATAGTGAAAATGGTGGGGTCTATCCTGAGAAATAGGACAATCTTGAACTAAGCTCCGCGTCGGCTACACCGCAAGAGTCACCCCTCAAGGAAGACTTTTCTCCCCACTGATATGGTGTATCATTTTGAATATGCTACCCATGAAACTGAGAAGCATTGAATTCAGTGACTGGAAACATCCCCAGACTCTAAGTGATCTACTACAAAGACGGCTAAACATAACAGGAAAATGATGTAATGATAACGAGCTGAAGATCACTGGAGCCTAAACCTCTGCAGAACAACCTCTCAATCGACAATCGCTTCTCCTGAGAGCAACGAATGGGAGAATTTAGATTTTCTAGATAATGGAACAATAGCAATATCAGGATAGGATGTGGAATCCACCCCATCCCTCTCACTTAACTTAAGCATGAGGCTACTCGACCACTGTAGCATCTTTCAAGCAGAACTCACTGCAATAACTAAAGCCGCCGAATAGCTGATTAAATCTAAGATCACCAACCAATCTATTGCTATATATATAGAGCATAGCTGCCATCAGATTTCCTCAAGGCAATCGCACCACGTCAAAAGCGATATTAAAATATAGAAAAGACTCTCGAAAGAATGCAGCACGACCGGCATCTGAGTGCCTGGACACAGAGATATACCGATGTTCTAAATGGTTCGTGCACTTAAGAACAACATCGGATCGTCATAGTGGTATCACAAGGGGCCAAAGTGGGCCATCAACTAAATATACTGCTCCGTTATTTTTATATTTTCTGTTTATTGGGAATCGACTAATTACAATAAATTATATCGAAATGTATAAGGAGTGCAGTTTTAGACTTAATTCACACATTGGCAAACATATTCAGTGGCGTCATTATGAACGTGGGCAAATGCGATTAACATAGTCAGTTTTGTTCTGTATTGAAATTTTTTCCTATGTTAAACAAATTTATTTGATAAAAAAATAATGTGTTTTATCACAATTTGAATATGAATGGGTTCGGCAGTGATCTTAAAAGCCACTAGGTGCTAATATAGCCTAATATTATACGGATTATTCTTTACAGCATTGTAAACTGTTTTTGTTCTAGGGGATTGTGGTGTTGTTGTTATTTCTTCCGATCATGTTGTTAAATATTCGTAGAAGAAGAACCATACAGCAAATGCCATCTTTTTACAATAATACATTTCGCCGAGGATCAAGCTGAAGTACAATATCACCTTCTTCAAACAAAAATGTCTGGAAGGGAATTCACACACTGTTAAATAAGAATCACCTCGAAATGAAATATTGTTAGCTCAAAGCTAGTGTTGAGGCGTGAGAACTCCGAAGAAAATTTCAGGAAAATGTTTGAAGCTGTCGTTGTGATTTGTTACGAATACATAACTCTAATTGGAAAAAAAAATTCCTCGAAGGTAGACCCAAGGATGTAATGTCTTGAGAAACACCATTGAAGATTAGTATCTACATCCCATACTTGATCAATTCATTACACATCAACATTATCGATTTTTGAACCATCGGATATCTTGGCAAATTTCATTTGTCTTTTTCCCCAAAGAATGACACATTTCGATAACTGCCTTGTAAAACCCCATTCTCCGATTTTGCAATATTTGTTCCCGGAAATATGAATAAATGAAGTTCAAATTTGGAGGGAACGTAACGCAGGTACAGATATCCACAATCTGCTTGAAACTCTAGACATTTGCCGAAAATACGCCTTCCCAATTTTTGGACTTATGATGGTTTTGACCGGTACCATGCCAGCAAACGAAGGATCTTGTCCACGGTTCAAACCTTACTTCTGGTCTACTTATGCAAGAAGATCGTTTGATTGGGGTTTTATAAATACCCATCGTATTATATTGAAAGATTTTTTCGACGCTTCTCGAAGAGCCTCAATATCATTATCAGTATTGAAAAAAGTGCCTTGACATGGAATAAAACCACGTTTAATTTTCTAAATAAGATTGAAATAAAATTATAATTATCTAAAGAAATTTTGAAAGACACGGCCCAACAAGGAAATTCTTAAAAGAAGAGCTGAATCGAGCTGCACTGTAGTATCGGGCAAGATTTATAGGAATTAAATGAGAGGCCGAAATGTTGAGTACGAAGAGTTTACCATTTTATGGGAATATTAAAGTAGTGGAAACCAATAAATTTACGGATTTTTGGCGGGCTTGATAAAATATAAGCATATGCTCCTGTACGGATTACAACCGGAAGAAGACACACCTAGCGATTGGAATCTAACTATACTCTGTCCAATCCATAAGTGGTTGTTGGCATTGTTTAGGTATGGGACTAATATCACCTTTAAGATACATATGTTGATAATAATAATAAAAAAATTATTATTAGGAAACACATTACCGGTGTTATGTAGCAGACTCTACCAAACGATGTTCTCTAGCAATGTCTATGTACTTATGTCAGCGGAATTATTCGTTTTTATATCAGCTCAATTTAGCATCATCCAGTTAATCGATTATATATACAAGTAGTAGTATATCGTTATATCGATTATATGTACTTGTAATAATTAGGTGTAAGCGAAATATAAATAAAGTAGTGAAGAGAGTTAAGGGGTTAGGTGGATTCAGAGGTTAAAAAAAATAATTTTCCCTATTTTTTAATACAGTCATATATTTTATTCAAACAATTTACCATATCAAAGATACATATTTTTTTGTGAAATTTTATTAAAAAACTCAGCCGTTGGTACCTCATCTTCCTTGACGTCTCAAAAGAAAATGCTCTTGCCGTGGATAGCATAACTCATTATTGGTTCATATAAACTCAAAAAACCAAAAATATTTCGTTAGTACATGGATAAATCTCGTTATTGGACGAAGGGACAAAAATTAAAAATTGAATTTTAGACAGACTTTGAACAAAAAAAAACACATTTTTGATAAAATTTTCGCCATGCATTGGCTTGAAAAAATTAATTGTAATAAAAAAAATCTTTCAGATAATGTTATTGCAAAGTTGTGTGCCAAATTTGAACAAAATCGCTTCATAGTTTTTCGAGACATCGTGTCCACCGACTTAAAAAATAGAGTTTTGAGAAAAACGCGTTTAAGGTTTCAAATTGACAGAGACATGGCCTGATGGTCGGAACGTCCAAAGGGTCTATCTCTTAGAATTTTACTCCAATCGATTTGAAATTTACAATGTACAATGTAATAAGACAAAGAAATCGATTTTTTTTTTAATTTTCAAACCCACCTAACCGCTATTAACTGATTTATATAGAATGAATATACAGAATGTATATCATATATATTTATTTATTTCCATAATAATCCTCAACTCCAAAACTTTGTGAAATTTATATATAATTGTACAATTTCGTTCTAAAAAAATTTGGGACATTTTAATAAGACAGATTTTGTGCATTAAGTAAAATGTGCAACAAATTCAGGTTATTAATTTAAGTACAAAGTTACAAAGATACAATTGCCAGTGATAAATCAATTAAGAGTTCTCGAAATGAGATACATAATTGTTGCGACGAAATAAGACGAAGACAAAACGTTAAAGAAGAAGCTATCATCAGGAATAAAGTGGATGTTAGTAGAAGTTTGTCAAACTGAAAGAAACAATTAGCATATAACGGCTGAAGCACATTACATACACATCCACGATTACACCGGTACATATATTGGTAAAGGAACATACATATGTTTATTTGATGTCATAACTCAGCATAGATGTCTACAGTAACGTAAAAAATGTCTTAATTCTTGAATTTAAAATTAATTACCAATAGTTATGTTTCACGAATCAAAATTATGCTACTATAGTTCATTTATGAAATGAACGTAAGATGATACCAAATAGAGAAAATATTTTTCATGATCTTAACATAGTGTTCCAATTGTAATGCTAGAAGAAGAGATATGAAACCACTTCTATTAAAAAATTTTAATGCCGATTTGCTCATATGCAGTGAGCATTACAACTGCTCAAGAATGGTACATAAAAGTTGAAGCAAACCGAACAAGCGGCAGGAAAACAGGCAAACAATGGAAAGGAAGTAATATCATTGTACTTATAGTTGTATGCTAACTGTAGGTGTTTTGCAATGATGCGAATGGATGTTTTAAACGACAACGACGAAGTTTGTTTCTAAACTCATGTTCAATTTACACACGAATATGTATGTTCTCATACAAGTTTCAACTATATACATATGTGCATTTCTAAATACGAGGGAAAGTCCGTAATCTTGTGAAGTGGTGAGGTTCGAATAGGAAAAGGGACGATAACTTTATATCACACTACTTGACATCCCTGGTGCAACTGACCACGGCTCTGGATAGCTCGTTGAGGCATTGTAAGAAAAATGGAATATCTAGCAGAGACGGTCTATCTGAAGAAGAAAACAGTTACTTGCATTATAGGTTTATCAGATACCACCGTTTCACGAATCCTAAATTATCAGTTGGGTCAGTGCAAGATGGCAACCACATCAGAAAAAGAATTGATGCATCTAAATCAAAGTATCGGAAGGTACTACGGTTTTTGATATTGTATGTGATCCCTTACTTCGGTTCACAAAAAATAATTCCATTAGACGTGTTACCCAGTGGTTTTTATCTATTTCAAAATTAAAAGAAGAATTAATATGAAATATAATAATATTAGGATTCGATTTATGCTCAGATTTTTTCCTAGGTTCAGATCTCCCCTCGTATTAAAAACTAAAAAATGCACATTTAGTCATACAATTGTTGTTTACAAGATATTCAGTAACGGATGAAAAATCGCAAGTGTTATAAGATAACATATGTTAAGTACAAATGCAAATTTTTCGAACGATTTTACCGACTTGTCAGGTGCCACTCTGTTCCATACTTGTGTATTTATATGTATAAAATAAGTATCCAATTATGAAATTAATAATTGTAGCAGTATGTACAGATTAAAGTGTGTTTTTCGTTTAATTTTTTTAAAACAAAAGGACATTTAGATTGATTTTTCTTTTTAATTTCGGAATCAAGGAAATTACAAATAACTTTATACAACAGATTGTCACTCTAAGAAGTTCCTTGTATCAATCCATTTCGATTATTTTGTGCTATTTCAAATGATTATTAGCTGGACAAGAATATTAGCTTTGCTACTGAGTTTAAACGGTATGATTTTTAACTATTTATATGTACATAAATATATGGATATACATTATTTAAAAAAGTTTTTAGCTCTTGAACTCACACCTTAAATTGATTTCATTATATTCATATAAATAACTTCAGTGCTATAGTTTTCGGCACGTTGCCGAAATAAAGATGCGTCTCCAGAACACAAAAAACTAATAAAAATAAGAACATTTCCAAGCCGTTATAGAATATGGATGGTAATAGAAGTGAAGTTTTTCCCATGCTATTGGTAAAAGCTTTACAGCGTGTATAGATTTATGGGATATGTGACATACATTTTAAATAATGATATTGACATTTTTTCCAAATTACTGAGTTTTAATATAGGAGTATACAATACTAAGAGTTTTTATATCACTAAAATATATTATTGTATAATATACTTGGCGCTTTATCAACGCTGCACCGTGGTTGGTCTTGTATGGATTCAGCGGCCAAAAATACTTCCATTGCCTATATCAAAGCGAAATTCTTATCTTAGCTTCTTAAATTTATACTACGTAATAAACAATAATATTAACATAAATAAACCACTCCAAATCCCTCTGCCACTACTAACGCCACCTCCCACCCATCGAAGATATGTGATTTGTAAAAAATTCAAAATCTGTTGCTATGCTTTAGATAAATTAATTAAAGTAACAAAAATTAAAGAGATATAACTTCTAATGATGGGATAATACTTATAATCAGTTTTAAATTATCAAAAAAATTTAAAGTTGACAAATGAAAGGAATATTATTCAACTAAATTGAAAACTTAAAAAAAAATATTTTATAAAGCGATCTGAGCTGAACAGTAATCAGTTAAGAAAATTTTGAATTTGTAGTGACCCATGAGTTCACATCTATTTCATGAGGTCGAAACGTCATAACAGTTGATCAATTTTTAAAGAAAATTCGCACTGAATATTTTGCTTTCGTCCTAAAAAACTATAAGAAATGTAGAGAACAACTTTGTGAAAATCGAATGTAGGTACAAAAAGTGCTTGGTAAAATAATACGAATACAGAAGAACGAGCGAAAGGTGGCAGCTGAAATTGAAAATATAGACTTCCAAAATATTAAGTAATATTAGCATACATTTCATTTGAGAGTGATATTGGAATCACAACTTTTCCTTTAACTTATATCAATACGATATATACATAATTTTAGAACAATAGGTCAAAATATTATTCCATAAAAATCACTTAGTTATAAATTCCATTTGTTTTAAATATTCACTAAAATTTACGGCGACTTTGTAAAGGGTTTTCCAATAGAAATGCTATGATTCCTAAGTGCCGTTTTGGCCAGTTTTAATATGTCATGATCTATCTTATTTTCATTGTATTCAGTAATGTTTACAATTTCATCATAGCGAGATATACGCAAGAACTACCTTTAAAAATTATTCAATTTTAATTATAATTATCGTTCAGCAATTGAAACTTCTCGTGCGCTTTTGCGATTTTAAGGTCGTAATAATTGTCCACATGTGCTCGCTATTCGTCGAATTGTTGAAAATTTCGAGCGTACATTTTTTTTACATAATGTTCAAGTGCCAAAAAGACAAAGAACCGGTCGAAGTTATAAAAATATTGCTGCCCTTCAGGCGAGTGTTGCTGAAGACCGCAATTTGTCGAATCCAAGACGGTCTCAAGAATTGGGACTGTCTCAAACCACAACCTGGCGGATTATGAGAAAGGATTTGGGCTTGCATCCATATAAAATTGTTCCCACTCAAGAACTGAAGCCATTGGACCACCATAAACGTCGTGAATTTGCTGATTTTTCTTTGGAACAATTTGAAAACGATAACGATTTTTTTTTTAGAAAATCATCTCCGATGAGACTTACTTTCATCTGAGTGGTAAATAAACATAACTGTCGATTCTGGTGCGAAGAAAATCCACAAATTATTCATGAACAACCATTACATTCGCCTAAATTGACAGTTTGGTTTGGTTTTTGGCCTGGTGGAATCATCGGTCCGTACTTCTTTCGAAATGAAACTGGTAGCACCGTTACTGTCAATGGAGAGCAAGTTAATCTTAAAAACATCAGGTTCCAACAAGACGGGGCTACGTGTCACACAGCACGTGCAACATCCGAATTATTGCGAGAAAGGTTAGGAGATTCAATAATTTCAAGAAATTGTGAAATGGAATGGTCTCCAAGAAGTTGTGATTTAACACCATTAGACTACTTCTTGTGGGGCTTTTTGAAGTCATTGGTCAAGCTTCAAAAGTCAATATTGAACGTGCTATTCATGACATACGACTTGATTTGGTGGAAAAAGTGCTCAGAAATTGAGTTCATCGAATTCGTTCCTGCATGAAAATAAATAAAAAATTAAATAAAAAATAATTGAATTTCCTTAACAATTATTTTTTTTTTTAAAGAAATCATATCAGTCTTATTGGAAACACCTACATTAAAATATAATTTTTTTGCATGAGCGGCTATTTAATAGCTCCGTTTATTTCACAGTACGCGCGTGTATTGTCTGCCATCTCTCGCTATTCGTAGGGCATACGAATGAGAGAGAGCCAAAATTGTATTACCGCCTCTTTTATTGTTATCTTGAGAATAAGTAAGTTATTATACATTTAGTGGCAAATTGCAGATTTCACATAAACTGTTTGGGTTGAACATGCACAAACTTAATATAACCGACGAATAATATGGTGCCACGAAGAAACCACAAAGGCCATATTACGATAAGTATAGTAATTCAGACCCAGGGCTTTAAGGAACTGAAAGTTGAAAAACTCATTTTATTACAATTTTTCGAAAAAAATATAATTTTCTCAACAACAAATACAATTTTTGTGCCAGAACCTTGTAAAGCATATTAAAAGAAATGAAAAACCAATTTTTGGGGAAAATGTTTTTCGTATAATAGTTTTTATAGAGATTCTTCTAATATTGTTTGTTGTTTTTATTAATAAAGTAAACGAATAAGCTTTGTATTTTGTTATTTCATGGATGATATAATAAAGATAATTAAATTTTTGTATCTAAAATCAGTATTTATTATTTTTCAATATGGTGTGCCGAGTTTGAAAATTTATAATACTGATAAGTCCACTTATATAAAAAATTTAATAAGTAATTCGAAAAATATAATTTAAAAAATGGACCTGAATGCTAGAATACTTAGAAATTTAAATTAAATTTTGGACGTAACTTTTTTTTGGGAAAATATATTGACCTGATATAGCTCTTATTTTTTTCTATAAGCTACTAGTATTGTCTAGAGTATATCCAGAATTTATATCAATTGCTTTATAAGATCCTGAGTTAAAATATTATCTCGATGTTGAGAAAATTTTGATTTTTCGAAAACGGTAATAAAAAGTGATCTGATACTTAAAGTACCAATGTATCTTATTGGCAACAACATTTCCTGAAATTATGAGCCCGATACATTTCATGAGCCGATACACTATAAGTATACTTATTATCCTATGGCCGTTGTTTTTGGGTACTCCTCGTTCGGGAGAAACAATTTCAGCATTCCTTACAACAGTTAGTCTTTAGAAACGTTTTAATATATATATTGCACATGATGCGGGGTCCTCTTTTTATGTAATGGACAGAGCAATTTTGGTTTCGATCCTCGTGCATGCTTTATTGGTAACAAATTCTGCAAAAATGTTGATGTATGAACCTTATTACTTCTTCGCCGCTCTTCTTGAATAGTTCATCTGGTAAGCCTTGGGCTGCCACCGCTTTGTTATTCTTCAGGCGGTCAATGCTATTCGAACTTCTTCATAGTCGGATGACGGAACGGCTTTTCCATCACCATCAGTTGGGAATTCGTATTCGTCATCCCCGGGTGTTTTGCGTTCACTACGTGTTTCTTTCATAAACTCAGTACCGCGCATCGGCCGACAGATCACGTCTTTAGCTCCGTCGTCTCACCTTGTCACAGAAATTAGAAGCTCAGCTTCTTAAGCTTTTCAACTCGGTCTCTCTTTTTTCTTGTCTGCAAATATGTTTTGCTTTGCTCTTCTATTCTCGGTATCTCTCCCACATAGCACAAGTGGCAGTCGCAAGGAAGGTATGTAGTCTTTTTTCTCTCCAAGCTTTTGAAAAGCTATTTCAATGACGGATGTACATAGGAGCTTGATATGCCATGCTACAATTCAAATAAAGCGAGTTGTGGGCCGATGTTCTCGGAGATCACGATTGCAATTCCAATAACTATGGGTATCTGTTGACATCCAACATCCTTGTGTTTGCTGAAAGGTGCTTTTAACTGCACAGAGGTGGATGTGTATCTGGTCTTCGATGAAAGAGTGGTCCGAGTTAATGTGAGAACAACGAAGCGTAGGCTCATCACATGCCCCTTTTATCACAACATGGTTGCTTCGGTAATATAGTTGTATTCACAAGTTATTCAAAACGATCAAAGAATTTAGGTGGCAATTCAACTTCAACTTCTTTTGTATGCATTTCAAGGGAAACAACTATCACTAATATAAATTTTTTGCAAAAGTTGCCACTTTCATCTTTAACTGCTTTCGTAACTCAGCAACATACTACTCATCCTTTTTCCTTTTATGAAAAATGATAATATAAAACATGTTATGTGGATTGTCAAATGCTGCTTTCGGTTTCTTTATTCCGTTCTTAGTCAAAAAAGTATCAACATTAAGATACACAAAAAAATCTTCAGTAGAAAATCGCGACCAATAAAAAACTAACATTAAAAGAACAGATAAAGTCAATCTCTGCTCCATTCAGAAGAAGAAGAAAAATGTTTAAATATTTCCGCTTTATTATTGTGTTGAGCAAGCCAATGCAACACACATGTGCAGAATTAAAAGCATAAGCAATAAAAAACAACAATGTTTTTCGCACATACTCAGTTTGTTGCAAAAATGATTTGAGGAAAAATATACAAAAAAATCACAACACTCACCCGACAACCTGTTGTATTAAAGTGCTATTGTTGCACATACGACACGTCGTAAGTTGTTATTTTGCAAAAAACTAACGGTAGGGAATGTGGCTTGGATATGAGTTAATGGAGCGCGCGTTAGTGTATGAGTGAATGTAGTAAGTGGGAAAATATGAAAACTTTCGACAGGAAATGCTGATAAGACCACATCACTGGCTCAATACCTCTACGGCAGCAGCACGATTTTTTTGTTTCTGCCATTTATTTCATTCTGCACAGTTATCCTTTTAAGTCGCCGCTACGGACGCCCACGTCGTTTTGTTCATTCATCTTTGCATCCCTATTACCATTCACTACTTTTACTGTTAGTTTTTGTTATTGCCTTTGCTGTCAACAAACGACAAGTTTCCTCTTTCTCCTCCACTGCGCTTCCTGAGATTTTTCAACAGCCGCTTAGTTTGCTTATTGTCGGGGTTTTCCCATTTATTTCTTTTGTTGCGCGTAAAGTGGCTACACAATGCGCCAAGTGGCAGGTGGTTGACACTTTGCCACGAATATTTTTCTCGCCTTTTTTTTAAATTTTTTTCTACGTATCTGCCTGTATACCTGTTTACTGCAACATCAGTCGTGGGTATTCATTCAGCTTGTACCGCAACAATGTGCCTTGGTTAGTCTTCAGAGAATTTCATGTATGTATTTTGTGGCATGCCACGGCAATTTTAAAGTTTTATGTATTCGCACTATCTTTATTTTTTTTACGCATTCTCATGCGAACTGTTTGTATGCTTAGGTTGATGTGCTCTCGTCTATTTTAAAATTGCTTTTAGTTCGCTCTCTGAATAACTGCAAAAATTTGTTATTCACAAACGTGCATACGTGTCTAGCGGTTGCAGTTCTTCTTATGACGAATTGCAGTTTGAGTTGCTAAAATAGCAGCGCTTAAACTTAAGTGATTCGCTGATAAGACTTACATTCTTTCGTGGACGAGTTCCCTTAAAAGATATTTATATCAAACAATAATTGAATATGTCTGTTTTTGTCAAAGTTTTCTAAGAAAAACAGCCTTGAAAATAGAAATTATTGTTCTATTGAGCTGAGTTGATTTAGCCATGTCATAGTCTCTCTCAAGACATTTCGACGAAAATTGGTATGCGGATGTAGCTTTGTAATATACTGAGCGTTGGTCGGAACTAACCCGATCGGTCAACTATGACATATAGCTTCCAGATATGTGATACTTCAATAAAGCATCATCAACATAAAAATAGGTTTTCTACAATCATATATTATACACAAATATAAAAAATAAATATTGGTAATGAAAATCAACGAGATCGGAAGACAATATCATATATTCCCCATGAAACCAATTTATGAGATTCTTGGTTAAAAACCTGTCAAAAAAGCATCGAATTTTTTATTTTGCAATAAATTTGATATGGTCATGAAAGGTATTAAGTATAAGGCATAGCAGAAGGCAATACTTCTTTCTTGTTTTAGTTAAAATGTGTAAATATGTGGTAGCTTTTCTCAAAACTATCCTTGCATTAAATATTTAAATTTTTCTCGTGTTGCTACATTCGAATTACCTTTCTAAATTGAAATTATGCAACTGGTGGCAAACTTATTAAAATATTTTGCCCAGTAAGCTTTTCTTATATCACTTTAATTTGATACCCACTTTGCAATAAAAATTTACAATAGAGGCAACTCTTAACTTTTCTTTTCTATAGAAAAATATTCAAAAGAATGCATCAATTCGGTGTGCTGTCGACGTTATCTATGATAAAATATGCGGCGGTTTTATGATCTTGAAGTGAGAGATGAGTTGCTTGCAACGATAAAATAATTAAATAGGATTGCGAAAATATGAGAAAGGACATGTCCGCGAAATTGAATGATTGAATCGCGAGCACGAACGCCATAATTAGTGCCATAATAAAAAATAAAAAGAAGTAAATTTTTTTACGTGTATCTGCGGGGAAAATTTGGTTACCGCTTCAAAGACGCTATCTCTGTACACCAGAGCCGCAGCTGACTCACTTAATATTTAAAAATATACAATGAAAAGCACATCGTTCCTATAATTTATCGAATACTTCCATTTGAGGTCATACAACTGGAATATCGAGCATCTCGATTGGGAATGTTCTACTAGCTAAAATCTACATTGAATACAATCAGGGCGTAACCAAGGATTCTTTATTCGAGCGTTTGAACCAGAATGTCAGAGTTTTGCTTAAAACGTTAAATACAGGATCAACCGCAAAAGGATTTCAAAATAATTTTTCTGGTGCCCCTTATTTTAAACAACTTTCCTTTCGCAGTAAATATATTTACGATGGTATGTGCATCGTAATGGGCGTTTCCAAACATAAACGTTTTGATGCGGAAATTACAATCCCAACAGGCAGTAAAGCAATAATGCCCAGTAGTTCAACTTTTCTCCTCTCATTGTACTTGCGAAACAGGGTTATCTTCCAAAGACTTATAATATTAAAAGGTCTAGAGACAAAAATAATTTTAAAATAGTATGTCGGAAACCAATTGAAATCCGCCATTTCTAGGGTTAAAGCTTAGATTTTTCTTGGGCGATCGATTGATTCGGACACTTCACTATACTCGTTGGTTTTGCTTCATCTCTCCTCTCCGCTTTTAATTTTATACCTTAAATACTAACGGAATGCTTGGCTGTTTCTGCCAAGGAACGAACGGCAATTAGTTTTTTTTTCTATAATCTTGTATGTTGCTCTGACCTGATTTAAACCCATAAACGTCGTACTGCTAACCACTTGGCTTTTGCCGCGCACACCAAAAGTGGTTACCAAGTCGGTCGAGATCTGTTAGAATCGTATTTTTTCATTACCGATACCAAAATAAACATCTCGACAACACCTTTATTCGAATATTTCCTCTCGAAATCACCTGCTATACTGGCCCAAGTGAAACCGCGAAAGGGTGGAGTGCCAAGCTCACCATTCGCATTGACGAAGGGGCTTCTAATTGCTATTCATATTTTGAGCAGCACTCCTGATTTTAAGAACAACGATGTACTCGAAATTGCCTAATTGTATCTATAGCAATGCAGTTATCTTGACCTATCTTAATATTCATGCAGTTAGGCAGAAATAAAGAGCTTTTTCTCATGATTAGTACCCGTATTTAGCTCCTTTAAGAAACCAGTGTTAAGTACAGCAGATAGTATGGCAACCTATTTCTACTGGTAGTCCAATATTAGAGCAAATTTCATTACCGTCTCAACGTCTCACGCAATGTTTTATGTATTCATGGCTATTTGGTTGAATGGACTGAAATCATAGAAATAAGATGTTAATAACATATGAATCTTCGTTTATTTTTAATGGAGGATAGAGAGATAGCCAACGTCTGTATTATAAAATCAATCAAAAGATGTTTAAAATTCCTGTCTAGCCTCAGCTAAAAGCAGTTAAAATAATAATATTTCACATTTCCCCTTTAGGATTTCCTAAGTGATGGTGTCTAAATTTCTCTGCGTTGAAATAAGTTCATTTAGATGGTTACTGAGTATTAATTAAAAGGCGCAAATCATTGAGAGCTGCAGAAAATAATTAATAAATAATTGTTGCACAAAATCTCAATGAATGTGTTAACTGTTTCCTCAAAAACGATATTGAAATTCATAATTTTATTAATTTATAAGTTAACTTATAATATTTATATACTATTATATATTTGCAAAAATACATAATTTTCTTTAAATCTGAAGGGATTCGTATGAAAGTTAATTAACTGCTTGAGTGCAAACGCATTACAGCGATATCTACATACCTAACCCCTTTTAATCCTTACATAGAGAGTAAATATATAATTAACTGTAAACGACGAAATCACATCAAATGTGCCTGAACAATTTCATTAGCTTCAACTTTCGCTCATTTAGCGGTATTTAGCGGCGAAAAGCTGTAAGCCGCCTAATGTATACAATGATATTCACAACAACGAATCTATAAACTGAACGAAATAATATGTATGTAGTAATATCATTGTATCATTGCAGTGTTTATTCCCACATTTCCACATTTCCACACACCACTTTTTGCTTACGCGATTAACGCCGAATATATACTAAATTTTTGTGAGTGTGCAGTAGTAAAGTCGTACAAAGCTGCATGGGATTTCTCGCACTTTGAAATGATATGACCACTTTCATGAACATATCAAATTTATTGTATCACAATTTTGGATTAAATACTAATTCTTATATCTGAAAAATCGGTTAGGGAGGCATAGGAATATAGTATATATAATAACTTTTATAAGCTATTTATCTTCACAAAACACTGGTACGTAGTAAGAAAAATTGCTAGAAAAGACTACGCCAAGGCCCTTACTCTCGTCCAAATTTTCTAGCAATGAGTGAAAAATATATTAGGAGGTCGGCAAGATATATAGAATTTTCGCGCTAGTAACCTTAAAACATTTTTTATGTTAAAAAAGCAAAGAATTAACACACCAAATTTGCAAGCTATCATGTCTTTTTTAAGTTTAATATCATCGTCAGGTTTCAGGCTGAAAAATATGCAATACAATATACATATAACTAAATACAGCTAGGTTCGAGACTGTTGATCGATTAGGAACATATCCAAGCTGTTTCAGTAAAATCAGACTCTTAGTCGCAAAATATATTTTACCTTTAATGATACTTTCAAAAAGTCTAGAGACACTAGACAATTTATATATCATTTTTAATTACCACCCTTGGGAATAGGGCTAACGGAAGACAAATTAAACAATTTTTTCATAGGTAAAACTAAAACGGAACAGTTTTTCAACAAATGAACTGAAAGACCATCAATGTACGCTTTTACACATGGTTTGAGATTGGTAATAGTAATAATACCCATAGACGAAATACTTAGAGAACCAAAGCTTAAAGTAGAGCTACTGTCAGAGACAAGGTTAAGAGAAAGATTATTTTCAACAGCAACAAAAGTTTAACTAAAAAATAGCTCCAACAAGTTTGCTACGTCGATTGGTAAATAATTAATCTTATCAATAATGCTAGCCACAAACTCTTTCATCTGGAGCAGTCGCAGAAAAATCATGGTACTTCAAATTTAAAATGAGAGGCACATGTTGCTTATCACAACAAGTTATTGGAGAAAAGCATTCCGAAATGTAACTCAAGATATCATTAATAAAAATAATATGAAGAATTTTATACAACATGTTGGCATAACTGTTTATTTGTATTAAATCAAGTCTTAATCGGTTTTGGTTGAAATATGTGTGACAAAAAGTGAGGTACTAATTCGCGTTCAAACAGGAGGATAGACGAACATGGCTAAATCAACTTAGCTCGTCGTTCGATCCGATCGGTTTAAATGGGTATATACTTCCCTTTCTGGTACTTCCATACTTCGGACCAAAGTTAACATACCATTTAAAGTGTATGAAAGGTATACAAATTGTAGGTGCAACAAATCTGTGGAGGGATAAAGTGGAAGCAAGTGGTCCTTACGAGTTACCGCAATAGTGTAAATGAAAATAGTTGTGGGGATGTGAGGAACTGAAGGCGGAAGAAGAAAACCCACAAATAAGTAAACAACCAAATTACATGAAGTGAATAAATAAAACGAAAGGTTGAGAAGTAAACAAAAACACAACCATATTTCAATACATTGAAGAAGAACACCGGAGCAGAATTACAACAGAAAAAAAACGAGAGAGAGAGCTCTAGCACGTAAAAACGCAGCCAAGGTGCTTGTTGTACTGAATCATTTAATTTATACAACACACAGCAGCACCAATATCAAATGCTGGAAAAAGTAAAAACTATAAAAGCAACAAGCACTTTAACGGCAATAGCTGCAAAAACAATTAACAAAAACAATTGTGAGGTTACTCAGCTTCAGCTCAGTTAATTATTTAATAGACTTTATCCAACACTATACTTTTTATTCACCGTTTGGGAAGAAGCCGTTGGCCAAATGGGGGAGTTACTACTATATGAAAATATATATAACAGAGCTGTATAATCTTCCTGGATGCCAGTAAAGGCGAAACGCTGAACGTGTTGACAACAAGGACGTAAAATTTTTTTTGAAATTTCTATACCCAATACAGCATAACAAGTAGGTTTTTTTTTTTCAAAAGTACAAATTATAAACGGCGTAGCTATAACAACCAAGGGGGCAATGATAATGAAAGTTTGTATTAAAAATTTAATCGACAACATATATAATTGTGGTGGTATATGAAAGAGAATCACATTATACATGGCCGGGTTGATGACTTTAGCGGTTTTAAACTGAAGGTCCTTCAATGCATAGAAATAGCTTTAAGTTGTACACCATAAAACGTTATTTTAACGTTGATCGCATTCTTATTTCAACAGCAATCTAAATTTTTCAAATATTAGAATGTGGTTTCTGGCAGATCGCAGTATAGGCCTTCATTTCTTATTTCTGTAGATAATCGTATAGCCGATTTTTTGATAAGTCATTGAAATATAGATGTTTCTTCAGATGAGGTAGGTTATTCGCATTTCATAGGTAAAAATAAGCATTTCCTGTATAGAAATATTTAGCCTAATAGTGAGGTTCTGAAAATACATCACAAAAAACTTACGTATGGAACTAAAATGTTCAGCTGTAGAATCTCATCAGCTGATTTTAAAAAATAACTTACATAATTGAAATATAAGATATAATAATATAAAATATAAAAATAATATGAAAAAGCGAGTCAGATGTATAAAATGTACTAGAATAAGCGTTTTAAACGCTTCCATCGCTGAGTACTCCATCGAATACTTTCAAAGCTGGAGCGCTTTCGTCATTCGGGTGACATGACCAAGCCAGCGCAGCCGCTGTCTCTTGATTTCCCGTCGCCGCATAGCTCGTACTGCTCATTGTTCCATCGTCTGCGGTATTCGCCGTTGTCAACGCGCAAAGGACCATAAATCGAAAACTCCTAAAGCCGACTCATCGGATGTCGACATCGTCCAGGCTTCTGCTCCATATGTCAGGATGGGAATGATAAGCGACTTGTAGAGTTTAGTTTTGATTCGTCGAGAGAGTAATTAAATTTTCAATTGCCTATTCAGTCCAAAATTGTCAAGAGTGATTCGGCGTTGAATTTAAATTCTGACATTGTTGATGTTGTTAAGGTTGATTCTTACATAGACAAAATTATCTAAAACTTCGAATTTATGACTGCCAACAGTTATCCAAGTCGCGAATGCGATGACTGTTTGATTGATGAAAAGAGATACCTCGTCTTGCCCTCGTTCACTACCAGACCCATTCGCTTTGCTTCCTTGTCTAACCTGGAGAACGCAGAAGTTACGGTGCGGTTGTTATGGCCAATGATATCAACATAACGGCATACGCTAACAATTGTACACTCTTGTAGAAGATTGTAAATTGTCTAATTAGCTCTGCAGCTCGTATTATTTTCTCAAGCATCAAATTTAAGAAATCACACAATGAACAGTCACCCAGTCACCCTGAAACCTCGTTTGGGATCAAACGGCTCGGAGAGGTGTTCTCCAAGGTCAGTTTACATAGCCGTATGAGTTGTGTAGGGATATCAAATTCAGAAATAGCGGCGTAGAAGCAGTCCCTTATCGTGCTGTCGAAGGAAACCTTAAAATCGATGAAAAAATGGCGTGCCTCGATTCATTTCTCTCGGGTCTTCTCCAAATTTGGCGTATGGTGAATATTCGGTCAATGGTGGATTTGCCACGGTTTGTTTTAACCAGGCCGCGCGAACCCCACGGGCATGCTTCCGTCCGACCATATTTTGCAAAGAAACTTTTTCGGTAAGCCATCAGCATCTGGCACTTTGTTATTTTTTAAGCGCGTAACCGCTATTCGAACTACTTCATAGTCGGTTGATGGAACCCTAGAGAACCTCATTCGTCCCACCAAGAGCTTGCTTCGGATCTGAAACCTTCTGTAAGTCACCAGCTTCTCAAGCTCTTCATGCTCACGCATTTTGTCGTCTTTTCTCATTTTCTAATGCGTCCCGCTTCCTTCTTCAGTTCCCGGTATCTATCCCACCTCACACGTGTTGTAGTCGAACACAAAGTTGCGAGGTAAGCAGTATGCTTTCTCTCCACTGCAGTTCGGAATCGTACCAGGGCTTTTTCTGGAATTGTTAAAAACCAATTTTCTCCGAAGCAGTGGTACGTAAGCCGAGTAGCCGAGAAAACTTGCTGGCTGTCTGCTGTGAATGCAAATTTTCGTTGTCGAACATTTCTTGTGTTTACTTAGAATTTTTGGACTTCGGAACGTACGCACGTCTAGAACACAGGATAAATTTCTTCCGTCTATCGCAACATGATCGATTTGGTTGCATGGTTGCAAGTCAATACGACGCGGAAACTGTTCCAAACTAAGGTTACATAATGTGTAAGTGGCTGTATACCTGTCTCTTTACGAGAAACACATAACTCTAAATTTTTGTGTTGTGTTTTTTGAGTGCATACCTGTATTTTTGGAAAGCTTGAAATATGGTGTTTTTTTTTTGTGTTTCGAAACTCTCAGTTTGTTATAGTAGCATGGTTGAGTTCATTTGAGTATAAACTCAAATACATTTAGGAACAAATATTTCAAAAAACTTGATTATGGTTAAGTTAAAATACCCGACGCTTTAATCAGTATTTTCAAAGTATTTTTCTCTAAATAGATAATTTTTCGAAACTTAATAAAACTATATGTTATTCGCAATGAACAGCATTTAAACACACACAATTCTGAGTACTCTGGTAAGCCGATTAGCCTTTTTATGGATTATAGAAATTAATTGATTGCTGCTAAAAAAAAAAACCAAAATTAAAATTATACTCTTACCCCATCGTCCAAATAAAAACCACACTTGACATTTTTTTGAATTTTTCAAATTTGTAGTTGAAACTGGGTATCCTCATATTGCAAGAGAAAAATTAATAAATCCCGATTTGAAAATTGTCGCAAATATCATTCTTGAATAGTACGACCTCAGATGATTTTTTCAGGGATAACAATGATTTTTTCACTAGCTAAGATAGGACGGAGTATGTTGGACTAAGGGCAAAAAAGTTAAGAATTAGTTTTTAATTGTGTATAGGTGGAATATAGTATCCATAAACTTATACGTGAGAAACTGCCTTCTCAGCTTTGGCTTACTTAAAAAATAAGTATTGAAACAAATTGGATGTCAAGTGCAGTTTTAGAAAAAAATTAATCGTTAAAATTGCTATGTGGTGAAAAACGATACCATTCTTCGCACTAAGGACAAAATTTATTTTATTTACCTCAATTTTTAAATGAACATAATAGATTGCTTTTAATTATCTGTGCTTTTGTTGAATAATTATTTTGATTTTTTTTGGTATGAAATCAGAATTTTGGTTATATTAATAAACATAATTTTTTTTTTTAAATAAATGTTTTTAAGGTGTGTACGAAAAATTTAAAAAAGTGTGGAAAACGCTGTCATATAACATATGTAGTAGTAAATTAATGTAAAGAAAAAAATTTATGGTGGTTACACAAGTTTATATAGTTATTAATTATTATAATCCTTTCATAATACCTCAGACTTTAACGCATTGGGTATAATCGATACAAATCGAAAGGAGAAAGCGGAAAATAATAATAGCAGAAAATGAAAATGCCAATAAGAAAAGAGAAAAAAAATCAAAAAATCATTGCACCAGTTAAAGGTAGTAGGCACCGTGTTGCATTTAATTTACTTTATCAGCTCCATTAAGTGTTGTAGGAGCAACGCCAAGCACCTCTATATCTGTATAGTGATCTCAGTTTGTATAGTGGCCCCACAACCAATAGCGTTGCCACCGGCGAAATGGGTGAATTATCGTCACGGCACACTGGTTGGCCACATTGCTGCTGTGGCATGTTAACAACTACACATTTATACTCACATACAAAGGTATACCAGTACTGCCACATGTAAATAGTATATACAGACTTGGATATTTATCAACAATCTGCACAGGTAGCAGCTGTTATTTAATTGTCTAATGTGGCACATTCACATATTCAACTATACATATGTATGTAATACAATTTCATAGAGATTGTGGCAAGGCAAAGAGGTCAGGCTGCACTCTACCTCTTTGAGTTGAGCAACCTTCACAATGTTTTAGCGCTAACAAGTTGCCTACCATCGTGTCCTTGCAACAACGTTTGCATTTGCTTACATACATATCTACGATATATACAAGTAGTAAACAGTAAAGCAGCCGTTGTCATGTATTTTTTTTTACTGATATTGGTGTTGTTTTGTTTTGCTGGCGTTGCTGATTCTGATGCTGATGCTGATGCTTTCACTGTTGTTTAATATTTCGGTGGCATTGCAGCCAAATTCTTGGCTCTCTGGGTCAGAATTACAATTTGTGCACTTACCAAATGCGTATTGCATGATGCAAATGTGTATTTAATACATACACATCCAAGTTGTATGTCTACGCATTGTAAAACAAAAATGTCGCGCCATGTAGTTGCAACATTGACCGTTGCGGTGTAGTATGCAGTTCAGGTGCAGTATTCGTGTTTACATGACTGTTAGAGAATACAATTGCAATCGGCTTACCCTTGTCAATATTGGCGTAATTGACAACAAGAGGAGCAAATAATATTGAATTTAAGATTTTAAAGCCGCGTTCATATAGATGAGTACAAATTTTTTAAAGAAGATCTCTTCAATTTTCCTTTTAGCGTCTTATTAGAGTAAAATTCACTTACATCTTTTGCAACATTTATGAATTTCGTGAATTTTAGCATCTTCGCAAACATATTTGCTACTACTGGTCTGACTAATTTTAAGAAGATCCACTAAAGTTAGTTCTTCCTATGATTTGTTTTTCAGGATTTGATTTTTGGCATAAATGAATAAAATATTTCAGATATTGATCTCGTTAGCACAGCGCCGAGCAGTACCATGTAAATAATGTGCCATCTGAGTCAACTGACGCTGCGCAGCCGCCGAAATCGAAACTGCTCTACTTGTAGAAAGCATGGATAAGAAGTGGCAAGTACGACCATAAGCAAATAAATTCCATTGCAAACAATAATCACTTTAGCTCTATCAGTTCACTAACCAATTGAGTTTTGTATGCATTTAAGTAAATACATCATACATACATATATTGCAAAAATCTGGAATGGCAGGAAATAATTATTTAGAGCCTAAAGTTATGGAAGGATTTACGCTCCCCGAGTTGAAATTTAAAATTAATAATGACCATTCATTTCGTGTTTGGGTCATTGTAGAAGTCCAAGAAAGTTTGTGACTGCTATTCACCTGGGGTGGCCAAAAACGATGGCGACCCGTTAACTTCATTTGGAAAGCGCTGCAACCAGGCTTCTTGATGTTCTTTTAAAAGTTTATGCTATCATCATAACCTTTCCAGAAATATGATGAACGGAAAAAGGTTGGCCCTTTAGGAAGCTGCTTCAGCGGTCAATTGGTGTTTATAGATGTTTTATTTGAGCATCTAGATTGCAGCTATAAGCATTGCATTTCACACAGTTTTGTTTGCGGTGTGAATAAAAAAAAACAATTTTGCAATTTAAGTGCAAAACACAACTCAAAAATCATTGTATAGCTGGTAGATGAAACTGAAATAAAGCTTTCTTTCACTCATATGTGTAAATTCAGTGAGCATGTGCTTTAATTCAAGTTTTAGTTTTTTTGAAACAAATTTGTGTTATGCATCTACCAAATTTCAAAGTGTTAGCTATTTTAACAAACAAGTTTTTTCTCAAATACTAAATATCCAACGTATATCGCTGATTTTTGGTATTTATCACTGTCGTTATTCCTTATATGAATATATTTATAAAATTAGAATATTATTTTAAACCAGAAGTCATTCTACAGCTTCGTTAATTCGAAACGTAAGACTAAGGGATTTTCATCATTCATGAAAATAATGATGAAATTCCTAGTGTTATGGATGTTCTCAGAGTATTTTGGATGAGTTATGTTCGGGAAATAGATTTAAACGCATAGTGGCTCACTTAGCCATAACAATTGATTTCTTTTGACTGCGTAAGAGTGCCAGAATATTTATTATCATCTTAATCCCCTTAAATACGGTTCAAAAAATATCCAAATTGGTGTATTTAAACGTTAACCTCATTTTCCATATCTATAACAAAAGTGAGCATTTCCAATGCTTCAATCGCACAGAATCTGTTCTATTCTTTGTGGAAAGAATTCTTTATTTTACCTCTAAGTAAATATGATAGTATATTGTGGTGAAAATGCGAAGCGAATGTCAGATGAAAGAGAGAAGCCGATAACTAGCATATTATAGAGCGTGAATCGAGAGCATTCGTTATAGAGAACATTTCGATCATTCCAGGGAGGCATTTGAAAGGTCTCCCATTCCGTATATATGTAATTGGCGCTTTGTAATCGCCGCGCTCCAATTTGTGGTGTGCGTCTTGATGCTTTTCCAATAAATGGAGCGACCTATAGTTTATTCTAAGCCGCCTCCAAAAACCGATGGATTCTTATGAGAAGCTTTCATTTCATGTCTGAAATACGCTCGAAGGGTTGCATTCCCGTCTGAAGGACGATTGCAATTATAAAATTAATATACATATATAAATAAAAATGAATCGCCGATAACTTCCGAACTACTGCACCAAATTGGATGACCCTTTCTTTCTGCCACTTTAATTAGATTTTATAAAACCCCATAATAAAGAAAAAGGAGTGAATGAGATTGAGAAGAGATAGAGCCACCAAAATTTGTACCGATCGTATCAGAATAACGAGTGAGTTGATTTAGCCATGTCCGTCTGTCCGTCCGTATGGTTGAACGCGAACTAGTATCTCAGTTCTTAAGATATTTCAACTGAACTTGGTAGGCAGGTGCACTTATACGTTTAAACAATCATTTGTCGGAATCGGGTAGATCGGTCAACTACAGCATATATTCTACCGCTTTCAGTTTTGTAATTTTGATTCATAAATCCATCAAAAATATATACCAGGTGCAGTTTGATTTTTCGCGGGCTGTGTATATTCGATGAGCGATATTTTGTTTTTGTTATAATAAAACACATATGTTTATCATGTACCTGCATTAAGAGCCATTTTCGATTATTAGCTTATTTTTGACAACAGAAGATGTTTGTCACGTTTTTGTGTCCTCTTCGAATTTTGACTTTTGAAAAAAATGGATCAAAGAATATGTATTAAATTTTGCATTAAAAATGGATTAAAGTGCTCCAATGCACTTGAAATGTTGACTGTGGCATTCGGTGAGTCCACTTTGCCTCAAAAAAGTGTTTATGAGTGGCACAGGCGCTTTACTGAAGACCGAGAAGATGTCGATGACGATGAGCGTCCTGGATGTGCGACCACGTCAACAAGCGAAAAAAACGAAACAGTGAAAAAAGTTGTTTTTTAAAATCGTCGAATCATTATTAGGGTAGTTGTAGAGGATGTTGGCATACCAATCGACTTATGTCATAAAACTTTCTCAAATGTTTTTGGCATGAAACATTTGGCAGCGAAGTTTGTTCCGAAATTGCTAAATATTGGGCAAAACAGTATCGCTCATGAGTTGTTGAATGACGTCAACAACGATCCGGGTTTGCTCAAACGGGTCATAACTGGTGACGTAACGTGGGTTTATGGTTATGACGACGAAACCAAGGCTCAATCATCCCAATGGAAGCTGCCAAGACCGAAAAAAACACGCCAAGTGCGATCAATTTTGAAGGTTGTGCTCACTGCTTTCTTTGATTATACAATTAATTATATCAATTAATTATAATAATACGGCTCAATCGGTCGGAATTGTGGAAAAACAAGTCGTGGATTCTGCATCACGATAATGCACCAGCTCACATATCAATGCTTATTCGTGATTTTTTGGCCAAAAACAAAAGCATAATCTTGTCTCAATCGCCGTATTCACCAGGTCTGGCTCCATGTGACTTCTTCCTATTCCCAAAACTCAAGAAACCAATGAAAGGAAAGTGTTTTGCCACAATTGATGAGATCAAGTCAGAATCGAAGAAAAAGCTGATGGCCATACTGAAAATAGCATTACAGAAGTACTTCGAGGATTGGAAGAGGCGTTGGCACAAGTGTATTATATCCGAAGGGAATTACTTTGAAGGGGACAAAATAGATATTGATGAATAAATAACTATTTTTCAAAAAAAATGCAAAATTCACATTTTCTTTTCAATACACCTCGTATTACGCCCGGTGGGACGGTTTAGACAGTCACCATAGCTGGGCTCTAAGCTACCGGGGGGGTCGGCAGGTCACGGATAGCCGGACGGCCTGTAGTAACAGGTTAGTTGCGAAATAAGTTTAAACGAATAAGCAGCCCCCGACGATGAGCGGCAGAAGCGGAGGGGCGGCGTAAAAGCCAGCAAGCCCGATGATGTATCTGTGACAGAGGCAAATAGACACCGCCTCTTAGAAACAGGTGTCCCTTTCAACATACATGTTGATCAACAAAAAAATCCAGGCGCGACGGTCCCAAAATGGGCGGCTTCCTGGTCAGCGTCTGTTCACCATGTTAGGTGCAGCTGGTAAATAACCCGACCGGTACACCACGCGGCGCATTGGGAGTCCCTGGAAATCTTCACAGCGACGTCTCCGCTGCTGAGATGGAAAGGGTGATGTGAGCTTGCTCTGCTGAGGTGTCAGCCGCGGGGTGTATCAGTAAACAGCCACTTCGGTCCTTGGTCAGGGAGTGTGTATTGGACGCAGGAGTAGTAGCCTGCGTTGCCCCGGGTGAGCGCCGGTCCGTCCGTGTTTTCCGGGACTGGTAAAGCGAAGGACAGGCCTCAGGGAACTGGGGTAGGAACATTGTCTCCGAGGGTATACCCGTTCCTGTTTATTTCGGCCCGCCCCCCTACACACGATGCGCTGGAAGAAAAAACAAAGAATGGAGAAACAAAAGAGTACGAAAAGCAACAACAATATATACGGCATTATTATGAGCAGCGGCAGTCAAAGCCCTGGTAGTGATAACAACATGCCTGAAGCGGAAATGTCCAGGAGAACGCCGACTAACAGCGGAGTTAGCGTCGAAGCTGACCCCTTCAGACGTGCATCAAAGCTGGTTAGATCACCACAGAAGGTGCTTACTGTGGAAAAGCCTGCGAGAGCAAGATCGTCGCCACCTGCGCTGCAGGATAGCACGCCTCTAGCAGAAACGACACAATCTGCTGATGATGTCATGTCTGAGTTAGGAGAGGTAATTAGGAAGTTGACCGAAGCAATGCGCCCGCCGCAACGATCGATCAACAACCAAATCCGAGATCTACTCAGCTCGGTGGTGAAACTACACGCCCAAGCTCAGAAAAAAATTAGGGACAGTAGGAAAAATGTTCCTCAAAGGCTAATAACAGCAAATTCAACGCCGAAGAGGCCCCGTGAGGATGAGGAAGTACTAAGAAAGACCCCGGCGAAGAAAAAAGCCAGCCAAAGGGAAGTGCAAAAGATGGCGAGTACAAGCAACAGCAATGTGAGCAACGTCCCTGTAAAAGACAAGGAAGTGGACAAGGAAAATGGCTGGACGCAGGTCAAGAGCAAGACGCATAGAAAGAAGAAGAAAGCAACTTTTGCTCCACGTCCGAGACCAGACGCAATAATCATTGCACGTGCCGGAAATATGTCATACAGTGACATACTTAGGGCTGTCAAAAAGGACGATGCGCTGAAAGAGCTTGGGGAGAACGTCTCGCGGATTAGGAAGACGGCAAAAGGCGAGATACTTTTAGAAATGACGAAAGCACAAATAGCGAACACAAAAGGATATCAACAAGAGATATCCAAGGTGTTGGGTGACCAGGCACAGATAAGAGCCTTAACCCACGAGGTATCAGTCGAGATTCGCGACTTAGACGAAATAACTACTAAGGAGGACATAGTCGAGGCAATTCGATCGCAGATTAAGGAATTAAGCTCCCTCGGGGAAGGTGCGATCAAAACTATCAGACAGGCATACGCGGGTACACAGACGGCTTTGATCAGCCTACCGGCGGCAGATGCAAAAAGACTGCTTGACGCTCACAAAATCAAAATTGGATGGGTAGTCTGCAGAATAAGGGAAAAACCGAATCTTAGAAAGTGCTTCAGATGCTTGGAATACGGACATCTGGCGAGGGCGTGTACCAGCGAGGATGACAGAAGCCAATGTTGTGCCAAGTGTGGCGAAAAGGGACACTTCGTCAAAGAATGTGACAAAAAACCGTCCTGCGCAGCCTGCAAAAGTAGCGGGAAAAAAGATACGGGTCACAGAATCGGAAGTTGGAAATGTCCTTTATATCAAGCGGCATGTAAAAAGGTCAAATGAAAGTAATTCAGATCAACCTTAATCATTGCGAAGCTGCACAGGAACTCCTAAAGCAGACAATATACGAAGAGAAGGCAGATGTGGCTATAGTCTGTGAGCAGTATAGGAACATAAGTACCGGTACCTGGATTTCTGACAAAGAAAACAAAGCTGCCATATGGGCCTGTGGGGACAAGGCTTTCCAAGACAAGCCGCTCCTTGGAAAATCTTACTATACGCGGGCAAAAATAAGTGGAATCTATTTCTATAGTTGCTATCTTCCCCCAAGTGTGCCCCAAGGCAACTACGAAAGGATCCTCGACGAACTAGTTCAGGACGCCCTTACTACAACGCCTAACGTGATTGCAGGCGATTTCAATGCTTGGGCATTGGAGTGGGGTAGTAGCCACACAAATAAGAGAGGTAATGCGCTGCTCAAAGCATTTTCTGTGTTAGACGTAGTGTTGCTCAATACCGGTGAAAGAAATACCTTCGAGAAGAATGGTCGTGGATCGATAATAGATATTACGTTCGCTAGCAGCACACTGGTTCGATCGGCAAGCTGGAAAGTGTGCGACTTCTATACACATAGCGATCACCACGCCATCCAACCAGAAAAAACCACAGAAAAAAGGATGGAAGGTGGAAACGCTAGATGAGGAAATTTTCGAACTCATGTTGGACGGAAGCCCAGGTAGCTCGAATAACATAGAACAACAAGTTGACATGCTGGTGAAGCACATAAGTAAAGCCTGTGACGCTGCCATGTGTAGAAAAAGGCAAAACAAGTCCCGAAACCCCGCATACTGGTGGAACGAAAATATCAGCATACTAAGAAGCGAATGCCATAAAGCGAGACGGTTATCGCAAAGAAGCCAAGGTACGCCAGATTATATAAGACTGCGCGAATACTTCAAGAAAAAGCGTAAGGAGTTAAAGAAGGAGATCAAAAGAAGTAAGTCCTCATGCTTCAAAGAGTTATGTGAGAAGGTTGACGAAAATCCATGGGGTGACGCATATAAAATAGTCATGACGAAGGTTAAGGGAGATAGAGGTCAAGCACCAACCTGTCCTAACCTACTAGAAAAGGTGGCGAAAACACTTTTCCCAACGCAAGAGCCACAATTTGCAAGAAGGATACCCGCAGGAGCGGACGTTTTGACTATCGATGGTAAAGAGATACTTGAAGTGGCTGAGAGATTCGGCAACGCAAAGGCACCTGGACTTGATGGCATCCCGAACAAAGCACTTAAAATCGCCATCAAGCATAAAAACAGAGATTTCGCCGAGCTATATACAAGATGCCTAAATGAAGGAGTTTTTCCGAAGGTATGGAAGAGGCAACGACTGGTCCTTCTTCACAAGCCTAACAAACCGGCAGGAGAGCCGAGTGCGTACCGGCCACTTTGTATGATTGACACAATGGCCAAAATACTAGAGAGACTGATCCGTACACGACTGGAACTTCACCTTGAAAATGAGTCGCCTGGTATATCTGATAACCAATTTGGCTTCAGGAGACATCGGTCTACCATAGACGCAGTAGAAAAATTAACGGGCATTGCGGCGAAGGCCATAGAGGGCACCAGATGGATGTATGGCGAGAAAAAATATTGCGCAGTTGTAACACTTGACGTGAAAAATGCTTTCAATTCGGCATATTGGCCGCATATCATGAGTGCTCTGGAGGCCAAGAATACACCCGGGTATCTCTTAAGGATAATAATCAGTAGTTATCTGTCTGACAGACTGCTATTGTACGATACCGATACAGGTCCAAAAAGCTACGTGATAACAGGTGGAGTACCACAGGGCTCCGTACTCGGCCCGCTACTATGGAATGTGCTGTACGATGGGGTGTTACGCCTACCGCTGCCCAGAGAGGTCCAGATAATAGGCTATGCGGACGACATAGCTGTTACGTTCGTCGCGAAGGAACTTTCACAAATTCAGTGTATCTGTACTGAAACCGTATTGAATATTAAGGATTGGCTCACTTCAAATAAGCTGCAGCTTGCCGGAGAAAAAACAGAAGCGGTGCTCATCACCAGTAGAAAAAAACTAGAAGAGCTCACCCTGAATATTGATGGTTACGACGTCAAGACGCAAAATTCGCTGAGGTACCTTGGCGTTATGATCGATGCTAGGCTCAATTTCAAGGCACATATTGAAAAAGCCTGTGGAAAGGCAGCCAAAGTGACAGCGGCCCTAGCTAGAATTATGCCAAACACTGGTGGCCCTAGCCACAGTCGAAGAATGCTACTAGCTAAAGTTAGTCAGTCAGTACTGATGTATGCGGCTCCGATATGGGGGGCAGCCTTGCAACAAAAAACAGGTGCCAATAAGGCAAAGGCAGTCTTCAGGCTAAGCGCAATTAGAGTAGCCTGCGCTTTTAGAACGGTGTCTCATGAAGCAGCCAGTATCATATCTGGCCTAATGCCACCAGATATATTGGCTTCGGAGTTTGCCAGGCTCCGTAAAAAATCAAAAGCCTTGAATAGGCATCTGACTGCCGATGAGCGCAGGAAGGAGAGACAGGCGAGCCTCGACGAGTGGCAATCGCAGTGGGATGCGACAGGAAAAGGAAGATGGACGCATAGACTAATTAAGAGAGTACCAGCCTGGATTGAGAGGCAGCATGGAGATACAGACTTTTATCTCACTCAATTTTTGTCAGGTCATGGCTGTTTCAGGGAGTACCTCCACAGATTCGGCCATGATGACGAGACGGAATGTTCTCTCTGTGGTAGAGCCGAGGAAAATGTAGAGCATATATTCTTCTCTTGCTCGAGGTATACAACGGAGAGAGCTACCATAGAAAATTTAATAATGGAAAGGATGACGCCCGACAACATTGTAAGCCACATGCTGCAATCGAGGTTGGTATGGGATAAAATGAAGGAGTGGGCTGCTATAGCGCTCAAAGAGCTGAGGATAAAGGAACGGCAGCGGAGAGGCATAAGACCGGATGAATAACATAACACTACAGTGAGTATGTGAAGAGGCTTTCTGGCCCAGCTTGGACCTGCGAAGTATTGCTTAATCGGCTGTCCCGTAGGTCCAAATATAAGCTATAGCAGACGGAGTGGGGTTTAGTACGTAGGCGTATTGCTTCGCAAGTCCGGTACAGCTAGGAAATGCTGCCTGGGCGTGGTCCCGAATTGAGGTGTACCTTTAGCGGACAGTATGAATCGTGCATGCTGCCAGTGGCAGTATCTTTGGAAGATTCCCCCTTCGGAAACAAAAAAAAAAAAAAAAAAAAAAAAACACCTCGTATTACACATACATAGCGAATTACATATTGGTTCTGAAACTCATCGAAATCGGACGACTATAACATATAGCCCCAATGTTTTAGTCCACGACTGTGTCATGCCGGTTATAAAGAGTAGAAAGCTTTTCACAAAATTTAGAAAATATACACCCAAAAAAATAATGCATTACGAAGTTCTCTAAGTCAGCTAGTTTTCTGTAATTTTGAAAGTTGGTCGTATCAGGATTCATAGTCAAATTAAAATTATGCGTCATCAGCATGATGCATTTTTCGGGGCTGTATGATGGATTATATTTAGAAAGTATATTTTGTTCAGTAGCGATCATATGAATGTATTCATGATCAGCCTTATTCTAATACAGCGCATTGTCAGAGTTGTCAAACCTCGTGCATGATGTTGACCATGAGTATGAACAGCTTCTCACACGTTAAAGTTGGATATGTAGTTCGTCTGCATATATATGAATATGCACCGTTATTCAATGAATGACTAAAAATAATTTATGAATATGATTCAGCTCGATCCATTTCGACAGTATTCATTACAGAACTCTGGATTCCGTCTTCGTTTCACAAATATATTTCATCATACTCGATTGGTAGAGAGCAAAACGTAATATTAAAATGTTTTGCATCCCGCGATATATCAATTTTATAGTGATAAATTGGAATCTGTACACAAACAATTTTTATTATAAGAGTCTCGCTCCTTACAAAAATCGATTAGGGCTTATTGATAATTCTGCATTCCATAGTCGTAAAGAGATGCGCGGAGTTTTATTTTTAACTACTTTGATAAGAGATATTATCAATAGTAAATTCCTACTTAGCGAGCTTAACTTTAGCATACCTTTAAGATTAACTAGATACTTTAGACACCTTTTACTGCGTTTAAAAAAAAAACAATTGGGAAATGCAGGATACTTTTAGATCCAAGGGTATTATAGTATTCTCCGCCAGGAATAATATATCTACAATATCAATGTGTTGTGGTATAGCCCTCGTCTGTAACTGACTAAGTGTTATAATAATTATCTTAATTTCATCGAATAACTCAAATACTAACTGTTTAATATAACTAACAATTATAAGTTAAAAAGGAATTTAAACTATTATGAAAGAAAATTACAAATCAAAATTTGTAAATTTACATTTTCTTGCCATTTTTATTACCTTTTAAATAAATAAGAGCCATTCAGCTCAATTCAATTCAACCAATTCACTTCCACAATCATGCCAGCATCTATTTGCAGAGAAGCTTTACTTTATCTAGAAGTAAGCAATCATTTTGTTAGTTTCAGTAGTAGTCTAAGCTAAAAAGACACCTCCGAAATACTTTTTATCAGAAATGAATGCAGTCATAATGCGAGTACTGACACATTTTTGTCACGTAATAAACGCACAAATTTCTTTAAGAACTCTTGGTAAACGAAAAGGGAATAGCTGTAGTATTGCAAAAAAAAAATTATATATGTATGGCAATAAAAAACTTTGGCAACATACAACCTTGCCACTTAAAAGTTTCAGCACCGAGAGCTATACGAAATGTGCAAGCAAAACTGCCAAAAACTATATTCAAGTTTGCTGAAATTTACCGAATTGGCGAATATTCAACTTCAATTTTGTGCTCCTCCACAAATCACCTAAACTAAGTTTAAAATGCGTGCGTAATTATATATAAATTAGAGCCAACGGGAGCAATGGACTTTGCATGGGTAAAATTATTTCATTAGGACAAAGTAATAAAACGCTTAGAGTTGGGAGAAGGGTGAGTCAAGAGAGTTATTGTAGAAGAAGACAAATAACGCGTACGAAAGAAAGCGCAAAAGAAAACACTTCGAGCACATATGGTATGTAGCGGTAATGAAGAAATGGGGCGCTTCACAACGGTAACAGCATGAAAATAAAGAGAACTCCTTAACAACAATAAGCTGAGCAGCACAACAAACAACAACGATCACAATAATAACAATCATGGCTAATGTTGGCTGCTATTGGCAATTGGCAGCTGCGCTGGGATGTGCTGTCAGGGACCCTCCGTGTACCTCATAACAGCATGAGCATTAAATACAAGTAAATTATTAGAAGCTTACGAGCGGCAACTAAAAATAAATCCCTTTTTAAACATTACAAACTCATCGACAGGCGAACAGAACAAGTGTGTAATAAACATTCATACACATTCACACACATACATATACCCCAAAGTTACAATATGTTTTCGCCCTTGAAGGCTGCCGGCCGGTTGCCAGGGGAGCACATTTTGCTCTCAGCAGTGTGATGATGCTTGCCACGCTCGCGTTTATTACATTTGTTATATTGCAACAAACAGGGCAACAAACAACAAATAGGTGGGTAAGAATGCTTAGAAGCTTCCCTCCTAATGAGTCTAAATTGAGTGCATGTATATTATACAATTCTTGAAACATAGAATGTATGCTTCGAACTTGGTGACAGCCTCATGAAACCCTAGTTCATATTTTGGAAAATAGATAAATTGTAAATATAGCAGTGTGATTTTTACAAAGCTGTATTTAAGGTTGCTCTTAAAAATCTCATTACTGCTCTAATATCAGCTAGAATGTAGTGAAATGGTATCGGAAAAGTTAAAAAAACACTTTACTATCTCCCACTTATGCTCTTATATACTCCTACTGATAATTGCAATTTTTACACTTTTAACCACGTACATAAAGGGAGCACTGAAACTTACCCATTTTCCCGCGTGATCCTTGATTTGAATTATCATTAAAGCGAAACTGACAGCTATTCAGCAATACAAATTTTAGGCCCGATCTCTTCAGAGGATACCGAATACAACAAATTTTATCCCTTTTGATCACAGAGACATAGATTAAAATTACAGTACGCAAAAAGCTTTACTAAACAACGAATGGCCAAGCAAAGTTTTCCATATAGAGAAAGTATTAATTTACTTTTCGACCCATGCAAACTGTCAGTTAAACGCAAAACTCGTACTGTCGAAAGTCGAAAGAAACTTGGGCGAAAATTGGTCATATGCCTTAACTCATTTAATTTATCATAATATTAAAACGCATTAAGTGCATGAAAGTTAGTTAGAATAATGTCGCAGTGGGATCATTTTGATCTAATTGTTCCAGTATCCTAACCTAACCATACAAATATATTCAAACTTACATGCTCTCAATGAAATAGTTACTTAGAAGATGACACGATATAGTAACAGTAAGCGTTTCCTTATTGCCAAGCTAAAATTATTATTTTTAAATGATGAGTATATGAAGACTACACTACTCCTGCAACTTCAAAGCTTTATTCACATTTCCCAATATCTGACAAGTCCAATAAGAGTGCTTTTCCAATGCTCAAACTGAAGCCTTTGAACAACTTCCATGCTGTGGCTCTTTTAATAAAAGAAGTTTTGAAGGTGAGCCAGGTTCATACGTCTCAACCATTATATATATAAAATTCGTTCACCTAAATGACTAACTGACCGCACAGCCTGAGCCGCGGAAACCTGAAATTTGGAGGATGTGTATGACGTTGGTATCTGATAAAAAGGGATTTTTCGAAATTCTACCTCTAAGAAGGTAAAAAGGGTAAAGTTACTGTGGAACAACATAGTGCAACGATATTTGTACGGGATTAACTACAAAACTGCTGAACCGATTTGATCAAATTTCGTATTCACCAGTGATTATGTTGGATTAAATATATCTTCCTTCGAGAAATGGGCCAGGGATCGATCTTTTCGACAAAATCGTATATATGGTACCATTTTTTGATTTTTGAGGCATAACATACAGACATAGCTCTTTGCTTGGACTAACATATACATAGCTTTTCTTTTCCGGAAGTGCGTCACTATTGTTTTCAGCAATGATTACATGTGTTTACTATCTCAGTGGTGATTAACAATAACATAGACGAGTACACAAAATTCCTGCACAGACACAAATACATGCGCCGCATATATACAACCTTTGGTAAATGAATTTTTATTGCCTTTTCATAGACTTGATGTTCTTGTTATGGTCTGTGGGTATGCTTCAACCGTTCTCTGTTTCAACCAAGTTGCAACTGTGGCATTAACATTCGTTTTGCCCCAAATTATTTGAGCAGCTGTAAGCGATTACTCAATATCCCAAAAAAATTTTATTATGGTGCAAAGAAAAATATGAGAGAGATATATATGTGAAAAGTAGGAAAATAATAGGAAGCAAGAAGTAAGTCTTCGGAAGAAGTTTAATATACGTATACATTAGTTAAATGAAAAGAGGCAAATAAAATTTGCAGTAACAACAATGAGTTTAACTTGTCCGCATTTGTTCACCGAGCCATCCGAACGGCGTAAAATATTTTATCATCAATAGCAAAAGCGTCAATATTGATGCACCCTTTGGAGATATTTATTTTGATTTCATTTAAATAGAGATTCTCAGAGGATCTGCAGTTTTACAAAATTTATTAATTGAAAGTTACCAAATTAGGCAACCATATCATATATAATCTATACCTTTAATATTGACTAAGAGACTTTTAGTCATAAATATTTTTAAAATACGGAAAATATAAAGCTAAGGGATATAAGAGAACACAAAGTGACTAAATATTATTTTTATGAATGTCTGTGACGCACGTACGAACGCTGATCCCACCACGATTTTAAATGGTGCTTGGAAACTTTACCAGTGTAAGCAAAAACGTATGATAGTTACAGCAATCGGAAAATTCAGCCTACCACTCCAAATGGGCTGAGACTGATCTTTTGGCAGGCGCCTGAATTATAGTTGTCGATGTTTCTTGCCCAATAAAATTAATCGTTGTCTCTATATTAAAAGTCTCGTAGTAAAATCGGACATATTGGGATAGAAGAGAGACACGTTATCAGGATTCGACTATATTAAACATATTGTCGCAGCCAAGATATGTACCCTCCTCTGTGCCGGGAAGAACACTCGTCAACAAATATATGGAATATTCGGTGTTAAAAAGCTTGCACGCCTGTTTTCTGGAGGCACAATTGGTTATCCAAAAGTTCTGAAGGAATGGTGATTCTGAAGTAATGATGAAAGAAGGCTGGCGTTGTAAGATATTGAAGATACAAATGAAAAGTACATGGACGTATAATGCAGCGAACTTAGACAGAACAGAGCTATAAAGTAGTGTCTCTACCATGAAAATGAAATAGGAATTTTCATTTTTTTTCAGAATCTTTAAAGTTTTTTTTGCTTGGTTGGAAACTATCTGAATCTCAATGGTCTCCATTAGACGAGGATGTTAAACTAGTCCTAATCATGTACTACAATGGCAATTCTACGAAGAATTTGATAGGTGAGTGTGAATGAGTGGGTAAGTATCCAAACACACATATGTATATAAAAGACAAAAATGTTTTTCAACGAAGGCTGTGATTACTCCTTTATTTGTATGAAGAAATTATTCCCTTTCTTAAAGCGCAAAATTATGTCCTAAAAGTATGCTAAAAATACTTGTATGCAAGTATGTGTAAGCAAACCCTACAACTTAATAAAATTTGGTTTATGAGGAAAGAAAATGTAACTTGAAATGCAAACAAATTAACAAAAAATTCTTAAAGTTGAGAAAAATGAAGATGAAACGTGCCATCAGATGCTTCCCACACACATAAACTCAATGTATTGCAGATATACTTATATAAAGTCTTCGTTGTGTTTTACCAACTCAACGTGAAGAGCAAGCCTCAAGTAATTTTTACATAGCACACATTTATCCACTCTCGAACCGTATGAGAGCAATGCTTGTTGCCAGTTTTGCAATTTTTTTTTGTGTTTGCGAAGCTATAAAAACGGCGCAAAAACAAAACTAGTTAAAGAAAAAAGTAGGACTCGTCGTAAAAATGAAAACAGATGCTACACTTATTGTTGTAAAGGGTCGTTTGCCTAACTGCTTCAAACTCATAACTGCTCTCCTTCTGAATTGTTGCTACTATTGGCTGCTACTTTCTGGTACGTGCAATTGATTTGTAATAATTTAGCACTTTTTTCCATTTGTTTACTTATTTTGTTCTTTTTTTGCTACGGTCGGTCTAGTGTATTTAGGGGCTTACAACATTTGTCGGTCGCATTTGTGTAACCTTTTTTTCTTGTGTGGTTGGGGCAAGTAAGCAAATCATTTCAAGATAACATTTGTACAACTGAGGTGTCAGGAAGTACTTTTACTGCGTTTTCTCTTAAAAAAAAAAATTGATTTGAACGATTTTTAAATTCAGTGTTGCCAAAGCTATGAAAGGGCACATGAAATTATATTCTTAAAAAGGAAACCATGTTTATTTTGGTTACATAAATGAATTATGAGGATGGGGCCATGTGTAGAAGTTCACGCAAGTGAAGAAAGTTTCTGACTGCCATTCACCTGGGAGTGGCCAGAAACGATTCTTTAACATATGGTTCAAGCAGCACACGACTTCCGGTTTTAGACCAAGTATCCTCTGGCTAGCCAACAAACATCCGTTTAAAGGCGAGCTAAAGTGAGAAGGCGAATCCCCTGCGTTGTGCGTAGGGTTTGGAACACACCACATAAAAACTATACTCCAATAAAAAATCAGCAATTGCCTCGAATGAGAGACCCCCTTTTGATGACGACCCCCGAAAACGTTTTAAGGATCATGATTTGAGGGCATTCACCTGGAATGTCCGGTCCCTTAATTGGGAAGGTGCCGCTGCCCAGCTGGTTGATGTCCTCGTAAGACTAAAGGCTGACATCACCGCCGTCCAAGAAATGCGATGGACGGGACAAGGCCGGAAGAAGGTGGGCCCTTGTGAAATCTATTACAGCGGCTATTTAAAGGAGCGCAAATTTGGTGTTGGGTTTGTGGTGGGAGAGAGGCTCCGTCGCCGAGTCCTGGCATTCACCCCGGTGGACGAACGCTAGTCGCAATTCGCATCAAAGCGAAGTTCTTTAACATATCGTTGATTTTCGCTCACGCCCCGACAGAAGAGAAGGATGATGTGACCAAAGATGCTTTCTATGAGAGCCTAGAACGTGCTTATAAGCGTTGCCCCCGCCACGATGTAAAAATTGTGCTAGGCGATTTCAACGCCCGGGTGGGCAAAGAAGGCATTTTTGGCGCAACAATCGGAAAATTCAGCCCCCACGACGAAACCCCCCGGGCTGAGGGTGATTGACTTTGCCGGGGCCCGAAATTTGGTTGTCTGTAGTACCAGATTCCAGCATACGAAAATTCATCAAGCAACTTGGCTGTCGCCAGATCGTAAAACACGCAACCAAATCGATCACGTTGTGATAGACGGAAGACATGTATCCAGTGTTCTAGACGTGAGTACGTTCTGAGGGCCAAATATAGGCACCCGCCTCTGTGTGGCAAAGAACGCCCGTCAACAAACACAAGGAAGGTTTGACGTCGAAATGCTGCAATCACAGCAGACAGCCAGCAAGTTTTCTACTCGGCTTGCACACCTGCTCTCTGGGAGCACTCATCAGCGACTTGGTATAAGGGAGCTGTGGAACGAAATATCAAATTCCTTGCGTACCGCTGCTTCGGAAACAATTGGTTTTCAGCAATACCAGAAAAACAACTGGTACGATGAGGAATGTCGAACTCTAGTGGAGAGAAAACAGACTGCCTACCTCGCAACTTTGCGATCGACCACTACACGTGCGGGGTGGGATAGATACCGAGAGCTGAAGAGGGAAGCGTGAGTATGAAGAGCTTGAGAAGCTGGCCGACAAGGGTAATGCCCGAAAATTCTATGAGAAAATGCGGCGACTTACAGAAGGTTTCAAGACCGGAGCAAACTCATGTAGGGACAATGGAGGTAATCTGGTGACAAATGTCCAGAGTATACTTAGTGTATGGAGGGAACACTTCTCCAACCTGCTCAATGGCAGCGAAGATAAAAACCCCGGAGATGGCGAACCCGAAACCCCAATCGATGACGATGGTATAGAAGTGCCATCACCCGACTTTGAAAAAGTTCAGATAGCGATTGCCCGCTTAAAAAAATAACAAAGCGGCGGGAGCCGATGGCTTACCGGCAGAACTATTCAAATACGGCGGCGAAGTGCTGACAAGGAGCATGCATCAGCTTCTTTGCAAAATATGGTCGGAAGAAAGCATGCCTGACGAATGGAACCTAAGTGTGCTCTGCCCAATCCAAAAAAAAGGGAGATCCCACGGTCAACGCCAATTATCGTGGGATAAGTCTCCTTAATATCGCATATAAGGTCTTATCTGGCGTATTGTGTGAAAGACTAAAGCCCACCGTCAACAAACTGATTGGACCTTATCAGTGTGGCTTTAGACCTGGCAAATCCATTTTAAAGCTGCCTTCGACAGCACGATAAGGAAATGCCTCTACGCCGCTATGTCTGAATTTGATATCCCCACGAAACTCATACGGCTTTGTAAACTGACCCTGGATAATACCAGAAGTGCGGTCAGAATTGGGAAGGACCTCTCCGAGCCATTCGATACCAAACGAGGACAAGGAGACTCTTTATCGTGTGATTTCTTTAATTTGATGATGGAGAAAATTATACGAGCTGCAGAGCTAAACCAGGCACAATAATTGGTCATAACACACGCAATGTAAGTTCTGCATTCTCTAGACTAGACAAAGAAGCGAAACGAATGGGTCTGGTAGTGAACGAGGGCAAGACGAAATATCTCCTGTCATCAAATAAACAGTCATCGCATTCGCGACTTGGCTCCCACGTCACTGTTGACAGTCACAACTTCGAAGTCGTAGATAATTTTGTGTATCTGGGAACCAGCATTAACAACACCAACAATGTCAGTCTTGAAATCCAACGGAGAATCACTCTTGCCAACAGGTGCTACTTTGGACTGAGTAGGCAATTAAAAAGTAAAGTCCTCTCTCGACGAGCCTAAACCAAACTCTACAAGCCGCTCATCATTCCCGTCCTGAAATATGGTGCAGAAGCCTGGACGATGTCTACATCCGATGAGTCGGCTTTAGGAGTTGTCGAGAGAAAAGTTCGCGGAAGATTTATGGTCCTTTGCGCGTTGACAATGGCGAATACCGCAGACGATGGAACGATGAGTTGTACGAGCTATACGACGACGTTGACATAATCCAGCGAATCAAGAGACAGCGGCTACGCTGGCTAGGTCATGTCGTCCGAATGGATGAAAGCGCTCCAGCTTTGAAAGCATTCGATGAAGTACCCGCTGGTGGAAGCAGAGGAAGAGGGAGATCTCCACTCCGTTGGAAAGATCAGGTGGAGAGCGACCTGGTGTCACTTGGTATTTCTAACTGGCGCCAAACAGCAAGAAGAAGAAACGAGTGGCGCGCTATTGTTGACGAGACTATAATCACGTAAGCGGTGCCTACGCCAAAGAAGAAGAAGAAGAAATGAATTATGAATGAATATTATGGTACACTTCGGATCTATTGCCGCGGGAGTACACTCAATCCGCATTTAACTCATTTCGTTCAGAAAATTTTATTATTGAAACCGACGGCTACACTGCAGTAACATTTCGGTAACTGCACTAACGTTCCGTGAACTGTATTATCAGTATTATCAACTGTTCTGTTGATTCTGAGGAAAACTGTGAAACCCAAATGAAACAAGCTTGATTTTTTGGGCTTTCTGATTATGTGAGTGAAATAATAAAACTCTCCATTCTAACATGTGAGCTCTATTTGCAGATTTGTAAAACAGCTCAATTTGCGTATATACATATTTCTTAAAAACTAAATGAAAAGTCTCCGTATGAAAGTATATCACAACAAAATAGTGAAGATATTAAATATATATGAAAAAACTCAAACACAAAATAAAAATGTATTCATCACATATGTACATGTAACATTAAATGTATCACAGTTTCAATATTTCAACTACTTGTTAACGTTTCCTAAAATTAAATTTAAAAGTTCTAGTTTCATTTTTAATTTTTCGAGTGCAATATTCTTCATTATAAGACTATATCGTCTCGATTCTTCTAAACATTTTTGATAATATCATTGCTTTGCTGATTTTGATCGCTTAGCCGCTTTAGCTGCTCAACACCCTCAGCAATTTTGTGCTGACTGGATTGCTAATCGGTCTTGATAATACCAACAGTAGGCTGAAGTGAGTAGCGGATTGAAGCTAACCGTCGGTGTTCATAATAGTTAAGCTTTTACTTCGCAGAGTAAACAATTACCTTCACTTCTAAATGTGTGTCAATGTATTTAGCAGGGCTAACAAGTTTGAAATACCTAAGATCCAGCTAAATTAAAGTTTTTCCCTTATACTGATAAATGAAAACATATTTTCACATTTGTTCATACTACTGCGAATAAACACTGTGAATATCATTTGAGTCCGAGGTTACACGGATGTAGAAGGCAATGGAAACGCGGATGAGTTGGCTCACGCTGGTGAGGCTGCACTATCGACTGCCTCACACCCTTCAGCGCCATTAAATGTTGTGTAAGCAGTCGAGAATGGAGTTAAACATAAGATCCTGAAACAATTCTAACGTAGAACGTACCACTAAATTATAACGGCACAGTGTGAATGTAGTCATACGAAATCGTTGCTTACTTTGAACACAAGAGAACTTAGTAATATTGTGGGTGTATTTGATATATCATCTCATCGAGCAAGGTTAAGTGAAATCAGCTGAATGCAGAAAGTGCACAGAAGACGAAGAAACGCTGAACGTAAGGTGAACTAAACTTAGGCCTAATGATCCAATTTAAATATATTCAGCCCTATTCTGCATTTCTACTCGAATCGAAATTTTCTCCGTTTGGCGGATTTGGTATTCTGCGTTACGTTTCGTTTCAATCTGTATGTATTCTGCATTTCGATCGTAGCTACGTTTTTGTACGTTGTAATTTAGTTGGCGGAGAACAGTTCGATTGTATATTTTTGTGTACTTAAGTAACATAATTTTAACAAAAATGTTAGTAAAACATGATATTGATAATTGGAAAAGTCATAACGATGTCTTTTTTAGTTTAATTTGTTTAATGATGCTTTTTGATATAACATAAAAACAAAGTGAAAAATTAGAGAGTTTTGAAATAACGTTGCCGAAATACAGTTGATCCGCCGGTAAAAGACTCCATGATTTCGAAAAAGTTGTATAATGGCATTGACACTGTTGAGTGACACATTCTTATGTTATAATCTGCCGAACACTATGTTGGTAACTGCCTTCCGTAAAAAATCACAAATATGCTACTACTCGATTAAGTGGAGATAATCATGTCAAAGTACTAAAATACTTGATTGAGTTTCTTGCGAAAAACTATCCACGACATACTTGAAAGCATCTTTATTAAGTTTGAAGTTTTTTTGAATCTAAATAACGAGACCAATTAAATTACCAATTAAAAACTCAATTTCATAAAATTCATCTGAAATGGATAATACTTGTCTCGTAATCCACATGAAATATCGTCTAGGCTATTGATCTCATTAACCGTTCAAAACACGATTTTATTTAAATTTATTTGAATTGTACAAAAACTCTTTCCATTTGTTTGCTTTGTTTTGTTTCAATTTCACACATTCACATGCAACCAGCTGACTTCGAAAATATATTCTCTCTTCCTCTTCTTCTTTCGATTTGATCGTAACTCAGAATACCTAATTTCGATTGTGGCGGAGCGGAGAGCGGGAACGTAATCGAAATGTAGAATAGCCCTGATTAATATATCTATCAAGCCTTAATTGAATTTTTCAATAAACTTTTACAAAATAGGTATCCAACTATAGAACAAGAAGTCACTTGAAAGATCCGAAATGAAATTCCATTACATTGGATGCGAGTATACAGTTTCAACTTCTTTTTTACAGCGCGTCATTCGTTCTTTTTTTCTTGTATGAAAATATTAAGTGCAGAAAGTCTTCCTCCACCTGATCTTTCCAACGGAGTGGATGTCTTCTTCTTACCTTCTTCCACTGATGGATAATGCATCGAAAACTTTCAAAACTGGGGTGTTCTCATCCATCTGGGCTACATGACCCAGCGTAGCCGCGGTCCTTTCATTCGCTGAACTATGTAAATGTTGCCATATATCTCGTACAGTTCATCGTTCAAAGTAGCACCAGTTGCCTACTCCAAGATACAAGAAATTATCTACGACTTCAAATATGTATATTTCTGTCAACAGTGACGGTCAAGCCAAGATGCGAATGCGCTGATAGTTTTTTGATGACTGCAGATATTTCGTCTTGTCCTCGTTCTTTACCAGGCCCATACACTTCGCCTGCTTAGCAAGTCTTCAGAAAGCAGAATTCAGAAGATTGTATACTCCCTATTCAACTCTGCAGCTTTTATATTTTCCCTCAGTAATAGATTAAATAAATCACATTATAGAGTCACCTTATCTGAAACTTCGTTTGGTTTTGATGGGCTCGGAGAAGTCTATCCTAATTCTGACTGCGCTTGTGGTAGTGTCAGTTTGAGTATGAGTTTTGCGGGGATAATAAATTCAGACATAGCCGCATAAAAGCAACTGCTTTTTCGTGCTGCCGAATGATGCTTTAAAATCGCCGAAGAGGTGGTGTATTTCGATTCCCTTTTTACGGATCTTTTCAGGGATATCTTCAACGATTTGACGTATGTCGGATCAATTGTAGATTTTCTAGTGGTGGAATTCACTATTCTATTTGAACTATTTTCGGATCGTCAAAAATACTTAGTTGCAATTTCAACGACTGCTAGCTATGTATATTTTATTTTTAGCTTGGTGATTAAGCGATGAATATTTTTAACTTGTTAGCGCCATTGACAAAAGATTCGTTATTTTATTTAGCTTTAAATAAATAAAATAAAAGTTAAAACAAAATTTAAATCGGGAAATTACTTATTCAAAGCAAAAGATAATAATCGAAAATTGATCTTGGGCATTTGGTATATGTTTTATTCGGATGAGGGGCACTGTGGATAAAAATTTACTCCGTGAAGTGGAAGATCCTTTCAACTTAAAGGCAAGGGTTTCAATTATATAGATTTAGTTGAAGGAATAATTTCTCAACTTGATAGAAAAATCATCGCTTCGTCACGCTCATCATTTGTTGGAAGCACTATTGGAGCTATAGAGGCACTCATTTATCAATCATAAACTTCACGAATAATGAAGAAGCATATGTCAGCCACCATGGATACCATTCAATCATATGTATGCATTTTGTACATATGAGGATATGTGATCTTAATCTCAACATTTTGACGGTTTATTTATTTGGAGCTCCTCTACATTGCGAAGAGTCATGCAGCGTAGTAATGAATGTGAAAACCATAACATTTTCATTCATCATAATTTCACACTTCATTGTAACTCATTTATTGAAATATATTGCTATCACAAATTTATTTGATTTCGTCACTTTTCACGTATTTTGATGCTTTGCTAAGCTGTTGTGGCACTTTTCCTCCATTTCAATAAAATGGGAATCACATAATGCGCAAGCGACTTAGTTCGTTGGTTAACAATTCGACAAATCGTATCAATAAAAGTTCCTAAATTTCGCTATAGGTTTGAAGCCACACTGATAAAGTCCCATCAGTTTGTCGGCGGTTGGCTTTAGCTTTCACAAAATACACTCTATAAGACTTTATATGTGATATTTAGGAGGATTATCCCACGATATTTGGCGCAGACTGTGGATTTGGATGAGGTAAAGAGCACTTAACTTCTTAATCGTCGAGCATGCCATATCTCGCAAAGAAGTTGATGTATATGCCTCGTCAGCTCCTCGCTGCCACATTTGAATAGCTTTACCAGCAAACCATCAACTCCCGCCGCTTTGTTGTTTTCCTGCCGAGCAATTGCTATTCGAGTGTCTTCATAGTCGGATAATGGAACATCGATTTGTGGTATTGGATTCGCCATCCCTAGTTTATTATTTTCACTGCCCGTCATTAGGTTGGAGAAGTATTCCCTCAGTATAGTCTCGACGTTACTAGATCACCTCCTTGAGGATACAAGAGTCTGCTCTGGTCTTAAAATATTCTGTAAGTGGCCTTTTTTTCGTAAACTTTTCGAGCAGCTTCTCAAGGTCTTCATAGTCATGTGTTGCGACGTTTAATAATAATATCAGCTTTAAAATTCCAAGCAGAATCACTCAGTCCATTATTGACTGATTACTATTGATCGAGAAAGGTATTGCAAAAGTCTTATGGACCCTTGAATTCAAGAAACGACGACCTGCGTTGTCTAAATTATATTGACGGGATGGAGGAAAATACATAAATCCAGCCGTTGGTTGTAACTCTGGAACAGAGAAACACTTACACTCCGCATGAAAGATCTATGCACGGGCGTATCGACAGATGGGCTAGTAGATTTAGTGAAATTAATTTGTCACGTTATTTTAGGATATCTGGCTTATTGATATCTATACAACCATTTGCTTGCCAAAATTAATTTACTTTAGTACTGATGGGTATAATAAAATTTAATTATGGTACGATGCCAACATAAGTTTGCTTTTTATACCTTGCTTGAGCAAAGAGTATTACAGTCTTTAGCTAAAGTATATAATCTCCAGAAAAATAATATGATGTAATAGGAGAGAGAAAATCCTCTAAGGTGATTTAGCATATGCATCCGTGAACGGGTTCATTTTGATATTTTAATAATCAACTAGTTGAGGCGATAGGTGTCATGCGCGATTATTTTAGGCAATGAAATTTTGGGTGCTTCAGTTAAGCAGCAAAAATGCTAAATTTTTTACTTTGTTGAACTTGTTGATAAAAATGCTAGTATACATACAAATAGACATCTGGCAGTTCATATATGAGATGTAATACATTATTATAGTACGTAAAATATAAGACATTCATAACTTAATACCGTTGTACATAAAATTAAATTATCATTTTATAATGAAAAGTATAAGCCTTCGGCATAGGTGATTAGTGTAGTGATTAGTGGTAGCTTATAATTTATATACAATTTATGCCAACCAACTATTTTCTTTCACTTCTATTTCTGAACCTTAGGGGTAAGAAATGGAAATTATGTCGTGACTAACGCCCTGAATTGTTTTTACTTTAGTAGAGAGTCTAAAAAAAAGTTGGCCAAGAAATTTATGATATTTATTGTGCTGTAACTGAATTTTGCAAACTTTAAGTTTAGAAATTTAAACATTAAATCTTCTTCTCCTTTTCTTTCGTCTTCTTGAAATAACATATAGTTTGAATGGAACGAGAAAAGTAAAAGTTGTGACTACAACACGACTACTATTTTTATACAAATTTGAGACTAAAATATTGCCCTAAGCCTGAATAACTTTTATTTGCATCTATTTATTAGATCAAATGCTATGAAACTTCCTAATCTCGTTGCGATGCCTATTGAGGGCATTGTATCTAATAGGTGTCAATTTATATACCATGCGATGAAACTGATTGTCCTCATTTAGGCCAAAAACTGATGGAATTATTCCAGATCAACTTGAAGTGGTTTTCATTTCTAAAGCCGGGAAGGATGCTGCTCACTGATTTCTATGGAAATATAGTCAATTTTATTACGCTATCAATCCAATGTAGGAAATCACTGATAATTATTCCTCATAAGCACGTGCTTCATTATCGAGAAACATCTCTGCCTGGTTACCTTACCTCAAAATCTTGTGAGAAGCTTTGTCTATAAAATTACATGCGAAAAACCTTAAAGTGAAAGATGATTTTGGTCTTTTACTTGACCCGACTTCCAATGTTTTTTTTTAATAAACGATATTATATCACGTTGAAACCAAAAGACCAAATACTTAACAGTATCTGGTCATCTATTTATAAATAATTTTATGAAATTAAAATAATTAGAAATAATCATATTCCTTTTCGTCCTTAGACCAGCAAATTTAGTTACACTTCCTGCAGTCGGAAACTATTACCAACATGTAACTTCTCTTTTAGTTTTAATCAATTGTAGGTACACCAGATACCACTGTCAATTTTATTGGCAAATGTAACACCTAACCTTGACTATATGTTATATTAGCCTACTCTCGATTAAACGACAAGCCAAAGTTGATTTAGCCATGCCCGTCTTCATGTCTGTTTGAACATAAACTAGTCCCTTGGCAGGCGGATGCACCTATACATTTAAACGATCATTTGTCGGAACCAGCCAGAACGGACTACTATAGCATATATACGACCGATTTTTCAGATTTGAAATTTTGAGTCATAAGTCCATCAAAAAAGTACCTAAAAATGTGAAATTTAGTATGCTACACATACATAATGAAATGCACATTGGTTCTGAAAAACATTGAAATTGTACGACTACAACATATAACTCAGATATTGTTCAGATATGAAGCTTTGGTCAAAAAAAATCATCTGGGAGCGTATAATTTAATATTCTTCATGCGTAAATTTAAGTTTAAATTGACACTGAAAATCCTCGAAATCGAACTTTGCAATTTTTTATAGGTTTGAGTGTTCATGAAAGGTATAAAGACAGCCCTTCTTTCTTGTTTTAACTTATATAAATACATTTTAAAAAAATAGGCGAAACATATAAATAGTCTTCTTTCCAAACATGTCCATCGACCTCTCTTGCAAGCTGTCTGATCTCTGCAGTATAATTCGAGATCTCCGCTTTCAATAGCGGCGTTCAAACATGTTGAAACAAAATTTTCAGAAAAAGATATTTTTATTTACAATGAAAGGCGCTCAGCAATTAATATTTAAGACTCGATCGCTATAACTCTATTTAATGAGGAGTCCCATTAGACACAGCGACATAGAGAAGAACTACAAGGGAGATGAACCTATTGTAGGCTTTACTGCAATATTTTTCCCAGGTGGCAGACGTCCAGGTATTCAAACCCAGGTGGACGGATTACAAATTTATATGTCAGAAAATTTTAGTATCACAAAGAGATTTACTTACCTACATAACTCTAAATATAAAATAACTGCAATTAAAATTATCCAAAAACTGTGAATAATATTGGAATATATTCATGGATATTATATTAGTTTCCTGCCAATCCTTAGCCTGCTTTGTTAGTCAAACATGTTGACACGAACGCAAAGAATGATTGAATCGTCACAATGCACCTATCGCAAAGTCAACAACAAGACTCGAACTAGTAACTTGCACTGCACGGCAGGTAGGAGACGAGTAAGTTATTTGCGCTGAGCAAATATTTGCACAGTGACATTGTGAGCAAAGGAAGAAGGTACAGGACAGCCCCCTACGGCTAATAGATTCGAACACCAAATGGCAAACGACAAACAAAAATCGTCTGTCACAAACAGACAACCAACGAAATTGAGCGGAAGGCGATGATGTAAAACGGAAAGCAATGCAGTGAGGGCGCAAAGTTAAAGAAAGCACAAAAAACAGCTGTCACGGATTCAATAAACACTTCAAATAAACTCGACGATTTATTGTTGAATCGTACGCGGCATTTGACAGTTTTTGACACTAGTGCCTGTGCCAACACCATTTTTCCCCAAACTATTTACACTCAAAAAATAAAAGAAGAAATGGCATTAAAAAACTGGCACGTTATGAGCGCTGGGAAATGAGAAGGGCGAGCGAAAATGGCGTTGCGAATGCGAGTAATTGGTGTTTGAAGTGTGCGCACGTCTGCCTGGCGGACAATTCAGTGATTGAGTGAACCGACGAATACGAATCATCATACATACATAAGCGTGTATCTCTAAGTGCGTTCATTTTGCCGTTGCCGTTGGCGTAGGCACCGTGCAATGAATTATTAATTCCGTGCTCCGTCGTCTGTCGGCTGAACGCAATCGTTTAACTGCTGACAAAATGATAAATTTATTATTTGCAGTTATTCACATGCAGCACACAACGAAACTTGCACATACACATATGTTGATTATACAAACAAATGTATATATGAACATATGAATGCGTAGAAAATATTATTTATATTTATTATAGCTATGCATGGCAGTGTGCAAATTGATGATCTCATAAACATCGGCGTACAAGCAGACTCTAGCAGCACGCTTTTCTGACTTATCAACTTCAACTGCCGAAGAGTGAAAATTTTGTTTACTTATGCAGTTTGCATCGATTACTCCGCATAACTACAATATTTGATATATTTACTATCTGTATATATGTTTATTGATATGCCTTTATGTACAATATGTATTTCCGCGCTGTCTGAAACACTTCACGCCGCATGCACTTAATCGCCACCGCGTCACTTACTGGTGATAATCACGCTCACTCTCTCTCAGGTGCATGATTAATCACTTCCCAACAGGATAATCATTACTAGCACGTCCAATCTCTGCCTCACACCTATATCAATTTGTATATATGTAAGTATGTATGTATGTACCTAAACAACGATTGAAGCAATCATGGCGAATTGAACGCATTTCACAAGGATATACATACATATATTTTGAGATATGTACTTACATAGTCTAAACCCAGTGTTTTATTCAACTTCCACACTGCTTCCAAACTAAATTAGAAAGTCCAACAACGTAAAGAACAAACTTAACTAAGATAATAGCAAATATCTACACAAAAGTGCGCTTAAGTGTCATCTGCAAGTGCGATAAGTAACCGATATCCTTTTCAGGTTACTCAAAAGTTTCGTTTATCGTTTCTTGAAAAGGCAAAACTGAAGTATTTCAAGTTTTGACGTTTTAGCGAAAGTGTGTTGATTTAAGCTTTGTGCTTTTGTTAGTTTTGTTAAATACTTTTTCACACCAAACTAACTTCGCCTGCTTTGTGGCGCATTTTTGTACTATTTTAGATTCGTGGCACAAGGAGAAAGAAAAAAACATTTATTTTAAATCTTAATTGGTGTCAACTTAACAGGTGAGAATGAAATTGTAAGACTTCCGTAAAGCTTATACTTTTTCAACGTCAAAATTTATTAGTTTTAACTCTTAAATGATTAAGCCAAAATGCACGGTACTGTGGCTTATGTACTTATGTAGTTAAAAAAAAAGGATAGCTTCAAATTTTTTCCATCCCTGGGCAAAAGATAGTGATCGGTGGAAAGTTGGGTATTCTTAGTTTACGTTTTACCCACGAGTGTTGGCATTTCGTGCTGCACTTTTGATGTTTTAGATGAATGAATCAAGTTTAATTTTCGTCAGCATTGATTTGATGTAGTAGGTATTGAGCTGTATCTAACTCCTTGTTTTGGCACACTCTAGAGGCATAAAGGACCTGCATAAAGTAGCACATTTATTTTGGAAGTCTAGCATCAGTAAACGTAAGAGTATTCTCTATAGAACCGAAGGAAACCCTTCTGTTGGGAGAAAGAGCAATTAAAATTAAGAGCAAAATGAAGATGATTTTTAGTATAGAGAAAACAACTTGGTTCCGACTTGTTTCTCGAAAAGGTTCTTTAGTGAGATTACACAAACGAAGAGAAAATTCATGAATATCTTCTCTCGAAGCGTGCAGTATCGTGTCCTCTACTATTTTCGGGATTTTGGTCATGGCTTTCTGAGACACATTCACCGCGGGGCTCCCATCGGTATATGCATTAAATTGCGAGCCACCTAGTGCTCTACACTGTTATTATAAACTTATGGTATCTCACGTAAATTTAATATTGCTGGAGTCATTGGATTTTTCTTCGACCAGACATGTCACTATTCTCAAAGGACTAGACTCTAACTATATCTACTATATCTGCACTGTTGGATATTTTTAAAAGTGTACATAGCCACCAAAATTATCTGAAGCTATTATCGCAAGCTCGTTTATAATGAATGCTACAATTTTGAAGGAATTCTCGTCTTGACCTTCAAATTACTTAGCAAGCAAACTCAAATTGATCCTTAGGGCAGAGAAATCAGATAAGCTTATACGCATAAGTACCATCGACCCGCTGTTGCCGATCGAGGACAAATACGTGTTCTTCAATCTATGCCGTCTGCTTATTAACGGATGAGTGATGTGCCAACTCAGCAAAATCTATCTCAATCTTTACAAATAATGGATATTTATATTGACGCATTTTCAGTAAGCATTATTTGTAAGACATGTCGTTTGTTCTATGGAAGGAGGTTAGAACGGGAAGGAAAGAGGAATTAAGGAATACAAGATGAAAAGGACCGACCCAACCACTCTACTCATATTCTTTGAGTACTGATAGACCTTTTTATGGCTGCCAATTTTAGTCCCTATTTCTTGACATTAGTTCGTCTGTCTATTGTCTGTTTATTCTAGGATATTCCGTCACGTTGACACTCTCTTCCCAGCAGTGTAATGCAGTTAAAAATATATAAGCTTGCTCACTATCTCTTATCGTTCTGTCATACTATAAAGGCGCCTGCATCCAGTGAGATGGATAGACTGAAATAGAAATTTGCATAAAAAAAATCTGAAGAGTGAGTGTTAAAAACTGTCAGATGGCTGCCACTTATTCTTATTTCGTGAGTGCTTAGTGATACAACTTCACTTTGGCTCCTTACAATTTTCTACCTTGTGATTGTGTGATTTCAATTACTATTAAAATTAGGAGATTCTAATAATTTTGTGAAAACGTTGAAGGATTTTTTTATTGATTCAAGAAGCAAACAAAGCTTCTGTTTAGGGCTTACTATAGACACCATGCAGCCAATCGGCCCACTCGAACTGACCTCTTTAGCAGGATTATAGTGCTTTTTCCTTCAATTTTCTTTTTTGTGTAAAAAAATTTTTTTTCTTTCATATTTTCTTATTATTTTCTCCAGCATTATTGTTTCTGATCAAAAACAGATTGCTACACATGATTGTTACTAAATAGTTGCATTCAGTTGACGATGAATTTTCGCTATGTCTGTTAGGGATAATTCATGGCTAGCTCTTTTTGTGTCTATTAATAGGCCGCATTAGGACTCTTATTTCACATAAAGGCAGCAGTAATATAGTCGCTCAAATTTGGGGTATAAGCTTTTATAATTTCCCTACAAAGCTAGGAAATCAGGAAATACTTTAAGATGGAAGCACTGTTCAAATAATAATATCCGACTATATACTCGTATTTTAAAATTTAATATAAATAATTCTTTAATAAACATTCTGCGATTCGGAGTATGCACCAGTGTTACACATTCACTTAGCAAAGTTGCAAGTACTCACTTGTGTATCAGCTCGCTAGTGGCCACTTTAACTTCAACTTCAACTTGTTGATACTTAACACACTGCTACTTCAAGTCTTTGGTGGTTGCTGGTTGCATGTTGCACACAATCATTTGATGGCATACTGTTGCATACCGCCACAGTATACAAAAAATTTAAAAAACAAAGCCAACACCCAATAGAACGCCTTTTAAATTAACAATAAGCTGATGAAGCAAAACAAAAAAGAATTCAAGAAAAACGGTAAAAGATTAAAAAGCTACCAAAAATAAAAGCACAAGGCAATAGATGGAAATATTTGTTCAGAGCATAAGAATATTTAGAACCAGTGTAGGTTGAGAGTTGCAAGAGAAAACAAAACAAAAAATTACATAATAAGAAGAACAAAGTAGAGATTTCGACAATGCAACACTAATTGCAAGGCAATGATATAAAAAGCTGTAAAGACGAGGCAAGCAAAAAGCATCTTGTAAAGGATAATAAGTGCTGCGACGGAACAACGATACAAAGAGGACAAATCAAAGGAAGTGCTTTAACGCTGACTTAGCGCCGACTTTAAGCTGAAACTGTGAAGATGTGGCGTGTGGCATGCGGCGAGAGGCAAAACACAATTGGCGCTGGCGACGCGCTGGCACCAGTGACATTTAACTAATAAGACCAAAGAAACGTGCGGGACAAGCAGACAATTATTTAAATGTCTGCATTTCCGTCTTGTTAAGTAAAAAAAATTGCTTCTGAAGCAACGCAAATTTTAAAACATTAAATAAACAGCAGGGAAATGCTTGGTTGTGACCAAAGGCACTGGTCGCTGCGTGGAATAAGGAAGCAGCAGCGCTAAGGCTTTGTAACACTTTATATTTATTTTATCGCTTCTAAATTTTACTTATTTCACGCACGTACGAAAAATTGAAATTTTTACAACCAAAATTTGTTTTATTTCCTTCTTCTAACACTTCGTAGCAGAATTTTTCCGTCAATACTCATCTAGAGTTTTGGTTGGTTTGGTTTATTTAAATAACATAAGACTATTCATATCTCAAGTTGACAATTTATATGCTGAGTGTGCTACAAAAACAGTCAAGTTTCGTAATTCCAACCAATAATGCACCGTCGATTGTCCAAAAGCTTAAATGTTGTTGTTATCGCTTTTCTTAACAGAGGATATTGCGTCGTCTTTAAGTGTAAATTGACCACAAAGTAAATACAAAGATTTCTAGTGGCACGATTGAAAAGCACAAAGGAGAGGGTGAGAGGGTAGCCAAAACCAAGTAACACTTTACACTTAATGTCGGTCATCTCCGCTTATGGGGAGCTGAATAAAGTACATATATTTAGAATGAATGAACGAAATCCTTTGCAATAATATTTTCAACTCGTCAAGAAGAAGTAACGATGTAAATTGTGTTTTTGTGTGGCTTATCAGCGTCGTATCCCTTGTGTCCATCTCTATACATACAACAAAAGCTGCGTTAACACGTCTGCAACGCAAAAGACAAATGAAAAATAGTTATAAAACGTTTGATGAATACCAAAAGCAAGTTGTCAATTGAATTCAGTGTAAACTTTTCAAATTAGGAGCAGAGTACTCCGCGGCAGCTGCTGGTCTTCATCCACTGCAGCTCGTCAAGACGATTCATAACAAACCAAGCGGGAATAAGAAGTTGGCAGGAGGTATGCATCCACGGAATGTTATGATTGGGGAGTGTTGTGGTGGTGCCAGTCCCCAATTGAAATACAATTGTTGAGGCATTTTGTGGCGCTTTTCTGAGATTTGATTTAGCTTATAAATAAACTAGCTCGTTTGCACTTAATTTCGTTTATAACGACAATGTGTGTGTGTTGAATTTTGCATAGCTGACTCTCCTCAATTTTGGTGTAAAGTTGTTAAAAATGGTTTAATTGTTTAATTGCGGTTTTTGTTTTCTTGCAAATGATTTTTATGCCAAAAGCTATAATAAATTTTAATTTAAGTTTAAGTACCAAAGGGAATTTAAAGAGATTAGCTATAACTGTCAAATCAAATAAGCTGTTTCCGAATGAATGAATGAAAAGAATAGAGAGGACAAAAGCATGAGGATTCTCCTGCTTAAGTTTCATTGTACCAAAGTCATCAAGTAACAAATAAACATTAGTTCTACCTCTTAAATTTGAATTAATATTCTACAACCTAGTAGTAGGTTCCTAGATAAAAGTCTTTCCAAAAGGAAGGCATCCTTCATTCACTTTATAATAGTACAAGAAATGCCTGGCGAAATGTTGTTGTGGCTATTTCCTATTTTTTTTAATTATATATACAATAATATAATTGCCATTGTAAATAATAACACAGTTAATCTAAAATATTAAACTTCTTATAATATATTTGACATAAGATAGTCAGAGATTGGTCGTCAATCAAAGTCTTCCACGAAATAAGTTCAACGGCAATAGTCTGGTATACACTTGGGTATAATAAGATTGGACGAACAAAAATAGTTCGCAACCATATGGATGCAACCGAATCGTAAAAATCAAAATAGGCTGTAACTAACATGATACTGCGATTCTGGAAAGAAACATATTTCAAATAAGTGGAATAATTTTTTTCAGACCCATATCTCGGAAGAAAACGTGTTCTTAGTGTTAATTTATGCAAAAAGCTATACAATTTCAATTAAATCAAACCATAAATAATATTTATATGGGATAGAGCGGTGCTAAGTCCATTTAATGGAAGAAAAAATGGTCTTTACCCTAATACAATTGAAGTAAAAAGTTACAGGTGTACCAAATTTTATATCCCCAATAATAATCTGCACTCCTGGATTCCATTTCTTTTGTTAAAGCTTTGCCATTAAGCCAATATTCTGATGGAATCTCTCACCTTGTTCGTCACAAACAATAAAAACAATTTTAATGAGGATACACTGACATAAACAAAAATTATGAAAAAGTTCGTATAACAAAAAGAGTGTTTACCGATGTAATAATTATTTTTGATTATTTATGAAAAGAAAGTCGTTTTGTTCTAAACTAACTAAGTCGTTTTGTTCTAAACTAACCAATGTATGTACTTTTTATGGCTATAATTCACAAATTAATATGTAATACTTCTACTGCCGTGTGTTGGTAAGAGTGATTATGCGAGTGATTCTGAAGCTTAAATTGTTGGTATTTTGATGACGAAATTATCCAAAACTTCAAAGTTATGACTGTCAACAGTCAACAGGAGCCAAGACGCGAATGCACTGACTGTTTTTTTTGGTAGCCTAACCTAGTGCGGTTGTTAAGCCAAAACGTATAAATATCATCGGAATAAAGCCAGCAATTTTACACTCTTGTAAAATATTATGCCTTGTTTATTTAACTCGCAGCTCTTATTATTTTCACCAGTATCAAATTAAAGAAATTACTCAATGAAAATTCACCCTGTCTGAAACCTCTTTTGGTATCGAACAGTTGGGAGGGGTAATTCCGATTTCTGACTGCGCTTGTGATATTGTCTACCGTCAGTTTGTTTAGCGGTATAAGTTTTGCGCGATGCCAAATTCAGACACAGCGGCGTAGAGGCAGTTCCCTTTCGTGCTGTCTAAGGCTGATTTAAAATTGACGAAAATGTGTTGTGTATCGGTTCCCTATAATCAGACCCAATTTTTCTCTAAGCTTTGGCGCATGGTGAATATCTGGTCAATGGTTGATTTACCATGTGGACTTTAATCTCTCACACAATACGCTCGATAGGGCCTTATCTGCGATACTGAGGAGGCCTATTACACGCTAATTGGCATAAACTGTGTGGTTTCCGTGTTTATGAATTCGGCAGAGCAGACTTAGGTTCCAATTGTCGGGCATGCTTTCGTACGAACTTACTCTGCAAAGAAGCTTAAGCATGCATGTTCTCAGTTCTTCGACGCGGTATTCGAATATTTTTGTTATTTTTTAAGTGGCTATTCGTACTTCGATAGTAAGTTTTCTTGGTATCCATTACATCATCTTCAATGGTAATAAGGTTTCACCATCTCCGAGTATCACACTTCAGCAGGTTGGAGAAGTGTTGCCTCCGTAGACTCAGTGGACGTCAATGACCAGATTACATACTTTTTTCCTAAATGAGTATGCTTCGGTATTGAAACCTTCAGTAAGCCGTTGAAATCGCCAAGCTTGATTTTGATATCTCGGAGGGACAGCGCACATAAACGCATTGTGGGAGCTCATAGAAAGCCTCATGGTCACATGGTGGACGCAAATCAGCACTATGTCGAAGAGCTTCGCTTTGATGCAGTTTGTGGCTAAATGTTCATTCTCCGAGGTGATTGTCAGAATTCAGCGATGGTGTCTATCTCCCACCACAAAACCCAACACCAAATTTGCGCTCCTTTATATGGCCGCTGTAGTAGATTTCAAAAGGACCCACCTTCATACGTCCTTGTTCCGTCCGTCGTACTTCTTGGAGGACGGTGTTGTCATCCTTTATTCTTATGGCGTATTAACCAGCTGGTCATTATGTGGTGGGTTCCAACCCCTACGAACAACCTCGAGGGCTCACCTTCTTACTCTGACGCGCCTCTGAACTGATATTTGTTGGTTACCCAGAGGATACTTAGTCTAAGACAGGAAGTCATGAGCTACGTTTCAGAGCAATCCCAGATGAATGGTAATCAAAAACTTTTCTCACTCTCGTGAACTTCTACACATGTCCCCATATTCCACACTATCCGAAATTAAAATCTGTGAGTGAATAATAAATCTACTTTTCTTTAGGATTTTTTTTTCCAAGTTTATTGGGGATAACTGTGAAGCATCTCCTGTCTAATCAGTAGAAAGTTATGCGAGAGCATACATTCAGGTCAGTAAATTATCCACTCTCTCTTACCCTTATAATTTTGTGTTCAAATTTATGCGAAATAAAATCAGTCCTTCATCCTTCATCCTTCTTCTAAAAAATTATATATATGATCGTACTAAGAACCTTCTTTTCGTTGGTTGAAAATCAAATGAGAGCGTCATGTGAGTCTGGCCCACTTAATTATTAATATTCTTTGATTGCTTGAACCCTCACAGCAAATTGTCATTTCATCACTTCACTGTAAGTACATAAGTATACAATATTGAGTTAAGTTAATTCCTGATGGTTAAGAGGCCAAACGAACAAATTTTGGGAGTTTTATTTAGCAATGCAGTGATCGGACTCGAAGGATTTGGGAAATCAACGAGGGTAGCAACGAAAAACGTTACAATATAATATACATTACCTTGCTGGAATCAGTTTGTGGGCTTATTGTTTAACGTTTAGATATAGTTATCTAAAAGAAATTTTAGTTTATAATTAATTAAGATTGCTACCTTATTTCATTTAACATAAAAAATATATATGTGTAAACTAAATGTTAAACTATATAAAATTACATATACACAATTACATATTTAGTTAAATAAATTAGAAGTATTGGTTAAAAAATTTCTATTGGCAATGTACATATGTATCTTAAAAAATGGAAAACGAACTTTTACTTACAAAAATATATCTGTGTTCTTAGTAACAAATTATGAATGACAAATATTTCATAACTCTTTGAATGTGAAGAGAAAAGTTGTATAAATCATAACAAACAAACAACAAGTGATTGAATTTAGAATGAGAAGAAAGTAAAACTTTTATATTTTTAACAATAACCTTAAAAGTTTTTGCCATCCCAAAGTTGAAGATATGCAAACAACAATATATATTCGTTGTCATGTATACCTTTACCTGCGTTTCGAAACGATATATTGTGGTTATAAACTAAAAAAATGCTTTGTAAGACGAAAAAAATGTTTAAGATCAGGGAAGTGGTCGGCAGTAACAAAAAACTTTACCACTGAAGAAATAAATAAAAAATTAAAGAATATATAAGGTAAAGCGAAAAAAGTTTGTTGAAAATAAATAACGAAAAATATTGGAAAAATTAAGCATAAACTTTTTTCGCAGCAAAAAACCCTGCGGTTACATAAGTAATCAGTATTCTTGCGTTAAGATAATGGAAGAGAAAATAATAAATAGAAATATGTAAAATTCCACAGGATAAAGTTTTTAATTTTGATACTCATATATTGAAGCACATGAGGTTTGTTACATATAAGCAATACTCAAACGAAGTAATACTCAAACGACTAAAAAAATTTTTTTGAACTTGTGACAACACCATAATACGTACTAAAATATAATTTGTGTTATCTTTCTTTTATATCACATCAAGCTACTGTTTCTTCTTGCTGGCAATTTTGATCTGTCCACAATACCTGCTGTGTCTTTACAATAACCCTCAAAAAAGGAGACTGATATTCGCTCCTCGGAGCAAGCAAAATTTCAATGCAGACCATAATTATCATTACTGGTTTTCGTCCACACAAGTTTTGCACTCAAAACTATTAGTTTTTGATTTAATTTTGTATTAAAGTCTGAAATGGGTAAATTTTTAACACAAAAATTGTTCGAAAAATCGTTGCACATCAACCATTACATCTCTCTGTGCTAAATCTTGTGTAATTCACTTATTACTCTAAGTTCTTATTGCATTATGAAATCAAAATAAACATTTTTTGAACAGAAAATCTCACTTAATGGGCAAAAAGATAAATTATACTGGTATAGTTCAATTGGCATTGCTACTATTGACCAAATATTCAAATCTACTATTGACCAAATATTCACCATGCACCAAATCTTGGAAAAGATCCGAGAGAAAAGAATCGATACACACCACCTTTTTATCGATTTCAAAGCTGCCTTCAACAGCACGATACGGAACTGCCTCTACGCCGCTATGACTGAATTTTATATCCCTGCAAAACGCATACGGCTATGTAAAATGATCCTGGATAATACCAGAAGTGCAGTCAGAATTGGGAAGGACCTCACCGAGCCGTTCGATACCGAACGAGGTTTCAGACAGACAGTTAGACGAAGAAGCAAATAGTCTGGTAGTGAACGATGACAAGACAAAATATCTCCTTCCATCAAATAAACAGTCATCGCACTCACGACTTGGCTCCCACGCCACTGTTGACAGTCATAACTTCGAAGTTGTAGATAATTTCGCCTATTGAGGAACCAGCATTAAAAACACCAACAACGTAAGTTTTGAAATCCTACGCAGAATCACTCTTGTTAACAGGTGCTACTTTGGGCTGGTGGGCAATTGATAGAAATCTGACATATGGTGCAGAAGCCTGGACGATGTCGGCATCTGATATGTCGGCTTTAAAAGTTTTCGAGAGAAAAGGTTTGCGGAAGACCTATGGTCCTTTGCGGATTGGCAACAGCGAAAATCGCAGACTCATTGACATAGTTCAGCGAATCCAGAGGCAGCGGCTACGCTGGTTAGGCCATGTCGTCCGAATGGATGAAAGCGCTCCAGCTTTGCAAGTATTCAATAGAGTGTCCGCTGGTGGAAGCAGAGGAAGAAGCAGACCTCCACTCCGTTGAAAGAATCAGGTTGAGAACGGTCTGGTTCCCCTTGGTATTTCCAACTGGCACCAAATAACGAAAAAAAGAACGAATAGCCCGCTATTGTTGACGCTATAAGCGGTGCCTATGCCAGAGGAAAAGAGAGGCGCAGCTTTATTAAGTTGTGTGAAAGCACCAGAAGGAGAAAAAAATTACCTATCAAAATCTATTTACTTTAAAAACAAGGTTGAGTGGATTTTGCCAAGGCGAATTCTTTTTAATCGATCAGTTTTAAAAAAAATTATAATCAAATTTTTTAAGTAGGCAAGATATTGGCTTATTTTTGTTTGACGGTGCTTTAAATTGTGTTTCATAATTTGCTAAAGGCATTTAAGTCGGTTAAACATTTCCCAACAATTTTAAATTTAATCACATCGCTTAATATATAGAGATGTGTTAAATCGAATTTAAAAAAATAATTAACACACTTTCAACTTCTTTCTTGGGTATCTTATAAGTAGCAATATCAGACAATTCTAAAAATACGAAGTGAAACTATCTTCTGACATATTTTTATCATAGCAATAAATACATCCTATTGAAATATTAAATTTTCTAGATGAGACTTCATGGTGAAATCAGATAAATGTGTGACGATACCAACTCAAATACATATTTTTGACGAAATTGCCAGTCTAATTGGAAGTGTGCCGTATGATTTTATAGTAGTATGAAATAGTATTATTAATACCCCATTTACGTATTTCTCTGTTTTGTTAGCCTGATTTCAACTAAAAATAAAATAAACGATTTTTCGAATGAATTTATGAGATACTTCTGTTTAGAGACTGCTCAAGGAACCGTGAATGGAGGGATCAAGAGTTTATTCTGAGCCACCTCCGAACGGCCGATTGATATTTATGAAGAGCTTTTATTTCATGTGGGAAATACTCTAGGAGGACTTGACATTCCTTGCCGAAAGCTTTTGCAATTAGAAAAGTAAATTTTCTATAATTTTTGGATGTTTGCCGAACCAGACCAGGAATGGTAGAACGCAATGCTGACAACTCTGCTCTGCGGCTTCTCGCTCACATAGGTGAGTATTCAAAATATTTCGTTATTAACAATAGAAGAATAATTTGTAAAAATAAAAATAATAGCTCACTTATTTTTTCATTTTAAGGAATTGCACTTCGTTTTAAACATTATTTTTATCTCGTTACCTTTCTTTGGAGATCGGCAATAGGAGATACCAAATGAAGCCAGATCTTTCTCTAACAGAGAGTACTGCCTCGACTATTTGCAGATCTTTAGCGTTTTCGTCCATCCGAATAACATAACTTCGACAGCGTAGCGGCTGTCTCTTAATTCGTTGCACTAAGTTAATGCCACCGTATATCTCGTACAGCTCATTGTATTTCATTCTTCTAATTAGTTCTCCTTTTGTTGATTTGGCAAGCAGTTTCCAGTTGCTGGACACGGTTTCTTCCGATCATATTATGCAAAGAAGCCGATTCATGCGCCTTGTCAGAACCTCGCTTCTATATTTGAACTTAACTGGTAATCCATCACAACTTGTTATTCCTTAATCAGACACACGGTATTAAAACCTTATTACGGTCAGCTGATCGAACGTCTATACCATCATTGGTCATCTGCTCATGTTCACAATATATGCATTTCACGCTCTCTTTTTTCTCTGCTCTTCAACTTTCGATGTCACTTTCGCTTGGCATTGCAGCGTTGCGAGGCAAGCAATACTTTTTTTCTGCACTACAGCGCAGCATTCCTCATCGTACCAGCTCTTCTTTCGAATTCTTCAAAAACCAATCGCTTCCTTGATAGCGATGCGTAAGGAACTTGAGATACCGTCCCTTAACCAAGTTGTTAATTAGTGCAGGAGTACAAATCTACAAATTGACTAGATTACTGCTTGGCTGCAATCCGGCTTCCACACCCATCACACAACCTCGCGGCGTTAGGGATATCGAGATACTTGTTTCAAGGTCAATACCCGGTTGCAGCCCCAAGTTATAATCGGATTTCAGTGAACCATTATAATCCAACCAACCATTTTACTTACCACCGTAAAACCCGACTGGAAGAGGGATATGTTGTCAAAAGTTATGGACGTTGCTTGCACCCGCGAAATGTTGCCAGCTTCCACTGTGTAGGTTTGCTTTTAACCAAATTTAAAATTTTCGTCAACAAGTTTCATAATTTATAAGTATGAATATAAAAACCATTCAAACATTAATCTTTATGATAATAAATAATTAACTACGATCCAATTTTCATTTCGTTTGGAAAAAAATTGAATTTTCTTAGTTTATTTAAAATTTATTTATAAAAGTGAATGCTGGCAACCTTGTTTAACAGTGAACAATTAGACGAATCAATTTTATGAAAAATAAAATCGGAGCTGGTTTTTACTTTACGACCGGAAGTAACGGCAAAGATGTCTAGATACGAAACTCTTTATCGCGTGAGAGCGCTCTAGAAATTCATAGTTTTTATAACATTTACCAACAGTGCAACTTCGATAAAATTGTGAGCATATTTTTGCACATTTACATTCATGTAATGGATCATTTCATTATTGACTAAGTGGTAGTGAGGGTAGTTGTTCAAAGTTCCTTCATTTGGCTTTGTTACCAGCACACACAAAATAATACAGTAACGCATTTTGAGAGAGTTTCGTAGCTAGGCATACTTGGTAACGGCATCGCCAAGCGGTGATAACTTTTTATTTACATGGCGCTCTCATAAGATAGGTTGTATCGGCTGAGTCACTATTTTTTACTGGTTCGCATTTTAGATTAAAATATAACTAGGAAAGAAATTGAAAATATGTATTTATATTAAAGCTCTAGATACGCGGATATCGAGCACTGTGAGCAGCTCGCTCGATACTTGCTCATTGCTCAACTGTTCAGCGAAACAAAAAAATTTCAATTTTGTTTCGCCAAAATTTCATTGGCGTTTCAATGATTTTTACACGTTACATAAATAAATTTAAAAATATTAAAAGAAAAAATCTGAGAAAAAAGTCAAAGTGTTTGTCAAAATACTCGAAATGCTCATGCTCATTTCGATTTTTTTCGAGTAATGAGCAAAGAGCAGGTGTGCGAGTGCTCGTTGCTCAAATGGACGCACTGCTGGAAAAATTTGGAGCTCTAATGTATTTATATGTAAATACAATGCAATCAGCATAATTTCGCATATGCTTGTATTTGTGGATTTTGTTGCATCAGTTTTCACTACTCAAGCTTGATTAGCTCCTTAGTGACTGTAAAAAGATGTTGCAATTAGTTATAAAAGCAAATTTTTCTTTCCTTTCGGCAATTCAACTCTACTTTGGGCAGTTTGCCTATTCCAATTCATATGCCATTGCTATCTGAGCCCTTGAAAATCAACATAAAAGCCCAAATTTCGAAAATTTTTATTGCATGCAACGTGTCTGCAAAGTTTTTAGCCAAATTGTGTACAACTGGGACCTGCATTTACAACACTGATAGTTAGAAAAAAAGCATATAACAACCACCAGCAACTGCAAAAACAAAAAAAAATACAACTCTCGTAATTGTAATGTCAGTTGCTGGAAAGTTGTCACTAACTCGTCTGATTTTGGGTTTGCCACTAACTTGCTTTCACTGACATCGGTGCTGTTGTTGTTTGTAGCACCTACAACTTATATCATGCAAATGCATATGTATATGTACATATGTATACAGATTTGTTTATTTATTTGCCATATGTATTTGCCCGTACTTTTCCCACTCGCACTTCATCCACGTTTTTCCCCCTTCTAGGAAACTCACCACGTAAACCACAATTCGAGAGCTGATTTCCACACTCCTGCTTTATCAGATAACTTTTGTTGCTTTCAGTAGACTTTCGTTTATTATTATTGTCCTTTTTTGTAGTCGTATTAATCTAGTTTGTCCGTTTACACCAATTCGTGCTTTCGCAGCCTTTCTTTTTGCTTGCTCGCACCAGTGTGCCATGAATTTGAAATGTTTGCAAAATTTATTTTCCCATCAAAGTTCAAAGTTCACATATGATTGTGAAAATGAAATCGCAAAGCTATCGTCATGTAGTTTTTTTCATTTTTGCAAACACATATTTGACCGTTGGAGAGCACAACGTGCTTAAAACGTTTGGTTGACACATTATGTTAAATAGCATTTTATAGAAATTTTTCTGCATATTTTATTGAAAAGTTCACACAGCTGCTATGTACTTATATATATGAAATCATTTTCATTTTCAATTTTATAATTTCGACAGTTTTCCACATCTTTGTTGTGCATTATGAAAAAGTGGGTTGGTTGAAATATGAGAAATTTCATTATACATACATATGTAAGTTTATACATGATATATGCTATTGTATCGTAATAATAAATACTTATAGCATATGCTTATATGCCGACATTATTTTTCTTTTATTTACATATACGGGTGTGTATATGGCATTGTGAGATAAGGTTATTAAAGTTATTAAAATAAAATAAACCTCATTTTTTTTATTTGGAAGCATCACATTCTATATTTTACTGCTTCAAGTTAGTCCATGATATAAAATAAAATAGGTTTTATACTAATAGTCTGCAAAAAAAAATATAATATAATTTCGTAAATTTTTTACAGATCAATAAATGCAATGTTATTCTTACAGTAAAATTATGTATAAGCCAGAAATTTGTTTGCAGATTTTACAAATTTGAAATATTGACTGAAATCATGCTAAACGGTTGAGCCGATATTAATGAAAATTTGTGGTTGTACTTAAGTGGACGCAAGAATCATTTAAATTTAACATTCGATAGAGTTACCATCTGTAAAAAAACTTAAATAAGAAAAGTAAAATAAAAGAACTATTTCAATATGGGTATCAAACTGAAGATATAAAGAAGGCTTAGTGAGAAAATATTTTTAAGCAGCGCTGCCACATGTCTAAATTTTTAATTTAAAATAATTGATAAGATAAATTATGAACGAAATTTAACGTTGGATTTTTAACGTTGGAAAATTTTTAGGAGAGTTGACATCTGTTTGGAAATTGATGGTGCATTGGTATTAAAAAAAGAGATTTTAGACAACCATTCCACAAAAAAATTAATAAATCTTATGAAATAGAACAAGTGATTGATATGTTAATATAACACAATTCTAGGACTTTTCACTTTTTCTAATTTTTTTTTCGTTTAGGGAAGCACACCAGGATACCGCAAGTTTTCTATAATTTTGGATGCTGATCGAACCAAGACTGGAACCCTGGCGTTTCGAATGGCAGAACGCAATGCTAACCACTTGGACTACAGCGGTCACACTCTAGCAAAACGAAATACATACTACTATCTAGAGAATCATCGATTCGAATAATACCGAGACAAAATCATATAATAATAAAAATAAAAATAAAACAATTTGCTAAAAATTCACTAGTTCCATCACATGACATCGCCCACACTTTTCGACTAGATAATGTTGCGGTTGTTGGCACCAATATTATCGATATAATTAATATAATAATAATTAATTAAAATTAGCAGTTGTACCCGTTTCTATAAAATTTCACCTTCTCTTGCTAGCTCTACAGTACTAATCTAATTTGATGGAGAACTATTTTGCGCAATCGTATAAATTTTGCGGCGTAGGCGGATGCGTCTTTTTCTGCTATTTAAAGCACTAAGCACGGTCATACTGATAAAGTTCCTAGGCGTTGTTGTTTTTCAAAATTAAAATTATTATTCGAACTTCATTGTAGTCGGATGCTGGATAATCTACTTCATCGTTAATCGTTATCAATTGCGTATCCGTATCATTAACTCTCGGTACTTTTAATATAATAATACTTTTCATGTACATGAAATGTTATATAAGTTTGGTTCGAAGTATGTAGGTACTAAAAACAGAAGATATGACCCTCCAAAATTTATACCGATCGTATCATAATGACGAGCTGAGTTGATTTCGCCATTTTCATTTGTTCGTCCGTATGTTTTATCGCAAATTAATCTCTCAGGTTTTCAGATATTTCAGCTAAATTTAGTGTATTTTTGTAAGGTATTTATCATTTGTCGGAATCGGACGGATGGGTCGACTATATCCTATATCTCCAATACAACCGATTCGTTCATATATGTGGTTTAGTATCAAAAATCTGCCTAAAAACATCTAATGGTATGAAATTTCGTATGCTACCCACGAAAATTAAAAAAATGTTGATATTGAAAATCGGCAAAATTGAATTGCAATAAATTTGATACGATCATATAAGGTATATATAATTCGGAATGGTCGAAAACAGCCATTCTTTCTTGTTTTTAATGTAACTTCCGTTAAATAACTATCGGTTGTGTGTTTGATCAAATAAATACTTAAGTGTTCCCTAAACACAATATACTTCGAAGATGGAAGATTATATTACCTTATTCGTATCTACGAAAAAAAAAGTTACGATCTTGAAACCATACGAGTATGTGAATTTTTTAAAACTGATATGAAAATAAGCAATAAAGGGCTTTTGAATATTGGCACTTTGTAACCGCCGAAGCGATTTGTGCCCGAATGCTTTTGAATGCTTTGATACATTTTTCTGGCTTTTCAAACACGCAGTTATGGTATGTCTGAGTTATAATTGAAGGACACATATGTACACATGTTTTATGTAGCACAAAAAAGTATTAAATTTACTTTTATCCGCAAAAGTTTTTCCAACATCTAAAACATCATATGCAAATAATGGCTTCCTTGAAAGGCTCAATCTTTTTTCACTGCCTAACCACAAACTATGCAGCGTCAATTATTGCACTTTTACGTTGCCAAAGCGACAATCAACTGATAAAAAAATGAACAAACTGCAAAACTACTAAATCGTAAAAAAATCACTAAAGAAACGGCGTGTCTTTTAGTATTCCTTATGGCAAAAGTTGCAAGCGTAATAAAAATCATGGCCAACCACCAAATGCCAAATACCACAAGACAAACTTCAAACGACCAAAGACTAAAGACCAAAATATCCGTAAAGAAAAGTTGAGAATGTTGTAGCAAGGCAAAGAACTTAGTGCAAATTCAAACTCAAACTCGAGTAATTAGAGCAAAGTGTGGCTGCAAGTTCTCTTTATCATAGAAGTAGAGAGGGAAGAGTAATGCGGCGGCAACAGAATGTGGTAATTAATTTTAATTTTCAAAAAAGAAATATTACGAAAAAAAAATAAGAATAATCAAATAAAAAATAAATAATAAAGGGAAGCAGTGGCTTTGGAAAACTTACAAAAACCGCATTTTAATTTATACGCGACTTTAAAGCGAAGCGACTGCACTTAACCTCAGTAAAGGGAGAGAAGGGTATTCAAGGTGAAGAATGGCAGTAGAGAGGGAGAAGGGCAGTAAAATCACTTTGTGGCGAAAAGAGCGAACGAAGCGAAAGACATAGAAAAGCACTGGAAATAACAGCGCAGTTGAATAAATCCTCGACTGCCAATGACTGCTAATCCTTTTGTAAGCTGCGATCGAATAACAATTGCCAGGCAATAACTATTGTTTACATTGTTGGTGTTGTTGCAATAACTGCTGTTGTTTGGTATTTGCACAGATACATTTCAATTTCGCGCTTAGCAATGGTAAAAAACGAAATGAAAATTCAACATTTAATAGAGGGCAAGGATTGAAGTTGGAAAAATAGGAGTTTGGTATTAAAATTGACCAAGTAGGGTAAGATAAAATCCGTAGATAGAGGTGAGAAATGTGGTCAATGAAATATTACTTTTCTTTTTACACTGATGTAGAACTGCTCCATTAATTTGGTGTAAATCGTTGATTTGAAGAATTCTAAATTTTTGCAGCCTTGTATAGAATATTTAGATTTTTTTCGCGTTTGAGCAAACATGAATGAAATGTTTACAATAGATCTGCTACCTTTTCGAAGTTATTTCAAAGTTAAATATAATACGAAGCATATCCAGATAGTAAGTCTACTGAGGCTTTCACGAACGGAAGATTTTATTTCGTCAAATTGGTGACACGGTATGGCTATCAGACTCTCTTAGCAACGAGGCCCGTTCGAGGTCAGTCCGTTGAGGACTTTAGACGCGACAACACGTTTCCCCTCCGTTTGAGATTTATAATGAAAAGAAAACTTTCGTACGAGTGTGTACAAATGGTGTCGCGAGTTTAAAGACGTTCGCACATATGTGCATCATGAACAGAGGAGCGGAAGACCTTTATATATGACTGACGAATTGTCTGAAAAAATCGAAAATGCGTTTCGTGGCGACCGCACATTAACTGTGGATGAACTTTCTGCATTGTTTCCATAAATTTCCAGATAATTACTACACGAAACAATCACAGAATGGGATATCTTAAACTGTCCGCGAGATGGGGAAACTATTTCGAGAAAGGCATAAAAGAATTGAGACCTCGTTTCACCACCTGGATAAAGAAGAATGGTGACTATGTCGAAAAAAGCTTACATTATGTACCTACAAAAATTCGAGCCGCATATATATATGTATATATATATATATATATTTGAATTAGATCGGCCCACTTCATGGAAAAAAATTTCAAGTGAAAATAACTATAAATATGAATTTTTCGGTCTACTTCCCAGATAAAAAGTAGAGTTCCTGCCAATCAAAGCAAAATTTCAAATAAATTAAACCATGGGTACGATTTTTTCTACTAGTTCGGACCCTTATGCACTTCCCGAATATAAAAACAGTATTTCTGCTAATCTAAGCAAAAAGTTACATATAAACAAAATTTCAAGTAAATCGAACCATAAATACGATTTGTGGTGCACTTCCCGGTATGGGATATATATGTTGGCCGTCCCATTCATCATTTTTATTTCTGTTGCTCTTTTTTACGAATTCAGAACAAAATTTTTTTTGATATGAGGCTTTGTTCAAAGTAAATAGTTTACTCCTTCGTTTGGAATCTTTCTATTGTGGCATTTAGAGAGATAGATTTAAGAAAAGAAAAAACGTACTAACTTTCGCCATGAAAATAATCACTTTTAAAAATCTATTAAATGGATCGCTCGATCAAAAATCATTTGAATTGTTAGAAATTTACCCATTACTTTGTTATATATAATTTACTGGTTTGATTTCCCCGATTTCATGTCAACACACTGGCTTAGCATTTTACAGCAGGCCATCAACATTTACTAATATATTCATTGACAGCCATAACCCTCTTTAATTCATACTCACCAATCCAGCAAATCATCATCACTCAAACCAGCAAATTCGTCTCAGCGCATTGTCAGCAATGTTGGCGATTAAAACTCAACTCAACGATTGCCTCATCGAACCATAACAAATTCCTGTTGCAAGCATTCGTACATTCATATGCACATATCTATTTGTTGGATTTTTATTATTATTTTCCCTCAACTTCTGTAATTTTTATTCGTTGTTGCATCTGGTTTTTGTAAGCCGCAGCATAAATACGGCTGCAGACAAAATGTAAATCGTAAAATCATTTCTTCAGTTACTTATTGCTTGGTTATTTGAAGCTTTTGAAAATTGTTACAATAACAAGAAGCCTCCGTTTGTAACAAAGTATGAGTGACAGCTTAGTTTGCTATTGAATATTTTGCAACAAAAAATTTGTTAAGTGGAAAAAGTAAAAATACGATAAAAATAAATAAATATTGCCGCTACCGGGGAGCAATGAACGTCTGCCGCACTGTCTACATCCACAGATCAATGTAAATACGGATTTAGGCTTAGAATGCCATTCACTTTGATATACATACTTCGTGGCTTCGATTTTTTCAATATTTGTAGCAGTTTTATCCGTAAAAAATATAGCATGCATTTCAGCGTTCATTCGGTATATTGCGATTTTATGCACTAAATATTTTACAGGAAATATTTATTACTGTATGAGTGATTTTATTTTTCAATTGTAGCCTAAATAAAAGATAAATTTATTGACCTGAATTTAACATTTTCGATCAAAAGATAAATTTTCAGAGAGTAAACACTTAATAAATTAAATTGCAACAGTTATATGTGGTGTATTGATAACGGATTTAATGGAAATTTTGTACTTCTAAGTATTTACAGAATATTTATGTCATGAAAAGCAAATATTGCTTCGGTCTTTATTAAATAGTATGACTTTGTTTACTGCAGTGCCAGATAGGAAGATAGAGCCACGCTTACAGATCCACAGATGTAGGGAACGGCTTGGACTGCTATTCGCTAAACCAAAATCGATTACCTTGGATATCAAATGCTCATAACTATTGTGTGAACTAGGTAAAATAATCCTTGCTGCCTGAAGAGTTTGTGTTTGGTAAAGAGCCAGTGTGCGAAGGCAAGCACATCGTAAAGCGCCGTCTTTGGGATCCTGATTAAAAAGGATCCTATATGTATAACCAATGTAAATTTTAATTTTATTAAAGCGTTTGGCAACACCGAGGGAAAATCTATTTCAGCAATGAATAGCGTTGTACGTTCAAACCAAAAAAAGATACAGAAAGAGTATGGATACTAATTTGAATATATTCCCAAACAGACATAACAAGTCTCCGACCAGACAAAATACAGTTAACACAATATACAGATAGGACAAAATCCCGCCACTTCTTTATATCGAAAGGACAAACGAATAGTACGTTTGGAATCACATCACGATTTCATATAAAAAAATTCGAATACTTTATATACATAAAATAATTCATATGCATAAAAACATTTAAATGTTTACAGATTTAAGAAACTATTATCAAAAATATATAAGCAACTACGAGAAAACTCGATCCACATAAAATAAAATAAAAAATTTACCCGAGGCACAGCTATGTAGCTAAATATTTTAGAAACAATAAGAACATTTATCATGTCCGATACTAATCATTAAAAGTTACTGTGATAGTTGAGGTACTTTTTTTAATCGCCTTTTTTTGACAGATCACGCGTGAGTCGTGTCAAGCTGTCATGGTATTTTTGTTCAGTATTGTTTGGCATTTCATCATGGCAAGACTTACGCCTAAACAACGTTTACAAATCATTAAACTTTATTACGAAAATTCACGTCCTGTAAAGAATGTGTTTCGCGCGCTTCGCTCAAATTATGGTCAACATAATCGGGCTACTGAGCGTACTATTTGCAACACCATCACCCACCTTGAGACAAAACATTCATTATTGGATAATATTCGACCGAATAGATCACGTCCAGCACGTAGTGAAGAAAATATAGCGGCCGTAGCTGTGAGTGTACACGTAGACGATTCGACGCAGCTCGGACTGTCGTATAGAACGACTTTGAGTATTTCACGCCGAGATCTTAAATTCAAAGCGTATAAAATACAGCTTGTGCAAGTACTGAATCCGTTCAACCTTCCCAAGCAACGGTTTGATTTGGTTTGTGGGCCGGTGGAATCATCGATCCATATTTCTTCAAAAATAATGTCGGTGAGAACGTAACCTTCAATGGCGACCCATATTGCGTCATAATAACCGACTATTTGATACCTGAAATTGAAGTTCGTGATCTCCGCGACATTTGGTTTCAACAAGACGGCGCCACTTCCCACACATCGCATCAATCAATGGATTTAGTGAGAGAACACTTCCGTGAGCAGATAATTTCACGTTTTGGGCCGGTCGATTGGCCACCAAGATCGTGTGCTATCACACAGTTAGCTCGTGGGGATATGTAAAGTCTAATGTCAGACCTTGGAGCAAAACATTACGTCATTCACTAGTTACCAGTCGAAATGCCCGAACGAGTCACCGAAATTTGGACTCAACGGATGGACCATCTGAGACGTAGCCGCGACCAACATTTGAAAGAGATAATTATCATACTACTACTATTAGTATTTGTCGTTGCTAACGCGTAAATGGCCATAAATATTTCGCAAAACATTTCATGTCAACATCGTCGACGCTTTACATGCGGTTGAATGGGATGAGCGACTTTAGAGCTTTATTTTGATTCGTTGAAAGAAGAATTTACTTTTCAATGGCCCACTCAGTCCAAAGTAGCATCTGTTAACAAAAGTGATTCTGCGTTGGATTTCAAGACATTGTTTGTGTTGTTGATGCTGGTTCCAAGATAGACACTATTCTCTACTGTGACAGACAACATTGACGTGGGAGCCCTCTTTGCCTAAACTTCAGTAAGCAGAACTATCGGTACGGTTGTTATGGCCAATGATATCAATATTAACGGCATACCCACAATTGGACACACAGGTTTTGTATAAAAAAATTTTTATTAATGCGGGAATTGTAAGAAGATAAATTAACAAAAAATATATCTGGGTATTTTTAATGCGGCCTGTAATTGTTTTTGGTTATAAGTAATGAGCTGTATTCAAATGCCTATTTTTGTTAGAAACATTATTTTTTCATTGAATATTGTTATACAACAAAGAAAAAATGGTAGAAGTGACAGCTGTTTCGGAGATGACCACATCTCCTCATCAGACTTCTTTTGCCAGGAATCGAACCGACGGATTCTGGCATCAAAGGGAGTGTTCTACTAACTGAGCCAACGCCTGCCATGTAATCTGTTGTTGTATTATTCAATTTTTTTACTAACCAACAACTATTAAGTGCGCTAATATTTAGCCGCTATTTTTACTTTTGTATTGTAATTTTTTTACTATTTTTTATTTCTACCTTTAATTTTTTTGGCCATATGAACGTGCTGAGTTCTTAGACCTTCTAAAATTGCAACCGTTGAGCATTTTCTAAAACTTTTACGGGTTAAGCTGTCGTACAGTGGCTGGTGCCATTAAAATCGAATAGAAGTCCTAGAGTTAAACGAACAGTTTACAAATGACACTTTCCATCCTTTTAAAAAGTGAACAGATATAAATCTCACAAAACTTTTTAATATTTGACATATTTTCGAAAGTTCAAAATTCAAATAGAAAATAAAAATTGAACCGAAAAAGTAATAAATGAAAATTAGAGCAAAGGGGTGGGGAGAAACCATTCTTAATATTTTTATTGCTTCCGTATATATTTAACGTTCCGGCGACCGTTAATTTTTGTATTCTTTGATAATTCAATCAATTTTTAAACTCAAAGCGCTGTTTGTACGTTAATGGTTAACAAAAAATATCTTTTTACTTGAACATTTTTAATGGGGTCGGCTTGAACATACAATTAGACAAAGCTGTTAAGCATCGTATTGTTATGGTGTAAGTCAAAACTGCAGTTAAAATTCATAAGAGCTTGGAGAATTTCGACCAAATAAACTGGCTAGTGGGGACTAAACGGAATTCCTAGCGTTCTGCTGAACCAGAGGTCGGACAGACGTCGAAAAAACATTGCTTATTTAACGGTTTCAGAACTTGCGTCCAGATTTTTATCCTATACATGCAAGGCAGACATAAAAGTATCACAGAGAGTCATATTCTTAGATTAGACCGAAATTAATAATTGGCATTGAATGGACTTGTTACTTCAAAGTTTGCAGAAGGCAGTGTTAGGGTAGGGGCATAAGAATAGTTAATTGGTTTGTCGGGAGAAGTATTATGAATTATTAAGTAGATATTCCGTCCACTATATTCCCACTATATGCCATAAATTCAATGTACATTCAACAATTTTGCATTTCAAGCTACCTACAAGCTCGCCCGAATATGTCCAAGCGATAGTTTTGTTATAGTGCTGAATATACCTCCTCAGTCATTGACTTCAACCCAATGAGATACCTGTGCGGGTATTAAAAATGAGCATAGTCTGAATGCCAAGAAATGTGATGGTGTTGTGTGCGAAAATGTGCCCAGCGCCTGGGAAAGAATAGCTCCTAATGTATATCAAAACTTGTTGCAGAGTATACGACGTAAAATACAAGTAGTAGTGCTTCCTGAAAATACAAGTATTAACTGATTGTTCCATTCGCTTTGTAACCGCTGAAGTCTTCAGCCGAGTATCTCAAAAAATTTCAGTTGAGTGTTTTGATTTTTTTTTCATACAAATGAGAGGACTTACAATTTATTCTAAGCCGCCTGCGACTGGCCGATGAATTTCTATGAGGAGCTTTCATTTCATGTCAGAAATACACTCCGAGGGATTGACATTCCCTTCCAAGTGGCGGCGGCAATGAGAATTATTAATTTTCTATAATTTATGGAATGGTGAATAATTATCATAAATTTCATAACACAAAAACAAAATACGACATGGGCTTTTTTGGAACAAATGTCAGTTATAAAAAATTGTATAACAAGCACGATAACGCTTGAATGAGCAATATCGAACACACGAAATTTTGTTATCATAAGCATTACAATGATTGATATTTAAACAAGTGGCAAATATATTGGTCAAAACTTCAGATTGATTAAAAAATTAATTTATCTTAAACCTTACAAACTGAAAGTTATATTAGGTAAATTAACCCATTCTTAGATAGATTGTTAACTCATTTACAAACCTTTTCTGGGTATCTTTTATGTATAGATTTTGTGTGGAAGCAGAAGACAATCAAGGTATGAAATCTTTGCAAAAAAAAAACATTTCAAAATCGAGTAATTATTAATTTATTTTTATATTTAAATTTATCGCGATTTTTTGTCAAGATTTCTTGTGGGATTGTGTCGTATATTTCCTAGATTAGGTAATGCCCGATCTGGATTTCGCCGTGTCAGGACTATGTCTTTCAGGGTTTTGTATTTCTAGATTTTTTGTGTTGTTTTGATTATACACTCCGAAACAAATACTGACATGCTCTACATAATCCACATGAGGGAGGATTTCATAACCTGAATATTGAATTTTTTAAGCTCTCTGCAATTAATTCGAACATTATTAACGCTTTTCTATTAAGTATATATCCCTGTAAATATTTATGGATCATATGGTCCATTGGAGTACCTATAAATATACTCCTCTGTTGCAAATTTTGGACCAACTCATATTTTTACACGAACTTTGTGCGTCACGACCATTCTTCGTGTTATACCGATCGCAATCACTACACGAAGTTACAATTGCGCAATAAGTTCTATACTCGTATACAGAAAATTTGTGGAAATGAAACTGAGTCTGTTTCGTTTCGCTGTTGAGCTCTGCTGGTACGGAAAGGCGTGCATAATAGGTATTATATATTTATCAACAATAAATTATTAATATTAATATAAATATACACCATAAATAATATGGTATAATAGCTAAAGAATATGTTTGAATGTAATTTTTCGCATATACTCCAAAATATAATCCTTTGTAGGTACTCTATGGAGTACTCGGGTGTTATGCATAGATGAATTATATGATCCAGCCCTAGCACATCACAATGTTAATTGGGCCATATTTTTTGTATGGATTGTGGCAGGACTTGGATTACTCTATTGGGCGCGTGTAGTATATATTTCACGCGTGCATGGATTACTCGCCTTATTTGCAGGGATATTTCCCATATATGTCTGTACATACATACATATATACTCAAATATATATGTGTATCACCATTGCACGATTTCAGTATTTACTGCTAATTAGACAGCTGAGAAACATACAAAATAAAATGTATTTTAATTTGATGTAATTACATTCTAAATACGGCACTAAGAGTAAACAATAGAATAATTTCCGCATACACATGCACATAGACAAAAAATTTATATTTTGTAACGGAACTGGGCCAACGAAATAAAAGAAAAGCATACGAAACAAATAAAGAAACGAAGCATATAATATAAAAATGTTCAATTAACTACTACAGCTAAAAATAATTGTGGAACGCCTAAATACAGGCAATCTACTGTAGAAAAAACACAAATTTTATTGCCTACTTATTGACTCTCTGTCGCTACCAATTAGCAGACATATTCGTTCACACTTTCAGAAATAAAAAAAATTACTTTATTGATATGTGGCGAAGTTAGTAAGTTCTATCAAAACATGTGACGCCTAAATGTATGTTTTGTTATACAGAAATATTTGTTTTACCGCCCCTGACTGAGTGTATGTGCATGTGTAGCGTTAACTATGTTGAAATCGTGACCAACGCTTTAGTCATGTCGTGACCATTAATTATTGATGATGCTGATGATGTGTTGTGTTCGACGTTTCACGTTCGATTATCTACGCAAGCTGATTTAATGATCATTTTATTAGTTTTATGCGTATGTGTGTGTTAGTTTTGATACACTTGTGAAAAAGTTGAATTAGTAACAATTGGCATGCCGGAGTGTGCTGATGACTTCGGAGCAGATGCTGATTGCAATGGATTGAGACAATAAGAAGCATTGAGAGGTATAAAAAATATACATACAGTGGTGGACAAAAGTCTACATACACCGCCTCTATTAGTTGTGTAGAAAGTACTATCACTTTGATGAAAAATTTAGGTATACAGTTTTATTTTGAATCCTTTTCTAATCACATGTATTAACACAAATCCATTTTTTAATATAAAATAAAACAATTATGGGGAAAAAACGCAAAAATGTCCTTGACAAAAGTCTACATACACCACGGGCTTACTAGCACGTACGTCAATATACTGTGTTATTATGGTGGTTAAGTGCCCTTATTTTACTATTTTTTTAAATTATGTTTTCGCAATTGCTAGTATTGAATTTAGTTGTATTTAAACACATTATCATCAACAATGGCTCCGCGAAAAGAAATATTCATTGACGTACGAGTCTTGGTTATTCAGCACAGAAAAGAGAAGAAATCGTTTAGTGAAATTTACAAATTTTTGAACCTAAGTCCACCAAAGATACAGACTTTTGTAAAAAACTTTGAAAAAAATGGATCTCCAATAAGCTCCGTTTTGGCCGCCCGAAGAAACTAGATCGAAAAGATATCAGCTTTATTCTGATTAAAGTGAATGGTAATGCTAAAGTTACTGCTCCAAAATTTGCCGAAAACATCGCAAACTCATCAAGAAAGTGTGTCCATCCAAGAACAATTCGAAGAGTTCTGAACGATAACGGCTTCCATAGTAGAACGCCACGTAAAGTCTCTTATTTCTGAAAAAAATCGTAAAGTTCGCTTGGAGTTCGCTAAAGCACATTTAGACAAGGGATTGGATATTTGGCAAAAAGTCTTGTTTATAGACAAATCGAAGTTTAATATATTCGGCAGCGATGGAAGAGCAAAAATTTGGAGAAAATAAAACACTGCACTTAACTCCAAAAATATAGTACCAACAGTGAAGCATGGTGGCGGCAACGTAATGGTTTTGGGAGCGGTTGCGGCATCTGGAGTTGGAAAGCTTGTTTTTATTGCTGGTAATATGAATCGGTTCAAATATAAGTAATTGCTGGAAGCTAATATGAAGCCTTCGGTGGACAGTTAGGAACTTGTCCATATTGTTAAGTAGTAGTTGCTTTATCATGCTCCAAGGCAACTACACACCACCTCAAAGCCCAGATTTGCATGTTATTGAATATGTCTGGAAGATTTTTGAGTGAAACATTAAAAAAAATCAGATTTCCAGCTCAGCATTATTCAAAGATCGTCTTATTGAAACTTTGGACAGTATTACTCCCTCAGAATTTACAAATTTAGTAGCTTCGATGCCACAATGTCTTCAAGCTGTTATTAATGCGAACGGAGAACCAACTAAATACTAAAAAGATCAGGTTACCTTATATTAATCAAAGTTTTTGCGCTAAGATAAGTGCATATATATATATATGTAGACTTTTGTCAATGTTGGATTAACGTTTTTTTGTCATAGTTTTTCTATTTTAGGTTAAAAAATTATTTTTGGGAAAATAGTTAAAATAAACTGTACCGTTTCAATAAACTTTTTGGACTTTCAATTCAACTAAAATAAGGGGTGTATGTAGACTTTCGTCCGCCACTGTATGTATGTATAAAACATACTTTTTGAGTATTATATTAGTTATGCAATTGAAATTCAAGTTAAAAATAAAAACATTCAAAAATAGAGATCTCATCACCGATCTAAAATTATGCTTACTTTAATTGAAAACTCCAACCAATTGTATTATCATAATATAAAATATAACTTTTATTTATATGTTCACTTACATATTTACACCCGATTTGTTGGCAATACAGCCGTATGTATAAAACATACTTTTTGAGTATTATATTAGTTATGCAATTGAAATTCAAGTTAAAAATAAAAACATTAAAAATAGAGATCTCATCACCGATCTAAAATTATGCTTACTTTAATTGAAAACTCCAACCAATTGTATTATCATAATATAAAATATAACTTTTATTTATATGTTCACTTACATATTTACACCCGATTTGTTGGCAATACAGCCGCGTAAAAAAAAATATTAAAAATAAACATCTGAACGACAAACTTTTTTAATTTTTTTTATTCCCCTTCAGTTTTACTATAAATTTGTCAAAATTTTGTCATATTGTTAATACATTGTGACAGAAATTGACACAAATGAATTGTTAGCTAGCTTATTTATCATATCCTGCAGGACCAATTGCAAAAGTAGGGGCGGCGCTGTCGTTTACTTTCGTAGGTAAACAAACTTTTCTTGCTCTGCGGCAATGATAATGAAATGGAGAAATATGTAAAAAACCTAAAAACAATAGCATTCATATCATTCATACACACACATATACATCCATATATGTACATTTAGATGGTGAAACTTATGCAAACAATGGAAAATGATGAGCTACAATATTTGTGGCAAGTGTCAACCGGCCGACCGACTATAAGACATGACAAAATAATGTGAGGAATTGTAAAGGGAGGCATAGAAGAAAGTGAGCATAACTTACTCATACACATATTCAGCCACACGCACGCATTCGATATCCGACAAAGTGATTGTGGTTCAAATGAAAGCATACATTTTTATGGTCAACTGCTTTAACACTTTGTATTCCACTAAAATATACACAAAGCTTCGCTGGAGGTATTTCTTCACGCCACCACTATCTGGCTCTCTGGGGGGTCACCTTGCGGCGTTTGAATTGTGGCTGGCAACAAAAAGTTATCTATATGAATGTGGACTCGTTAGGATACTTGAGCGGTGCTAGCTAAATGGCCCTTAAGGCCCTTAAGGAGTCTTATAAATATTATGAGACTATTTTGTGATATGTTTTACTTGTGCTTCAGCGGCGAGATTCTGAATGAGCTGTTTGCTACTTGAACTTGAGTAAAGCTTATTCAAAAGAAGTGTTTGTCCTTTTGTTCGTTGAAAGGGGATTTGTGTATATATAAGTAAATTTGTATGAGTACAGTGTCACAAAAAATGAGATAGTGTCACAAACTCTGCATCAATGCATAAAAAAAATAAAAGAGTTGAAATTATAGCTAAGTTCATAAAAAATTGTGTATACTCGTAATGATAGCTTCTCAAAAACATTTAATGGAAATTTTATATTTTCTGATCTGAGAATATGTACATATGTGTGTACAGTGAAGAGTAAAACACTAACATGATGCAACACTATATAATTTAACAACCGCCATATTCCCCAACTGCAAACAATACTTTATTTTTGTTTTATGTATATTTACTCTTTCCGCCAAAACCGTGGTTAGCAAAATTTCGAATGATTTTATTTGCTTTTCTGTGAGAACTGTCTGCATAAAAATAGAGAAGAATAATAGAATAGAAATAGAATTATACTAGAAGGTATGGAAACACCAAAGCCCAAGAAAATGTTCATTTTTTTATAGTATTTGTCAACAATATCACTACGGATAAATTATAGTTCAGTGTAATTGTATCTTAGAACATACTTTCCATATTCCTAACCAATCATTTAACTTACCTAGCATACTCTTAAAAGAAATTTAAGGAAAATATAAAAATTTCATTGGACTAATTTTAAGTGAAAGACATTTTTCATTAATACTTATTTATTCATTAAATGAAAAATAATACAATTATTATTTTACAGCAATCGGGCGCAATGTCAGTCTGTTTATTATGAAATGGCAAACCAAACTGAGTATAAATCAATTATTAGCTGTCAAACAGACCAACTCGGAAAAAGTATTGTCTCATTGAAAACCGAGCGTCTACAGATCATATCCCTTATACTCACATAACTAACAAATTGTTTTTATGCACAGATGTACTCGTATATGAGACAAAATCCAGTTGTGTTATAGATAGAGAAATAAAAAAGAACTCTGGTGAATATTTACAATCAATAATTAAAATGTAATAAATAAATCTAATTATATTTTACTCGTTTATCTTCAAAAAGGTTGACTTTCGCAAAACGTGAAAGTTTTTGCGTGACGGCTTCACTATCGAATTGAAACTGCAGCGCCAGGCTAGAGGGAGCGCTACTACATTTCGGCCATATTTTGAAGTGTTATATGTTTTGAAATTAGCTGTCGCACCCGGAATGTACATACATAAGTATATGCACAAGTGAAAATATTGACTACAGTGGTGCTCATACTTATATGTACTTACAGTGGTTCACAGTTCATTTCATTCAAGCTCAATTATAATATTGGAAATGCTATATATCAAACTCCTAGTTCCTGATATGAATGCATAGTTTATAAAATATACTTAATTTATTATTTTTTTATTATTAATTATTACTTAATAACTTATTAACAAAAAACTAGAAACATTAACATATTTTATTTCACAGCTTATTTAAGCTGGCAAACATAAAATTCAGTGACAGTTCCTACTGAAAGAAGAGACAAACTGTAGTTTCAATTGTTCGGTTGTGGATGTAAGTGGTTTTGAAAATTAAAATTTTTACGATAACATTCTGGGAGCAATATTTTTGAAAAAGTCCCCGACTATCAACAAATTGCCTCTAAGATTAAATTTTAAAATTGTAATGCATGAAATTAAAAAAAAAGAAATTTAAAGTTTGATTTCATAGGCGCACTTAAAATTGTGCGTTAGCATTCCATATAAATTTTAAGCGCAGATACATTTGCGCGTAAAAAAACACGGCTAATATAGCTACCATTTCATGTAAATGAAAGGTATAAAAATTGCATTCGCTTTGAGAAGAATATAAGGAGTACACATACCATAAAACAACATTATTTGAATAATGCTAACTTAACAAAGGTACTTATGATAATTTTTATTATTTCGTCTGATTTCTGCTTCACGCAGCCCTAAAGTTTGTCGCAATAAAAGTACACTCGTATTCACACACATGCATATAAACGAGAAAAGCTCATTCATCTTATGAGTACCAAAAACACTTTACATTTATAGTAAAGAGAAAAACTTTTCGCCCTAAAAGAAGGTCATAAAAATACCCCAGTGATTAATCGAGCTAAAGTATCGGCTGTTTAGGTTCATCAGCTGTGACCTATAGTGGCTAAATTCAACGCCTGTTTTGTTTGTTTTATTTTTATTTTCTTATGTTTTGTTAGAAAATATACTATTTTCCTTCGTACAAGTGTTTGGTCTGGAATGCCATTTTATATTTACAAATATTTTTTCAGCTATTCCATATTAAACGTAGCAAAAAATGCTGATTTTCTGTGCGATGGTCTTCGATTTGACTGAAATTTAGAATATGGTTTAATATCATGCTAAAACTAACAAAAATCGACCTTAAATATATATAAAAATGTTTTCCTAGAAGTATCAGAGGAAAGTTAATGCATTGTAATATTTTTGTAAAGTACTTCGATTTCTTTATTCAAAAAATATGTTTTATATTTTCAAAATTTATTATTTTATTTATTTATTGCTTTTAAAAAATTTTAGACCAACCATATGCAAGGAAAAAAGGAATGAATTGCCTTTAGTGTGGAACATTTTCCTTGATTGAGTCTCAAAAAGTCAGGAAGCTACGGGCATTTGAAGTTTCATTGGTATGCGAAAATTTACAAAAATTTATAACTCATTATTTATGCTTCAAAATTTTTCCCTATAGAGTGCGACTAAAATACGTATAGCTGACTATTCAGGTATGGGAATTTGTTCAGAACTCATTTGCAAACAATTAACAGCAACATAAGTCAGAATTGTGGGACAATTTCATACATACATTCAAAAAAAAAGTTAAGGTTACATTTATAAAACTAAAATTTTCATACAAAAATTTCACTATATGAGTCAACGTTCCTTCTATTTATGGAATATTGAGTGTAAAGCTACAGAACATCCTAATTATGTTGTCTTGGTTAGCATGAAAGCCCAGTATTATTATTCAATTGGTTTCTTATAAAGGGTGAAGTACTTTTTTCAATAGCCTTTTTACAGATCATGCATGAGTCGTGTCGCTGTCATGTTATTTTTGTTCACTATTGTTTGACATTTCATCATGGAAAGACTTACAAATCATTCAACTTTATTATGAAAATTCACATTCTGTAAAGAATGTGTTTCGCGCACTTCGCTCAACTTATGGTCAACATAATCGGCCTACTGACTGTGGGTATGTAAACAAGCAAAATTGCCGCATTTGAGACGAAAAACAAAATGGAGAGATTCAAGAGCTGCGGTGGAATCATCGGTCCATATTTCTTCAAAAATGATGCCGGTGAGAACGTAGCCGTCAATGGCGACCGCTATCGCGCCATGATAACCGACTATTTGATGCCTGAAATTGAACTCGTGATCTCCGCGACATTTGGTTTAAACAAGACGGCGCCACTTCTCACATATCGCATCAATCAATGGATTTATTGCGATTGCAGTTCCGTTAGCAGATAATTTCACGTTTTGGACGGTCGATTGGCCACCAAGATCGTATGATATCGCACCGTTAGACTTTTTCCTGTGGGGATATGTAAAATCTGAAGTCCATGAGGACAATCCCGCTTCGGTTCCAGTCGAAATGATCGAACAAGTCATCGAAAATTGGACTCAGCAGATGATAATAAACATTCTCCATTAAATTTCAATTTTCTGTTTTTTTTGTCTTAAGTGAAATGGTGGTTCACTCAAAATATTTGAATTAAAAGAAATTAGTTTTTATAAATGTTTTAAACCGAAAAAGAAACTCTGAAAAATGCAGTTTGAGATGCAGTACCGAATTTAGGAATCAGAATTTTTGTTTTAATTGTCCGATGTTCATAAATAAAGAACGTCTTATACTTTATCATTGCCTCTTTTCTTTGGTACATGAACAATTTTTGGCAGGTGCTAAGCCTTCGCGAGCATTAACAAATGAACCAAAATTTGTTAAGTTTAAGCAACAGTGTCCAATTTTTTTGGAATGGAATGGAGTTATTTGAATCATTATTTTATACAAGTAAGTTTTTTCTTCTGTTAAAAGAATAAGGCGAAATTTCAATGTTGTATTACTATTAGTTTTTGAATTATTTTTTATATTATTGTTAATTATTCTTTCTCATTCAAAATAGTCGCGCCTCTGGCATGATACACTTACGCGACGTTTCTTACAATTCTCGAAGCAGTTCTCTACTGTACTTTTTTGTATGTCATTAAGCTCTTTTCATAAGTCTTTTTAATCTTGGGTACATTAAAATGTCGAGGATCCAAATTTGAAAAATATGGTGGCAATGACGGTGAGCTGGTGCATTATTGTGATCTTGTTTTGCATCCAACGATTTTTCAGATATGAGAATTAATATTTAATCCTAAAAGGAAATAAAATAAATTTGATATATTTATGAAAGATATAATGACTTCGGTGTGACGAACCACAGCACTTCTTCATTTTATTTTTTTATTGTCTATTTCTATGGCTTTATAAGAATTTTTTCTGAATGAACGACTTTAGTTAGATCTCGTTGCAAGCTCCAGCGGTAGTCTACCATCATACAAGTATGTTAGCCTCACTACACCTGAAAGAGTGTTTCATTTTCCTAAAATCGTGGTGATCTATTACACACTGCTCTGCCACAACGAAAAAATTTTAATGATGACATCCTCTGGAACTTTATTTATGGTGATTTTCATCGAATGTTGCGTCCAGGCGTCTGTTTAAAACTCCTTAATATGAAGACATTGTTGAAGGCTAAATATTCTTTTAAATTACCTACAGAATTGGAATAATAAAAAAATAAATGTCGAATGTCGGTAACTATAGGAGCGTTCTGAATAAGGAAGTCTTATAAAGTACCACCGCCTGCGATTAGGTTAGAGGTTCAAGAATTTACCCGCGATAGGGCATGTCTGTCGTAAAAGGCGACCAAAATCCAACAGTTCTCGCGCCAGTCGGGTCTTTATACCAGAACCAAAACCAATTTGAGGAATAATTTTGCGGTTAATACAACAACAATAACTTACAATATATAATATATTAAAATATACAACAGCTTTGAATATAAGAGTTTAGAGGGTTAGTATAATTTTTATTTCAGATTAGAGTGATTCCCTATTCTCCAGCTTGAGGGTTCTCTACTTAAAACAAAATATTAAAACACAATTGAACGGCTTAACGAAGTGAAATATCATCCAACAAGAATATCGATGAGCGCACAAAAAGGATCGAATGCAAATGAAGTGAAATTTGAAATTCCTAACTATTTATAGCAATTTACAATAATTTGTGAGTTATCAACTTCCGCTGAACTGCCGACTAACTCATACACACACTACAATAATATTAATAACTTTTTGTGCTTATTTCACAATTGAAGACATAAATGAGATTAAGGAAAATTGCAACTGCACAACTGATATCCAAAAAGAACAAACACATATATCTAAAGACTAAAGTGACGGCACAAAATTTGCTATTTCCAGCACTCAATGAAATATGAAAGCATATTACCACGAACAAATCATCTAAAAAGTTTTTTGTTTTATTTCAATTTCTTATGCTTCACACCAAATTCGCGCTCTAAAGTTTGCCATTGTCAGCCAGTTCGCTGCGGCCGCGATTTTGTTGTAGATTCCCACTTTTTATAAATTTATTATTATGCTTTTGTATAGTTGTGAATTGAGTTATTAGATGGAAAAGTTCTAAGTAACGTAGCAAATGATTGAAAGGACACTGGAAGGATGATGCAAAAACAGCGGCACTCTGTGTCACAAACTGACGCACAAACACAGGCGGATGCTGCAGAAAGCAAACTACACAGTTATTGACGACAAATTTGTACATTGAAAGCGAATTAAGTGCAATATTTTGTTTCTGGTTAATTTGTGGCGCTGCAGCAGAGATATCCGACGAGCGCTCGTATGTACTTAGTACATACATACAATCAACCAAGTGCATTGTAGTGTTGCAAACAAATTGTTCTTTATAGTTTCTGTTTTTACTATGCATGGATTTCAAGTGATTTGTGGTAATTGCGTTTGAAAACCACTGACTATGGTACAAAATGTAATAAAAAATTTAAAGTAATGAAAAGCAAACCTACATATACATATAATGGTAATACAAACAACTTTTATTAATTTCTAATAATTTATTTACGAGATATGTTAGATATATAATATATAATATTTATGGGTAATCTTTACAATTTAAGCATAACTTGTAAAACAGCATCGAGTGGCTTATAAAATTACATTGTAAGAAGGAATGCACCTCGAATAATGCTCATTAACTCAAAACCCTACATTTATTCACATTTTATATCGATTTATAGTTAAAAAAAAATTTTTGTAAGTACTCGTCAATAGTACTGTAAATCTCGAACAGTAGTTTTACGGATGTAAAATTCTCCTCGAACGACATCAAAAGATTTCAGGTATTCAATTCTAAAGTAATACTGATTCATGTAATCAAGTAAATCTCCAACATTTTCCAGACAAAATCTTTTTTCCTAAATCCATAAATTTGCATATTTGCTGTTTCATATTTTTTCACCTCTTGTTAAAAGACTTCTATGATCCTATAATTCTATGTCTTTCTGCAAGCCTTAAAGAGATTTTTATATATTTCATGTATATAAAGGGTGTTTTTTATAGAGGTATAGAACTTTAAGTTGGCATTACTTTTCAAGATGGCGACCGATTTAACAGCTGTCAAGTGATTTATTTTCAGTTTGGTTTGGCAATTCATCATGAATAGACTCACGCCTGAACAACACTTGCAAATAGTGCAATTTTATTTCGAAAATAATGGTTCTGTGCGGAAAACGTATCGCGCACTACGTCCATTAGCGATGAACCGCACTTCTGGTTGAATGGCTACGTCAACAAACAAAACTGCCGCATTTGGAGTGAAGGTAATCCTCAAGTGTATGTTGAAACACCGTTACATCCAGAAAAACTGACTGTTTGGTGCGCTTTATGGGCTGGTGGAATCATTGGTCCGTACTTTTTCAAAAACGATGGTGGCCAGAACGTTACAGTCAATGGTGATCGGTATAGAGCCATGATTACTAACTTTTTCATTCCTGAATTGAATAACCATGATGTCCAGGAGATGTGGTTTCAACAAGACGGCGCAACATGTCACACAACTCGTGCCACAATAGATTTATTGAAAGACACGTTTGGTGACCGCCTAATTTCACGTTTTGGACCTGTGAATTGGCCTCTTGTGATTTAACACCGCTAGACTACTTTCTGTGGGGCTATGTAAAGTCATTGGTCTATGCGGATAAGCCACAAACGCTTGACCATTTGGAAGACAACATTCGCCGTGTTATTGTTGATATACGGCCACAAATGTTGGAAAAAGTCATCGAAAATTGGACGTCCAGATTGGCCTACATAAGCGCCAGCCGTGGCGGTCATATGCCAGAAATCATATTTAAAATGTAATACCAACAAGATTATCTTTCGGATAAATAAAATTCATGTCAATCGAATAATCCATCGTTGTTTTATTGCAACTTAAAGTTCTATACCTCTATAAAAAACACCCTTTACATGAAATGGTTTATTAACTTTGGTCCGAAGTATGTAAGTACCAGAAAGAGAAGAGATAGACTGACTGAAATTTATACCGATTGTGTAAACGATCATTTTTCAGAACTACCAGGATCGTGTCACTATAGCATATATACGACCGATTTTTCAGATTTTAAATTTTGGATCGTGAATCCATCAAAAAAGTACGTACGAACTTAAAATATGGTATAATATATAAATCCAAGTTGATATGAACTAAAAATTAAAATTTGAAAATGCATGAGAACAGAAAACCAAAAAAAAGAGTTCTCGTTGATTGATGTTATTTCACCTATCGACAATGCAGAAAAATAGCAACTTGAATATAAGGATTGCCAAAGTCTCAGACGAATTACGCTGGACTTACGCCATCAAACCCAATATTTGTGGGGAAAAAAATTCCGAGCCGTGGACGGGATTAGAACCTAAGGCGGGTGAATCCGGGGATTGACGTCAACGAAGACCAGCGCCTTAGTACGCTGGTTCAAGCAGCTCACGACTTCCGGTCTTAGGCCAATTATCCTCTGGATAGCCAACAAACATCCATCTGAAGGTGAGAAAAAATGAGCAGGCGAATCCCCTGCGACTGTGCATAGGGTTTGAGACTAACCATATTAAATAGTATAATTTACCACAAGCCTCGGAGAAGAAACCCCCTTTTAATGACCACTCCTTCAAACGTTTAAAAAATCACGGTTTGAGGATATGCATCTGGAATGTTCGGCCCCTAATTGCGAAAGAGCCGCTGTCTAGATGGTTGTTGTCATTGTAAGACTATAGAACGACGTCAGCGTCGTCCAAGAATTGCGATGTACGAACAAGAAGGTGGGTTTTTGTGAAATTTACTGCAACGGTCATATAAAGGAACGTAAATCTGGTGTTGGTTTTAAAGTAGAAGAGAGACTCCGTCGCCGAGTCCTGGCATTCACCTCGGTGGATGAACGTCTAACCGCAATTCGAATCAAAGCGAAGTTCTTCAATATATCGCTTATTTGCGTCCACGCCCCGATGGAAGAGGCCGATGTGACTTAAGATATTTTCTATGCGCGGTAAGCGATTTCAACCGCAGAGTGTGCAATGAATGTATTTTTGGCGCAACAGTTGAAAAATTCAGCCTTCGCGGCGAAACATCCTCTAACGGGATGAGGCCGATCGACTTCGTCGAGGCGAGGAATGTGGTTTTATCTAGTACTAGATTCCTACAACCGAAAATTCGTAAAGCTGTATGACCGTCACAGAATCAAAACTCACACAACCAAAGCGATCATCTTGTGATTGAAGTCATGATCCAGTATTTTAAATGTATGTACGTTCCGATGACCTAACGTCGATTTGGATAACTATCATGTCGCGGCAAATGTTCTATATCGTAAAGCTGCAATTACAACAGACAGTTAGCAGTTTTCCCATCCGACTTAACCTGCTTTCTGAGAGCACACAATAGCAATTCGATAAAAAGGAGCTGTGGATCGGATTATCAAACTCCCTACGCACCGCCGCTATGGAAGCAATTGGTTTTCAGCAGTGGCAGAGGAATATCAAATTGCAGTGGAGAGAAAACGGGCTGCCTACCTCACAACGTTGCGGTCGATACCAGAGCTGAAGAGGGAATTCGAGAAGCTGGCGGAACAGGGTAATTATCGAAAAATGTATGACAAGATGCGACGCCTTATAGAAGATTTCAAGAACAGAGCATAGTCATGTATGAGCTAAGGAGATAATCTGGAGGTATATGTCCAGAGCATACTTAGTATATGGAGTGAACAACCTGCAACCTAAAACCAGCTGAATGGCATTGAAAGTGAAATAATCTGAGATGGCGAACTTTAACCCCAATCTATAACGATGGTATAGACGTTCCATCACCCGACTATGATAAAGTTCGATTGCCCACTCAAGGAATAACAAAATGGCGGGAGCCGAAGGCTTACATGCAGAGCTATTCAAATACGAGAATAATTGATAAGGAGTATGCCTCAGCTTCTTTTCAGAATACGCTTTAACAAAAGCATCCAAGACGAACAAGCCCATTCCAAGAGAACCCCAAAGTCTATGCCAGTTATTGCGGGATAACCCTGCTTAATTAGGTCAAATTTAGTGTATTGTGTGAAATATTAAAACTCCGTCAGCAAATTGATCGGACCTTATCAATTTGACTTTGACCAAACACTCACCATGTGTAAATTCTTGGATAAAAAACAGCAGAAAACTATCGATAAACACCGCCTTTTCAGCATGATAAGGAGCTGTCTCTGCGCCGCTATTTCTGAATTTAATAGCACTGAGGAAACACCTTGAATAATACCAGAAGCCTTGAATAGTCAGAATTAAAAGGCCTCTCCGAATCGCTCGATACCAAATGAGGTTCGAAACAGGGTGGCTCTTTATCTTTTGATTTCTTCAATTTGGTGCTAAAAAAGCTAAATAGACAAGGTACAATATTTTACAAGAATGTGCAATTGCTGGTATATGCCGATGATATTGATATCAAAGTTAAGCGAAGTAAAATGGCTAGATCTCCACTCCTTTGAAAGGATCAGGTGAAGAGTGACCTGGGGTCGAACCGTCTGTTCCGTAAACTTAAAACTCGTCACGTAATTTTGTGTGTTGGGTATTATGACACCCGTGAACGGATGGCTGATCGTACCCTTGTTACGAACTATTATACGAATACAATAAAACGATCGTATACATACGAAAAGTGAAGAAAATTTGGAAAAATGTAAGAAAATTCATATTTTTTTATTAATAAATGTTAAAAATAACTATAAATATTAATTTAGGACTAATTATAACTAATTGAAAGACTTAATGGCGGAGTTCATGAGCGAGCAAACGAGCTTTGGGAAGAGCTAACAACAAATTAAATGCTTCAGAACCGCCAGTAAAAGATGTAACGATGTGTAAAAAGGAATATTATATTATTTATCTCATAAAAGTGGTGTGAAAAATATATGTTTCTCTTAAGAGTTTACTGATCAAAAATACCAAAGCAAAATAAACTGGCATTCAATAAGGCTTCGAAGAAGAAAACGGGAGGAGGGCATTGCGAAGAAAATATGCTACGCTAGCGGAAGAGCAGCTTGTATAGGCAGTTGGACTTTGAAGCGTGAATAGGGGCAATAAATAAGTGCCAGTGTTTGGCAGAAAAAGGCCGGCTTCGCCTTTCTTAACCTCTCCTACGGTGCTAGCTTTGCCTCATTAGCCGGAGAAAGCTTCTCCTGCAGTGACAGTGACGAAGCCTGCATCAAGGAACCAGTCGAGCCTTGCCGAAAAAAAGGAAAACCTCTGGCGATGGGCTAAATAGGAAGAATACTGACCCAAAGTTAATTTTGTTGCAACAAAATTTAATTCTACAAATGAGTTGTGTAAAAATATTAACGATACGTTCGGAAGATTTTTCGAAATCTAAGACGATATTCTTCAATTAAAGGAAACAGAACACAGCATGGCCGTGAATGGAATTAATGTGAATATTAAAACATTAGAACTTGAGCTACTGAAGAAAAGAGCAACTAACTAAGACTGCCACACATGAAAAATCTTGATGGTAATATTTCATTATTTTCTATTTTAAGCAATGAGATCATTAAATGAAGTGAAGTACCTTTTTTTTTAAATGTATTTCTTTATAGAATATAATAATTATATATTTAATCACAAAAAGGGTTTTTAATTTGGTATCTTATTGTGGCCCGAACTTTGGTTATTTGAGCTTCCTCTCCGACTATGTCGTGTATTTCGTCCTTATTTGTTGTGTATTTGGTATATTACTCACGCTTTGCCTGGAAACGATACTTGATTGCTTTGATCACTTTCATCGCTGGTTTGTTTTGTCTTGACACTTTTTTTATTAAACATAAAGGGCGGGAGTATTGCGATACTAGTCCGTTGTTGAGGTTTTTTTTTTTTTGGTTTATCAACTATGATAGGTAGCGACAGGTTAAACGGGCTTTTTGAATTCAAAGGCACAGCCTATAAATTTTTTTTCATATGATCCACTCGCTATGCATTTCAGGTAGATTTTAAACAAACCTGCTTTAAGGTCCTAACCTTTTATTTAAACGGACATATTTTACGAAGAAGAAAGGAATATGCTTTGTTGAATCGACTTTAATCACATAAGCGGTGCCTATTAGGAAGAAAAATTATCCAAAGAAGAATTAACCGAACAAGTATCAACTGAAAAGGTCCTAATTTGCCAAAATGTTGAAACTTCTAGTTATATTATTAATTAATTATTTATCACGATATTATCAAGCCCGATTTCATGGACAAATAATTTTGACCAAATACTTTTTTTATCATAATTTATTTATTGAATTTGCTTAATTTAGACCTAACAATACGTTTTAAAATCTCAATAACTAGTGAATTACAAGTTTTAGTTCATTATAAAAATGTTTGCTAGAGTATTCGGATGATTTTTGAGTTTCAACCACGAGGTTTCGTTTTATTCGGTTTTATGGATACTTTCCAAGCACAATCCCAAATTGTTTCGACACATGTTCAACTAAGTGAATTAAAATATTGCCTGAGAACTTGTCATAGCCCTGAGGACGTTAAATGAAATTTGTAATTTTTTATTTTTTTTTATTATAAATATAACAAACAAGAAGTTTACAGACTGTGCGAAAAGTAGAGATATGCATACATAATATGTCTATAGAGATATAAGTACAAGTTAAGTTAAGTGCCTTATTAATAAGCTCGTAAAAGTAAACTTGGTATAGCAAAAATCAAATCCCAAAGATGAAGAAAAATCATTTAATTGAGAAAGTGTCCTTCTAAAAGGAGCGTTCATTGCGTAAACAGTTCTAGCAATACCAACAAAAAACAAATCGTTACTGCGAAGAGTACGAAAGGGTACATTGAAACGAATTTTCGCGAGAAGGTATGAGCAATCAATTGATCCAGTAATGATATCATAGACAACGCACATCGATAATAGAGAACGCCTTGACTCTAACGACATGAGATTTATGAGCAAACATCGGGAAGGGTAGGTCGGGATCGGCTCTACAAAATTCATCTCCCGTAAAGCGAAACGCATAAATTTCTGGACAGACTCCAGTCTATTAATATAGACACCATGAAAAGGCCTCCAAATAAATACCGCATATTCCATCCTAGACCGCACTAAAGTTGAGTACAATAGCTTTAGAGTATAAGGGTCAGAAAACGATAAACAATTACGCCTAATAAAAGCAAGCATGGCATAAGCTTTGGAAGCAATGAAAGTAATGTGGGTAGTAAAGCTCAGCTTAAGGTCGAAATAAACACCCAAGTCCTTCAATTCATTTACCTCATTTAGCGCAATATTCGAAAAACAGTACGAAAAGAGAGCAATGGGTTGAACTCTAGTGTAAGAGATATAGTGGCATTTAGCAATGTTAAGAAATAAGCCATTACGTTCACACCATTGGAATACGTTGTCAAGCTCACTTTGTAAAATAAGAGAATCTTCTATGCATTTGATTTCGTAATAAATTTTCAAATCATCCGCATAGAGGAGAAAATTACATTTAGAGAAGCATTATGTAATATCATTAATAAAAACAATAAACAGTAAAGGTCCGGGGACACTGCTCTGGGGAACCCCAGACGAAGCTACGAAAGAAAAAGAGGTCGTACCATCAATACGAACGACGCAACGTCTGTTATGTAAATAGGATGAGATCCATTTTAATACTTGAGAGTGAAATCCCATGCTTTCAAGTTTTGCTAAGAGAATTCTATGTGATACCCTATCGAAGGCCTTTGAAAAATCTGTATAGACCGCGTCAACCTGAAATCCTTTTTGAAAGGAGTCCAAACAATCTACGGTAGATCTACCCGGAATGAAACCATGTTGTTGGGGACAGAGTAGGTCTTTCACCGCAAAGTAAAAGGAGCTATCACCGACGAACAATTTTTCAATAAGACAGCTGAGAGACCATCAGCGTCAGTTGTAGTTGACAACTTTAGCTGAGCAATGTCATGGCAATATCCTGTTCTGTCAAGCTTAACATTCCAAAGTTGATGGAGTTATCAAAGCTTGACAGAACATCCTCGGAGATGAAATCATTAGGATTGTCAGAAATGAAATTTGAAGAAAAAAATCAGCAAATAGATTAGCTGCTTCGGATAACGAGGTCGCTGAAACCCCTCTAAGCTGCACCGACGTAGGTATATCCGAACATTTTTTTAGATTTAATATAATTCCAAAAGAATTTTGGGTTACATTTAATATTGCTTTCGACACCGCGAATATAACGGCGGTACATTAATCTATTTAGCTTGTTAAATTCAGCTCTATAAAATATGTAACGCCTACGAAAAAGATCATTATTTGAACGCTTATACCTTTTAAAAAACTTATTTTTTAAATTCCTCAATCTTTTGAGGTCTTTAGAACACTACGGCCATTTAGAGGTTCTTCTTCTATGCCTTGGGATGTGACTTAAGCAGATATCAAATATTGTTGCCTCAAAAATATCGTAGCAGCCAGTTACATCCTCATTTCCGAAAAATTGGAGCCAATCCAAATCGAGCAAGGTATCTAATTCAGAAAGATTACAGCATGAATAGTTAAATGAAACAGATTGCAGACTATCTGATACTTCAAAATATTGATAAAATTCCACCTCCAACACCAATGGCTTATGATGCTGATTTGGAGGTGAGATGTAACTAACTGCGTGTGAGAGCGTATAACTTGTATTATAGCTTACAAAAACTAGATCTAACAGTTTATTTAATTTTCACCAATTGTAAAAATGTTAAACAACTGCACCTAAAATATGACATAAGTAGTTACGGTTTTCTATTCTGATAAATTTTCGAATTAATACCTTGTAATTTGAACGTAAAAGGTTCTACACATAATTGGCGAACAAACTTGATAAATTTTTACTGAATAAAGGGATCAGAATTAATGAAATCTTCTTGTCTGCGACACTTTTAAAATTTAGTTTCATATGTGTTTTTTGCGACAAGCTCATCCACAAGAGAAGTATCAATTAAGAATGACATCCTAGAAAACTTTCTCATTGAATGAACGACATTATATGCACAGACTATATTTGTGTACATGTGCGAATTTATGCTCCTCTTTCTACCAAACATTAAACATTCATTCATGTTGAAGGTGTTGACATTTTCGTAAATAAACGTAGTTTGAAACTTCCAAAGCATATATATTTACGTATATACATATATATACATATATATGTGATATATACCATGTATGTGTACGCTTTTGCCGTTTGAGTACGATAGAATCTCTTTTAATTGCCAATCGAGTGGAAAAATGAATTTTCCAACGCATTAGTATTCTGTGGCGAAATTTTCATTCATGAAGTACTCATTAGGATGTCCTCTACTTTGTATGAGGCAATATCGATTGCGTTGCACAAAAACTTGACAGATATGACAGAAACAAAAATAAAAATAAAACAACAAAAACATTTGAAGAACAAGCAAAATACAACACGGAGAGGACGTTCAAGTTGAGAGAGTGTTGCCAATGGCCACCAAATGTTTAGTCACCGCAACTAAAGCATTTATATTGCCAAAGGCACTACGTGTCTATATACGAATACACACGCAAATTTAGAGTTCGTCTCGCGCCTTCATGTCGCTTCAATTACGCAGCATTTAGCAACAATAAGACTAGTGGGAGAAACCGCACTCCAATCTCACTCAAATTACTCCAGCTTGCAACTTTTCCCTCTCCCAACTTCCATCCATCACGCCTTACTCACACTTCAACTAAAGCCAGTCACACATTTAGTGATGAATATGTATATACAAGTAGTATGTTGTCTGTTACTTCCTCCATTATTTGTGATGCTTGCTGTTCGATTTTGTTGATGAGTTGAGTCAACATATTTTGCAATACTTTCAACGTACAAACATAAATACACCGTTATGCCTTTCGGCCATTGGCGGCTTGTATACTCCTTCTTTTGCGAACATCCTGTGTAGTCGCATTCGGGCGCCTGACTACTTAGGCGCCTCTCTGTTTGTACGTTTGTCAGTACACTGAGCTGTCGTCACATTGCTATTCTACCTATGTTTTATCAGCCGCTCTTGAATTTTCTGGTTACATGTATATGTATGTATGGCTAGAGACTTGTAATTGTGCTCAAATCAAATTCAAGGCAGCTACCATAATTTTTGGTGTAACATGTTGCAAGTACGTGTTTTAATATGGCAGCCTGTAAAAGGCCCTCACACTAGCCTAGCACACTTCCGAGTTTCCAATTACATTCTCACGTAAAGTTAGTTTTTATGTTTACATAGATATCAATCTGTATAGTTATTGATATACTCGCACCTGTGCTTATAAACAATATGCACTTTAGGATATGCGCTTTAGGATATACATACAATATATTTTTGTTTAATGTTGATTTTAATAACATATGAATGTTTTTAGAGGGTCTGCAGAGATTTGTTTTTAACAGTTACACTAAAACGTATTTGAGACTTGCAAAATTTAAATAAACCTAAAACTTAAAAAGTAGCAAACTGAAGTTAGAAAAATTAATTAAGAAAACTTTTAGGCATTTTTGAATCTTTTAAAAAGTAAACAAATTATATTAAATTAACTGTAGTTTTACAATAACCCATTGGTTCCGTAAATAAACTGTTGGTCTCTACAGAGAAGTATTATAAATTTACTCAAAAATATTTTATTTAGTATGTAGTAGTAAGTGTTAGATAACCATGGAGAAGTTAGTTTGATACTAAAATAAATAACAGTTCGAAGTTCGTAAATAATTATGACGATATCCGTTAGCTTATAGACAATTGCACGAAAGAAAATTATATGATTAATAGTACTGTGACATACGCAGTAAATTTTAAGTTCCACTAGTAATTTGATGGCATTTTTAATAACATAACAATAAATCTGTTACTGACAAAGTTAATTCAAAAATCTATCTATATAAAATTCTCCTGTCACAGTTTTTGTCTTCGAACTGCGAACCGATTTTAATGAAATTTAGTCTATATATTTGTTAGATCTTCGAATAGGTTTTTATCTATTTTTCATACCGGGACGTGGACGTGGGACTGACCTATTCCAAATTTTATCTATCTATATAAAATTCTCCTGTCGCAGTGCTTGTCCTCGAACTCCTCCAAAAAGATATGTCTAAATGGAATACTCTTCTTTCCAGGGAATGGGCCATGGATCAGAATATAAGTTCAATTTTACTGACAAAAATTACGGTAATTTGGATGTAAGCATAGGTCCGTGCGCATTTTGTCCGCTGCGTCATGCAATGTTTCTGTGGCCGAAGACTGCGGTCAGTTTTCTTCGAAGCATTCATATTGACATTTTCGTGAAAGACTTTAAGTAGTGAATTAGCGAAATGCACTTACAAATACATGGCTAGATCAATATCACAAAATAAAAAAATGAAAGTTTTTTATTTAGTGGATGCTTAATTACAATTTTGCAATAATAATTAGAATAAAATTGGAGAAAATGCAGAGTCACAACAGCGTGTGGTCGGGTCTACTGGTATTTATATAATATATTTTTATATTCGTGTTCAAGTAATGACGAAAATTATAACCATAGAAAACAAAGACATATTATCATTATTCAACTGGGAGTGACCAGAAACGATTCTTTTACAAGTGGTTGAAACAGCTCATGACTTCCGCTTTTAGACCAAGTACACATGGGTAGTCAACAAACACCCGTTTGGAGGCAAACTTAAGTGACATTATGAGCCGCTAGTGCCTTCTATTCATAAGCTGGTGAAGGAAAACTCAGAACATTCAAAGTGAGTTGAACGTTGTAACAACAAAGCAATTGTGGCTGAACTTCTTGATACAACTTCAACATCACAGTAAGGTAATGTTTGTTATCAGATGCAAAAAAAGTTTATAAATATTTATCAAAATATATATGTAGCTGAAACCCAGTTGCTGTTGCTGGAATTCCGAATGACGACATTGAAAATAGTATTAGGCATGAAAATAAAGAAAATCGTGAACTGAGTGAGTCGAAAGAAATTCTAACAACAAATATGGCAGAATTTCTTAAAAATATATAATAACATAGTATATTAAATTTTTGATTTTAATTAGGTTGATATGTAGGTGTGATATTGAAAAAATCACGAGCAGAAACCGAAGCTGAGCGAAAGGAGATGTGAGAGAGTGTGATTTTGAATATTATGGCCTAGAAAATTTATTAAATATGTATATGACATAGGCTGCGAGATGCAATTTCCAGCACGTCCATCAAAACTCGCGATACTACATATTCACGGAAGGTGGACAACTCTGATTGTAAATGTTTTAAAAAATTTAAAAAAAAAAAATTTATTCTTTAGAACAATAAGGTTTACAAAAATTAACAAATTAAGTGAAAAAATTAAAAAATACTCTCCCGCGAAACGGAACATATACAAAAATATTAATTAAATAAAACTTGCCAAGCGATAAATTATTTCTTTATTTGTCCTTGTAACCAGGTAACCAATCACAAAAGAAACAATTTTTATATTTTGCTTTAAATTTCATCATTTGCTCCGAAATTTTTTATATTTAACCAGGACAAAAGAAGGTGGAATGTTCGATGAAAGAATAGTCAACAGTAATATGGCAAATGGGATTGCGTTGAGGACAAGCTCTTCTCTTATCGATGTTTCTTCAGATAAAGACTTTAAATTTTGTCTGTGCTATAACCTGCACAAAAGAAATAATATACTCGTTCAGCAAATTCGAGAAGCTGAGGATTTTCGATCTACTCCGCAGTCTGCTTTTCGACACTGAACTTCCGGCTCCAATAATTGTTTCCCGACAAGGAAAAAAACCGTAAGAATCTGCAAACTTCATCAGATGAAGCCCACTTCAGAGTCACAATATTTTTCCAATCGACGCTTTAGTACAGAATTTGACAGAAAGAATTTTCGAAAACAAAAATGTACTACCAATCCTTGAATTACTTCTTTCAAGATTTGTTGCAGTATGTAAATCGGACGAATTGAACAAATTATCGTCATTCTTCGAAGATAACATATCATTCTCCGCGGTGAAAGCAGAATAGCTTGTGGTGTGCAAAAATATCATCTATCTACTGTTCAAAAGAAGTTTTGAAACTGTTGGTGTATTGGGACTGAACGTATTTTTGCGCTATGAAACTACTTCTTACCATTTTGGCCACACTGCTAGTAACATAAGCTAGAATCGAGAGATCGTTTTTTGCTATGAACAGAATAAAATATCTATCGATGTGTAATAGGTTATAAGGGGCCCAGATTTCATTTCATTGGAATATTCACGTTGATCGAAATGAAGTCATCAACATTTTATCCAGGAAAAGTTGAGAGGATTTCTCCTTTGGAAAGATGATAGATCATATACATACAGAATAATTTATCTAGAAATACATTTAATTCATAGAATTTATGTCTTTATTAGTAGCTCTCCATATTCATATACTGGTTTTGCGCAACTGCACGTCATCAACTGTGTCCAATTAAAGTCATTAACGGTTAAGTTCTCACCGGCATTATTATTAAAGAAATATGGACCAATAATTCCACCGGCCCACAAACCACACCAAACTGTTGTTTTTTCTGGATAAAATGGCAGCTCTTGAATATCTTCAGGTTGCTCTTCGTCCCAAACGCGGCAATTTTGCTTGTTTACACACCCATTGACACAGAAATGGGCCTCATCACTGAACAAAATTTGGCTCGAAAACATCGTGAAGCGATGTCGCTTGGGAATGTCGATCGGCTTCAGTTCTTGCACAAGCTTTATTTTGTACGCTTTCAATTTAAGATCTCGACGTAAAATGCGCTAATTCGTTCCATACATCAGTCCGAGTTGCCGCGAACGGCGCCTAATCGACTCTCCACGGTCTTCGTGTGCAACCGCTTTCTGCACTGCGTGCTGAACGTGGTCTATTGGGTCGAATATTATCCAATAATAAATGCTTAGTCTCAAGATGGGTGATGATGTAGAAAATAGTACGCTCGTAGGCCGATTATGTTGACCATAATTTGAGAGAAGTGCGCGAAACACATTCTTTACAGAAGGTGAATTTTCATAATAAAGTTGAATGATTTGTAAACGCAGTTTAGGTGTAAGTCTTTCCATGATGAAATGTCAAACAATACTGAACAAAAATAACATGACAGCTTGACACAACTCAAAAAAAGGCTATTGAAAATAGTACCTCTACTTGGATCACCCTTTATAAGTAGTACGCAAGTAAATATATATACGTATTATACAGTCTGTAGAGTATGTACTTTATTTTTTAAATCTTTCTTCAATTATTTGTTTACTTAGCGACTCGACCCGACTCCCTTTTTGATTGCTTGCGATTGGAATTCTCAAGCAAATTGTCTGTTGATGCTGGCATTTTATTGCTTGAGATATTGCTTGACAACCTATTGCCTGTCATCAGCTTTTACAGGCTTTGACCAGTTAAAATTTTCAATTTCTTTTGTACGAAATTTTCTAATGATAATTTTAGTGATATTTTTTACATTAAATGAGTATGAGACGATTGAATGAATGTTTAAGAAAATAAAGTGGCTACATATAAAAACTTGCAATTTAATAGTTTGTAAGCAATCGATGATTGCCCGTGGAGATGTGGAGTTAAATAAAAACTAGTGTTTAAAATATTCTTTCCATCGATTGAAAGAGATATATTTAATACAAACATACATTTATCTAAAGGCTAAAGAACCTTTCAAATGTTTATTGTAAAAGATGTGGGATAGATACTCGTATGTTTCTGTTATATACTTATATATATATATCTCATATGTGTAAGCAAAATTTCTGCAATTCAACTTTGGAACTCAATTATATGTATGCAAATTATAAAAATGTCAAATTCTATTTATGTTTACATACTCCCTTGCCTTCGAATAAACACATATAAACAATTTTTAGAAAAATGGCTTTGTTTGTGAGATGTCTTGTCCGATTTCCCAATAATTTATAAAATGTTTAGTGTATACCTACTTCAATATAATTTTAATTTAATTTTTACATACAGTAGCCAAAATATGTTCAGAAAGAGGTTTCTTTCATATTGTGATGCTTTTTTATTGTTGTCTTTGCTGTTTGGGTCCAATAGGAGTTAATTCTTTCTAAGAGTGAAGTCGTGAACTTCCTTACTAATCGAACCATTCGATCCTTACTCGAGCTCGAAAAAAGCGAAAAAAGCGGATCTAATGGTGATAACTGCTGAGGCAAGACATTCAATATCATTAACTTGCACCAGGAGTCCTTTCAGAATATTACATTTTCCCTGATTGGCTCATCAGCTCTACAATTTTTTTAAAAGAGTTCTTAACAATTCTGGGGAAACTTCTAGGCCTTTCAGTTTCAATTACACAATCAGATAAGTTTTTCAGGGGTAACAAATTAAGGCAACCAAATTGAGACACTTTTCACAGAGCTCTGTTTTAAGATCTTTGAAGAGATGTAGAGAAGCGTACTTCAAATTCAACATCCGGTTGCAGCCACCTTTGGATAACAGACACTGTTATAAGAATTCATGTATAGCTGTTTCAACAGAAATTAGCTTGTATTCCTATAGATAATTCCATTAAAACCACGTTTACGAAATTTTGTATGAAGTTTCCTTAGCTTTATGTTTTCATGCTAATGAAATTAGCTTTGCATTAATGATAAAGTTGCCTCTGAATGATTTTTTTATAACAAAACGAAAAAAGGTAATTGTGTATTCGCTGTGGTGAATACTTTTTTCCTTAGACACATACGTATGTACATATAATTGAGGTTAAGTAGTCTGCATAGTCACTCATTCCTTATTTAGTATTTATTTCTTCAACTGTCATACGCAGCCTGATTTCATAAAAAAAAATACGAAACAGCCTTTTCTTAAGAAGCGTAATTTCAAAAATAAAAACCGTCCCACTATTTCACAATCTGCCTTTTATTCGCGCGCACTGACCTGCGAAAACGCCAGAGACAATATAACCAGCAGCCAACCACGAGTAGAGGAACAAATTTAAACTACAATAACAAAAGAGCAGTTGTAACTATGTATGTGAACGCTGGGGGTTTTTAACATCATCCCGCAGAAAGCCACCTTCCCCAAAATTCCTTTAGTTCCCTTAACTTGGTTTACGTCAGTTGCGCATTTATCTAGCACATTTGAATGCGTTGGTTTATATTTTATTTTTTGTTTGCTTTATTTATTTTATTTCTTCCTTGCTAGCCGGACAATGCTGCCTCTCGAAGTAATGCGGTGACTACTTCGGAACGGATGTGGCATGAGGTAGAGGAATAAAGTGATGTGGCAAACAAAAAACGCGCGAAATATGCATTTAATTTCATTCATTGAATTTCTTTTACTTCCGGCATGGTTATTTTGCTTTTGCTTCCATTATATGTACATGCTTTTTCCTGCTGTCGCCTGCTGCTACTCAACGTTGTCGCTATTATCCTTTTCTAAGCATTACAGCCAGCCGCCACAAGGCCACTAGTTTCTCGATTCTACTTTTTTTCTTGCATTTATAAAGAGCTCATCCACCTACCAACATACATATAATAAGGAACACATCCTCCTTTATAGTAAGAGTTTTCTGTTCGTTTTTGTGCCGCTTATCTTTGCGCACTTATGACGTCGCTGCTGCACTTTTTCAATTCATTTTCCGCGTTCAAGTTTTGAATTCATGTTTTCTACTTGTCCTTGCCATAGTTGTTGGAATCGTTGTTGGAATCGTTGTTGCACAAACAATGGTCGGTTTTTACATCATTTTCCAGCAGCAGCATTTTCAACGGCTCTGCTCCTTTTAAAATCCTCAATTTTTGGAATTTGACTGCAAAAAGTCGCGAAATCGTTCTTAGATAACGAGACAACTGTCAGCGTTATATGTATGCATGCAATTATATATACTGCAAAAATTGATGTGAAACCCGTATTTTTGTCACATTCCTCACTAATTACAAGAAGTGCAATGAGGTTAGGAATTTTTTGGAAGTTTCGGAAGTAATTATTCGCGATAATATTAGACAGTCCTCAAAGAATATTAAATACATACTTACATACGTCCATGTAAAACTCAATAAGCGCTCAATCTGCGCCAGACGCTCTTCCATGCAATTAACTTTCAATGCCTTTGTTACAATCTGAGTCACACACATATTTCGGAGAACATTAGTTTAGGCCTGCATATCTCTGTAGCATTTAAGGTTGTAAATATTTTATAGTTGTTGGGCACTTGACTGCTTTTTGGTAGGCTCAATGTGCTACCTGGCTTAGTCCAACTGTTCGCTCGATTTAATAAATTGTCTAATTTTCCTCCATCCATTCTAGCCTATTTCTTTTAAGACTGGAGCTTGGGGTATTGTGGACATGAAATAATAAAAGCTCCTCACAAATTCAGAGGCGGCTTAGAATAAACTGTGAGTCCCTTCATTTGTTGCAAAAACGTCAAGATCCACATCACAAATTGGAAGAGAAGCTCGACTGAAAATCGCTTCAGCGGTTATTACACGCCAATTAAGTTAGCAGTTCTGTCACTAGTAACGAGCTTTTGAAAAACCACTTCGAAAGTAATCGATAAATGCAACCAGCAATTTTAATACAGAGCTGTTCTAGAAGGGGGCAATCATCCGATTTCGGTAAAATGTTTCCTTGGTATATATATGCATTAGACATATATATAATAACACAAGTTCAAAATCAACAAAAAATTATTAGTTATACTTTGAAGGAAAGTTTTTAATAATTAAAAAGTGAATAATAATAATGGCTTGCAAATATTCATTTTAAAATTTTGTATAATTTATTCGATGCCGGTGTTTTACCTCCAGAAGTCAATTGTGTATATACACATCGGCCATAAAGTCAGTGTTCACCCAACACCCCTTTTACCTATTGTCGATCCGATAAATTCAAGCCGAGTTAGCTCCATGCACCCCACACCATAATTCCACCACCACCATGTTTCACTGTACCAACAATACAAGGGCAGTTCCTAATTTGCGCCACACAATTTGGCGACCTTTTATGCCGGTTATACGAAATTTGTTCTCATCCGAAAAAATGACTTGTTTCCAGAATTCCGGAGACTTATTTATATAATTATGAGCAAAATCAATGCAAAATCAATCTGTTGACAAGTGATATATGAGGTTTTTTTTATAATGATATCCAGCTTTACGTAAAATTTTTCTAACAATTTCTGCACAAAATGATTTTTTAAACATTTTATTTACGTTTTCAGCTGTATATGTTGATAATATTTTTGAACGGCCAGATTGGGGTTTCGACGTTAAAATAGTTTTTTCGTAAACTTTCGCCATCTTTCCACAGTTTAATAATTATTTTTCTTTCTGAAACACTAATTTCTTTCCCTTTAGTTTCCATTTTTTCAAACTAATATTAAAACATGTCACGAACTCTTTAAGTGATTATTAGAATAAAAGACAACAGAAAATATGCAAAAAAGAAGAAACATTATCATGAAAAGTAACGGTATTCTCAAATCAAGAAAACTGAACAAAAACGAAAATAGGATTATAGGTTTTTGTTTTTGCATTTTGAAGTGAGAAATATAATGAATAAATGCATGTAAAATTTTTTAACTTTATGGTCTACGTGTTATCAAATTTTATCTCTTTCATAAAAAGCGCTTTTAAATTTTAATAAAATATTAATAAAAATAAATAAACAGACAATACAATATATGTATTCAAAAATACCTAAAATCAGACCCAATCAAATGTATAAATAATTTTTATGTCATATGAAAATGTATTAGTTTTTTAATTAGTAACATTTTGGGACAGTACTTTTTCTGACTAGTTCCATATTTCACTGCGTGGTTACTTTGAGAATAATTATATTAAATAATTGTTTTCTCGCATGTGGTAAATACACTATGTGTTCACACTTAATGACAATTATTTGGATCAGGGCCAAATACTGTAAAGAATTTAATAGCCAATAACTTCTGTGAATAAATGCATATTCAGCACTTAGTAAGCAGATTTATTTGCTCGTATATGCCTTGACATATTTTGCAGCTCATTAGACATGCTGTTTTATATCATTTTGAATTTTATGAATACTTATTCTGTTAAGCTCATCTGAAATCATTGCTCATTAACTTAGCAAATGATTATTTTTCGATGTTAGTCTACTTTAATTATTTATTTCATTTAACTAATTCTATTCATAATACTATTTTTTGATTACTAAATCTTTTTCACTCTAAAACTGTATTTTAAGTGAAAAAATTAATTAATAAATTAAGCTAATTATATATGTATCTGCAAACGACTTGAACATAGAGCCTTCATCATTTAATCATAACTTCCAAACATTCAATGACTTTGCACTTCAAATCTGTTCACTTTTATAAATAGCCAACGAATTAGAGAATAATGGAAATGATTGCTGGTGGCATGAGAAATTCCATGACCATTCCTCAATGCAAATAAATTGCAAGCAGTTTCAAGTGGCAAAAGGAAAGAAATGAGCTACTAATGACTGCAGAAGTGCCAAATTGGTCATTGATTTTAGAAATATTGAAACCCTGTAGTAATGAAAAAGTAGGGCAGATTGGCTGCAAATAACAGAGATAGCATTTTTGAGCAATAACAGACTGTCGAATGCACAGTGCTCTAAAGGGAAGGAAAAACCTTTAGTTACGCAATAAGTTATTTGGTGACCCAATTCAAAGAAGAACGGTGTTGAAATAAATAATATTGGAAGTGTTAGTTTTTCAAATTATTAAAAATTAAAAGATTAATAAAATATTTTAAAAGCAATTATTGTTTCTGCGGTCATTCATTAGCATATGTTTGTATTTTTTATAATTGCTAGAAATATTAAGTATTATATTTCTTTCAGTTTTCACTTTTACACAATGATTGCATTGTAGTAGGTGTTGCATGCAAATCAGAAGATATCTAGCGAAGTCTGTGAAAGGAATTTGTACACTGTCACATACAAGGAGGAGAGAAAATTGCGATAACGCAAGTATACATAGTTCTAGAACTAGGCCACTAATAGTTTGTTTCTCAAGATTGATACTAGCTTTTGATGCAGTCAAATAATGGTGATTTTATTACATTTAAAAAAAAATGAAGAGAGTTGGAACTCAAGCTTTCAGATGAAAAATCGAGAAGGAAATATAGGAAATATATTTTTAGAAACATCTTTTCCATAACTTTCCCACAAATTTTCAATAATTTTCTTAAAATTCTGGGATTTGTGGTTACCAAGAAGGTGGTGAATAGCTTTTTCAAAACATGCCGTCTCCTGCTTCATCGGCCGATAAACATTTTGTAAGTTTCTGTCAGTTAATAATTTTCTAAAATTATACCCAACAAATCTTTTGCGTGAGACAATTTGGAAAACAATTTGATTTAATACTGAGAAACCGGTCCTTCACGGTAGAATGATTCGACGAAGCTCTTGATAAGGCCAAATCTGATGTGAAGAGGTGACAGAAAAATATCGTGTGGACTTGCAAGTGAAGCAGTGGAGAAGTTTTACGACTTAGTCAATCTTTTCTCTCATAATGATGTTCAATTGCGTGACTGTCGCACAGGCATAAAAAAGGAAAATTTGGTGAATCAAGATTGAATCCAAATCAAGACACCAATTAGGGGGATGATTTGATAAGTCAATGATCTTTCGAATTTTTCTGTAAATACAACACTGCGTCAACTGTTATCGGTTAATAGACTGCTGCAAAATTTTGAGCAAATTTCGTCATTTAGTTTGTTTTTGTCAGCCATTAAAAACAGACGACCACGCGAACTTTAACGAAAATGGATAAAATGAATTTCGTGTGCTGAATAAGCACTATTTTGTGTGCGTAGAATTACCGAAACCAAGGAAAAACTTGATAAATACTGTGGTAAAAGTGACGCCGAACGTTCAGGTCGCCCCAAAGAGGTCGTTATGCCAGAAACCGGCGATAAAATCCATAGAATTATATTAAGGGAAAGGAGAATAAATGTGTGAGGTGGCTGAGGTTATAGGCATCTCAAGTCCAAACGAATTTTCGCGCCGTTTCATTACCGTAGATGAAACATGGATCCACCACACCCCACTACAGACCAAAGAACAATCAAGGCAGGTGCACGTGCACAAAATAAGTCAAAGATGAGCCAGCAGGGTCATAACTACAGTTTTTTGGGATAGACGAGGTGTCATTTAGAAGAATTAATGTTCTTACTGTTAGATAGCATTCCTTCGTTTGTGCTGCGTGAGTAATCAGAATAGAATAGTTCCTTATTTCCATTGTAGGAACGCCATTCATTCGATCATACCGTGTATTAGATAAAACATTAATGTTGTCACAGAAACTTTTTTTATTTTTATTTTGCTTGTGAAATTGGGAATGAAGTTTAATTTTTCTGTAATATTAATCAAACGAAAAATAAAGATCAGACGTACAAAAATTTTCAATTTCGATGTGTAACCACCCTGAAACTAATATCTGAAATTTATTTTAATATAATCTCAGAAATAAAAATTGCAGTGTCCTGCAATTAGATTTCTGAAATTTCTTCTTGAAATTGGTGTCAAAGGATTTCGGTATTGTCAGAAGAATTTGATCTCGAAAAATAGTCCAAATTTCGAACTTTTTAATTTGATCTCTCGTTAACAATCATCCTACATAATTTTGTAGATCTCTTCATAGCTCTGGTATTAAAAAGAAAAGTACACACGTTCAAAAAATGACCATTCGTTCTGCACGCGTTACAAAATAATTCCGAGATCCACGACTCATGAGTGCCTCCTACAGCGAAATTAGTGCTACTATTAGGCGAGAACTCGTAAACTAAAACTAATATTGAAAATCGGCTTAAATATTCGGATTTAGCCTATCAAATATTGTTAAGAGTCGTTCTAATCTTCTCGGGTCAAGTAGTTGACTTCAATTTGTAAACCTATGTAACTATTATGGCCTTAAAAATCAAAAGTAAATAAAATATACATATATATATATATATATATATATATATATTTAGTGCTTGTAACCGTTGAAGCGACTTTTGGCCGAGCTCCTCCTCCAATTTGTGGTTTTGAGTCTTAATGTTTTTACCAAAAAATGGAGGGACCTACAGTTTATTCTAAGCCGCCTCCGAACGGCTGATGGATTTTCATGAGGATCTTTTATTTCATGCCAGAAATACACTCGGAAGGCTTGACACTCCCGCCCAGGGGCGACCGCAATTAAAAAAATTTATTTACTACGATTTTGGGTGTTGCTCGAACCTGGACTCGAACCCAAGCCTTCAGAATGGCAGTACGCAACGCTAACCACTCGGCTATCGCGGCCGTCAAATAAATAATACACATGTGATAATATTCCACTTACAAACAAAGGTGATTATTTAGACATGTAACCACACGTTATTCAATCATTGCTTTCACTACCGATTCCTACGATAAGCCAAAAGAAATTAATATCTTTTGGATATGTGTATGCACTCGTATAAATTTAATACCCACTCTGAAAGGTAAATATATTTGTATGCTTGTTCCATTAGATCAGTGCTTCAATTTTGAGTCGTTTTGTATACAAAACAGTACTTAGGTCTATAAACACTTATTTTAACTAAACTTTTTGTTATTGCTGATCAAGGTTAAATCAATTTCCGACTTTTATCTGTTTTCTTTCTTGACACTATTTAAATGAATTTTTCTCTATTTTTCTGGCATTGCCCACATTGAATGCCTTTTTTTGGAATACAAAGAAAGCATGAAGCCAATATTTGATACTATCAGCTGAAGTGAAGCCATCTAGATAAGTTTTGTCCACATGTATGACATTAGGCCCAGCATTGTTATGAAAGATCAATGGTTCAGCTCAGTTTGGCTGTTTTTCCACAAACGGGCATTTGATTAAATCACATGTTGTCTGAGAGCCCTATTGATCGGCTGACCACCTTCTAGAAGCTTCTGATCCTACCTGATGCCGAGTATTACTATTATAGTGAGAGCAAGATGGTTTTACATTATTTATTATTTATTATTATTACTATCATTTATATCATTTTTATAACTTTCATTAATTGAACTGTTGGCGTAATTAGACCAGAAAAATTGTGCAAACATATTCGAGATACGATGAAAATCACTCAGTAGTCTTGTATGTAATGGCTGACAGAAAAAACAGAAAAGACCCTGCGTTTGGAGTTAACGAAATCATAAAACACCTTGGGATTACCTACAATATTCCTTTTGACCTTAATTAAGTAAGCGTTGTAACATTTTTTGTTAAGTTCAAGATACTTGCACCACAAATTTAGAATTTTCATATAGTCTATATGCAAGATAGTTTGTTTATATAGTTTAAAAGCTTTGTATTCGGTATTAACACTACCGAGCATTCAGCAATAAAAAGTTCCGGAGAAATTCGCATCGAGTTTGTAAGGTGAATAATGATTGGATTTGAGAGCGATTTGACCGGCCGGAAGTTATGTGGTTGAAGTGGCAACTATACTGCTGATAAGACCTGTGTCTAAGTAATTCGGGATCTACAGGCAGGATTTTCCTGTAGAGAGACATCAGACTTCTCAAATAGAGGCAGATCTTATCAGTCTTCTAAAGGTTTTCAACCAATAACCAAAAAGAATTATTTGACCATTAAAGTCGCTAATGGCAATTGGTGATCCTATCACCCAAGGAAGATATACCAAACCTACTACATCGAAACGTAATTAGTTACGGTCAATAGAATTTGTTTTCAATTAAACTGTAAATAAATTTTAATATGAAAGAGATTTTAGTTGAATATTTTGTGCGCACATATATTTTATTTATTTGCTCCACCACCTATGATGACCCAAATATGAAATTTTCCCTATTTAATTGAATGCCGCTTGCTCCGGGACTCTCGACCAATGGATGAAGGAGTATCGATGGATGAAGGAGAATGGATGAAAAAAGTTATTGAGTTTAGCATTCTATAGATTTTACTCCTTTCCTCTGCAGGAGAAATATTCATGACTATATGGACTAAATACAACGCTGAGCACTTCAAGTGCTTAAAAGCCAATCACCACCTTTACAGAATATAGGCTTTAACTTCCTCAAATTATCTGAGTAATCCTGTTCCAATTAAGGTCCAGTTAGGTTCCAATGCACGACTCGAACATGTCGGAACAACTCTTCTTCTTTGAAATTTAACTGATCTTTTCCAAACTTTTACTAGTTAGAGCTGAAAATTTCTTAAGTATTTAGTTAGTGTTATGGGCACAATGTCAGGCAGAAAATTTTCTCCGCACCTATCCATTGTCTGAGAGCCCTATTGATCGGCTGACCACCTTCTAGAAGCTTCTGATCCTACCTGATGCCGAGTATTACTTTGCTTCAATGTATATTTTGCTTTTATGTTGATGATCTAGCCCTGCATATGGATTTGAATATAGTTATTGTTCGAACGGAAATTTTCTCAACAAACGGTATTAAATTTTATGGGAATATTAATCATTTTCTAATCTCATATAACTAACTCCATTAAGTTAAAAAATTCACGAAATAGTGTTTCACATTTTTTTCGGTACCAAAGAGTGGGTAGAGTTATTTACTAATTCTGATAAAAATTCTATTGTCATCACGAAAATAATAATATAAATTATTTCATCGTTATGGATTAAGAGCGCTCCACCACTACTTACTTGGACTTTCCTAGTCCAAAACAGTTTAATAATTTATACGAATTAAAGGATTTAACCATTTCACTCGAAATGTAAGAGGCTTTTGGTATCCAAAATCCTTCTTTTCTGTCTTGTACATCCGCCAGTGCTTATAACATATATGTATATCTACATTTCTATATGTATGTACGTTCACATGTATATAAGGAGTCATTGTATGCACTTCCATTTCATGTCATTTGCAAATTGCATTCATGCACATAAATTGCACCTGATACTTGCATTTCAAAATTAAAACATACATATAAGCATTCACAAAATTTCAAAAATTTTAATAATTGTTTCTTTTTTCAATAGAAGAAGCTCTGACAAAAATTTGGATGTAGTCATCAGTTGACTCAGCGCTATGGGCTGGCATCGTTTGGAGTTTTATTACAAGATTTTCATGCCAAAAATTAATTTAATTCACAGAACACCTACATACACATATTTGTAGATGCAAATATGTACCTGAAAATATTTAGAAGCAATTGTCATCGCGCCAAACAAAGTTACCCATACGCCAACTAATTGGAATATGAGAAAGGATGTAAAGTCTGTTGTTACAGAACAGAAAATAACACAAACTCTAATTTTAGTTTTTGGAGCGTACATATGTGAGAATAAACGGTTTTGTTGTGCTTTTGTTTTATTTGAAAATTTGCAGATGACGCAGCCTAATCAACAGTGTCCATTTATTTAGGTTATATTTAGCATCAAAAAACTTTATAGTTAAGGCGAAACATGAGCTACTAGAAAATGCATATAAGTTTGTACGAGTATATATGCAACATATACATATGTATCTATAAGATTTACAATAATGCGATACAAAGGATACTTCATAATACATGCTCAAAAGTACACGATTTGTGTTTGTTTAAAACTTTCTACTCTCTAATTTTTGCTGCAGCAGTGTGGCCATTTATGTTGGACATTAGATATTTGTGCATTTACATATATGTATGTAGGTAGGTACATACATACATATGCTTGTATATATTTTTGTATATTTTTCGTATTTGCGTTTTTTTGTGTGCTTAGCCACCATTTATAAGAATGCATTAGCATTAGTATATATACATATGTGCAACTAAACATTTATATACATATACATATCTACATATGCCTTAGTGTATGCATTAACGGTCAGAACTTAAAATCATTCACAAAAATTTAGTTTCGTGAGTATAAATATAACGGGAATGCCCACAGTCGAGCTGTAAAGGAAGTAGCGAAAAATTCTTCCCGTAGAAGTAACATATTGAAAATTCTTTATAGCAGGTAAATGGCTCGTCCGTCTAAGCTTCTCCCCCACCACCGAACTGATGAACGAATATAACTTTGTATTTTTTTTTTTAACATGTATTTTGTTTAAGTTTTATATGTCAAAATCGTATAAAATTTATCGGCTTTTAAAAATGCACTCCACCTTTTTCGCTTAAACTACAACACAAATTCACAATTTTCAAGATTTTCACATTTACCAAATCAAATGAAATTCAGGTGAACAAAACATGAATCAAAAAATAGTTTTATATCCATATTAAATGAATGAAAAAAAAACTAAAATACGTTGCCATTTTCTCAGATGTTATGCGCAAAGAAGTTTCAGTTGACTAAGTTGATGTAAATTGTATTTCTGTATTGTAATATTAACCCAAATATTACCCTCCTCCAGCCCAACCGACATATGACGTACGGAATTATCCGAGTTATGAAAAGCAAGAGTTTGTTAAGCGTCAATTATCAGATTAATATACTACCAAGGAGTTTAGAGAGTTAATTGTTAAGAAAAGTTTGTAAAGTATTTTTCGTTACAAATAATGAGTTTGTCAAATCAAATGTGCTGAAATAACAATTGAAATCTTGACGCAAAATGGTTCTTGTAGTCGAGAATTGGGTTTACATGATTTTTAGAAATAATGGTCCAAACTGTCGTCGTTATCGAACGGGAAAACACTTTTTTGGCAAAATTTATTTTTTATTCAAGCTATTTCCTTCAAGGGTGATAAACTGATTATAGCGACAACTTTTCGATACCATTTTTATAGTACGATTTGTCCTTTTCTTCAAAATAGGCCCCAGTTTCGGCGACCACAGAACAGAAAATAGTCACTGGGGCCAGATCTGAAGGCCAATTCATGAATTTTTTCCATCGATTTCACTGACTTGTGACACCGTGCATTGTCTTGGTGAAACAGCACTTTCTCTTAGTCAATGAAAATTATTCTATGTGCATTCCAAAACACAGACGCCATCACCTTGCCAGCCGACTATTGCGTTTTTTCACGCTTTTGAGCGATCTGACTTTGAAGCGAAATGATGAAGCCGTGCCCAAACACTGCATCCACTTTGCACAGAGCTTTCTCATACCCAAATATTCGTGAATGATACGATGTACACGTTCAGTTAAAATCTTTTTAATTAATTCTAGTAGAGCCATCTATGCGTCAGGCCGGGAACTTTCCAATTGGCATGTGAACTGTTATGCGAATGATATTGCGAATCACGCAAAATGAACAACAAGAACTGTTTTTAAACAGACTCAATTTGTTCAGAAAGCTAAATAAATTCTTCAGACCATCACTTCACAAAATGGTAGTAATGTAAATATTGAAATTAAATTTAGTATTCATTGTTATACCGAAATCAACAAAGTGCGCACTTGCTCCAGACTACGGTTGTTTATTGTGTTGGATGCCGATATTATAGTGAGAGCAAGATGGTTTTACATCATTTATTATTTATTATTATTACTATCCTTTATATCATTTTTATAACTTTCATTAAATGAACTGTTGGCGTAATTAGACCAGAAAAATTGTGCAAACATATTCGAGATACGATGAAAATCACTCAGTAGTCTTGTATGTAATGGCTGACAGAAAAAACAGAAAAGACCCTGCGTTTGGAGTTAACGAAATCATAAAACACCTTGGGATTACCTACAATATTCCTTTTGACCTTAATTAAGTAAGCGTTGTAACATTTTTTGTTAAGTTCAAGATACTTGCACCACAAATTTAGAATTTTCATATAGTCTATATGCAAGATAGTTTGTTTATATAGTTTAAAAGCTTTGTATTCGGTATTAACACTATCGAGCATTCAGCAATAAAAAGTTCCGGAGAAATTCGCATCGAGTTTGTAAGGTGAATAATGATTGGATTTGAGAGCGATTTGACCGGCCGGAAGTTATGTGGTTGAAGTGGCAACTATACTGCTGATAAGACCTGTGTCTAAGTAATTCGGGATCTACAGGCAGGATTTTCCTGTAGAGAGACATCAGACTTCTCAAATAGAGGCAGATCTTATCAGTCTTCTAAAGGTTTTCAACCAATAACCAAAAAGAATTATTTGACCATTAAAGTCGCTAATGGCAATTGGTGATCCTATCACCCAAGGAAGATATACCAAACCTACTACATCGAAACGTAATTAGTTACGGTCAATAGAATTTGTTTTCAATTAAACTGTAAATAAATTTTAATATGAAAGAGATTTTAGTTGAATATTTTGTGCGCACATATATTTTATTTATTTGCTCCACCACCTATGATGACCCAAATATGAAATTTTCCCTATTTAATTGAATGCCGCTTGCTCCGGGACTCTCGACCAATGGATGAAGGAGTATCGATGGATGAAGGAGAATGGATGAAAAAAGTTATTGAATTTAGCATTCTATAGATTTTACTCCTTTCCTCTGCAGGAGAAATATTCATGACTATATGGACTAAATACAACGCTGAGCACTTCAAGAGCTTAAAAGCCAATCACCACCTTTTACAGAATATAGGCTTTAACTTCCTCAAATTATCTGAGTAATCCTGTTCCAATTAAGGTCCAGTTAGGTTCCAATGCACGACTCGAACATGTCGGAACAACTCTTCTTCTTTGAAATTTAACTGATCTTTTCCAAACTTTTACTAGTTAGAGCTGAAAATTTCTTAGGTATTTAGTTAGTGTTATGGGCACAATGTCAGGCAGAAAATTTTCTCCGCACCTATCCATTTTCCACGTGCGTTAATTAAAGCGTAGGAATAGCACTATTAAGACTATAGTTTTACTCAGAATTCCGATTCCTGCTTACTCTATGATTATTTGTCCTTAATTAGCATAATTTATCTCATTATATTTTTAAATTAGTCAAAGAAAAAAGTATTTATCTAAAAATATAATTTTTATAGTCATCCCAGATAACTAATTCTGTTCACATTATATCGTTTCTACAACCTTTTACATTCTTTAACTCCATTGTACGAGTACTTAAAAATATGCCCATTGAACATTTATCGCCCACAAATTGTCCACACACTACACACCCAAAATTGCCAATTGCACATATCGTAAAAAGGGATTTCCATCATGCAATAATTCAAATTAAGTGCTCCCTCAGGTGTACGAAACACGCTTAAAATTACCACAACAACGCATGGAACGAATACAGAATGGAGCGCGCGAAATTCTCATTGTGACCAACCTAATTCTGCAAATGTGCTCGAAATTAATTACCGACCACACACAAAACGAATGCGGAACGAAAAAGAAATCACAAATCCTGTGCACGCAAATTATTTCACTAATTAGGCACTCATTATACAAGTAGTTAAGTTTTTTAACATAAAAAGTGGAATATTGTATTTCACTTTCCAAGTGATTTACGCCAAATTCAGTATTACCAAAGTAGCAAAAAAATGCCGATAGCTAAAACGTTTCAAAAAGTAATGCCAATTTATTGCGCAAAATGGCAATTGTCATATGTGACCAGTGAAGTGTTAATAAAATGCTCAGCTGCATTAGTAAAAGGATAGATTTTAAAATGTTTAAAAAAGAAGAGCATTATTTCATATCGAAAGGACAATGCTGATATGGTATTAGCGGATACAATTCATTATTAGCGCAGCGCAGATAGCAGTAAAGCTGCAGTTATGAGCCACTGATACCAATGTTTATAGTAATTTATGCTTGCCTTTAATATTATTTTTCCAAGAATGAATGTTAAAATGCAAGTTAGCATAAATGGAAAAGGAAATTAAAATCAGTGAAGGTAAGAAATTTTAAATCTTGCAAAATGTAAATAATGATGATATGATGTAGCTCAAATCCGGACTAGGTCTTCATCTTCTGCAGAAAATTTCAATCTCAATAATAGCTTCTCATAAAAATGCATCAGCACTTCGACGACAACGTGGAACTACAGGTCCCAATATACAAATTCTTCAAGAGAAGTTCGGCTGAAAACCGCTTAGAGTACATTCATACAGGCAGTAAGCTGTATCAGTTCAATCTTTATGGAACGTTGCTACCGATTTCGATGGGCTAACTGATAGCCAGATGAAGGCTCTTGGTCTATTGGAGATTTATTCTCTATTTACAACAGCTGCGTCTACGTTAGGTCAAAGCTTTTACATTCCCACAAATTGACATTTTAAGCCATCCGGCGTATTCTCGGAATTCTTGATACCGGTTGGTTTTGTCAGAGTGCGTTCGAGACTGGTCTAGTTTCTAATTACCTTTCATTATAGTACACTTTTCTATGGAATTTCGCTTCCTCGCTCCAAAACTTTTGCAGCTGCCCGCTAATGTCTCTATTCTCTGCGTTAAGGTATTTGTCACTAAGGTCTAAGGGATTGGTGTAAGTCCTTTACTCTTAGGTAACTCTAACCATAAGTTCTTCTTCTACTTTTAAATAGGCACCACTTACGCGATTATAGCCGAATCAAAAATAGTGCGGCACTCGTTCCTTCTTTTCGCTGTTTGGCGCCAGCTACAAATATCAAGTTAAACCAGATCGCATACTTTCAAAGCTGAAGTGCTCCCCTCCTTTCGGGCGACATGACCTAGCTAGCTGAGCCGCCGTCTACTTATTCGCTGCACTATGTCAAAGTCATCGTATAACTCAAACAGCCAGAAAACCCTTAAAACCGACTCATCGGATATCGGTAACGTCCAAGCCTCCGTACAATATAGCAGGACGAGAATGAACGCGACGTATGGAGTTTGATATTGGTTCATCGAGAGAGGACTTTTCTCTTTAATTGCTTACTCAGTGCAAAGCAGCACCTATTGGCAAAAGTGATTCTGCGTTGAATTTCAAGGCTGACATTATTATTGGTGCTAATTCTGGTTCCTAGTCAGGCGCAATTATCTACGGTTTCGAAGTTAGGACAGTCAGCAGTGATATGGGTGCCGAGTACGCATACGATAACGGTTTGTTTGATAACAGGAAATATTTCGTCTTGCCCTCGTTCACTACCAGAATCATTCGCGTCGCTCCTTTGCCTATGCCAATGATAAAGTCTTAGTAAAAGTGGTGTGTATTGATTTCTTTCTCATAGATATTTTCCAAGATTTTCCACATGGTAAATATCTGGTCAATGGTTAATCTTTCACACTAGCATACTGTGAATGGGACTTTTTATGTGATATTGAGGAGGTTTATCCCAGAATTGGCATGCTTCCAAAGCATGCTGCAAAGAAGCTGATACATACACCTCGTAAGCTCCTCGACACCGTTCTTTCGGTAAGCAATCGGCTCCCGCCACTTTGTTATTCTTTAAGTGGGCAATTGTTATTCGTATTCATCATAGTCGGGTGATGAGTTTCGAGTGCACCCATCTCCGGGTGTTACACTTTTGTGCCATTGTTAAAAGTGCTCTCAGCGAGTAGCAGTACAATTAAATAGGAAACTGTTTGGCTTCAATTCAATTGCAGCTCTTGTGGTATCACCCCATAAAATGTAAGCTGTATATAAATTAAACAAAAATTCAAAAGTAACTTTTAATAAGTAAATTTAATTTTCTTGGGTTCAAATCCCACGGAGAAAAAATGAGTGAGAAAAAAAATCTAATTTATAAAGCTAAATTATCGAATAGTGCTTATTGTATGTTTATTAATTTTTCTTTGAGAACCTCATAGAAACCAGCTCTGTCATGTGGCGAGCCTCCTATTTTGTTCTTTATTAAATACTAGCGGACCCCAGCGTGCTTTGCTACACCTATAATAAAAATCAAGAAAATCTAACTGAAATTTTGAGTTTTCGAATTTTTTTTTTGGTAAAGGAAACAAAGAAAATTGATTTACAATTTTTTTTTTACAAACTTTTTTTTTATACATTTTTTTTAAATTATTTTTTAAAATTTATTTTCATTTAAATTTTTTTTTCATTCTTTCAACATCACATACAACGTAATGTACGCGTATTTGTTGTTGTTGCATCTGTAACGGCTTCGCCAAACTTCACATTAATCTTCTCATAATATCCCTTTATAACTCTTAAAAATTTGGTGCAATTTGATCCGGTGGTTCTCAAGTTATAGGCGTTCAACAAAATTTGCATTGATTTTTATATATATAGATAAAATTTCTAATACATATATATTTAAAGATGCTTAAATCAAAATTTTAAAATATTTACAACAAAATCACATAATTTTGCATATCATTTTTTTTTAGAAGATACGTTGGTATTGCGAATTGGCGGAGGCCGCTGTAATTCAACATCATAACTAAAAATTTATTGTATAGGTTAATAAGGAAGGAAGCAAGGCCTACTCAAAATTTTAGACAAAAGACGTCCCATTTTTAGGAACAATCAAATATTTCAATAACCCTTGTTAAATATTTAATAATAAAATTAGTAAATAAATTTGTTCAAATGTAACGTGTCTACAGCCATTCTTCGGGTCACACGAATGTCTCAGAAGCCGCTCTACAAAATATTTAACTTTACCTACCAATACGTTCGAGATAGAATGAAATATAGAAATTGAATAAAATATTTATATATGAATTAAATTTGGGCACTATTTCAAGATATCTAACATATATATATATGTTGATTCTCCTCACGACTTTTTCATAAAATTTTCCTTACAATTTTTATTGGTGTATCTTTTGAGAACGGTGTACGATATATTGCTAATCCTCAATGCTTTAATAACGGTATAGTTAGCCTCAATTCCCAAACGTCACTGACAATCTCCTCAAATATTCCACTCAGTGTTGAGAAATCTGTGTAATTGATACTTCGACGGCAGCTTTTGACTGATTTTATTTTATTTGTATTGTAATATTTTTGACGAAAACCAATAATAAAATCGCTCATCCCAATCGTAGCCAAATACAACGACGAAAGATAAGTGCTGCCTATTTCATTACAATATATTGCAATAAGCAGAAAATTGTTCCGATGTACAATTGAGGTCGAAACTCGTGATTGAGATTGTTGACAGTTTAGAGTATTGCAATAGTATATTAAATGTGCATTTATACGTATGTATGTATATCGGTATGTACCTCGCATACTTTATATTAATAATGTTGGCAGAATACAATAACGAGCATATCGCATAATAAAAGTTTATAATTATTTGGTGTTGCCTGATATCGTTGACAGTTGGTAAAAAATTTTGCTATAATGGCAATTCCTTATATCCATTTGTACAAACTGGAATAAAAAAATAATATTGCGTAAAATGGAGCATTTAAGGAGGATGATATCAATACTTATATTTATATATATATACATTTATATATTTCAAGGACCATACACGGCACAAAGAGTGTATTTATTATGTCCAACTAACTTCTTTTTGTGTGTAACATTGTAAAGTAATATATATAGATAATTTTATATATAAAAAATGGGTCATGGGATACCCGCCAGCTTGAAATAATATCGATGAATAGGGATAAATATGTAAAATTTTCCTGTCCTCTTGTGTTTAAAATTTTAAAAAACCTCAGTGTCAAAGATTTTTCAACAGATCCGAACAGAAATCTGCTTGAATATATTAATTCAGTTAAATTTATTAAACAAATTAGTAATATACAAAGGTGTTAATTAAGCTGAAGAGGTTTAAGAAGGCTCTAAGTTGAATAAAAACTCTATATACATAGGTATATACTCGTACTAGTGAATTAGTACATGACAACTACTCAAACTGGTCAAGGAGTTCAGAGAGAAACATATTGTGACGGAAATCCCAAATACGAAAGACAAACAAAAGGAGTAGCAGTATGATGGGAATTCCCCGAACTAAGGAAGGACAAAATAAGTGGTAGTGTGGGAAATTCTCCCTACAAAGGACAGACGAAAAAACCGACAACTACTACTACAGGCAGACGAATTAGCGCATGAACAGAATGTTTGGGTCATCCTCAGTTATAAAAAGAAAGGCAGCAGCTACCACAAGTAGAAACGAGTAGCAAATTGCTGTGAGCTGTGTGTTTTAGAAACGGATAAATTGTGTTAAGCAGAAATTATATGCGCAATAGTAAAATAAGGCATAGAAAGAATTGTAATTATTGAGGACGAAATAAACGTTCAGTAAATTCCTGACGATTAAAAGGCCAAACGAAGAAATCTTTAGAGTTTTATTTAGCAATCTAGTAACCGGACTCGAATAATTTGGGAAATCATCGAGGGTAACGAAAAACGTTACAATATTTTTAAAATGAAGCTTCCTTAGGTGTTTAATATTATAAACAGTTGATCCAAGTTGATCCATATTGTGTTTTGTAACCATATACCGATGAACTCGAAATATATAATGCCCATTTGTTTATTTTTCCATTGGAGCAGATGTGTCATGTGGTGAGTCCCAAACCCTATGCACAACCACAGATACTTTCTACTTTTAGCTCCCTTCCAAGCGGATGTTTGCTAACTACCTAAAGGAATCGTTTTGGCCGCTCCCAGTTGAATGACAATTTAAAATTTTCTCCTGTTCTGGACTTCTTCACACAGTTCTATACCAAGTAGCTTCATTGTGAAAATTTACACTAACATTACACCCGGCCGATAACGATGTGCAAATTTGGTATTCGAATTGTGATTTGTTCATGTTTAGGTATTCGCTCTGGTGGATAATCATCTCACCATAATTCGGATCAAAGCGAAGTTCTTCAACTTATCACTGATTTACACCAAAGCGCCGGTAGAAGAGAAGGACGATATGGCCAAAGATGCTTTCTATAAGTGCCAAGAACGCACCGTGATGCTACTTTCGACAGCATGAAAAAAGCAGCCCCAACTAAGTCTGAATTTGGTATCACTGCAAAGCTTATACCACTTCATAAACTGCCGCTGAATAATTCCAGAAGCGTCATCAGAATTGCTCTCTGAGCAGTTTGGTACCAAGCGAATTTTCAGATAAGGGGATTATTTACGGTGTAGTTTCTTCAACCAAGTGCTGAAATAAGAAAAACTGCACGATTTCTAGGTAAGTTGATGAAATGTATCGTTGAAAAAACAATTGAGCAGAAATTCATAGCAAGTGGTAAGGTCTAAAGAAACGACAGAGAAACGTTCGACATTCTGGGAGAAGAACTGGGCGATTCCGTACTCGCGGGTGCAACATTTAGACTCACTCAAGACTTCTTACTAAGAAAATAAAAACTCTTTTTAAAGAAATTACTGGTCTCAGAATTACATTGTAATCTATTTTACAAAAATTAATATAAAAATATTTAATAAGATGTATGAAAAGACACTGGAGAGGTTGAAAGTGCTATCGCACTTGTGACGAAATCGTCACATCATTAAAGATCATGAAGCATGAAGAATGAAAAAGTCGGTTAATTATGGAATATTTATTAAAATATTTTTACGTTCTTTAGAAGAATACAAAAAAAAACTAATTTATAACTCAAATAAAATTATTAAAAGAAATAAATATTATAAATTATTCACTTTTTATCCAGCCGCGGGTGCAACGTAAAATTATCGCGGGTGCAACACGTCTCACTGTAGTGAAAATAAACATTTCCATGTAACTTTAAATTAAAGATATGTGATCACAGATGTTGTATCACAAAATAACAATTCCCTATGTAATTTAAATAAATATTATTTTTTTAATTTATCAGTCAGAAGGTTCATCTTCAGGATTGCTGTAACATTAGAAACTCGTAACTTTTGAGTAACTTTTTTTGTAACTTTTCCATGTTTTTTTAGTAGCATTTGTCAAAACTAATTTGCTTTTCAAATTAGACTTCGGCGTTCGTGCAATACAAATGCTCTAACCTTCCTCAAATAGAAAAAAAAATGTTTTGATTGACCTATCGTCTAACTTGGTTTTTCTTTCTTCAATTTACAAATATAAAAGAAATTTTTGGAGAAAGACAAAGAGCCAGATCATAAAATTTTTCAGCATTGTTAAAAATTGCTTTCCGAGCTTTAACCGCAGTCCACACTGAGCTTTTCAAACTTCCTCCGAGTCCATCGACGGCACCTTTGCTATGGGAGGCAGCAAATAATTACTTTCAAGGTGAGTAAATCTGTTTACTACTTTAAGGTCGGTATGCATCTTTAGCGAAAAAAACTCATATATTTCGTGGATGGAAAATTATAGTAAGCACGGAAATTTGACAGATGATTTTCTATTGTGAACAGCTCTTTATATAGGAAGAAGATATGCACGTATATAAACAAAATGAAAAACATGAGTAGAACGCAATAAATATTTGTCGCTGATTATGTATACTAACGTTTTCAACGGCTAAAAATAAATAAAAGGTGTAGGAATTGATGAATAAACTAAAAACATTACATAAATTGCTTTATAAGCTTGCTTTAATACGTTTGATAATTATTCTTCCTCTTGTTTCTCGTGAAATATATATTTCGCTCGGAAACCTGTGTTGCCGTGCTTTCGTATTTGTTTAAAACCTTTAGAAATGGGCAGTAGAAAATGGATTTTTTTTCGTTCGAGGTGCGTACTGCTTCGTAAAAAAAATTTCGCGCATGGTTTTTTTTTTGCGCTTTTTTTATATGGAGTTTTTGGTTTTCGTAAGAGCTGCATACCGACCTTTAAAAGTATTCATACTCTAAATTACATATCGATTCTTGAACTGAGTAGCACAATTATCGCTGAAAATACGTATAGATTTTATATTTTTATTTATTGACTGAATGTACTTAAAAATTTTCTGCAGGAAAACATTTGTGGCTTAGTTCATCGCTTACTTTGACCACTGAGTAAAGTTTCTCAATCGTCCAAAACAGCACCTAAAAAGCGCCACATGCTTATAACACCAATGAGCTGATTGTATTTCCTATTGACTAACTAATCCATAGTTTTCAGTAAAGTTAATTGGTACAATGGCTTCCTCGCTGGTCAACAACATTTTAACTAAAAAATGCAGCTTAAATTTCGTAGTGTTCCGAACTAGTTCATATCACTCTTCCATAAACGGTTTATGTTTTGGTCTCTGATTCTCCAAAATCCAGGTCTTCTTCATCATTTCAATTAGAATCTAGGGTAGAATTCCGAATATTGAAATTTTTGCATACATCGAAATCATTTAACATACAATTTTCTTTAGTGTTTAGTAACTCTCATTGTGTTGTGGGGAAATCTGTCGCATGTCTTGAAAGAACAGTAAGGAGATTAATATAATTTGAGTATGTAATACATACATAAGCAAATCTTTAACAATAAACTCTTATTGAAGTTATCAAAACCTTAATAAATGAAGAAATATGACAAATAATAATGATCTCATAAGAGTCATAACTGTTGCACCCGCGATTTTAATATTTTGATCGCAGGTACAACTCATTTTAGTCAAAGTTAATTTCATTTAAAATGACAACATACCTTCTATGGCGACTGAATCAGGTATTCCCTTTTCCTTGTATAAAAAAGTAACAGATAATATGATATAAAAATTTATGTCAAAAATCGAAGTGTACATGGAGCATTTACAAAAAAGAGAATGCTAATAATATGTCGCAACTTATTTTATGGAGATAGACGCCAATGTTCGTTATCGAAAACTTAAAAAAAAAAAAGAACTTTCCATGGATTGTGATCAGAATAGCTGTGGGCATAAACGAAAATTATAGAAAATTACCTTCTTTTTAATTGAGATCAAGCCCTTCGAGAATATTTTTGATATGCAATAAAAACTCCTCATAAAAAATCATCGGCCGTTCAGAGGCGGCTTGGAATAAACTGAAGTTCCTCCTATTTGTTGAAAAAAAACATCAAGATACACACTACATATTGAAGAAAGAAATCGCTTCCGCGTTTACAACTTGTCAATTATTTGCCTGCTGCAGTTAGGGTAAAAAACCACACAGAAGGTTTACTACTTCCTACGGTTTGGTCTATTTATTTGGTCATTTAATTTAAAGCACTAATCGATCTGATTACATCGAATTCAAAGGTTATATTTAGTACATTGGGCGAAGAGTACCCTCTGAGACACAATTATGTCTATCATCTGTATCCAGTCTCATTTTTCTTTGATATTTATTGAATTAAAAAAAATTATTCTTAATATATTTTAAAGTGCTGATAATTACTAAAAGAACCTGCCATAACTGACGTTATGGATTTATTTTGTTATTCTTATTCCTCTTTACAACATTCTTCCATGTGCTCATTCGTTATCATACTCGTATTTACGCAGCAGAAATGCCATTGGAATTGACAAACTTTACAAACCAAATTCACTGACCAATATCTCTGCTTTTGTTGAAATTTTGAGCGGAAAAAAGCAGGTAGCAGCTGCGGAAAATTTGTAAGCATTAGGTTTTTATGCATAATTTTTTTTCTGGCTTATTCAATTTGTGCATTGAATACAAAAGAAATATCACATAAAAGGAATCGAAATATAAAAAAGATGAAAATAAAAATAAAACTTTGCCCAAATTTAATTATGTGGAAGAGTTAATGATAACCAATTCTTGGCAACGTCGTACTTTTGAAGTAATGCAAATTTGCGGACAATGCTTAGTAAAAAGTAGGCGAAATGCCAGAACTTGACCACAAGAATGGAATAGAAAATTTTTATTCTGCTCACAAATCTACAACCACCGATTACGCATAAAATATTATATATTATATTATTGCTTTAAGCCGGTTAACAAATCTCCTTAGCTTAGATCATATAATCGCCCCAAAGTAATCAATAGCTGTTGATATATTGTACATATAAGTAAGTTTCCTTCATTTTTGTTTAAAAAAAAACAATAATATTTATTGTGAGAGAACGGTAATTTACATTTAATCGAAGCATTGCTCATTACTAGCAATTATTTTTCTGTCTTTCAGGCAACATACGAATTCCATGTCTGAAGAACTCCTCATCTTTTGAGACTATCTACGAATCAACCCAAGTTTTGGTATCTTCATATGATGTGAACAGCTGCTTCGGCAAAGCATGTGCCATTGACCGGAAGAGATGATAGTCGGAGGAGGGTAGTACTTCGCAATCAAGTGTTTTTAAAAAGTTTTTCAGCGGAGCCGCTATATGTGAACGATTTCTGAAGATTATTTCGTGAAAAAGAATCATTTTCTCTTGTGTGGAGTAGTATTGAGGGCGTTTTTAATTCAAAGCTCGGCTCAATCTAAATAACTGAGCTCGGTAGATTGTACCAGTAATTAATTTATTTGGACTAAGGAACTCGTAATACGCGGTTTCCGCAAATGACGTTTATATAGCTAAAATTATAAATTTCTGGATCAAAAGTAATATACGATACTAGTACGAAATCAATAATATTATATGCTTATGTTGTTTCTGAATGAAAATCTCATTTCCAATCAGATTATCACCTGCAAATTCTAACGTAAGCCTCGTTCAGGGCAACAGCGGAAACTTATTTGTACACCTAATAACCTTTTAATAAACAATTTTAGCTGAATCCCAAAACTTAACCATTTAATGTAATTTAAAAAACAAGCTTTTTTTTCTTTACAATTCCTGTGCGATTCTACCGCAATCGACCAATTTGTGGCGCGTGCACTTAGTCAATAATCAAGCAAGTATCCTTTTTAGAACAATCGCAATCCCCGTCATTACTCTTAAAAGCGCAAACAACGAAAATAAAAGACAACACTTTGAAAACGACAAAACAATGCAAAAAAACAACGATAACAATAATAACATTCGTTGTGGCAAACTGTTAGTAACTGCGAAGACAGCATCGTCGGACGTCTGCTTAACGTAATTGTGGCGCAATCAAATTGTGGCGCTAAGATATAAATATGTTACATATAGACTAACAGTCAGTGGAAAGCAGCCTGCTGCACGGATACTCAAATTCTTGGGATTGCCTAGCAGACAGCTGGTTGTCTTTAGATTTGAAGCATACGCGCTGGCAAACAAACCAATTCTTAAAATTGTTTTCGTGACTCAAATTTTACTCATCAATATACATATGTACATATACGTAGACGAAATTGAATGAACGGGTAGGGTTGTAAGTACTTGTGTGGCGATTCTGAACGTGTTTGGAAAGCATACGATGTGATTTTCACTTGAATGGCGTTAAAATACTACAGTAGCAATATGGCTGATTTCGAGCAACCGAAATTCAGAATATGGTGACAATGCTCACAGATACTCGTACAATACTCGTATTGAAAAGGAGCTCTTTAATTTAAGGAGTTTAGTATAAAACAGTAGTTTTTCCTATTTATATATGTTCATCAATTATATTTTATTCATATTTTTACAATAATTGAAGAACAGAGGTGAGCTGGTTCAAGAAAATGGGTAGCAGCGCAAAAAGCGGTTGGTTTTGAATAAATAATAAAATTGGAAATATTCTAGTTATGAAGAATTTAGATCGAGTGAAATCGAACATCATTTATCCAAATTTAATGGAAAATGGAGGTGGTTGTGGATGTGTGCCAAACAGTTATATTTTAAAAATTAGTTAACGAGAACCACTAACTTAGGCGAAACCGAGAGCGACCTCAATTAAATTTGTTTCTATAATTTTGGAAGTCTGGTCAGTGCACGAATTTATTACGAGAGAGTAATCGCTCATCATTATCAATACCAAAGTCTTCCGCGATAATGTACGACACTATTTTGGTCTACGCTTGTATACAATAAGATTGGACGAATAAAAATAGTTCGCAACTATATGGATGTAACCAAATCGTAAAACTCAAAACAGACTGTATTCTAACATGACGCACTTACGCATCTGCGAACGATCTATATCTTTATCCGAATCGTCGATCTGTTGATCTGTTATACCCGTCTCTGATCCATTTCTTGCATTTTTTTATCTAGACAAAAATATACTTTCGCACAAAAATTCAACGAAATTGAACTATAAAAATATTTTTCTTAATAATATCTGGCCCACCTCCTGGAAAAAAATTAATTTCAAGAAACTTGAACCATTAGCTCGATTTTTTTGAAGCGGTTCTAGAGCACCTTCCATTTTAAATAAAACTTTTAAGGATATATCGGTCCCAGGACCACTTCCGGAAGAAGAACCGGCCATTATCTTAATATCCTTGGGTAAAAAACCTTACAGATATACTCTTTTGGCATTTCAGAATATATGAGCTACATACATATACATACGTTTATCTTCTCCTATAAATATATGTAGATAAATTTGGCGGTACTCATAAATATAGCATACAAATCAATATTTATATTCATTATGTACGAAATTTTCCGAGTCATAAAAGCAAGAGTTTGTTAAGCGTTATGACTCCAAGTTGTGGTTTTGCGTCTTGATGTTTTTACCTGCAGTTTATTCTAAGTCGCCTTCGAACGGCTGATAGATTTTTATGAGGAGCTTTTATTTCATGTCAGAAATACACTCTTGGGCTTGAAATTCCCTGCTGATGGACGACCGCAGATAGAAAAATTAATTTTAATTAAATTTTATTTTATTTGTTTATATTAATTTAAAATAAAATGTAATTTAATAATTTCGATGCTGGCCGAACCTAGCTTCGAACCCAGGCCTTCTGAATTATAGTTCGCAATACTAACCACTCGGCTATTGCGGCCGTTGCGAGTTAGGAGCAGTTAGCAAAGAATGTTTTGTTACGGAAAGTAACTATGTCTGTCAAATCAATGGTGCTGGAAGAACAATTGATATCTTCACATAAACGGCGATATGGTTCATATAGTTCAAAATTAGTTTTACATGATTTTAAAAATAGTGGACTAAACTGTCGTGATAATCGAATGGGGACATTAAAATGTACTTCACCTCAGAGAAATGAACTGCAAAACAGTCCGTTTAGAAAATTGACTAAAAAAAGTTATTCATAACCTTTATCTACGGCTAGAAAGTGTGGGTACATTCATACGTTTTAATTCAATTGCAAATGATCAGGAATAACATCTACGCATGCTGAACACACTCGCATAATAGCTTTGGCATACATTTCGATTTTTATATATCTATTATTACAGTTTTAATTTGTTGTTCAAAAATTTCCGATTTTTGACCCATTTAATTTTTAAAAGAATGCTAGGGTATCATTAGTAAACCTGTTCCCTTAATAAACAGCTGTGCTTCATTGGTTTCTCAAAAAAGCTTTTCGCTGCAACTCCGAGCAGAACTTGTTTCTATAACAGTAACTAGTCTATTTTGCAAAATCAATTGCAAATTATTTAACGGGCTCATGAGCTGGTTTTCGTCATTTAACCAGGTCAAGCTCATTTAACATTTTTTGCCTGCTGCACAATGACTCCCTCAGTAGGAAAAACTCGGAAAATTTTTTGTCTGCAATATGAACTTTTGTGGTTCAAACATACCAAAGAATAAATTTTAGTTCTCCAAATGTATTGGTGCATAAGTGCTCAAAAGTAGTTGACAAATCCCTTTTTATATATTATTCTTATTTTATATTTTCTATTTCACATACATATATTAAGTCATCAGAGAAGCTTAACTGCGATAAAATCGAACAACGATTCCTGAGGTATGCCCTTTCAAAGTTGAGCAATCGTTAGTTGCATTGATGGATATACAAATTTGAATATAGAAAGACATTTGTCAAATAACTGAGTCTATTTTTTGCAGATTATACAATAATAGTAGTGTTTCCATACTACTTTTGTTTGAAAAATAGAAACAATAAAATTTAAAAATCGGCTTTTTTATAAATTACTTTTCGCTTTAGATCATAACCTGTTTTACTCATCGCAGATCAACGAATTAGTTCAGACTAGCCTTTTCTAAAGCGAATCCTGCCAAACTTATCTGCAGAGTCCTGCATTATATTATATTGAGATATTTCAAATTGAACTAAACTTTTTAGACCAAAATTGCTAAATTGAAACATCTTTTTAATAAAAACAGTTTGGCAAATACTTTTGAATCATTTAGTAACCTTGGAACTAGTTCTACTCAGGCGCAAAAAACTCAATATTTATTTATCTTATATGCTTGCTGCAGGGATTCTTATGCAAAAAGTCATATATAAACAAATCTTTTGTAGGAGAGCTATATGATATAGTTGACCGATCTGGCCGGCTGCGATAAATACTGATACAAAATTCGCTTGAAAATTAAGTTTTATTCAAATATCTCAAAAACTGACTAGTTTAATTTCAAAGACAAGGGCACATTTTTTTAAGAAATTCACTAAATTTAAGTTACCATTGAAAAGTGGCATGTATTTACGTATTTACATGCATGCATAAACGCAAGAATGCAATTCGTACGTGGTACCGTTACGTGCTTATTGCTCGCAATGGAGTTTATGATATTATGGTTTTTGCGTCTTTCCTTGCTCTCTTGATCGATTTGCGATTTACGTCTGCGCAGCGGCAGATGCTTCTGATTCCCTCGGGTAAAGATCATTTTTTCTTATGAGCCTAGAGCTCAATGAATAAATTCAACATTCTTCCTCATCCGCTTAAACACATATGTAACATAAAGCTTCCCTAGTCTTTATTGGTTTTAATTTAAAATTTAAAATTATTTTTAATGGTATTATTTATTGAGCAAAGACGTTTTAATTACTTTTTTAATTCAATTTAGCTCTCTGCTACAATACTACTAAAAGAGAGTTTGCTGATTGAATTTTAAAACTTTAATTTTCTGAATTCAGCACCTTAAATTATCAAGGATACAACTTTTGCTTAAAACCTATCCATAGCTCTATTTTTGCCCACATCTTATATGAGAGGGAGGCACTGTGTGCCAGTTTGTACATAGTATTGGTTAGATTATTATTTGATTTAAAAATTTTATTTGTATCCGTTTGTATAGTGTTGGTGAAATGACCCATTTTTTATTTCAGCAGATTTCAAAACCATTGAAACCAGTTTATTTACAATCTTGTATTTATTAAAATCTGGCCTAAACATGCCAAATAAATAAACGAATATTTTTTTATTATTGATTATATTTAAAATTATATATTAAATATTTATAAGTAATCGTATCCATGGTAGTGCGGTCGCTACGTAAAACCTAGAATCGTATTAGTCCAGTTGTGAAAAAGAAACAGAATTCAATCCACTACCACTTGACTTCTAATCTAATATAATAGATAACCTAAATCGAAGTTCATGTTAAAAAAAAACTAACACCCAACTTATATTGTATTCAATTAAAAAATATATATAAATGGTTTTCGACAATTTAGCTGAATAATAAACAGTAAACTCCGTATACGTATGTTTTTAGATGGGCCCCTTTCCTGTTGTGTGCTTTTTTCCTCTTCATTTAATTTCATCGCAGGTAAAAATTTTGATTAGTATTAGAGTAATATTTTTTATATTTATTTACTCATTCGAAGGCTTTGCAAATAGTCTATATATTAGTTGAATGGTCTAAGCTCACGCCCCGACAGAGGAGAAGTACGATGTGACAGAATATGTCTTTAATGAGCGGCAAGAACGTAGCTCCCCACTCGACTCCAAAATCGCGCTTTCCAATTTTATCGTTAGGTTGAGCAAAGAAGGCATCTTTGGTACACCGGCAACAGTGGCGGACAAAAGTCTACAAACACCCCCTATATTTGTTGTGTAGAAAGTACTATCACTTTGCTGAAAAATGTAGGTACGGTTTTATTTTAAATCCTTTTCTAATCATATGTATTAAAACAAATCCATTCTCTAACATAAAATAAAATAATTATGGAGTCTACATACACCACGGGTTTCCTAGCAGGTACGGCCATATGCTGTGTTGTTATGGCGGCTAGGTACCCTTTTTTTACTATTTTATTAAATTATGTTTTCTATTTTGCTAGTATTGATTTTAGTTGTGGTTTAAACGCTCCGCGAAAAGAAATATCCATTGTCGTACGAGTCTTGGTTATTCAGCACAGAAAAGAGAAGAAATCGTATGGTGAAATTTTAAAAATTTTCATCGTAAGTCCACCAAACGTACATACCATTGTAAAAAAACTTTGAAAAAAAATGGATCCAGCGAAAATAAGCCGTGAAGGCCGCACGAAGAAACTAACTCGAAGAGATATCAGCTTTATTCTGAAGGAAGTGAATTAGGATCCTAAAGTTACTGCTCCAAAATTAGCCGAAAACATCGCAAGCTCATAAAGAAAGTGTGTCCATTTAAGAACAATTCGAAGAGCTCTAACCGATAATAATGGCTTCCACAATAGAATGCCACGTAAAAAGCTTCTTATTTCTAAAAAAAAAAACGTCGATTGGAGTTCGCTAAAGCACATTTAGCCTAGGGAATGAATTGTTGGCAAAAACTCTTGTTTACAGACAAATCGGAGTTCAATATATTCGGCAGAGTTGGAAGAGCAAAAGTTTGGAGAAAGAAAACACTGCACTTAGCTCCAAAAATATAGTATCAACAGTGAAGCATGGTGGGAGCAACGTAATGGTTTGGGGAGCGGTTGCGGCATCTGGAGTTCGATACCTTGTTTGTATTGAGGGTAATATGGAGCAGTTCAAATATAAATCATTTTTGGAAGCTAATCTAAAGCCTTCGGTGGATAGTTAAGAGCTTGACGCAGGCTGGATCTATCAACAGGATAACGATCCAAAGTACACGATCCAAATTGTTAAGGATTCGTTGATTTATCATGCTCCAAGGCAACTATACACACCACTCCAAAGCCCAGATTTCAATGTTATTGAATATGTCTGGGAGATTTTTGAGCGAAAAATTTGAAAATATATAATTTTCAGCTAAGAGTTATTCAAAGAACGTCTTATTGAAGCTTGGGACAGTATTTCTCCCTCAGAGTTGATAAATTTAGTAGCTTCGATGTCACGACGGCTTCAACGGTGGACCAACTAAATACTAAAAAGTTCAAGTTACCTGTTGGATATAAATGAATTTTTTATATTTTTATGATAAGGCAAATAATTGAAATAAACTGTGTCTTTAAATTTTCCAATTAACGTTTTGGACTTTCAATTCAACGAAAATAGGCGGTGTTTGTAGACTTTTGTCCATCACTGTTATCTATAATAAGAGATTATTAAAATTAAGGGAAGGTTCAACGGCCAAAAAATGCAATCACAACAGACAGCCAACAGTTTCCTTCTCGACTTGCACACCTGCTCTCTATTTGTTCAGTATAAAGGAACTGTGAGTTGACATTTCTAAGACCAACACCGTTTGCTCTTCGAATCAGGTTGGAAAATGGGGCTTTTTTGGAAAAATTTCGCAGCTACAATATTAAAGATTTCTACGAAAAATAATTCCGTTAAATACAAACATACATACATATGTATGTACATAGCCTGCAATTTCTAAACAAATTTGGTAATAATCTTTTCAAACAGTAAACAAACCACTGCATAAATATTTGGGAATTTGATATCTTTAGAAAAATATTTATTTATGTATTGTACATATGTATGAATGTAACAAATAGTAAAATTTAGTTTCCGAATATTGACAAGTGCAAAAACAATTAAGCTGCTTTTATATTCACTCTAATCTTATCTTGCAGAGAAATATAATAATTGTTACCTAGAATGCTACTAGTTTGCATTTTTACTCTAACTAGTTTATCTTCAAAGAAGGTATCTTCAGCACAACTGTGTGGAAATTTAGACTCCATGACGACACATTAATATATGTTATCTGAGTGGCTTTATACGTGGAAAATTTACCACTGACTAAGGAAAAGGAGCTGCCTTTACGACGATATGCATAAATTTAGTATTATCACAAAATTTATACGGCAACGTAAACCGACGTTCAGCAACGCCAAAAGATTTGTCAGGTAGAACCGTTCTGAGTCGTTCGATACCAAACAAGGTTTACAGAGCTAATAAGAGAAGATATTGGTCTTAACAATCGGGCCGTTAGTTCTGCTTACTCCAGACTTGATTACGACCTTAAGAGTATGGGTCTGTTAGTGAACAAGGATATGACGAAATATTTTTGGTCATCAAAGAAATAATCATCGCATTCGCTCCCACATCACTATTAATAGTCATAACTTTGAAGTCGTAGACAATTTCATCTATCTAGGAACCAGTATTCACATCATCAACAATGTCAGCCTTAGAATCCAACTCAGAATTACTCTTGCAAACAGGTCCTACTTTGGACTGAGTAGGCAATTGATAAGTAAAGCCCTCTTTCGACGAACCAATACCAAACTCTACATCATTCCCGTCTTCACATATGGTGTAGAACCCTGGACGATGTCGGCTTTAGAAGTTTCCGAGAGAGAAAATTTGCGGAGGGTTTATGGTCTTTTGCGCGTACGCAATGGTGAGTACCGCAGACGATGGAACGATGAGCTGTACGACGACATTGACATAGTTCAGCGTTTCAATAGACTGAGGCTGTGCTGGCTAGGTCATGTTGTCCGGATGGATGAGTACACTTCAGCTTTGAAAGCATTCATGCAGTACCCTCCGGTGGAAGCAAATGAGGAAGATAACTCGACTACCGCGGAAGTGTATACACCAGGAAAGAAGAAGAAGATCATATTCCATTATCCCATCGTAACCACACGATGATGCCCTACGAAATGTTAATTGTCCGACTATTCACCAGCTTCACACAATTTATATACTAGTTGACTTATGAGAAAATTAAACTCACTCTTGGTGTGCTAAAAATTAACACAATATACCGATGGCGGGTGGTGGAATTTTTTATTTTTACTGTTACAGGTGATTTACAGGCAAATAGTGAACTGGTATTATTTCTTCTTTAAAATACTAGTATTGTACTAGAATTTTACATAATAAATTAGCTACATGGTATTTACTGCCAAACAGAACACACACATACGCCATTTAAGTTTGATGTTTCAACGCCCAAATGCAGACAATTCGAATAAATAAACTGATTTCTGTTCTACAAATGCCACCACGGCTTTCACTCTGGTCAAAAATAATAGAATCGCACACAATTCAATGCTAAACAAAGAGGACCTTAACGAGTATATTTTAGAAACATTGCAGCGACAAGCATTACAAGCATTACAAGCATCAACAACTAAAATAAACAAAATACATAAATGCATATATCATATGTATGCATGTGTGTATTTATGTATATTTCGACATTTATTTGTATCAACTAGGAGTGTTGTATAAATAGAGCTTAAGGCCACAAATCGCATATAAACAGCAGTCACTTGTCGTTTAACCACCAGAGCGGCCATGGAAGATGGGTCTTGATCTGGGAATGTGCACTGCAAACACTCACTACACTTACGAGTACTTATATATACACATGCATATGTATTTTAATGTACATACAATGCATGCACAGATGTATATTGTACAAGTTTAAATACGACGAGGTCAAAGGGGATGCCATGAACATAAATCGAGTGCAGTGAGGGTCAGCACGCTAACAAGATTAAAATGTAAGTTAACCGAGGAGACGAATATTCTATTTTAATGTTTAAACAATAAGTAAGCCTTTTAAGCATGTGTTAATACATGTGCGTAAATATATACATATTTGCTTACGAGCATGTATGCACATGCTCCGGTTAAAATTAAATGAAATTTTCACTATATGTTAGAATTTTAGATCATTTGCGGAAGCTCAGCATATGCCCCTGTGTGGTCGGCCTTACATGCAACGCTTTGGGAAAACAAATGTAAGGCTTTTTAAATGATGAGTGATTATCTGCTAAGCAGAGAAAATCTCTTTGTGTTGAAAACAAAAAAGCTTTTATAGCCGATTTTAAATGTTATGTTCTAAATAAAAATGCCTCAGAATTTTTTAACAAATATGTCATTCATTTATCAATAGGAAAACATTTGGTTTTAAAACATAATGTAATAATATCTTAGGTCCCAAACAAAGAGAACAATAATTAACATGGATCATATGTAAATCTTTTTTCCAGTTCAAATATGAAGTTTCTGTGTAATTAGATTAAATTTTAGAAAGCTACGTTGCGTCAATGTGGTATTTAAGTAAAATAATAACCGAAAACACGTTTTTCACACCTTAAAACTGAATTTTCTCGAAAACCAGACCAAACCAAAAAAATCGTATGAATGTGTAACCATTTCACGCACCAAACTTCTCTGGAACATAACAAAAAATTTTCGTTATGAAATTTTTCTAAATGTATTTAAAAAAAATACGTTGTTGTCACACAACATGGTATATAATTGGTGCAAAGATATAGGAAGTTTTCTTTTTTTGCTACAAAGCAAGAAAGAAAAACTTTTTTTGCATGGGTTGCATTTTCCTTCTTGCTAACTGTGGGAAACAAATATACATAGGATTTGGTATAGGATATTTTTCCTATCGTACCATATGTTTTTTGCATGTGTTTTGTTGTTGTGCCGTTGCACGAGTAGGAAAAATTTCCTATCCGTGCACCGTAGCATGCATTTCCTAGACAAAGAGAATACCCCTATAGATTTGAATATAGGATATTTTCCCTATCGTAGTATATTTATTTGCTTTTGTTTTGTTGCTGTGCCATTGCACGGATAGGAAAACTTTGAAATCCGTGCCGTAGCATACATTCCTAGACACAGATAATACCCCGATACTTATTCAGTACAGCTATTAGAAAAAAATATATATTCAACGTGCAAGGAAGAGCCAAACTCGGATGGCAGCGGACATTAAATATCACTCTGTGTTTGTGGTAGGCGCAATAGTCGAGTAGTTAGCACTGCGTAGTATCATTCGGAAGTCATAAAAATCCGGGGCGGCTTAGTATAAATAAGCCCGTCTAACTCCAATTATATATAATCGGTTAAAGATGTCATTTTTCCAAATCAAGTTATCCAAAATGCAACCATAGGACGCGCAGGTATTTTGCAAATGTGTCCAAATTTTTATCTTATCTGAAATAGAGAATAGATGTGGTGTCTTAAAAAAATTTTAGACAATAATTTTTTTGTATTGCCAAATAATTTTTGTCTAATTATGACTAGTCGCAATGCCGGCGTTTGCCGAGCTGACGTGAATTTCTCTCGCACCGGGTAAGACCATATGTAGTGAGAGGTATCCGGACTTATTTCTAGCCATTAATATCGAATCAAAAGTTTCATAAATGTATCTAATACCCAGATAAAAGTGAATGCTGACGTCTTCAATTGAGATCATACTTCGATACTTCACTTTGGCTCAAAGGCCACTACACTGGTCTAAAAATTTAAATCCTGACTCGAATCTTTGTTCCTTGATTAAAACCTTCCTATCGAAACTTCCAGCACGTTTCGATCTATCGTTAGTTCCTGCGCCTATCATCCCATCACGAGGACGCCTAATTCCTTCCAAAGACTTATCGTGTGTCCATATCTCTAGGTATGCATTACCTCAGTATCTCTAAGCCTTATCGAAGTTTTCCCAGTGCCAAATTCACCATCACGATATTGGGCGCTTGCGTTGGTGGTTCAAAAATCTTACTTATTAGCAGGAACTTTAAATATTATAGCTGCTTAGTTGGTGCTAGGCTGCTAGGCTTAACTATGTTGTCATAGAGCCAGTTTATTACTTTAAGTGATAACCTCATCACTTTCCGATGACATATTTACCATTTTGCAAAACGCTGAAGACTTTTTGCTCATTAAAATTGGACCACTACTCTACTGTTTCTAAATTAGTTGAGATAGTTGTTAAAGAAAAAATTTTATTCTGGGTGAATAGTCCGATTTGTACCAATCAGAATGGCTTTGTCAAAGGTAGGTCCACAGTATCAAATCTTGCGGTTTTTACTGAAGACTGCTTTAATGCTTTCAAAGAAGGTCGACCAAGTCAACACAATTTATACTGATATTTCAAAAGCTTTTGATAAAGTATCTCATAGGGTCCTAGGTTCCAAAATAACTAGTTTGGGTTTCCACTCCACTTTTCTTCGTTGTATAACATCTTACCTATCTAATAGACAGTTCTTGTTTTCTTGCATCTAAATTTCTTCTTCATCCTAATGATCTCGAGATAGTAATTAAGAACTTTAGTGATGCTGTTGCGCTTCATGCGGACCTTGACAAACTGCAATTTTGGTGCACCCGGAATCACATATTGTTGAGTGTCAAAAAGTGTCCTCACTCCACTTATACCCGAAAGTTTCATCATTTCTCTACCCTTACAATATTTCTGGCATACTTCTTGATTCGGTTTCTGAAATTAATGATCTGGGTGTTTATTTCGATACATAATTGAGCTTTTCTATTGTTTCAAAATCTTACGCAATGCTGGACTTTATTCGAAGTAATAGTACTCTACTTACAAATCTCTACACACGGATCATACCATTCTTACTATATATAAGCCGTTTAGAACGAGTCCAGAAACATTTTTCCTAACCTCTTGGAAAGATTACACTTCAATGTCTCTAGTCGAAATCTTAGGCATGTAACTCCTTTTTATATTGGGCTTGTAAAATCTAACTATGCCAAGTGCGCCCCTTTAAGAAGAGCCCTTACGGAATTAAATGGTCTTTTGAATCTTGATTTATCTCTATCCTGTGGAACAGTTCGTATAATTTTATATATTTACTTTAATTAGCCTTAGATATTTCTTTCTCCTAGTCAGTTAGAACTTATTGTTCTTAAATAAATAAATAAATTTCTATGGTAATATAAATAATCTTATATTCCAGCTGATGAAGTTATTTTCTGTAGCTGAGCAGATTTAAATCTCGACGCTTAACAAACTCTTGCTTTCATGACTCGGCAAATTAAGTACGTTATGCGGATTTATCGTAAAGTTTGGCATTTTTGACATATTCAAAACATTTTGGCATATGAGCGTCATTTGTTCGTTTCCAATGACTTAAAATGGAATCAAATCACGAACATTTTCTGTCGATTATTTTTTACAACTTCCGACATGGATAAACTCAGCAACAGTACATCAATTTAAGTTCATTGAAACGACGAAAAGACCAGTATTTATAGATGGCATGGTGAATTCAATCGAGCTCGTAAATAAATCCAAGTTTCGTAAAGGTCGACTAAAAACAGTTGTTCTTCCGGAAACTATTGATGTTGTTCGCAAACTGATATTGCAAGATCGACATGTGACCAATCGTGAGATTGAGACAATCATAGGTATTAGTGGGACCAGCATATATTCAATACTGCATGAGGATTTGATTTAAAAAAAAAAATCATGAGTGATCCCACAGAATTTGCCAATCGCTAAAAAAAAGACTTGAGTCGATTGGTTGAGCGAAATATTTAAAAAAATACTATAGCGGTGCTTCGAAACTCGTCTTTGACATCGTGACATATGATGTATAGTGGATTTATGGGTATGAGCCCGAAGGTAAATAGCAGTCGGCTATATAGTGTTTCAAGATGAGGAGAATCCAACAAAATATTTCACTAAGGTAGCACTTCCAAGGAAAAGGTTGCCAATTTTTCTGGAAAAACTGTATATATCACAACCGTACCACTAGCACAACGCACAACAGTAAATTCTGAGTGGTACACAATGATTTGTTTGCTAGTTGTCTTTCAAGAAATCAGAAAACTCATCCGCCCACGAGAGTTCAACTGTATTTTTCTGCACTCAAAACATCGATTTGATGAGTCATTCACCGTATAATCCTGAATACTGAATGAAAATAAACTGACAGGTCAACGTTTTTCGACCCCTGAAGAGGCGTTTGATGTGTTCAGAACGCATGTTTTGGAGATACCTCAATAAGAGTGGCAAAAGTGCTTCGGCAATTGATTCATGAAAAAGTATATAGATCTTAATAGAAAATATTTTGTAAACAAAAAACCCATTTTCTATGAATGAAATTTGTTTTTATTCTCTAATCCCAAAGTATATTAAGTAACATTAGTGGATTCAAATAACATTTAAAATTGCAAAAAGGCGATTACGTTGCACCTCTCCAGTATCTTATCAATTAACCCCTCGAAGAAAATTGAGAGAATTTTTCTTAACTTTTCAAATCGCTTCTTAAGTATTAATTAGAAAGTGATCATTGAAGTTGTTTTTTGTTTTATAGTTTTCACCATTGGATTTGTTTTGTTGATTCATTTTTGTATGTTTCATATATATAAGTATAGTATTTCAAATTATACGTTACTACAATTGAGGGTTGTAGCCAACCTTTTCAACTGAGAGATACCGAACCGCCGAAAACAATATAAATGGAAGTAAAATTTATACTCACCTTTCAACGAATTAGCATCTGTGAATTGCAAGCAAATGTTAGCCTCAACGAAAAATATCTACGAGTATATACATACACATAATATTTAATGAATTTCGCATAAACGACGGCACGCGTCATACTCATTGTGCAAACGGCTGAGTAAAAACAAAATACAACAACAAATTTAAATAAAAATGAAAAAAAAATATACGTAAGTAAATGAATTTGTACATATGTATATATAATAATGTGAACAAGAAGAACTACAAATGGGGGAAAAATAAGTGTGCAAGAACAACAATAACATTCAGCTGGCAAAGTACAGCTGCATTTATTTCGTTAATGCAATGAGTAGCAGTGAGACCTTCTCTGGTAGAGAAACCGGTTCAAGCAAGATCGATGGGGGGCTAAAGGGTGGCGGCGATAGCATTGGCAAAAGCTTTAGGCTGTGGCAAGTTAGATAAAGAAGTTCCTAGCGTACATATCCCTGAACAATTTTATGTACATATGTACATACATATGTACATATGCTTGATGCGCACATTAAAAAGCACTCAGGAAATTATATTATAATTTGCATACATATACATACATACATACGTAAATTTTTTCATATTCGTTTAATTTTTTAATTTTTAAACAAAATAACAAATTATTTCTTGAACAAGCGTCTTTTAGGTTTTCATGAAAGTTACACATGGACATTCTCGTATTTGAAGCGTGTCAACACTGAAAAAAAAATCAATATTTGTGACACCGAACTTTGGAATTGCTGAGTCATTTGGCCATTAGTATATAGGTATATATGTACATAAATATAATTCATATACACACTAAATAATTACTCACAATAAAGATAAACTTTCTGTCCGCGTTCATTCATACATATGTACGGATATACGTATTCTTTGGAAGATGGATATGATATTTAATTTCTAATCCGATTTATATTTTGGCAAATGTAAATATATAATTAATAATAAAAAAAAAAAAACATCTTGGGAAGTATATATTTCAGATATTCAAATACATATACATACATACATACATATGTGTTTCTAAAATAATGCGAGCTGCAGAGCTAAACGAAGAAGATACAATATTCTATAATAGTGTTACGATCTTGCTGATTAACCTCGATGATTTCCTTAATCTTTCGGGTACGACCTCTGGATTGTTAAATAAAATCGCCAACTTAATTTGCAGTCTCTTTGTTTATAAAGACTTAATTAATGTCCTTTTTAATTATTCGGTAATTCACAATTCAATTACAATTTACGTTACTATTTACAATCACTTATATACAACTTTCACAATGTACTGTTTTTATTACTTTACTGTGATGTAATCTCCACGAGTTTAATTCACAACTGATTCACGACTGATTGCTGACTGACTCACTTGCAGTCGTATGTCGTCCTTATATACTTGTTTGCTACGTGACAACGAAACCCCCGGAATAATCTCGTCCATACGATAATCCTCTCGGTTACGATAATCGTTTCGGTTACGATAATCGTCTCGTACGCTCTAGAAGATCTCAGTTGTCGGCTCCTCTCTTTCATCTGTCATTCGCTTCGTATTTTCGCCACACTGCCCTCCACCTAAGTCTGATCGTCCCGATCAGACACATTCGCTCTTCCAAACGCAGCAAGCCTCTCTAGGTGGACCACTTTCATCTTGCTTCCTGGACTCCCAACATTCTGGATTCGATACACTGCATCATTCAGCCGTTGGATTACCTTATATGGACCCTCCCAAACGCATTGAAGTTTTTGGGACAAACCTCTCTTCCGTTGTGGACTGCACAGCAACACCAAATCTCCACTTTGGAAGCCTTCAGAGTTCATTGCTTTGTCATACCTGGCCCTCAATTTGTAATGGTTTCGTGGTTTTGGCCCTTTAGTTGCTATGCACTTCTTGCAGTTAGCAACCCACTCAGCGATCGATTGACGACAACCAACCCAATAGAACCTCTGTTTGATCTTCTCCAGCATTTTCTTAATGCCTAGATGCTCTCCACTAGGACCATTGTGAAATTCCTTAAGAATATCCGGAATTCTTAACCTCGGAACTACTATAAGCTTCCGAGAGCACTGGCCATCTTCACTTTCCCATACTCTATGCCAGATATCAATTCTAAACTGTTCCATTGTGCCCAGTATGCCTTCGCGATGGAACTTCCCTTTGCCATTTGTTCCTTACTTGGCCGTCTGTTCACCTCCAATCCGCGCATTACCAATTCCAAGTCTGGGTCTTCTTGCTGACATTTTCTTAAGTGGCTTGCCTCCCACTTTCCTGCTCGTATAATTGTTATTCGCTGGACGTCTATTATGCCCTCAGCTTTTGAGCATCGTTTGCGTCGTCTTTCCTCTCTGTTGGAGCCCGACTGGCATTCGCGTGCGAAGTGACCTGCTTCACCGCAACTGAAGCACTTTCCATCTTGATTCTTAACACCACAACGATTCATTCCTGCTATCGACTTCAGAGTTTTCAATATTTCAGTCCTCACATCTGGTGTTTCTACCTCCAAACGCTTCACTTTGTGGGCTGGCTTACATAGCAGTGCCGCTGCTTCACGTGTCTGAGCATACGCAACCGTCTCAGCGAATGTTAACTTTGGATTCGCATAAGTCTCTCGCTTGGTGTACACGTCTTTAATTCCGCTGATGAACCTCTGGATTTTTAATCTTTCGAGATATTCAGCCGACGCGTGCCCTGTGGCTAAATGAGCCAATCTCTCGATCTCAAAAGCATATTCCTGTAGAGATTCATTATGTTTTTGGTCACGCTGTTCCAGCTCCGTCTGGTAAATTTGCCTTCTGTGTTCGCTACCAAAGCGTCTTTCCAGGGCTCGCATTACTGCGCCATAGTTATCCCTCTTACATTCGGGAATAGTCAGCAAAATATCCGCTGCAGGTCCTTTCAACGTAACAAATAGCGCAGCGGATTTTTCCTCGATGGTCCAATTATTTAACTCAGCCGTCTTCTCGAACTGGAGCTTGAAGATCTGGAATGGAGCTGTGCCGTCAAAGGATGGTGTTTCTACCCACGGGCCGTTCATCGATCTGGCTGGACGATGCAACTGCAAATCCCGGACACGTCGCTCGAGCTCGTTGATTTTGGCTTCAATTAGATCCTGTCTTTCCTTAAGTTCTGCATTGTCTTTCTCCAGATTTTGCTGTATTTCCGCGATTGTTCTTTCTAATCCATCAAACTTTTGTGATATGCTGGCATCGATTGCAGATATATTTTGTGAATTACGGGCATCCTGTGTATCCATCTTTTCTGATATCTTGGCATCTTGTGCATCCAATTTTTGTGAAATTGCAGCCAATAACATGTTCATGTCAATCCCCGCAGATGAGCTAGGAGCCTTTTCTTGAATCTTACCTGATGGCTGCTCTAACTCCTTCGCAGAATCACTAACCTCTTCCTTGTCAACATCCTTCAAGGATACATCTTCATCCTCGCGGCGGAATTCGTATTGGTTCAAGTCGATACCGTCGACTTCCATTGCTTCTCGCAGTCTCGATTGCAGCTCTGCCTTATTTCCAGTTGTAGACAATCCTCGCTTGGCCAACTCCTTCTTGAGAAGAGGTATCGTCAAATCTTGAATCTTCACCATTTTTCAATAATTATCCTTTGGAATTTATTTAACAATCCCACTTCTGACACCAATTGTTACGATCTTGCTGATTAACCTCGATGATTTCCTTAATCTTTCGGGTACGACCTCTGGATTGTTAAATAAAATCGCCAACTTAATTTGCAGTCTCTTTGTTTATAAAGACTTAATTAATGTCCTTTTTAATTATTCGGTAATTCACAATTCAATTACAATTTACGTTACTATTTACAATCACTTATATACAACTTTCACAATGTACTGTTTTTATTACTTTACTGTGATGTAATCTCCACGAGTTTAATTCACAACTGATTCACGACTGATTGCTGACTGACTCACTTGCAGTCGTATGTCGTCCTTATATACTTGTTTGCTACGTGACAACGAAAACCCCGGAATAATCTCGTCCATACGATAATCCTCTCGGTTACGATAATCGTTTCGGTTACGATAATCGTCTCGTACGCTCTAGAAGATGTCAGTTGTCGGCTCCTCTCTTTCATATGTCATTCGCTTCGCATTTTCGCCACAATAGAGTACAACCACCTTCAACAATGTCAACCTTGAAATCCAACACAGAATTACTCTTGCCAAAAATTGTTATGACAATTGAAGAGTCAACACTTAGACTTTTCGCGAGGAAGGTTTTGATTCGGATATAATTGCGTAAGCGTGTCATACGGCTATTAGAAGGAAGAAGAGGTAGTTGACATACATAGTAAATGCAGTTTTTATTTTTAGTATTAATGTATGTATATAGAATAATAATATATAATATAGGGTACAAAAAGTTGGAAAGGAAAAAATTATAAATTTATACTAAACTAAAAAAATATACGTATGTACATTAGCAATAAATCGAGTTAAGTCAAAATTGATTTAAGGTCATATTTTGGTTTGGTTTCTTACAATGTACATTTTAACCCAATTCATTTCTATGTTTTTAGGAAAAGTTATCGCGATTGACTTTTCAACGTCTATACTTTTTGAGTATATTTCTTACGACAAGTAAACATTAGTCTTTTGATATTGTTACAATTTTGCTGAATCGACCTCGGTAATTTTCCAAATCCTTCAGGTACGATCACTGGATTGTTAAATAAAAGTCATCAACTTTATTTGCACAATTCAATTCACTATTTACAATCACTTGTATTACAACTTGCACAATGTTCTATTTTTATTACTTCACTGTAGTGTAATCACCAACGCGTTCACTTTACGACTGATTAGCTTGGTAGCTGTGTGTCGCCCTTCTATACCAGTTGGCTGCTCACAACGAAAGCCTGGAATGATCGAATCGTTCTCGATTACGAATGTTCTTGTTTAACGCTCTAGAACGCTCGGTTTCTCTCTTTCATCTGACATTCGCTTCGCATTTTCGCCACAATATGTATATTCGGCCATTGAGGTTTTTTTTATAAAATTTTATATCAACATAAACTAAATTTTTATTAGAAATTTTTAAGTGAACTAAAAATAAGCAAACCTTTTATGTTATCTTAAGCTTTTCTGTATATGGAGTGAATTTTTATTTGTTGAGCGATAAATGAACGTTGATTAAATTCTTTATATAATAAGAAACTGCAAGCATAGTTGGCAACTTTTATTTAACGATCCAGTGATCGGACTCGAAGGACTTAGGAACTCGTCGAGGTTAGTTGAGCAATATCGCAACAATAGTTTTTCACATTTCCGTAACTTAAATGGACATTCTAGCTTTTAATAAGGGTGAAACTATAAACAATAGGAAAACCCTATTTTCAAAGAAAATATTTTCTTAAATATTCCAAAACTGTTTTCAAAATTAGTGCAACTTTTTATTGAGCTAAAAATATTTTCTAAAACTGCAACACTACAGATTTTACTCCAAATCGTTAATATCTCCAAATACGATTTTTGGACTTAAGATGTTATGGCAAAATGACAGAGATGTGTTACATATATGTACATTCACACATTTGTATAACGTACTAATATCTCTGGTCGATAAAAGAATAAAAATTGTTGTTTCCAATGATTCTTATTTTGTTTCTATCTCATATTCTTCTATCTCTAACAGTTTTACTTTATTTACTATTTTTACTTAGTTTTTTGTTGGAAACTTAAATTTATTTTTTATTAACTTTTCACTATCTTCGATGTGACCTCGTCAAAAAGATGTTCTGTTCTTGATATCGATTGTATTTGCTATATTCTTGGTGAACATATTGTGGCGAAAATGCGAAGCGAATGACAGATGAAAGAGAGGAGCCGACAACTGGCACGTTCTAGAGCGTAAACGAGGCGATTATCGTAAACGACGATTATCGTAAGCGAGAGGTTTATCGTAAGCGAGAGGTTTATCGTAAGCGAGAGGTTTATCGTAAACGACGCGATTATTCCAGGGGTCTCGTTTTTCAAGCAGCAAACTAGTATATAAGGACGACATTCGACTGCAAGAGCAATCAGTTGTGAATTAAGCTCGTGGAGATTACATTACAGTAAAGTAATAAAAACAGTACATTGTGAAAGTTGTATACAAGTGATTGTAAATAGTAACGTAAATTGTAATTGAATTGTGAATTACCGAATAACTAAAAGGACATTAATTAAGTCTTTATAAATAAAGAGCCTGCATATTAAGTTGGCGATTTTATTTAACAATCCAGAGGTCGTACCCGAAAGATTAAGGAAATCATCGAGGTTAATCAGCAAGATCGTAACAATTGGTGTCAGAAGTGGGATTGTTAAATAAATTCCAAAGGATAGTAATCGAAAATGGTGAAGATTCAAGATTTGACGATACTTCTTCTCAAGAAGGAGTTGGGCAAGCGAGGATTGTCTACAACTGGAAATAAGGCAGAGCTGCAATCGAGACTGCGAGAAGCAATGGAAGTCGAAGGCACCGACTTGAACCAGTACGAATTCCGTCGCGAGGATGAAGATGTATCTTTGAAGGACATTGACAAAGAAGAAGCTATTGATTCTGCGAAGGGGTTGGAGCAGCCATCAGGTAAGATTCAAGAAAATGCCCCTGTCTCATCTACCGGTATGGACATGAACATGTTGTTGGCTGCAATTTCACAAATCGATGCCAGCATATCACAAAAAAAGGATGTCACAAAAGCTGGATACCAAAATGTCTGCAATGAATGACAACATTACATCACAAATGGTTGAACAGAGGGAGCAAATATCATCCTTAGGAGGAACCATCGCGCAAATACAGCAAAATCTGGAGAAAGATAATGCAGAACTTAAGGAAAGACAGGATCTAATTGAGAGCAAAGTCAACGAATTGCACGGTCGACAAGACAAAATAGACGAGCTAATTGAGACCAAAGTGAACAACGCATTGGAAGGTCGTGTGCGGGATTTGCAGTTAAATCGTCCAACCACTTCAGTGAACGCTCCCAAGGTAAAAACACCATCTTTTGACGGAAAAATTCCCTTCCAAGTCTTCAAGCTCCAGTTTGAGAAGAAGGCTGAAACCAATAAATGGAGCATGGAGGAAAAATCTGCTGCACTATTCGTTGCTTTGGAAGGACCTGCGGCAGAACTTTTGCAAACTGTACCTGATTATGACAGAAATGATTACGACGGATTGATGCGAGCCCTGGAAAGACGCTATGGTAGCGAACACAGAAGACAAATTTACCAGATGGAGTTAGAAAAGCGCGACCAAAAACCCAACGAATCTCTACAGGAATATGCCTCGGAAATTGAGAGATTGGCTCATTTAGCCATCGGAGACGCATCAGGTGAGCATCTCGAACGGGTGAAAATACAAAAATTCATCAGCGGCATAAAAGACGTTTACACCAAGCGAGAGACATATGCGAATCCAAAGTTAACATTCGCTGAAACAGTGGCGTATGCTCAAACACGTGAAACGGCGGCACTCATAAGCAGACCAGCATACAAAGTCAATAAAGTGGAGGTTGAAACAGCAGATGTGATGACCGAAATATTGAGAACTCTGAAGTCGTTAGAAGGAATGCATCGTTCTGTTGGCAAGAATCAGGCTGGGAAATGCTTTAAATGTGGAAGGCCTGGTCACTTCGCACGCGAATGCAAAACGGGTTCCAGCATACAGGAAGGACAGCGCAAACGGAAGGCTGATGAAGAAAAACCATCAACTTCTCAGTCGTTAAACTAAAACGAGCCAGTCTAAAAGGGCGTATGCTGGCTCCTGCAATTGAATGCCCCATAATCTCCGTCTCGCAAATTGGTAGGAAAACGAGCAACATTACTATTGGTGGATATGTGGATGGACGAGCGCGAAAATTAACAGTGGATACGGGCGCATCACACTCCATCATTCGAACTGACCTGATCGCTAAAGAAGTGAGACCATTACCTGGATCAATATTGAAAACGGCGACTGGTGAGGACACACAAGTGGTGGGAGAAGTAACATGTGAGGTCTCAATAGGGAATGTGACGGTGTTACACAGCTTTATAGTCGCGCAGATCGTAGATGAGGTAATCATAGGAGTGGACTTCTTGATAGAGCAAGGTATCAAAATCGACTTGAATAACAAGGTTATGGAGTATAAGAACATGGAAGTACCACTAAGCATGGGCTACGATTCCACATACAGCAGCAAACAAGTGGTCTTAGAAGGCAGTGAACTGATTCCACCGAAGTCAGAAGCAGTTGTTTGGGCGAAAATTAATGGAGATTGTGGGACAAACAAATTGTGGGTTGTCGAAGCAGCACAAAATTCTACACTGGACTTACTTATTGGAAAAACCCTGGCTAAGACACGAAAGAATGGACGCATCCCAGTGAGAGTATTGAATGACTTCAGATCATCAGTAAAAATTCCTGGTGGAACTGTATTAGGGCAATGTCAAGAGGTTGAAGCCATTATTCACAGCAATGATTCATCTGGAATCGACTCTATTGGCAGCAAGAAGATGGAGGAAGATATCAATGCATGGACGCAAGGGTTGGAAGACAAGTACAAGCACCAGGCCAGTCAGATGATCCGCAAATACTCCAACATATTCGACAAGGATGGCAACAAACCAGAGCGGAACTACTGCGTAACGCGGAGAGAACTATTAGCGTTGGTGGATTGCATTAAACACTTCCACAAATATCTGTATGGTCAACATTTCCGCGTTAGAACGGATCATGCAGCGCTGAAGTGGCTACTACAGTTCAAGAATCCCGAAGGGCAGCTTGCACGTTGGATTGAGAGGCTGCAAAGTTATGACTTCACCATCGAGCACCGCAAGGGTAATACGCACGGAAATGCTGACACTATGTCCCGTCGACCATGTAGTTTGGAATGTAAGCACTGCTCAAAAGCCGAGGGTAAGGAAGACATAATAGACGTCCGGCTAATGACAGTTACATCAGCAGAAGAGTGGGAGGCAAGTCACTTAAGGAAATGTCAGCAAGAAGATCCGGACTTGGAATTGGTAATGCACGGATTGGAGGTGAACAGACGGCCAAGTAAAGAACAAATGGCAGCGGAAAGTCCCATCGCGAAAGCATACTGGGCACAATGGAACAGTTTAGAATTGATATCTGGCTGTTTGCATAGATTATGGGAAAGTGAAGATGGCCAGTGCTCTCGGAAGCTTATAGTAGTTCCGAGGTTAAGAATTCCGGATGTTCTTAAGGAATTCCATAATGGTATTAGTGGAGGGCACCTAGGCATTACAAAAACGCTGGAGAAGATCAAGCAGCGGTTCTATTGGGTTGGCTGTCGTCAATCGGTCGCTGAGTCGATTGCTAATTGCACGGAGTGCATTGCAGCTAAAGGGCCAAAGTCACGAAGTCATGGGCAGATGAAGCAGTATAACTCAGGTGCACCATTTGAGCGGGTTGCCATGGATGTAGCCGGTCCATTCCCTATGAGCCGACAAGGAAACAAATACGTTCTTGTGGTTATGGACTACTTTAGTAAATGGCCTGAGGTCTACCCAATTCCAAACCAGGAAGCGAAAACAGTTGCGGATGCATTCACTCACAATTGGGTTACCAGATACGGTGCGCCTATAGAATTGCACTCAGACCAAGGAAGAAATTTTGAAGCGGCGGTGTTCCAAGAGATGTGCCAGATACTTGGTATTCGGAAAACACGAACGACAGCCCTGCATCCTCAATCAGATGGCATGGTGGAGCGATTCAACCGGACCCTGGAAGAGCACTTGCGGAAAGTAGTGGACAAGAATCAAGATGATTGGGATGTACACATACCGTTTTTCCTGATGGGATATCGGTCCGCAGTGCATGAAACAACAGGTCAAACACCTGCCAGGATACTGTTTGGTAGTGAACTTCGGTTGCCCAGCGATTTAAGATTTGGAATAACTAGTGATGCGAGAAGAATTGGGAAGGAAGCGTCTACTGTTCTCGAGGAAGAGTTAAGAGAGATACATGCTCTTGTGAGGCAGCGAACTCAAATTATGAGTGACAAAATGAAGGCTCGGTATGACAAGGCGATGAACTCCGAAGGCTTCCAAAATGGAGATTTGGTGTTGCTGTACAATCCACAACGAAAGAGAGGTTTGTCCCCAAAACTTCAATGCAATTGGGAAGGTCCATACAAGATAATCAAACGACTAAACGACGTAGTGTATCGAATACAAACTGTGGGGAGGCCGAGAAACAAGATGAAAGTGGTCCACCTAGAGAGCTTGCTGCGTTTGGAACAGCGAATGTGTCTGATCGGGACGATCAGACTTAGGTGGAGGGCAGTGTGGCGAAAATGCGAAGCGAATGACAGATGAAAGAGAGGAGCCGACAACTGGCACGTTCTAGAGCGTAAACGAGGCGATTATCGTAAACGTTTTACGATATCGTAAGCGAGAGGTTTATCGTAAGCGAGAGGTTTATCGTAAGCGAGAGGTATATCGTAAACGACGCGATTATTCCAGGCGTCTCGTTTTTCAAGCAGCAAACAAGTATATAAGGACGACATTCGACTGCAAGAGCAATCAGTTGTGAATTAAGCTCGTGGAGATTACATTACAGTAATGTAATAAAAACAGTACATTGTGAAAGTTGTATACAAGTGATTGTAAATAGTAACGTAAATTGTAATTGAATTGTGAATTACCGAATAACTAAAAGGACATTAATTAAGTCTTTATAAATAAAGAGACTGCAAATTAAGTTGGCGATTTTATTTAACAATCCAGAGGTCGTACCCGAAAGATTAAGGAAATCATCGAGGTTAATCAGCAAGATCGTAACAATATGTTTACAAATTATCGAAAACCTAAATCGATATTTATAAAAACTGAACCTTCATACTTTGAAATACAATTGTGTAATCAAAACAAGCCATGGGTTTCGCACATTGTATGCAAGAAATGTGTGATATGTTTGCGGTTATGGTCCAGTGGAAAACTATATCTACTAATGTACGTAACACCCATGAATTAATTTGTTTGGGTTACGAGTAATTACCTAGCCAAAAAGAAATCTGAAAAGACGCTTGCATTTAGAACGATTTCATAAATTCTGGGTGATTTTTGTGAGGAGAAATGATAGAGAAGACACCAGGAAATTCGAACAATTTCATGAACGTTATCGGCGGTCGGACCTACATATGCTGGCAGGTCACTGCTGGAATTTGTACCAGAGCCACCATTCCAGAAAACCTTAAAAATAATCTTTTGATAGTGTTCAATATCAATTTTCTTAAAATGATGCAGAAACTTAATTTTCTGTATTTTTTTATATAAAAATTATAAAACTTTATTTTTTATATAAAAATTATAAAACTGCATTTTTCTAAAAGTAAAGGTAATAGCAATCTATCTATTAATCTGACTAGTCTTAATTAATGAAATTGCATCTATTCTTGAACCAACATCAACCACAATAACAATATCAGCCTTGTAGAATTTCTTTGCCAAGATGTGCTACTTTGAGTTGAGTACAAAAAGTAAAGGTGAAATGTAAATTCTTCTTTCGACGAACCAAAACCAAACTCTACAAGTTGCTCATCATTCCCGTCCTGACATATGGTGCAGTAGCCTGGACGAAGCCGACATCCACTGAGTTTTCTTTAGGAGTATTCAAGAGAAAAGTTTTGCGAAAGATTTATGGCCCTTTGCGCATTAGCAATTGTGAATACCGCATACGATGGAATGATGAACTGTACGAGTTATATGACGATATTGACACAGTTCAGCGAATTAAAAGACAACGGCTACGCCGACTAGGTCATGTCAACCGAATCGATGAAAGCGCTCCAGCTTTGAAAGTATTCGATGTAGTTCCACACCAGAACCAAATACCAATCAAGGTAGTGGTTTTTCTCCGGGGGAACGGGCAACAAAGAAAGTCAACGTGGGCCTGTCGGTCAAGAAGATCGTTGCAACGATTTAGTCCCCTACGACTATTTATTGTTTCCAAACCTGAAAAAATAGCTGAGTAGTAAAACCATTCGGGTCAAATGAAGAAGTCATCACATAAAGAAAAACCTATGTTGATGGCTTTGAAACATATTATTTGGAAAAACGCTGAACTAAATTTATAGAGCTAGAAGAGACTATTTTATTCAAAGTATCACTGACATATGAAACCACCCTCGTATATACTTTGCCTCAATAGTATCATTTTAGGGAAGTTGGCATTCATTAAACAGCATTGAGACACTAGTCTCAAAAACAGGTCACAAATAAACAATGTAAACAAATTTTCATTTAAATATTCGTTTTTATGTAAAAGTTCTTGGAAAATTAAAAGAAAGCAAAAAATATACACAAGTTTGTAATTCATAATACTTTTTCAAGTCCTTGCAAATAGAAAATCATTCATCAACATCGAAACATCTATTGCCACAAAAAATTTTAACAAAAGATTTGAAATTGCTTAATAATCTAATTGCTTCCAAACTATGTTTCAATGTAATTATATTAAACTTTGGCATTATCAATCATTTGTAATACTGAACACATATGTAAATATGTTGTATTTGTATGTATGTGCGTAAGGGCAACAAGGCATATTAACCGATTGGTGATGATTTCAATCTGAATTTTTTTTAACAATTAATTCTTTTAACCAGAATACATAAGTATTTTGATAATATTTATTACAATAAACAAATTTTATTCATTTCAATGAACAATTATAGGGTACTGAAATATCTTTAAAATATCCCAGGGTAAGTGTACATAAATGGAATGATATTTTTATAAAAAAATAGCTTAAACTTATTCATAAAAGAATACTTACATCACATTAGTTTGTATTTCCCCAATAGTTTATTGCCGCTATGATAATATTTTACATTCCAGCAAATATTTATAGTTGAAACATTTATTTGCCTTACAAGGACGTAATACGTACACATATACATATATAATCATAATGATGCATATATTTTCTACTTTCGATCTTAATTTCACTCCATTTCCTTGCAACAATTGCACTAAATGTCTTCCTGTTTTTTCGCTTTAATGTTCTTTTCATTCTTGCTTGCCTACCATCAGCTGAGTACCGTTTTGCTTAGACGATGAAAAGTAAAGAAATATGTGCATTTGGTATATCTTATCATGTGCATTCGGTGCATTTGATATATGCATACACGAAATTTTCCAAGCAAAAAAAATTAAAATCGCAAAAATTCTTTGAAAAATGTTCAAACTCCCTAAATTGCGCATATTCAACAGCCAAAAATATTGATAAATAAAAGAAGTTATGCTATGCGAAGGATATACCGTATGTACATACATACATATACATATTTGTAAGCCAAATCATAATATAGAGAATTGGGAAAAATTTAAATCTGAAACTGATAGGAAATGATTAATTGTAGTTGGCAACGAAGTTCTGTAGCACAGTACATTACGCACTACTCCTTTCAGTCAATGCGTATTGGGTGATGCAGACAATGACTTCCACAATAATATGCATATATGAATATACTTATATATGTGCTGCAATATTAATGGTGCTTGCAAAAATCTTTAAAAAATGGTTGCCCTTATTTAATATAGCGGGTGCTGCCTGTGCCATTATAGCCATGGCTCACTTAGCACTGGATGCTCCATTTTGGTACACTAATCTAAGATCTTAATATTTCATCGAAGCGCTTGATCTACTTGCTGTTCTTAATGAAACTACTTACCGTAGCTATTCATTAGAACTCTACAAGTACTAAGATAAGTACTTCCTATCGAAAGCTACAGCTGAGTTGGTTAGATACAAAGAGAGGGAAATGTTGAGATCTTTGGAGTATACCTGTATTAGTAGTATTGAGATGGTATCTTCCTCGCCTTCTATACATATTCTCCTCTAAAGCACTATTGAAATCAAACCTTTGGGCAATTGATATAGTAGCGTATTAATTTAGTAGCTCCAGCTCGCAGATTGTCCGTTAATAATATGCATGTCTGCCGTGGATAGACTAAACACTAGTTTCTCTAATTTCTCATTTCGATTCGGCTTATTCCCATCTCCAGCTCCGTAGAGTCCTAACAACTATGCAAATTATGTGCTATCTCTTACCTATTCAGTTCTTGATTTTTTTTAAATGTGAACATCTTGTTGAGGATTTAAATATTCAGCAGGCTTGAATAAGTTTAATGCCTCAACCAGAGGTCCGCAATGGATACTGGTGGGTACTGGTGGAAGTTCTTTTATGCAATATACAAGTTTAAGTTTAAGAGGCTCTCCATCATACTCATACTCAACAGCTTGCAAGGAGTTTAATCACTCTGACCCGATATTGTCGCAAAAGAAATTAAGTAGACCATTTATAATACTTAATATCTTCGCACAATTTATGTACCTATTTTTATAATAATAAATAATAATAATTGACTTAGTGCTAGATAAAACTAGAGAATCACTGAAAACAAATGCACAGCGTACTTCATCTTTTATGTTCAGCACAAACAAAACAGCGCGTAAAAATAGTGAAGCTTTACATTGAAATTACTCGTACTTGTTCAGTTGTGTTAACCCATGTGCATATCTTCGATGATGTGGTGAACTACAAGCTCCGTCTAAACCACACTTTTCCTCATTTGGTCTCGAATTTCTTTGAACACAAGAGAGTGGAAGATCGTCAATATGCCACTCATAAACGACGAAGATGATTGGATACGAAACTTAAGCTGAGGCAGATTGCATTTCTGCGCCACGTTGCGTGATACATTAATTTTGACGTCTGCGATTAATGCATGCACCATTATAGCTCATAGGCAACGCTGGCACCAACGCAACAACAAAAAAATTACTATTTCTTCTTAGCTTTTTGCGTGCGATGACCTTTCGCTGATTTTAGTTTCAATTTATTTGCTTAATTTTAACGCGAATTCCAAAGAATTAAGAACTAAAACTCCAAAACAAATTCAATAATTACATAATATGACAGTTGTTTAGCCTTTTGATAGAAAAATAATTGAATAGAAAAATGTTCATTGTGTACAATTTAGAAATGTTCGCAATGCAGTAAAGTCCTAAATGCCATCGGTTTTACTCAAATTCGATAATATTGCAGCTAAGAGCGTCCTAAAATGCACCAGTACTATGTAAATAAAAAATCGACTGTTTTCAATTCAAAAGAAATTTGCTTCAACAGGATATATTGAAGAAACTATTATAGTTTTAATGATAAAATTTAGTAGAATTAAATATTCGATAATGTGTCAATAAAATATTGCGGTAAAATTTCGATTAAAGTCAAATATTTGCACTTTTTGTTCATAATGAAATACCCGAAATTCCTATATAAATTTTTCCTGTTATTTTTCTATAAGGGATAAATCTTAAAAACTATAATTACATACATATAATAGCTGATAAACTTCGCCTCCTTAGCCGAGATTGACTTGTTGCGGAAGCCAAGATGTAAGGCAAAGGGTTCTGATTTAAAATTTCAGATTTGAATCTTTATACTATGTCCATATTCGTCAAACAAGCTGTATCTTATAACTGGATTCCATACACTCATATCGGTTTTATAGTCGCATTATAGAGAAGGGCTTAATTGAAAAGTAATGTATCGGATAACAATTCTTGCACCATTTACGAGCTCAAGGCCGAAATCATTGCTATAGGACCGAGATGCTCGAAAAAGGAAGGGAAAACGCAGCGAAAAGAGCTATACAAGAGAAGCGTACCTTTATTAATGGAGTATTCGAAAATTTAGTCCAAATAAATTGTAAAGGGCCAGATTAAATTAACATATCTCAAGTAAAGAAATTGTTGACTTTGATTTACAGTTAAACGATGTAAAAATGTTACACACTGCAAAATTATAATCCATGCAAAAGCTTTAAGCATATGTAAAATTAGAAACCTTTACATATTTCTAATTCCTAATGTAATGAGTTAATGTAAATATAGTAAAAAAAATACATATATACATATATCTGTGTAACCGTGTATTTTTTCTCATAAACGAGCATGTTTATGGGTTTTATATCCATATACATATGTTATGTATGTAAGTAACCCATTTTTGATGCGGAATTCAATTTGTCAATTGCACATGTTGATATTTTAAATTCACATTCATAGTTCTCATCAGCAGATTGGGTGGGTTGTAGCGGACGTCAACATTGAACAACACCAAGCTTCTTTTACATTTAATTTTCTTTACTTTTTTATTTTTTGATATATATAACGAGATTTTAATGAGTGCAATTATTTATTTAAAAGTAAAAATATGTTTATATGTAATCGGATATATGTAAATACGAACGCTGCTACTGAAATTTTGAGATGAAAATATTAAAAAATGTATCTTCTTTTCCTTGCATTTATCAACGTTTATGTTTGGATCGACTTTCCAAATAAAAATAGATTGAAATGTCTTTTGCTTCAATTCGTATTTTCTATCACTGCCTCACTGCTTAACTTCAATCATCAATTCAGTACAAGTCCATTAAAATTTAATATAGAACTAAATTATATTAAATTTTGTTAATTTTGAAAAAATTTATAATACTGACTAATTTCAACAGTAACTTGACAAATCAATAAAATTGGTGAAAGAGTTATTTGAATGATGATAAGTAACAGTTGTGTACTCCTTTAGCTATATTGAAAATAATTGGTCTAAACAAAGATAAAATAGGCATGGAATTAATTAATAAAGGATCAAGGAAGTGGAGTTCACTCATAAAATAATGAAAACCAAGGAGTGTTGTCTTCGGCCATGCCGAAATCTTTCTTCATTTATTGCGTAATGGAAAACTGGATTTCGATGATTTTCCGCGTCAATAAATATTTGCATTTACGTGGATATCACGCCAAATTTCATACTATTCTTTAGCGAATTTTTTTTATCCAAAATCCCATATCTGAACGATTCGGTTGTATGGGGGCTATGAGATATAGTCCTCTGATTTCAATGATTTCCAGTACCAATGTTTGGTTTATTATATATGTGAAGAATACGGAAACTTATGTTCTTAGATCCTTTATAGACCGATCTGGCTGTTTACGACAAATGATTAATACATTACAAAAATACACCAGCATAATATGTTTCGTTAGGTATCTCAAAAACTGACAGACATTCATACGGGCATGGCTAAAACAACTAAGCTCCTCATTCTAACTATATGTAAATTTTGATGGACAACATAACATAATAAATCCAACTGATTAGAAACATTGCATGAAATCTTAATGCCATTGAATAATTTGCTCTTATTCGACATAAAATTTTCTAAAACTAGAAATATTGGATGCTTGATTATCAATCTGACAATTTTCATAAACGAAGGAGTATCGACATCATCCTAATCAAGGAGGCCTAAAAATGATAAGGTGATTCCCTTTACCTTTATAGGACTAAATTAAACCACAAGATACACACTGAAAGCCGTAATAGAAAGCTTTGAAATGAAAATAAAGAAACTAATATTGATAAGCGTTGACATATGATGTATTCTTTAGGTATTCGACATTATGAAAGCAAACTAAATGGGATTCAAACAGCAGCTACGGAATATGGAAAAAGATATTGGAAACAGAAACATTTTGGTCGATAGCCTGAGAAAAGGACGGTTTAATAAGTGGTACTGTATATTCAAATAGTTGCATTTCTACAGATGTTGTCAGGTGAAGATTCTCTATAAGTGTCAATGGAAATAAGAGCTGAAGCGTTGGCTATTCAGAACAATCTCCGATACGTAGTTAGTAGTTCGATTCATGGGTAACAAAGTATTTGCAGGTTTATTGTGAACATGCCAATTATTGCTCCCTCCCTCAAGCGAATGATACGCTTTACCCATTTGTCGAACTCTTGTAATTGATCGGAGTTTCCCATGATATTTACATCTAGGAAAAGGTAAAAATCCGTTATTAGTTTTTTGAAATTTAAAAATAGTGGAACGCTATTAATATAAAGGGGTATTCCGGTCTAAACGCTTGAATTTAAAGTCATTTTTAAAGTGACGTAAAAAAATGCAATCAACAATTTTACCATACAGTTTTTTTGTTCAAGAATACAGTTTTAAAAAAAGGTATAAAAATTAAACATTTAAAAAGTTAGCAGATAATGAAGTGGCGGGTCGAAAAAATATGGAACGCCACCATAACAACGATTCAAACACTTCTAGCAATCTGAAAAAAAAGGATTATTAATCCAGAGGAATGTCGCTATCGTATGAACCAAAGAATAGTTTAAAAAAAATTTAACAAAATGGCAGCTGTTGGAAATAACACCTAATTTTTTTACTATCCTACTTTTTTTGAGTTTTCCGAATTTATTAAATTTAGTAAATATAAAAATTTGGGGATGAGCGTAGTTTATGCGATAGAGAAGACTTGTACCAAATTTTTATTAATGCGGTTCAGTAGAACTTGAGAAATCGTGGTTATGTTTTCAAAAAAGGCAGTTTGGAGAAAAAAGGTGCTTAAGGTTTCGCGTAAAGGCCAAGCCGGTTGGGATGTTGCGTTAGCAAAACATCTATATATATTTAAAAGTATTTTAAAATTCGAAAAATCATTTTAGGAACATATTCTTAAAGGGTTATACTATGGAAATATGAAAAAATCGATTTTTTGTCTTTATATACTTACATTTTAAAATATATACATATGTGATATACATATATACAGTGGCTCACAGCTTATTTCATGGAAGTTGAATTATAAAATTTGAAATGCTATATATTGACAACAAAAACACATACCGAAAAAATTCAAGCTGATAATACCGGAAAGTTTGCGGTATCCCAAGCTTCTCCCTCATAATACCCTCAACAAAGATCAAATTTTCAACGCCGGCTGCAGGTATATATGCCCAGACAAGAACACTGCCCCCACCATGTTTATCAGTTGGCCTCTCTGAAGCTTAGAATTTGGTTTCCGCCACAGGTAAGCCATTCCATCTGAGTCAGAAAAATTGAACTTCGATTCGTCAGCAAAAGTTACTGTACCCAAGAGGTCAAAATCCTTGGTTTCCAGCCCCCTGGTAGTCTGTTTTTTTGGCTAATGAATGGATCCTTTCGGGATACTCGGCCATCAAAGTCGCGCGTACGTAGTATCCGACGAGTAGTTTCAGCACAAAATGATTTACCAGTTCCTCCTGAATCTCTGTGGTTAATTGTAGAGCTGATAGTCTGGGAGTTTCTTTAATTTTTCGTACAATTAAAATTTCGTCAAGAAAATACTACTACCGGTACAAACGTAACTGGCTTTCGCTACAGCATAGACAAGTGCTTGCATGAAATAAGTTGTGAGCAAAATTTCTGGGACGCAGCTACAGCTGTACTTCTGCGAATTTTACTTAGCTTGCTTAATTAATAAAGCATTGTGGAGTATATGCATTAACTTTTTTTTTAATTGTAATTATTTTTCATTTTATGGCAATATAAACTTATAAGTTTAATCTGCTTGAAATAAGCTGTGTGCGAAGTTACACTTACTGAAGCATTCTTCCAAACCCAAATATCTAGTCCATTCATGATGTGACAAAATTATTTAGCAAATAAATGCTTATTCACATACATACACACTTGTTTATAAAGAGATTTTGCACAATACAAAGAATAGAAGGTTAGAATCACCCTTCTCACAAATGTACACATACATATGTACTTTATATCGAACACATCCAAAAGGGCTTAACACAATTTAGCTGCAGAGTCTCTAGATGGTATTGAGAATAGTCATACTTGGTAGACTTAATCAGACTATTAAAACCTTTTGTAGAGCTGCATGACCAATAATACTGATATATACTCACAATTGTATATGTGCTTTACAAAGTCCTTTTTTAAACGCGCAAGTACAAATATATATATTTCATATTTACTGTTAAATATTCTGTGTCATATGTCCTTACTACCATAAAAGTCTGAATCTACTTTGGCATCCTTCATATACTACCCTTTGGTGCAAAAAAAAATAATAATAAAAAAATAAAAATAAAATAAAAAATAAAAAACATAAAACACTATTCACATCATGTTACCACTTGAAGAAGTGTTTATGCGACACTTAATAAAACAATAGTTCCAACATGCGCGCTTACTTAGCCATTCAACTTTCCAAAAAACCAAAGAGCTGCCGAAAACGTTTTGTAAATGGAAAATTAATTTTAGAATTATTTCTACATACATTCATAAGGGTAAGGACAATATGTATATACATATATGCACATTTATGTATATGTTTGTTAGTGAATATACAAACTAAATTCTGATAAGTGCCCAAAAGCTTTGGAGCCATTTAAATACAAAACATTGCTTAAAATGCATACATATGTATAGGGTGTTTTTTTTATAGAGATATAGAACTTAAGTTGGCATTACTTTTCAAGATGGCGACCGATTTAACAGCTGTTAAGTGATTTATTCTCAGTTTGGTTTGGCAATTCATCATGAATAGACTCACGCCTGAACAACGCTTGCAAATAGTGCAATTTTATTTCGAAAATAATGGTTCTGTGCGGAAAACGTATCGCGCACTACGTCCATTTTATCGATGAAGCGCACTTCTGGTTGAATGGCTACGTCAACAAACAAAACTGCCGCATTTGGAGTGAAGGTAATCCTCAAGTGTATGTTGAAACACCGTTACATCCAGAAAAACAGACTGTTTGGTGCGCTTTATGGTTATTGCCGATATACCGCCACAAATGTTGGAAAAAGTCATCGAAAATTGGACGTCCAGATTGGACTACATCCGCGCCAGCCGTGGCGGTCATATGCCAGAAATCATATTTAAAATGTAAACCCACAAGATTATCTTTCCGATAAATAAAATCAATGTCAATCGAATAATCCATCGTTGTTTTATTGCAACTTAAAGTTCTATACCTCTATAAAAAAAACACCCTTTACATATTGCAAATAGATATACAGGGATGCCAGTTACCAGCTTTTGCTCATATTTTACTACATTTGCTCCTTGCTCATTCACATTCATGTTCATGTTAGTATTTGTATAACTTCTGTTTGTTTATCCACACTTTTTTTAGTGGCTTTGCATTATAAATTTATAATTAATTGTTTTCATTGTAAATTGGTGTTGATAGACCGAAAAGCAACCTGAAAACATTTGTTTTATATTTATTGCTATAATCATCAGCTTTTCATTAGCATCCGCATTCACGAAGAGCGAATCGGCAGAAGAGAAGTAAGTATTTTGAGCACTGATTAAAAAGAAATTATGTATATACGTAGGTATGTACATACCCCCCACATATCAGTACTGTCACATTTGAAAAGGGTGAATACAAAATTCTTGAATAATTGCTGTTTGCTTCCCACAATGTATGGTAAATTTAGAAATATTGTAACTTAGTAAATGTTAATATCTTTCATATTGTTAACTGAAATAAATGAGCTGGGATAATTTACCAAATTTAACTTGCATCTTCTTCATGGACAGCTTGACCACATACATATATGCAAATAAAACGTATGTCATCTTTACTTGATCCTTTTAAGCTGATTGTAAGTCAGCACTACCAGAGAGTGCCTCGAAAATTGTGAAGGGAAGAGAATTTTTAATTCCAATGATAAAGCGATATAAGGAAAGTATGGTCTTTTGTTTAAGAAAGTTTCCATAAATGGCCAACAGCACCACTATCCAAGAGATTAAGCAGGTGGATAGGTGTGCGTCGACACACTTTTACCCAATGCGACACATTTTTTCGCAGCCAAGAGACGCACTCGCAGCAAAAACCACGCGTTAGCAAACACAGTAAAATTTGGACGCGGTATTTTAAACTCCCTATATCACTGATCGAAAAAAATTTCTTTCCGAGTAACACGGAAAATTTCGACAATGATTATTACTAGTCGAATATTTTAGAAAATGTTTTACTTTAACTTGATTCTTTCAATTACAATTTTAAATTCGTTAACAAATATACGTATGACGGAATTGAATTTCTGACAATTAGGTTGAAATTTGATTACATAGAGGACGTAACTCAATCGAATCCGGAATTTGTTGCAGAAGTCCATAATTACCCTCCTTTTTAGTATGAGTGAAATTAATGTTCAATTCTACAGGAGCTTCACCTTTCCTTGAATAAAAAAAAATAAAAAAATTGAGAAGGATCTCCCCAAGCCACTAGATACCGAAAGAGGTTTCAGACAGGGTGACTATTTATCGTATGATTTCTTTAATTTCATGTTGGACAAAATAATACGAGCTGCAAAGCTAATTAGACCATTTACAATCTTCTACTAGAGGTACTATAGTTGGCGTATGTGGATGATATTGATATCATTGGCCATAACAACTGCACCGTAAGTTCTGAGTTCTCCAGGTTAGACAAAGAAGCGAAGTGAATGGTCTGGTAGTGAATGAGGGCAATACGAAATATTTCCTGTCAACATGTCATCGTATTCGCTACTCGGCTCCCACATCACTGTTGACAGTAATAACTTCGAAGTCGTAGATAATTTTGTCTACCTAGTAACATTAACAACACCAACAATGTCAGCCTTGAAACCCAACGCAGAATAACTCTTGTCAGCAGGTCCTACTTTGGACTAAGTAGGCAATTGAAAAGTAAAGTCCTCTCTCGACGAATCAAAACCAAACCCTACAATCATTCCCGTCCTGATAAAGCGTGCAGAAGCTTGGACGATGTCGACACCCGATGAGTCGGCTTTAGCAGTTTTCTATACAAAAGTTTTGCGGTTATTTGCACATTGGCAGCGGATACGCTGACTAGGTTATGCCATTCGAATGTATAAAAACTTTGAAAGTAACATGGAGTACCCGCTGGAGGAAGCAAAGGAACAGTAAGGCCTTCACTCCATTTGAAGAATAAAGTAGAGAGCGACCTGGTTTCACTTCGAATTTTCAACTGGCGCCAAACATCGAAGAGGAGAACGAGTCACGCGCTATTGTTGATTCGGTTATAATCGCGTAAGTGGTGCCTACGCCAAAGAAGAAGAAGTACCATCTGGAGTCCAGAGCATTAAAATATATAAGATATTTAACTTTGTCGGAACGATGATTCACTTTCGGATTGTATAGATCCATAGTTTGGTAATTACTCAGCCTTTCAAGATATTTGTATTAATTTTTTTAAATTTCGTCTTTGACTCTTGGTATCCTTGTTGATTTCGTTGCTTGGAACGAACCAAGGAGCAGTTACGATCTTTACAAATTTCAACCTTTGAATTCCTGCAATTCGGTACATTTTATTATACTTTACTTTAAGTTTTCGGCAGTGCAAATAACATAACTGATGTCACGAGACTGACCAGTCATGACATTGGTCTGAAAGTGATTTCTTTATTGAAAAGGAAATTCGATGGTGATCAGTACCATGCGAAATTAATAGAACAGGATGCCAGGAAAGTCCGAGAATGAGAATATTCAGCTAAACTTGAGTGATAAAGGAGCTAAAAATGTGTCATGTTGCCACATCGGACTTATACTTCCTAGGGGAGTTTGGTCCATGATCTTTTGAGACAAAGCTACCCACTCAGTTACAATATGCATCTCACGCAGGCACGCTAGACATTATGTATTATAATAAAATTCATAATACTCAATATGTCATAACATACAACTGTGAATGGAAATTAATCAAAATCATAATCTATTATGTACTGTTGAACAACCAATAAATAAAAAGAATAAGTGACAAAAAATCGATAACTTTAGTAACTAATTATAACCAATTTACTAACTTTTCATACAAAACGTTTTTTTCTGTTTAAGATATCTAAATACAAATTTGTATGTTATTGGGGTAAAAAAATTACACAACACATGTACTCATTAAAAGGACACAGCAGGCATCTGCTATCCAAAGGCAAACCGGCAGGATAAGTGGCAACAGTGAAAAAGTTTCCAAGTTCAATAAAACAAAACCACACTGACCGGAAGTCAAATCAGTACGACAGGATAAAATGGATGTCTAGAAGGTTGCATGAAATGAAGCTGTAATATCTCATTTGTATGTACACGATGTCCTACATATAAAGAATAATACCAACTGGAAATAGTAAACTATGGACCACATGTTTTTGTTTAATTTATTTTTCTTTTTTTATAGCTTTCATGAACTTGAAATGATATATTAACATTGGCACGATGTACGAGTATGTAAGTACCAGAAGAAGAAGAGAATATCCACCAAAATTTTTACCGTTCGGGTTGGAACGACGATCTTAGTCCTTTTAGCCATATATGCCACTCCGTCTATTTTTTTTTTGAGATATTTAAACTAAACTTAATACGCAGATGTATATATTTTTGTACTGTATTAATTATTTTGATTATCAGATATGACAGATGTTCAGTTAGCTAGTATTATCCTATTGGGATATTACTGTGTACTGTGAGTACACAATTTGAAAAGTTCTTTGTGCTGCTAAAGTAGTTACAAAGTGTCGAAAGTGAACAGGAAAAACCGCACTTGAACAAAATCAAATTAAACGCTTAAATAGTTCAATATGACGATGACCAGCATAAGGTAAATCCATGCTTACGTGTGTGGATACGTACATGCAAACATATGAACACATTTGGTACGACTGAGTGCTCCGTAATGTGGAGTTAAATTGGTAGGTATGTAAGTATGAAGTTGATAAAAACGAATAGAAGTCTCAAGTACCAAAAGTACTGATAAAATGTGAATAGTTCATGGTGTTTAGAAGGCAGTTTAATGGTGATGCGGACATGCAAAGTCATGAACAAAGTCACTTAGGGAAGACAGTGAGGGGCTGCACCACAAACTAGTTCAAGAATATATATACATATGTATGTAATAGAAAGCATGTTTTCGGTTCTTTAGCGGGTACATAAAACACTTAATTCGGCAACACATGCCCAGGGAAACGTGGCTAGAAGTGGCCATTTAATGTCAACAGCTGCTTAGGTAATCGACAGCATGTTGCAGTTAGAAACTATTTTGAAATTTTTGGTATTAAAGTAGTAGGTTTGTGTCAGGGTCGATGTAAATGCAGAGCCGGTAGGAAGTATCAATATGAATGAGCACCATGTGTGTCTGTTGGTAAGCACTGGGAATGTACCTATGTGTGTGATTAACTTGAAAAAAAAAAGTTCAGCAAAGTCCAATTGACCTAATCTACACTCACGTCAACTCCGTTTAACTACCAACACAGCAAAGGCACTTCTCATCTAAAGCGCTTTATTTTAATATATGACAAGTGGTTCCATACTTCAGCGACTCTCTGTGCAATTGACAAACAGCTAGGCTATGTACTTCCAAAATCACAAACGTATGTTCGCTCTGTTAGTCGTCGCACAAAAGTGGCGTTTCATCAGATTTGGTAGTTGAGCATGCATGCCATCTTTGGAGCATCAACGCACACACATACCACTAATATTGGACACACAAAGTTACTTGCATTCACTCTGATATACAAGCAATTCAAATATCAGTACTCAACCATATTATCAGGAGTTGACTATAGGAATTGAAAAGCATCTTGGCCTGCGCTTATGCTACTTCAACTCAATTTTTCCCCTTCTTAGATAGCCCTGTCCCTACTTCTCTGCAGCAAGAGGATTTATGAAAATTGACTTTTGTACGCACAAAAATATTGACAACATTCAATGGATTACACTTGTCAATTTGTGGCTTTTGAAAACTTGTTATTTTATCGTTGTCGTCATCATCGTCCACCAACTTTTTGCAGTTTCGTCCACTGCTGTACAGAAGACAACTTGAATTAAGCAAGAGTCGAATTTGAGTTTCCTTGGAATGTGTAGATATGTTTGTGATGGAAGAATTACCAATTTCGCTGATGGAAATTATGGATAGTTGGCCTTTAGTCTGTCAAAACGAAACTTAATTGAGCTGTCAATGAGATTGACCAACCTGAAGAATAGTAGGAGCTTTGTAAAATATAAGTAAATATGTACTTTTAAGGCCCAATATCATTTTTTACTTATTTTCACAGCTATTTATGTAATTAAGGTTTATTTTTCCTTTGCAGCGTATATTGAGTGCGGGCTATTGTGTAACAAACAGGTTTTCAATTTGAAGAAAGCAAAAATCAATATTAAGCCGTAAATATGATTAGAAGTTCTAAGTTTACCCCTCAGTATGTAAGCTGTAAAAAATTTTCTGTGTGCTGTTACTTTTCGTTCTATGTCTATGCCTATACTCGGTTATCCGTATACGAACTCACGAAAACTTCGAAGACCAATACAAAATCGTGATATTTCGTACAAAATTAAAGCTGATAAGATAAAAAGATCATTTAAAATAGTGCAATTGTCGGCTTAGATAGTACCCTTAAATCGTTGGTTATACCAAAATCAGCAGTTGTGTCTTGTCAACTTGCATACACCCAGTGGAATCCTTGAAGCGAATAGATAATGTTCCGTAGAGGCGATTCTCTTGTACGAGAATAGTTACACAAAGCCATTATATGAATTACAGGGTGACTTTCCGGTATCGTTCACAAATTAATCAAATCACAACGGCGTGGTGTCCTTATATTCGGCTAGCGAAAACGCATGCATAATCGCCTGTGGGAATAGAAAATGAGAGGGCATTCGACACTGTGTCGAAGTCACAATAGTAATAGAGGTCTGAGAAAGCAGTGGGAATATGAAATGTGAGAAAATGGGGGGAAAGTCGAGGAAACTCGGCTCTCTCTCGAAATTTCTAGGTTAGGAGAAAACAGAAAAGGCGATAGAAATAGGAGATGAGGGGAGACTGATTCTGTTCAGAATCTGCAAGGTTAGAAGCTAACAGGGCAATAGAAATAGGATGGCCGGCTGCAAAACAAAAATACAGAGACGACGAAAGTATATTTAAAGCAATAAACTGTAATGATCACTAACTCCCTCAGGGAAAAAGTATGTTTGCATGGAGACAATTCGAAACGAAATAACAGGAAACACCTTTTTACTATTTAAATTATTTTCATTTTATAGTTATTATTAGTAATTCCTTTTGGTATGGAATCAATCAACTTTTTCAACCTTACATTGTTATTTTCATCCCATGCCACCAACATGTTGTTGAATGGTCTCAAAATGTCTCCCATTTCTATAAACTCTGCTTAAAAATATCTCTCACAAATCTTCTATAGGGTTAAAATCTAGTCTTATTGCTGACCACTCCAAAACAAGTATGAATTTTAATGAAAGAAAGTCTTTAGCCGTGCCCATTATGCATTGGTTCATTGTCTTGTTGAAAACTCTAAGAATCTTCATAAAGATTACCACCAAACTGGATCATTACTACAACCAATATTAAAATATAATACATACACATGTATTGCTTAAAGATTTTCAGACATTGGTAGGAAATTAACATACAACTTAAACCAAAGACAAAAGTACGCAGACATCACTCAACTGCACGTTTTAAACTTTTCCAACGATTTGTTAAGCCGATGGCTGATAAGCCGATGACAGATTGAATTTTTGTAGTACGATGTAGACTGACTTTAACGATGAACACATGGAACTCTACAAAATATCCCTCATGCAACGCTGGTCATCTCTCATCTTTATGAGCGCGTTGACAATTTCAATTTATTTACTTAATTTAAACGAGAATTCCACATAATTAAAAAGAAAAACTTCAAAACGAGTTCAATAAATAATTTGTAAGACATGTTTTTAGCTTTTTGAAAGAAAAATAATTAAATAGAAGCATTGTTTTGAAGTTTCAATTTTGAACTTTTTGGAATTCGCGTCAAAATCATAAATGGAAATAACTGGAATAATTTCCAAATGAGCTATTTGTCAATGCGCGGGAAAAGATGAGGTAGGAAATATTGCGAACCTTGGCAATCTGTCACACAACGTGGCGCAAAAGTCATATCTGCCCTCCTCTTTATTGCTTCGGCTTGTGAATTTTGTTGTGTTTGGTGAGCTCCTAGCCAGTAACAATTGGTACTAATTTTTAGTGAACCACTTTTTGTGAGACAAAATTCCAATATAATTTGCAACGAGAAAAATTTTATGATTTTAATTTTAAATTTATGATGGAAAAATTTTAGCCAGTAAAAAGAAAGGTGCCGTTGTAATTAAATAATTTCAAATTGCATGTCAAAAGGAAAAAATTCGAAACTTAATTTCAAGAGCAGTCAACCCAGTCAACCCATCAAAAACAACCTGAGGCATTCATGAACTCAAAAGCACAACTACCACCCTCCAAACAATGCGGTTATAATACATAATATAAAAATAAAAATAAATTACAAACAGGGAAACTAAAAAAATGTGTTTTGAGTATTTAGCATACGTTTTATCCCACGAAGAGGAGATAACACACTTTTCATTAGTGGATTGATAATGTGACGACATGATTTCTAAACTCGATACCCAACTAAGGGCAGGATAATAACGGCGATTTTTACGCAGAAGCAGGTAAATAATGTAACTTTCAAGTGCTTTCTAATTTTTAACAACAATAAATTGTTTGAAAGTTCTACCCCTTGTATTTCTTCGCAACTGCATGTTATCAACAACCTGGTGGAGAGATATGGAGGAAACTCATGAGCCAGCCGTTTGTACGTACGTGTTAGTATACAATATAAAAGAAAATTTTTCGATTTATAACGGATACTTTCCCTTAGTCATATGGATTGAGGGTTTATTTAAAAAACACTGTTATTGCTTGTCCCACGCAGCATAGAAAAATGTATGGAAACTGAATCTCAAGTTCTGGGAATTAGGCTGAATGTCTATTTCGCGAAATTAAAATTATCTGACAATACTCAAATCCTTTGGCAGCATTTTCAAGAGAGAGAAAATTACGTGTGCAGCACGGGCAATTGGAAATTTAATTTCAGAAATCAAAGTGCAGAGAAATTAGTGAACTGCAATTAGAAACAAAAATTTCGTGAAAACTTCTACATCTGGTGACGCTTTTATTGCTAGTTTATTTAATTGTTGACATCCCTTAGTGCCATTGTATTCCCTCTTTAAAAACTGGCAAACTCTAGTGCGGCCTGAAATATTTTTCGAGGCTAGAAAACGAAAGACGCGATTTTTTCTTTGAGACGAAACAGTCGATCTAGTGTATATGGGCATGGTTACATACATACATACGAGTTTAAATTGTTTATTACAGTCAACCGTGTGGTCGGCTGATACTATTAGACGCTTCCTTCAGCTACTGACTTCCGCATCAGTGTATGCAATCAATTTTCATTAACATCTTATCAATTAAGAAACTGTCAGCGATTGTTAATACTCTCAAGTGGATCTTATACTGCTATAACAGTTTTGTCCTTCAAATTCAGCGCATCTTTACAATCAGTTTTTCACTTCTAACTAAAACGGTATTGGTAAAGCGTGTATTAGGTGCACTTGTATGTGCACTTGCAAAATTTTTAGTTAAATACTAGTATGTTTAAAATGATATCATACTAGTTCTTTATTTGTACAGCAGTTCACCTGTAACGGGAATAATCAGAATTTTCATCATTCGAATGCTTTTGTTACTTTTAGTACGCCGCGACTGAATTTCATTTCCTGATAAACACTCTTAATATCGTAATGATATCCGAGTGGTTAGAGGTTACCACTGTGTGGCTTGATGTTCAAAGTTCAAATCTCTTGCAGGCAAAATCATTTTTATTTTCAATTTTATTATTGGCTAATTAGAAACTCGACAGATACTTATTTTTGACAGTTCCATCACACATGAGGAATAGATGAACAAGGTAGGGCGAAATGCAAACTAGTTGGATTCTAGTTAGCAACTAGTATTTTTTCCCTACATGGTATGCACATATGTGCATGTATACATACAGTTGCCCCAGTCTTTTGATTTAATATAACGTTGCTAACTAGTTCAAGTTTTACACAAGCACGGCCAGTGCCTGCTGTGGTAAGCGGAAGATGGAGTGAAAGGAAAATTGTCGCGACATTGCCTACCGCAAATAGAATTTTCATGTTCCCATAACAACTTTTGTTTCTGCGATTTTATCAACGATTTTCAAAAAACTTTGATAGAATAAATTAGGAATTTGTAGAGAGTTAGTACGTATGTATGTATGTGGATACTTGTACGTATGTGCATACTTTTGTATACTTACACATTTTCAGTAAGTCTGATCGGTTCAAAACTAAAAAAAAAGAAAAGAAAATAAAAATAGAAAGAAGGGACGTCTTCATCAATACATACATATATCAAATTTATTGTAAATTTATCGCAAAATCCGATTTCGATGATTTTTATTGTCAATATTAACTTTAATATGTCTGCAGAGTAGAAAATTTCACTCTTTACTATGCTTTTTTAACAGATTTTTGACCCTATCTGAACAAATCGGTTATATGGAGGCTATATGATATAGTCTTCCAGTTTTGTTGATTTTCAGGACCAATATTTATTTGAAGTTATTTGTACCGAATACCAACGCTCTTAAATGCTTTTTTGAAAAGCCACATATCTGAACAAATCGGTGAATGGGAGCTAAATTTTATAGTAATAGTGCGATTGTAATGATTTTCAGTACTAATGTGCGATTGATTATGTATGTCTAGTATACTAAATTTCACGTTCTTAGATGCTTCTTTGATGGATTTATAAATTTATTTAGTCTAAAGTCTGAAAAATCGGTCAAATAGATGTTCTTGGTCTGTTCCGACAAATGTACGTATGTATAAATGTATCAGTGCTTCCGCCTACCAAGTTTGGACAGACGGACATAGCTTTATCAACTCTTATCAATATATTTATTTTCTTTTTGATACTTCGGAACAAAGGTAATATAACATTTCATGTCAAAAAAATTTATAATTATATAGACTTTAATATTATTGTGGAGTAATGTGGCGGTCGCAATAGCCTAGTGGTAAGCATTGCGTACTACAATTCGGAAGGCCTGGGTTCGGGCTACATCCAAATTATAATAAATTAATTTTTCTATTTGCGGTCGCCTCTCGGCAGTGAGTGTATTTCTGACTTGATGTAAAAGATCCTCAAAAAAATCCGTCGTTCTGAGGCGGCTTAGGATAAACTTAGGTCCTTCCATTTGTTGGTAAAACATAATGACGCAAAATCAAAGCACGAAATATATATGCACATAGACCATAAAGTCTGCGTTCGCCCAACACATTTTTTTAAGTGAAGTAAAAACACAACTGAAATAGTTAATTCAGTTAAAAAATTTTACGTGAATTTATTCATTATATTTTTAAGTTTAAAATGCAAAAACAAAAATATATGTTCTCATTTTCATTTTCGTTTTAACGGTATCTATGTGTACCAACATGTAAACGAAAGCACCACAAAGTAAGCGTTCAGGTTTATAATTATTTACAAAAGCATTAAAAAATATAAAGTAAAATTAAATTTCATATTTTGTTGGATAACCATGTTATTTTTATACTTCACTTAATCTGTTTGGCATTGAATTTACCAACTTAACTCTTTCCTTAGCTGTAATTCGGGACCATTCTGCCAGCATAACTATTTGCAAAACCTCTTTACTTGTTATTGTATGCTGACGAACTCTTTTTCCTAATATATCCCAAAGGTGCTCTATAGGATTGAGATTGGGTGACTGAGGATTCGTTTTAAGCTGTCTAGGGGCATTTTACAAGAGCCAAAGTCTGATTATTTGAGCAGTATGCTTCGGGTCGATATCCTGTTGAAACCAAAACGTCGAAGACAAGCCTAGATTTTCTGCACTTTGTTTCAAGTTATTTATTAAAATGTTTAAATATCCCCATTCATCCATTGTCGATTCGATAAATTCAAGCTGACCCACACCATTAGCCGCCATGTACCCTCACACCATAATTCCACCACCACCATGTTTCACTGTACCAACAAGATTTTGTTTTTCAGTTCCTGATTTGTGCCACACAATTTGGCGGTATTTTATGCCGAAAATAAAAAAATTTGGTCTCATCAAAAAATGACTTGTTTCCTAATTTCCGGAGACTTATTTATATAATTATGAGCAAATTCAATGCGTTTCGTCTGTTGACAAGTGATATTTAAGGTTTTTTTCGAACGACTATATAATGATATCCAGCTTTATGTACAATTTTTCTAGCAGCTTCTGCACAAACAGCTTTTTAAACATTTTATTTACGTTTTCAAATATATTTCACCAGATTTATTATTTTGCGTTTTTCCCGTACTGATAACATTTTTGGACGGCCAGATCGGGATTTCGATGTTAAAATACTGGTTTGCTTGAAATTATTTACTACGCGCTGGACGGAGGAATACGCTCTTCCAATAGTTTGTCCAATTTTTCGGAAATTTTCGCCATCTTTCCACAGTTTAATAATTATTTTTCTTTCTGAAACACTAATTTCTTTCCCTTTGATTTCTATTATTCCAAACTAATATCAAAACTTGTCACGAACCCTCTAAATGGTTAATTATAATAAAAGACAATAAAAATGCAAAAAGAAGAAACATCTTCATGAAAAGTAACGGTATTGTCAAATCAAGCAAAATGAACGCAGACTTTGTGGTGCCTATGTTTACTTGTTGCTGCACTTAGATACCGTTATCTTGAAAATGAAAATAGGAATATACTAGGTTTTTGCTTTTGCATTTTGAACTTAAAAATATAATGAATAAATGTATGTAAAAGATTTTAACTGAATTATCTATTTCAGTTGTCTTTTTGCTTTACTTAAAAAAATGTGTTGGGTGAACGCAGACTTTATAGTCTATTTGTATATAATCTATTTTTAAGTATCCAGAAAAATTAACTCTAACTTTATACCCGACTGCACTGTTTGCACAGAGTACATGAGTTTGTCCAGCTACCAGCTGTGAGTGAAAACATACAATATTAGACACTTTTTTAGCGTATCTATTTTTCCCGCAAACGGGTCTTGCCTTCCTCTTTACTTCGCGAAACCTTACACACACAGTGCCCTTTACGATCGATCGTAAGCAACTTTCAAGAATACAATCGAAAAGCCGGTTATTAATTATGCTGCACTAATTTGGATCTGGAGAATAGTAAGACACAGTTGAAGAAGCTAAAAACCAGTCAAAACACCCCCGTAAGGACTGTGGCAGGAAGCCTGCTAATAGCACTTATGCAAGCATATTTATGTATGCTCGCAGTTAAATCGCATAATGTTATACTGTGTAAACACTACCCGTTAGGATGCTACTGTAAGGATCATCTATTGGAAGACGAAGCACAGAACAGAGCCGCTGTTTAGAGCAACATACCGGTAGATCCTAAACACCATTTCCTCCCCCTACGGACTAGAGGTTCAAGAATTTAGCCTCAGTGAAGCATGTCTGTCATAACTGGCGACTACAATGCAATAATTCCCACGATAGTCGGGTCTTTATACCGGAACGTAAACTCTTTTCCCGTGAATGGCGTGTTCAGCAGACTAAACTCTTACTTATACAGACTTGATCCGCTCGACACAAACCTGGCCTTAGCATGTCCAGCAAAACCTATTCATCTAATACTCCTCGCTCTCCTCACTCCCATCTAAAAAGGTCGTCTCCTCATTAGAGGATCTCGACGACATAGACTGATTTTGCCAGCTCTTGAGAATAAGTGTAGAATACAGACCGTTAAGGTAGAAGAAAATTTAAAAGTGGACGTGGTCCGCCCGGTTTTCCTGATCTTTATAATATACATTTTTTATGCAAACTTACATATTCGAAGATATGGAAGGAAATTTTGAAAATTTAAAATGGCTATATTTTATATATAAAATTCCTTCTTTTTGATATGCGTTTTTATGTACTTTGCCCAGATAAATTTTGAGAAAAACTAACTACGGTAGGTTACCGCATGTTTTAAATATAATTCTTTTAATAGTAGGCAAATTTTACCTTTATAGCATGTGCGAAAGTCTATAATGTTTGCTTGAAATATTTGTATAGTTGTTGAAGGATTAATCATACCCTACGAAACCTCTGCTACCATTTTTGTGAATTGGCATTATAAAATATTACTTGCATACAATACAAACCAATTTTACTTAACATCACGGCATTACATTAGAAATAATTTAAATTCTATATTATATTATAAATTAGTATTATTTAAAACAATTTGAGTTAAGGAATCTTTACACATTGTTAGATCAAGACATCAGCCTCTGTCCAGTACTATGTAGTAGTATTCAATCGCGATTGAATTTCTTTTTTAGTTTTTGGTCCAACATTGGCAATCGGTGACGGTTGATTCCTTGGAGCCTCTTCTTGCTGCCCTTGATTTTTGACCATGGCGCGCTCATTTCGTATAATGTCATATTCTTTCAACTCAGCCAACTTTAAAGGAATGCTTTGCAATTCACGTTTACGCATTTTGGCGACAGGATAAAAGGAATTTAAAAACTTACAAAAAAAAGTAATGTTTCAATTACTATAGCTAGTCCAAATATTACGAAAAGTTAGAATAAGAAAAAACAATATAAACAATGTAGACAGCTGTTTATAAGGTCGCAATCAGTAATATAAATGTTGCCATATCGTACCTACCAAATTCTCCTCCAACATTCCTCTGTTTGAAGGACAGTGGGTAAAACGAACATTCATTCTCAATTTACACATTTATGTGATGAAAAACGTATATTACAGAACAAGAGATTGTTAAAATAATGCAGAGGTTAAGCAATATTTAAATCAAATACGCTTTTATGTCCAAAAGTGTTGACTCAACCTGCTATAGGTAAATTTATCTATAAGGAAACCGAATTCCCAAATCCTTCGGGTACGATCTCTGGATTGTTAAATAAAAATTCGCAAACTTAATTTGAAGTTTCTTTATTTATAAAGAATTTATTTAATGTCCTTTTATTATTCAGTAATTCACAATTCAATTACAATTCACTTTACTATTTACAATCGCTTGTATACAACTTTAACAATGTACTGTTTTTATTACTTCACTGTAGTGTAATCACAACGTGTTTACTTTACGACTGATTGACTTGGCAGCTGAGTGTCGCTCTTATATAGTAGTTGGCTGCTCGCGGCGAAAGTCTGGCATAATCGAATCATTCTCAATAACGAATGTTCTCGAATAACTCTCTAGAACCTGCCAGCTATCAGCGACATTCGCTTCGCATTTTCGCCACAATATTATTTAATGTAAATAAATCAATTAATCACATTGGTTTTCATAATAAATAAATGCAGAAGTTCTAAGAAGTCCCTGGAATATACAACACCGGAAGTTGGCTAACTCTCATTTTATGTACACGAAAAATACTAACATTGTATCCAAAATTTTACAAATTTATTTTTTCTAATTGCGGTCGCCTCTCAACAGGGAATGTCAAGTAGTACGGGTGAATTTCTGACATGAAAAAAAAGCTTCCATCAAATATTCTCTTCCGCTCGGAGGCGGCTTAATTAAATTATATAATCTAACTACAAAATATATGTGTTCATCATTATATATTTTTTCCAATTATAAGCTCTTATATTAAGTAATAAAATTACAGTTTGTAATAGGTTTTTGATAATTTTCAACCTAGCTACATTTGTTAAAATTTTGTTAATGTTGATAAAAACCATTAGATTCGTTTTCGAATGAGATTTAGTTATTAACTTACAAACTGGCGGAGATGTAATTTTCCAAAAAAGTCTTAGTTATTAAAATAATTAATAACATTATTATGTGTGTTAGTTTCACTCATAAAATATATTCTTCTGTCAATATATTTCTTAGTGAAGTCAACAAAGAAGAGCTTGAAGATATTCTTTTCATTAAAAGTGGCAGATAGCGCAATTTCGCAATATTTTTTCGTTATTAATGTTTAAAGTTGCACTTTTACAAACAGGGTCTTCCTGTATAGGTCTAACAAACACACTTAATATGCTTGGCTAGAATGCTGTTGTTGAACTGAGTTAATTATTATTTATAAATAATAATAAATATTAGGGGTATTCTCTTTGTCTAGGAAATGCATGCTATGCAAATATTTCCTATGGAATTGTGCTAGAGATCGAGAAACCCCCTGTTGCAAAATTGTGACATATTCAAGTGAAGCAATAACAACCACACAGGCACAGAGTTGCATTTTCTTTCTTGCTAGCTGTGGGAAATAAATATACATAGGATTCGGTATGTGATATTTTTCCTATTATACCATATGTTTTTTGCATGTGTTTTGTTGTTGTGCCGTAGAATGCATTTCCTAGACAAAGAGAATATCCCTATTTAAAAAGGGGTCAAAACTCTCCTCAACAAACGAAGAGTTCCGGCAACAAAAATCGCCTCGTGTAAACTCCGTTTAAGAGTTTGAGTGCCAAGCGTTTGGAAACACATTTAATTCGGCAACAATGGTGTGATCTGGCAACATTTCCTACGAAGACCGTGGAGAAACAAACCGAAAAAAGCTGAATAAAATACATATGAAAAGTATTGCGTCGCTACCGGAAAATAATTGTAAATTCTTTAAATTTCTGCTAACAACGCCGTAAGTAAAAATAAAAAATAATAATTTCAAACATTGTTTGACTAATTGTTAATAAATGTGAAATTCGGGAAGACAGGTTATCATTCAATGTGTATTTTTTAAAATTAACTAAGTTGTTTTTAGCGTCTGTCTTATTTTTTAATCCTGTACATATGTGCTTTTTTTGTATTGTCACCGTTTTCATTGGTTTTTATTTAACAAAATTTTAATTTCAAGTGCTTGTAATTATTAAACAAATTCGATAAAAGATGAGCAGCCAAAGTCAATATAAATTGCTCTCGTTGACAAAGGCGCGGTGTGACGATGTAAAACTAACCGGTATGTATCCTTTCTTGAATTGCCAAGAATAAAGCATTGTTTTCGAATATTTATAAAAATTTGCTATTTTTATAGAACGTTTCTCAGAGCAAATGGCACAACTTTGTATGAATGACGATTACTCAGATGTTACTTTCATAGTAGAAAATCAGAGGCTACCGGCTCATCGCGTCATTTTGGCAGCACGCAGCGAATATTTTCGAGCCCTTTTATTTGGTGGGTTGTGTGAGTCTCGACAAAGCGAAATTGAGTTGCAAATTCCAGTAGAAGCTTTCAAAGCTCTGTTGAAATATATTTACTCCGGCCATATGCCACTAGCACAGATGGATGAGGATAATATACTTGATACTTTAGGCTTGGCTAATCAGTATGGTTTTAGTGAATTAGAGCATGCCATATCACAATATCTACGCCAATATTTGGCGTTGAGTAATGTTTGTGCGATATTGGATGCTGCCCGCTTATATAATTTAGAGAAACTAACCGAAGTTTGTCTAACATTCATGGACCGTAATGCAGCTAGTATCTTGAAGCATGAGACTTTCCGATTACTTTCAATGGTTAGTGATTGAGTTAAGGAAATGTAATGAAATAGTATTAACAGTTATTATTGATATTTTAAAGGAATCGCTGAAAGAAGTTTTACTTCGAGACTCGTTTTTTGCGCCTGAAGTGGAAATATTTTTAGCTGTATGGGATTGGTGCAAAAATCACACAAACATTAATATTGATGTGAGTACAAAAATCCACTACTGTGTATGTAAACTTCACATATATATATTTGTTTATTTTTCCATTTTTCAGTCTGTGGTATCGTATGTTCGCTTGCCTTTAATGAAACTTGAAGACTTGTTACAAGTCGTTCGTCCCTCAGGTATTTTAGAACCTGATAAACTACTTGATGCCATTCTAGAGCAAACAACTGCGAAGTATTTGTCTTACCGTGCTGCTCTATGGCCGGAAGAAAATGTTGCTACAGCGAAGTTTCTTTCTCGAACCATACACGGTGAATGTCGTGCAGCTTTATTAGATGGAGATTTTGCATCTTATGATATGGAAAAGGGCTATACACGCCATTGCATTGGTGACAATATTGAAGGAGGAATAACGGTGGAATTAGGAACAATGTGTATTATCAATCATATCAAAATTCTACTCTGGGATCGTGACAATCGATCATATTCCTATTACATCGAGGTATCAGCAAATTCAACTAATTGGGATCGTGTTATTGATTACACTCGGTATTACTGTCGTTCATGGCAATTTTTGTATTTCCCTGCGCGCCCGGTGCGCTACATTAAACTCGTGGGTACCCATAATACAGTAAATAAGGTTTGTATTAAGCCGAAATCTTGTAGTTTCAAATAATTATCTGAAAGCATTTTCAAATTGTTAGGTATTTCATGTGGTTGGTCTGGAGGCTATGTACACTTCCGCTTTACCAAAAGTGGTTAATGGCATTGTAGCACCGACAACAAATGTTGCTCGCACAGATATGAGCGCTATTGTAGTTGATGGCGTAAGTCGTACGCGCAATGCACTACTAAACGGAGATTATGTAAATTATGATTGGGATTCAGGTTATACTTGTCATCAGTTAGGCAGTGGAGAGATTGTAGTTAGATTAGGTAAAACATTTTATACTTCATTGATTTCGTTTATCTTCTAACTCATCTTTCAATTACAGGACAACCCTATGTTATTGGTTCAATGCGTCTACTTCTTTGGGATTGTGATGATCGAACCTATAGCTTTTATATCGAAACATCAATTAATCAAAAAGATTGGCATATGATAGTTGATAAACGTAACGAACAAGTACGTTCATGGCAAAATTTTTCATTCACCCCAAGACCAATAGTATTTATACGTATTGTAGGCACGCGTAATACAGCAAATGAGGTGAGATATTAGCTAATGATAATGATGCCTAGGTTTTAATTAATAAAGTTTTTTTTTCTTAATTCGGTTCTCAGATATTTCATTGCGTACACCTAGAGTGTCCTTCACAGGATCCAAACTTTTTGCAAATGGAAAAAGAGCAAGAACAGCGCGCCAATTGTAAAGTTCTGGATGTATCGAGTGTAGATTGTGAAAGTGATAACATCGTAGCAAGTACCAATGACAAAGTAAGCAATAATGATGGGTCTTCAAATCAGCCAAATTACAATGAACAATTGCCAGAAGATATTCTTATTGGTTTAGACAATATTTCAGTTGATGGTAATTAAATATCTTTCGAAAAATAACTTCATACTGTGAGCTGCCTTATCAGCATCTGGAATAATGGCCATATTTAAAGCAACTTAAATTTAAAGGTTGAACGTTTTGTACTTTTAAATAAGGATTCTATTTTGAAATTTTATATGAAGCAACTTTTTGTTATGCTTCATTTTATTTTAAATATACATATATTAAAAACATAGAACACAAGGTATATGCGTGGTTGCAATCAACAAGCGTTTGCTTTAGTACAACTTGTTTAGTGATGTAAATTATTGTTTGTAATATTTTTATTAGTGTTAAAATTATATTCGAGTGTCTAATGATTACCAAAATTCGAAAATGTTTCAGTTTTTGACTATCTCTGAGCCGTAAGCAATTAAATATTGTAATTATATTTTAGTAGAGAGAATTTCTCAAATATGTACTAACATATATTTTGACGGTGAGTAAGTGAGTATAAGTACACAATTTAGTTTGTAATGAATATATTTTTTGATAACGTTTACTGCATTTTAACTATCAATTCGGTATATTATTTATCTGTGCTATTTAAAATATTTGTTGTAAGAGATTCATAAAAGACACATATAGTAACTTCAAAAGAAATCTGTTTTTTGGTAAAGAGGAAATTATGTGCAATTTCCTTAATTTTCATTAATACATATTTCATTTTATTGTATTATAATAAATGTATGCATGTATATATACTTAAATTTATATATATGTACTTTATTTGAGTGCTTTGGTGTATAAGCTTTTTGAAACAAATTATTTGGTGCAGGTGACGACGAGGAAATTATGTGAAACTATTTCTTATTTATGTATATACATGTTGTGTATTTCATACACATTTTTACTTATATTTTACAGAATAGGAGTACGATTTCGACTGTTCAAAGGGCATAATAAAATTGAAATCAATAGATGTAATAATTGGTTTCAGAATGTGTATTGTGTATTTACACATATATATGTAAATATATTTTTTTTATATATGATATTAAAAGAATCTTACTTCGATACATATTAAGATTTTAATTTTTGTTTATATAAATAAATAAAATCTTTTAAATTATATAACTTCGCTAAAATATTTAATTATTTGGAACTACATAATTACGTTTAATAATTAATATGTTTTAGAAATATCTATTCACAACAGACAGCTTAGCACTGACGACCCTTTTGCTACAAGCTCCGCGTAGGAGGCAAAGCATTTCATAATAACCAATAATGCGTGCTCCGTGACAATATATCGTAACGTTAGATCCGATGCAGCTCTTCTCGGTTTGTTCTACTCTCCGATTTGTTCTTTGTTTCCGTACCAATGGTGAGGCTATGCGCCCAATTACTCAGGAAAGCGAAAGGTAAAAGATTTTGACACTTGTCTAAGGCCGTGATAAAAGTAGGCGGTCCCTTAGAGTTTCTGTATTGTGTAGGTTAGAACATTTTTCGTAAGCTGGATAATGGTGGACTAATCTTAGCGAAGGCGACATTGACCGTATGAATTCTAACAGGGCATAGTCATCCCAGGCGGACCAGATACACGACTCCACATTCCACACCATGAATGATGAACTTTCCACCAAAATTATAAATGCCGCTAGTTGCCTGACATTTCCAACTGACAAGCTGTCAAATCTCTGTCCAACCGTTAACGGTGACCGATAAACGGAAATCGGTACTTTATTTCACGCACTCACGGACACGGCAGCACTATAACCATGAACGGCAGTCCGCGAATTGTCTTTGAAATATTCCCCTCAAATGGAAGTGCTTGAATCTTTTGAGTTAGAAGAAATACTTTGTTTGGGGAAGAGTTTTAAAAAGGAGCAGCTTCAGCTAATCCTAGGCAGCATTGAGAGGCAAATAGTGATGAATTAAAATTTGAAATTAAAAATAAAATTTTGCGTCGACGTGGCTAACGTGACTGAAAAACGACGACGTCGTCGACGACGCCAACCATAATAGCAGGGATTACATCTATGTAAGTGAAAAGAAGTTTCACCTACAGCCGATTTGTTATTGTTTAAGCGATCAATCGCTACTATAACTTAATAAAAGTTGGGAATCGGAACGCCAGTTCCATCATCATCCTCCATTGAGAATCTTGCACTTTCACTGCCATTCAGCAGGCTGGTAGTGTGCTGAATTGAATTGACTAAGCTGTAGACATTGTTAACCAGATTACCTTCTCTGTTCCTAGTTGAATATGCTCCGTCCGCGAAACTAAAATTCGAGCATAACCCATACCGACAAGCTCCTCAATTTTTTTAAACTCAGGAACTTAAATTTCTTTTCTGTCTGTACATGCGCCCTGCTTCCCTTTTAAATTTTTTATATCTTTTGCAAAACGGACATGTTGCGGTCGTAGGCAGTATTTTTCCTCACTGCGGTACAAGCTCTTCTTTCGACCTGCCGGAGACCAATAGTTACGTTGGCGACTATACACACACGTAGTATATGCTAAGAATTCCTCTTCTCCATCTAGATTCCACATAGTAATTCATAAGATGACTTTAAGCATTTTTTTAAAAACAGAAAGTTAAAAAATTGAACTCACATTCGTCGTGTGCCGTATGAAAAAGAAAATTATTTTGGATTAACAAATGAAAAAAAAATATTCTCAAAAAAAAACTTATGTAAAAAATATTGCAAGAGGTACTAAGTTTTCAAAACCAAAGGTATTTACTTGTATATTAGAGCTCCAGATACCCGGGTATCGAGCAATACGGTCAGTTCGATGCTGGCCCGACACTCGCTCATTGCTCAACTGCTCAATGTTATGTCAAAAAAAAAAAAAAAAAAAAAAAAAAGAAATTACGAGCTTTCAAAAACAAAAGTATTTAAAAAAAGTCAATTATAATTTCTTCGCCATACACATCAGACATTAGAAACAGTAAATTCGTCGGGATGTATCTCTATAAAAGTTGGGTTTGGCGCTATGCATCCAAAGATGGAGCCACGGCACGGTGCCATTTTTGCAACAATTGTGTTAATTGTTCCGGAGGTAACACTACTGTTTTATAACGCCACCTGCAGAAAGGTCACTCAATAGCCAATAGTACAGATATGAAGTAAGTACCATTTGATAGTGCGGATATGCCAAATTGTCCAATAAGACCAAAAATCTATTTATGAGAAATACAATTTTTTAAATTTATTTTTATGAAAAAAAAAAAAAAATACAGTGATACCGATATGGTCAGTCCAAGTGAAAGCAAGAAGAAATTTGCTAACGATGCTTACTTAAAGAGTCTAATGAAAGGAAAATCCGAAGAGTTACATTTAGCAACAACAAAATTAATACAAAAAATTAACCACCTCATTCGTTTACTTTAAGTAATGGGTTCAAAGAATTATAGATGTAGTTGCTCCAGGATACGAATCTTTAGGGAAAGAAGCAGTAAGAAAATATTAGAAATTTTAAAATGCAATTTGAAAAGTAAATTCGTGAATTATTTACAACAAGGACTTTCAATATCGTTAACATGCGATTTGTGGACTTCAGTTTCACAAAATTCATACCTTTAATGTAGAAACTTTGAAAAAGTACACTTCGGATAATATTAGAGATAAAAATTCAAATATAATAAACGAATGGTCTATGGAGCAGGTGTCGGCCATCGTCACTGATAATGCCGCTAATATTGTGAACGCAGTGGAAATTTAAAACAGGAAAAGTTGTGCGGCCTATTCTCTGCAGCTATGTGTAAATACAACTTTGGGAATCATGGAAATTCAGAATTTAATAGCTCAAGTTAGCAAAATAGTCGGTAGCTTTAAGCATTTTTCTACCGCTTTGACAAGCTTGTACCAAAAACAAAATTTACTAGGATTAAGCAAATTATCGTTGTTGCAAAGAAATAATACACGATGGAACTCGACATACCTCATATTTAAACGAATTCTGTATAGTCGACAGTCTCTGCTTAGCTTGCTGTCCGATAGGCTGTTAACTACACCGGCATTTGCCCGAAAACTTGAAGTCAGCGAAGATGAGTGGTTAAAAATCTAAGGGTTATGTGAAGTTTTAGAATCGGCCCATACATTGACAGAACTTCTGTGTTCCGAAACCCATTCGTCTACATTGATAAAATTTTGGATTGAATATCATTTAAACTTTGAAAAATGAGGATTCTAACATGATTAAACAGTTAAAAGAAGATTAAATGTTTCAATTAAAAAAAAGATTTCAGCTTAATAAGAGGCTATTGTAGCTCGAAGAACTTCTTTGATCCGCGATACAAAAATTTACACCATGAAACGTAGTTTTAGAACATATCAAACAAGGAAAGCTCACCAGAAACAGAACAAACTTCATTTAATCAGATTATTAATAATGAAAAATTATCAAAATTATAATTATTTAAAAAAAATAACATAGTAATTAAAAGGAAAATTTAAAGACAGGACAAAACCAATATATTGCTGAAATTGAAATAAATCATAAAGAGGATCCTTTTCAGTGGTGGAAAAGCCGTCAAGAAAAATATCCAGAACTCATCAAAATAGCATGTCAATATATGTATATATATATATACTGCTGGCAAAATAAGAAATATAAAGATTAATATTGTAATATGTACGTAGAACCTTATATTAATAAGCGTTGTTTTTTTTTTTGCTGCTAATGTAGGTGTGTTGAAAAGAATGTCATTATAATCAAAATAAGAATTGCTCGAAATGCTCGAAAAAGCTCAAAATGCTCGTTACTCGGCTCGAAAAATTTCGAGTTGCTCAAATACTCGCACTGCTCGAAAATGTTTGAGCAAAATCTGGTGCTCTAATTTATATATGTCTTTTAATAACATTTGTTCTTCATTTTAATCCTTTTCAAAATATATATTCCTTCACATCGTAGATCACATATGCACCAGCATCAGGAATTTTCTTAGACGTGATTATTTTCTCCTCATAGGAGACCCCGATGTGTATCACTTCATGCATTTGCATTGCATGTTTTTTTGACGATTAATCATGAAATTTTTCTAGGTAAGATAAAGTCCACAAATCGAACACGTTCTTCCGCTAACGTCATCTTTAATAAGTTAGCAGTATGTGGATTTAAAAACATTTAAGTTGTGTTCGATAAGACATGCGATTTCTAGATATCGACTACGCGACGAGAACCTTAACTCAAAATGCCCCAAATGCGAAATCCCAATATGGACATATCGGCTTGACATGTGTTCCTCCTGAAGTCGTCTTACTATACTTATATACAAAAAACTAATAGCCAGCAAGATAAAAAAAATTAAAACTTTTTAAGTGGAAAAGCTGCATTAAAATTTTAAACATGATCCTGAATTTTGGATTGTAGCGGACTACCTTAAAAGTAACTTTCCCCGGAAGAAATATTTATCAACTTTATTATTTCATTATATATGTTTATTTACATTAGTGCTTGGAGTACTTGACCTTCTTTATTTCCGAAAACTCTGCAGTTATTTCACACCGGTTTTGACCAGAGTTCCTCACATAGCATTAAATATCATTTCCAGCTATTTTATTTATTAAGCTTTGGTTAATATCAGGTAACATGATATTTTTAGTATTTAGCATTCCAGCGTTCACATCAATAACAACTTGAAGCCGTCGTGGCATCGATTCTATTGAATTTGTTAACTCTCAGGAAGTAATACTGTCCCAAGCTTCAATAAGACGTTCTTTGAGTAAAGCTAAGCTGGAAATCTGATTTTTTCTAATTTTTCGCTCAGAAATCTCCCAGACATATTCAATAACATTCAAATCTGGGCTTTGAGGTGGTGTGTATAGTTGCCTTGGAGCATGATAAAGCAACCAATGCTTAATAATATGGACCGTGTGCTTTGGATGGTTATCCTGTTCAAAGATCCAGCCAAGCTGTCCACCGAAGGCTACAGAATAGCTTCCAACAATGACTTATATTTCAACCGATCCATATTATCCTCAATAAAAACAAGCTTTCCAACTCCAGATGCTGCAACCGCTCCCTAATCCATTACGTTGTCGCCACCATGCTTCACTGTTGGTACTATATTTTTGGAGTGAAGTTCCTCTTCTTCAAACTTTTGCTCTTCCATCGCTCCCGAATATATTGAACTTCGATTTGAAAGAAATAAGATTCAGAAATAAGAGGTTTTTTACGTGGCGTTCTACTGTGGAAGCCGTTACCGTTAAGAGCTCTTCGGATTGTTCTTGGTTGGACACATTTTCCTAATGAGCTTGCGATGTTTTCGGTTAATTTTGGAGCAATAACTTTAGGATCATCATTCACTTTCTTCAGAATAAAGCTGATATCTCTTCGAGTTAGTTTCTTCGGTCGGCTAACACGCGGCTTATTTTTGGTGGAAAATTTTTTTCGAATTTTTTAACAATGGTCAGTACTGTTGGTCGACTAACTTTTAAAATTTTTGAAATTTTACCATACGATTTCTTCTCTTTTCTGTGCTGGATAACCAAGTTTCATACGTCAATGGATATTTCTTTCGCGGAGCCATTGTTGATGCTAATGCGTTTAAACCACAACTAAACTCAATACTAGAGAATTAGTAAACATAATTAAAACAAAAATAGTAAAAACGTGTACATAACCGCCATAACAATACAGCATCGACATAACTGCTAGTAAACCCGTGGTGTAGACTTTAGTCAAGGATATTTTTGCCTTTTCTCACCATAATTGTTTTATTTTATGTTGGAGAATGGATTGGTTTTAATACATGTGATTAGAAAAGGATTCAAAATAACACTTTATATCTACATTTCTAATTGTTTTTAAAGCTCATCAAATTCATTTGAAACTCATCATTCGAGCAATTTTGGATTCGTAGACGGCGAATATTGAAACAGATTTTGCAAATTTGTAAAATATAATAATAATATATAATAATAAACATCGTGTTGACAAATATATGTGGAAAGAAACTGTTTGAAAAGAAATTAAATCAATGTAGCAAATTTTATAGTGATTTTTCATATTTTCGGAAACTTAACATTTATCTCGATTGGTTTAAATTTTCATTCACCGACCCTCTCTCATTCTTATATATCGGCATCTTCCTCTTGCAAATTCCAACAAATCTCAGTCAAAAGAACAAACAGTCTTTTTTCACTGTATCAGTGTTCGATCCTTGCCATTACTTAATTAAATCGTTCGCCATGTTCATTGGATTCGGCTGGTAATTGTTCAGCAAATTTTTCCACATGCCTATGCAAACGGTGAAAATCAATGAGCATGTCATCTATTAGTATGCGCCAATTCTTAGATCGATGAATTCCGAGAACATTATTAATGACTGCTTTCGCACAATTTCATGCCACAAGCTTTATATCAGACAGTGCTTTTCAAATAGTTCGTGCTTCATCAAACGACGAATGTCTGGTCCATTAAATATTCTAGGTTTCGTGAGGAATCAACAAACAATCGTCAATCCTTAGGGTTGTATTCAATTTGTATCGTTAAAATCAAACCGCGGATATCAGTGCAATAAGCCAGTGAATTATTCTCGATAGATTTGAAAAAATTCGTAAGCTGACGATGCCGATTAGTTGCTCCGTGTACACGAACACCTGGAGCCAAATTATTCACTTGTTTCAAATTTTTTGCAAGAAGTATGAATTGCCGTTGCGATAATTTCTTCGGAATGCGGCAGTGGCAATTGAGAATATTTTGTTGCAGAGTTTACCCGCTGAGTGCCCTGCTTGACGGAAAAAGCAAGCAGAGAGAAATCAATATTAATTTTTCAAAAATTCGTCCAATATATTGAATCCGTCATTTTTGATTTTGAAATTTTATTTCCATATTCGTCATCTGCGACCCTAAAAATCTTCGAGTGGTGAGTTTCAAGAAAATTTGATGAATTTCCTCGCCTCATTGGATCTTTATTTTAAAAGTTTTACCGCTATATTGGATCCCATCATTTTGAATTTTGAAAAAACGATTTCGGATTTGTAATCAGCGAGAAAAACATCAAGGCTCGCACCACAAATTGAAGAAGGAGCTCGGCAAAATAAGTTTCAGCGGCTAACAAGCTCCAATTATATATATATATTTTTAATTGTCATTAATTCTGTTCTCTATCGTTAAGAAATTTTCCTAAACGGTTTGTGTATGAAGGCTTTAAAAATACCTGTTTCTTTTTATTACATCATTTACTTCTTCAAAAGTCAATATAATATTTTGAAGTTTTTAAATATATTCGAAAAATTTATTGAAATATGCATGTTAATCTAGACAAAAAAATATGTACGTACATATGTATGTACATATGTACGTACAAACGTACTAAATTTCAAGCAAATCGAACTTGTTCCCTAGTCAATTTCCTGCATTTGTTTAACTACTCAAAAGGATACCTTCGCACAAATATTCAACAAAATCGCAGCATAACAATATTTGTCTCAATAAGATGGGCTCTGGCCCACTTTCTGGAAAGAAATAATTTGAAATAAGATTTTGTGGAAATATATCGGCCCCAGGTCCATTTCCCGGAAGAAGGACTAGTTCTTATCTTAATTTAGGTAATAAGCTCCCTGTGCAACAAATTTCAAAATTGTCTGTAATTTCTTTAATAAAAAAGCCGCATACACAAACGAACTTCACCAGAAGGTTTCTACTTGCGTTCTCTTTTTAGATCTGAAGTTATTTCTTATTTCATAATTTTTATAATTTTGCTTCTTCTTCGTCGCATAGCAGGTACAGCTCATTGTTCCATCGTCTGCAGTATTCGCCGTTGCCAACGCGCAAAGGACCATAAATCTTCCGTAAAACTTTTGGCTCGAAAACTCCTAAAGCAGACTCATTGGATGTCGATATCGTCCAGGCTTCTGCACCAGACGTCAGGACGAGAATGATGAACGACTTGTTGAGTTTGATTTTGGTTCGTCGAGAGAGGACGTTACTTTTTAATTGCGTACTCAATCCAAAGTAGCACCTGTTGGCAAGGGTGAATCTGCGTAGGATTTCAAGGCTGACATTGTTGGTGTTGTTAATGCTAGTTCCCAGATAGACGAAATTATCTAGGACTTCGGAGTTATGACTGTCAACAGTGATGTGCGCATAAAGTCGCAAATGCGATGACTGTTTATTTGATGACAGGAGATATTTCGTCTTGCCCTCGTTCACTACCAGAACATTCACTTCGCTTCTTTGTCTAACCTGGGGAACGCAGAACTTACTGTGCTGTTATTATGACCAACTATATCAATATCATCGGCAAACGCCAACAATTGCACACTCTTGTAGAAGATTGTGCCTGGTCTATTCAGCTCTGCAGTACGTATTATTTTTTCTAGCATCAAATTGAAGAAATCAAACTATAAAGAGTCACCATATCTCCATTTATATTATCCAGGGTAGGTCTACAGAGCCGTATGAGTTTTGTGGAGATATCAAATTGAGACATAGCGGTGTAGAGGCAGTTCCTTATCGTCTGTCGAAGGTAGCTTTAAGAACGATGAAAAGGTAGTGTGTATCGATTCATTTCTCACAGGTCTTCTCCAAGATTCGGCTCATGGTGATATCTGGTCAATGGTGGATTTGGCAGGTCTAAACCCACAGTGATAAGGGCCGAGCGGTTTGTTAGCGGTGGGCTTTAATCTTTCACACAATACGCTAGATATTACCTTATATGCGATATTAAGGAGACTTATCCAACGATAATTGGCGCAGACCTTGGTATCTCCCGTTTTTCGGATTGGACAGAGCACATTTAGGTTCCTTTTGTTAGGCATGCTTTCATCCGAAGCTGATGCTTGCTCTTTGTTAGTTCTTCGTCGCCGTATTTGAATAGTTCTGCCGGTAGCCATCGGTTCTCGTCGCTTTGTCATTTTTTGGCGGGCAATCGCTATTCGAACTTCTTCATAGTCGGGTGAAGGCACGTCTATATCATCGTCATCGATTGGTAGGTTGCAGAAGTGTTCTCTACATACATTAAGTATGCTCTGGATATCTGTCACCAGATTACCTCCTTGGTCCCTACACGAGTTTGCTCCGGTCTTGCAATCTTCTGTAAGTCACCACATCTTCTCATAGAATTTTCGATCACTACCCTTGTCGGCCAGCTTCTCAAGTTATTTATATTCACGCATATCGGCCTCTTTCTTTTTTCGCCTGTAAATGCGTCTGGTTTCCTCTTCAGCTATCGGTATCTATCCAACCCACCTCGCACGTGATGTAGTCGATCGCAAGCGGTACGCAAGGAATTTGCTATTTCGTTCCACAGCTCCATTATATCGAGTTGCTGATGAGTGCTCTCAAAGATCAGGTGTTCAAGCGGAGTAGAAAACTTGCTGGCTGACTGCTGTGATTGCAGCTTTTCGACGTCAAACAATCCTTATATTTGTTGACGAGTTGAATGCCAGGACTTAGTGATGGAGTCTCTCTCCCACCACAAACCCTACACCAAATTTACGCTCCTTCAAATGACCGCTGTAGTAGATTTCATAAGGACCCACCTTCTTCCGACCTTGTCCCGTTCCTTAGGAATTGTCAGCATTTAGTCTTGCCAGCGGCACCTTCCCAATTAAGGGACCGGATATTCCAAGTGCAAGCCCCCACATCGTGATCCTTGAAACGTTTCCAGGGATCGCCATCGATCCCCCTTTCATCCGAGGCATTTGTTGATTTTTTTGCAGTATAGTTTTTATGTGGCGGGTCTAAAACCCTGCGCATAACCGCATGGGATTCGCCTTCTCACTTCAGCTCGTTCTAAAAGATATTTCGCTTTTCAAAAGATTAGCTTTCCAAAGGATTCTTGGTTTAAAACCGGAAGTCGTGAGCTGCTTGAACCTTATGTAAAAGAATCGTTTCTGGCCACTGCCAGGTGAATGGCAGTCAAAAACTTTCTTCCTCTGTGTGAACTTGCGTGATAATAATTATTTTTCGAATTTATTCATTCAAACAATAATTATTATTATTATGAGCAAAAAAAATCGCTAAAAAAGAATCATTATTTTTTGATCGCTATTTTTTTCACTAAAATAACCCTTCACCTTGGATAATTTTTTTTTCAACCATTCAATTTATAAAGTCATATATTAATTTTTATGAAAATTACCTTGAAAAAGGATTTAATAACGAGTCGTATAGCTACGGCACTTAAGGATCTTCGACAAACGATTTATCAATGAATCGACAATTGGTGGTTTCCTGGGTTGTTATTTCAGACCACTCTTAAGGTATCCTGTTTTTGAGCTGTTGTGTACTGGATGTTGTGGGTTTGTGTATTTCTCTTTCTAAAAGTATTCATAAATGCTCAATTGTTAGGTTAACTGTGGAGGCGTGGGTAGTTGTTTGGGTGTGTTGTAGAGCAACCAAAGCCGGACAATTTCTACTGTATGCTTGGGATAATTATCGTGTTGAAAATAATACCCTGTTTGTAAACCAAATTATTCACCACTTGATAGCAAATTACGTTTTAAATGTTGAAATATATATAACTGTTGATCGTTATCTATACAAAATCCATGTTGCCAGTACTTCGATATCTCGGGGAAAAACACAATGTTCCAAAACTCATTCGGCATTTTTCAAACTTCAGTGGATCCGGCTAAATGGTATCGGAATCAATATGCTACATACATATCTGCATAGGTCCTCCTTAATATACATAGATTTATGTATTGATATCTCTTATTTGGATTTTTTTAATATATACTTACATATATAAATGTACTTACATCTATATGCATGTATCTTTGATAGAGAAATTAATAAAATCTTAGATAATGAAACGTTTTGGGTGGAAATACAGACACTGGATGATAATACCTACATACATACTTAATTTTATTATGCTAAGCATCGTCAAACACAATTTATAGCTGTGTTTAAGACTGAGTGTGATGAATTGTTATTTTATAGAACAAGAAAAAATTATTTTAGCTCATAAACATTTATTATCTCACCTAATTTATCATGTATGTATGTATACATACATATATTACATACGAGTCAATATACTTGTATGCTTGCTTGTGCATAAGCATTAGGTAAAATTAATATTTAAACTTATTTTCACGCAAACGTCTGTACATAAATCGCGTATGTCCTTAGATACACTACCTTAACTACATACATATGAACATATATAAGTATGTATGAATTTCTGTCCCCTTTCATCAGGCTAATCGTTTTGGCTTGAATCAAGTGTCACATTCTTTGCGCTTACTTATCACATCTTTCCATTTATTTGAATTTCTCACCTAAAATATCCATTTCCACGCCAATTTTCGTACATTCTCACTTGATTTGGGTTAATCTTGATAATTTAATACACATAGCGCAGCCTCAAATGCACAGTATAGTTAGGTAAATAGACAAGTATAGACAGACCAGTGTATACATTTAACAGACGAATATGCACACATCCATACATATCTCGTATACATTCAAGCAAAGAAAACCGAACAAAAGAAAAAAACTCTGCTGGCAACGAGCGAGGGAGTTCGTTTCATTTTATCAGAATTCCCCGAAATTTTCTTATTTTACCATCTATTATCTGTCGCGTATAGATTTTTCCGCACTCTCCCTCAACGCCAGCGATGTCAGCAGAATTGCTTTGGTTGGCAGCCAGTCGAGTTACCTTGGATAAGCCATCGCATGCGCATCGTTTAAAGCAGCTTTTAGGCACATAAGTAGGTTTTGCACCTGAAGACATGTCACACATTTTATTTGGGTTTTCATGGAATCCACACAAAAGTTTGGCTGTTTTTACCTTTTCACCCACAATCAAAGTTCATAATACAAATTTTGGTTTAAGTAGACGTTGGTATAGCCTTAGAAATTGGTGGATGAGAAAACTTACATTTGCGTTGTTCAAACAAATTAGGGTGAGACACAAAACTAACCTATCGCATTTATGGGTTGAAATGAACCTATGCACTAAGAAATTACTTCACTTTTCAAGGCTTCTAAATATATATATGAATTGAGTTCAAAAAAGTTTTCACCAAGTTGCAATGAGAATATTGTGTCTGGAATGGTTCAATAAATATCACAATTTTTCATTCAAAAATATTTTTTTACGTGCTATTTTAAGAGGAAACTTTGAATGCTGACTGACTGGTAGCGACATTTCTCCTCAGAGAATAGGTTAATTATAACCTCTAAATGCGATAGGTAGTTTTTTTGGCTCACCCTAAAACACATGCATATAAATATAAGTACTTTATGCATACATATAAATGAATGGCAAATAATTGTTTATCATATATTTTTATATCACTCCATCGTCCTTGTTAAATTGTTTTTATAATAAATTGCAAGCTACTGTGTTTAATGCATGATATAAAAGAGGGAAGTAGTGTCAGTCAATTAAATTTGACACCAAACGATTTTTTGACAACTTGATTTTGCCTCTAAGATAATGCCACTTTCAAAATATTTAAGGTGCCTGAAAAGACTTCATTTACGTATGTTAAAAATGTTAGAATTCTTGTAAGTATGTTTTATTTTATTATTATTTTAGGTGGTTGCAATTGCCCCCTTTCTCTAGACTGAATGTCAAGGCCTCCGAGTGTATTTCTGTCATGAAATAAAAATAAAAATACAGCAGAGGCAGCTTAGAATAAATTTTAGACCCTTCCATTTGTTGGGGAAACACACCACTGGCTGAAAATCGCGCCAATCACACATACGCACTTGTGTCACTTTTCTTATTTTTTTGTTAACAATAATATTTTTTTATTATTTTACTTTAGAAAATTAAAAATTTATATTTTAATTTTTGTGCTTTCAATTTCGTTTATTAAAATATGAATCTTTAATTTTCTAAAGTAAAAAATAATAATAAAGGAAATGGACAAATAGCTTACTTGATCCAAATTTCTATTCCTTTTTCAAAAGTCTTTTACTCTCACTCGCCCATTTCAACGTTTACGCAGAGTTGCCCCTTTATAATTATGTATTTATTTATTTTGTTCGGCCCTGCCAAAAAGTATATTGATAATTATTTAAAGCATAATAAAAGTATATATTTATATAGGATAACAAGCGTAAACAAAATTTAATTACCACAAAGGATAGAAAATAATCTGAGAATTGTCAAAAAAAAAAAAGGATTAAGCGCATAGAGATAGGAGAACGAAAGGCAGTACTGAAGTGCGAACATATTCGAGCAATATAATACAATAATAGGGGTATTCCCTTTGTCTAGGAAATGCATGCTACGGTGCACGGATAGGAAATTTTTCCTATTCGTGCAATGGCACAACAACAAAACTCATGCAAAAAACATATGGTACGATAAGAAAAATATCCTATACCATTACCTATGTATATTTATTTCCCACAGTAGCAAGAAGGAAAATGCAACCCTGTGCCTGTGTGGTTGTTATTGTTTCACTTGAATATGTCAAAATTTTGCAACAGGGGTGCTCTCGATCTCTAGCACAATTCCATAGGAAATATTTGCATAGTATGCATTTTCTAGACAAAGAGAACACCCCTAATGTGTTCGTATAGGGTTTTTCATGTCGTGCTGCTACCATTGAAAGATCCCGGTCCATTTATATTTAAAGTTTTATTAAAGGTTAATATTTCTTTGTACAATCTGTAACGGTCGTTTCCTTTCTACATTGAAACATATTTCGCTTAATGGCCTAGGAGTAATCAATAATTTCTGAAGTGTCGAGTTTTGCATTTTGCAATAAATATGATAACTTCATGAAAGATATAAAAACTTCGGCATGATCGTAGAGAGTACTTATTTCTTGTTTGAGTTATTCTGAACGTTTTGAGAACGAAAATGCCTGAACGCCTTTCGTTCCTTTTGTTTTCAATATCTATGTTTACCCAGGCAAGCAGTTCAGATATATGCTAAACATACATTGATATAAATTTTTATTTATATATATTACTAGTCAAATACAAATGTTCGCAAACAGCTAGGATAATTAGTGGCAAGGACATTATGGATGCCAAAATAACTGAGCTCATGGGGATATGTTGAAAAATCCTGCTCTCCTCATTTTAGTTTTTTGTTGGCATTTGCAAAAGAGGCGAAAGTAGGTCAATGTGAGAATTAAGCAAATATGGCAAAAATAATAGAGAATAATAAGCAAATAATCTTGTCTAGCAATCTTCTATGCTAATGATTAATGACTATTTGTTGGTAGTGGGACAATTTGCTCTGTTTCTACATACCCACATAGTAAATTATGAAAAGATAACATATGGAGGCTTTCATAACATTCCGCACGCACTTGAGTTCGGAATATTAATACACATACATATATGTACCAGCATACACTTAAGCATTCGTGTTCGTGCGAAAGCATGGGATGTTTAACTTTAACATTAGGTTCTTCGAAAGAGCGAGAAAGTTTAAGATGAAAAGGAATATAATATTACTAAAATTGAAATGTAGAATTTCAAATGCATACTGGGCAATTGTATTGTATAAATTAAACTTTACATAATGACAAGTTCGACTGTAGATATTTCTGTTTGTCCGTTCAACCGTCTGCCCTACACTGACAGACGTACGAGATAACAGGAGAAAATTAATTCAGTAGCTAATATGTAACCACGATTAAATTGACATGCTTGATCAGAGTATTTGTATTGAATGTATTGCAATTCCAAAAATGAAAAAAAAAATTGTTGATGCCGAGTTCTTGTTAGTGTTTCTGTAATGCAATGGAGAGAACAAAAAAAATCGCTTCGATGACTATTACTTTTGCTATGTTTATTTTCGTGGGGTATTACCTGATCACCATTTGAATAAAGCTTTAGTGATGGATCTAACGATGGTAATAATCGAAGAAATAATGCCTACAAAGTCAAAACCTTCTATCCGTATAGAATCAACCGATTTAACAAGGTATCTTGAACTACATAAAAAATGGCAACAAAGTGGATTCACAAATATCCATATTTTTATTGTCTGTTATAGCCGTGCCGAACATCAACGCTGGACAAAAACAGATTGGCTTTTATCACAAAGGAAGTAACTACTTTAAAATTGTTAACAATATGCTGCACAATTAATTTTAAAAACTTAGGATGTAATTTGCCTATCAAAGTGCATTATATCTTACCACGAGCAGTTTCTAGAGAAACAAGCCTCCTATAGCGAATAACAAAAGAGGTGGTTACACCAGAACCTAAAAACTATGCAAGAGAGGTACCAAGGCCGATGGGATCATAATATGATGATTTTTTTAGTTTATATGTTGGGCCAATATGTGTTTAATTTTATGTGTTTTATATTTTGAGCTCTTCGGCCGTTTATTTTAAAGCAAAAACTATGTTTTCTTTTCTGCCTCATACGCGTTTCGATACATTTTGTATCTTCTTCAGGGAGTCTATTTATCATAGGAAACACAATTACATAGTTGTCAAAATACATACAAAGACATTTCTTCCAAACATACCTAAACATGTAAGCACTTTTTTAACATAATTGATATTTTTATTTTTTATTTTTTATTTTTTTATTTTTATTTTATTTTTACGACCCGGTAGGCAAGGGATCTTCATAGATATGAGTAGCTCGTACTACCTGCATGCCCGATTTGCCTCCTGGCACCTACGGACTAAACCCAACTTCCTTCGTACGCTGGGCACTGGACGTTATTCTGTCCCATCACTCAACATGCGATTTCACGGCGCACTCTGCTCTCTTCTTGTCTGAAACGCTTATTTCAATAAGACGCAATATTTCAGTAATGATATCTGCGCAATTCGTCCATGTATGTTTTTCTGTTGCAAGATGTCTTTACGAGTACTTGAATTGCGCCTAGCTCCTGTCGTCGCTTTGGGTGCTATATCTACTGGACATCTTCCAGCCAACAGATTTGGGACTTCGTCTGATACTGTCCAGTACGCACAGCAAATCCTTAGTGACGCCAATCTGTGCACCGAGGCTGGTGCTCTCAAGTACGCAGGTATCAATGTGGTTTGAGCCCAGATTGGTGCCGCATACATCAAGATAGACGAACTGACACTCGCAAGAAGTTTACTTTTCTGCTGTCTTGGGCCTCCCATATTTGGCATGAGCCTTGCTATAGCTGTACCGACTTTACTCGCTTTCTCGCTGGAGTATTTCAGGTGTTCTTTGAAGCCCAGTCGGCGATCAAGGACAACTCCGAGATATTTAATGACTGTGCTCGAGTCTGTCAATTGTTTTGCTACCACTACAATAGCTATATCATCAGCATAGTCAACGATAGATACACCATCCGATTTCCTTATTTTCAAAATGCCATCGTACATTATGTTCCACAGGAGTGTACCGAGAACCAGCCCTTGTGGAACATCTCCTGTTATTTTATACTTCATCGGGCCGTCGTTTGTATCATATAGCAGTACTCTTTCACTAAAATAGCTCATAATTATGCGTATTAGATAGTTCGGAATATTCATTTTTTTTGTTGCTGTTATTATTTCGCCCCAGTTAGCAGAGTTGAAAACATTTTTCACATCTACGTAACTATGGCGCAGTACTACTTGCAGCCTTCGAACCTTCTTTTGCCTTCAACGGCTTTGCGAGCAATATCGCAGGCAGCAGCTACGGAGTCAATTGTTGAGGGCTCTTTACGGAAACCATATTGCCAACTCGAGAGGCCGTGATCACCTTCCGTAATCTCTTGGTATTGAGCGCATAGGACTGCCTCAAATAACTTGCCTACTGTGTCTAACATTCGCAAAGCACTGTGTGATGACGGCTCTACTGGTGGTTTGTTACCTTTAGGTAGTAGGACTAGTCGCTGGCGCTTCCATTTTTTTTGGAAAAATGCCTTCTTGGACCCATTTCGGGTACAACTCGCTGAAAAGTTCTTGCCGCTTCTTACGTACGAGAACATCATTTGGGACTCCGCCAAGGCCTGGGGATTTTTTTGTCTTAATCTTCGCTACTGTTGCAAGGACTTCTGCGTTGCAAATCAGTGGAATTTCGGCAACATCAACTGCCACTTCATGTGACGCACTGTATTCATCGTGCCTCGGAAAAAGCCCTGTGACTATATGCTTCATTGTTCGGGGGCACACTAGTTGCTTAGTGTTCTTTACTTTCAACTTTTTTAGGACGATGTTGTATCCACTACCCCAGGAGTTATCCTCGATGTCTCTTATCAGTTCCTGAAATGCTTCACGTTTACTTTTTTGGATTGCCTTTTTTAGTTCATGACGTAGGTGATCGGGGTTACTCCTTGCCTTTTGTCTTTGGTATAGTCGCCGCTGCCTGAGACATTGTGAAGTCATCTAAGATTTCCCATTGAATAAAATTAAATAACGCGGTACCACAGAAAGTCTGATCAATTATAGATTTAGCACTACCTTTTGGTATATATTCCCCCCTTGGTTAAGTAGTACGATGTCGAGGTTAGTAAAGGCTTTAAGTAGCTCCTGTCCTAGCAGTTGTTTTTGAACTACCCCATTCCACCGCCCATGCATTAAAGTCGCCGGTAATGATGACTGGTGATGGCTGACTACTCCTGTGTGTGGATGCAACGCGAATGTTTTGTTACACGTCAAATCGCTGAAAATAATGTTTCTATATAAATATTAATGTTTTTTGTGTACATATTTTTTTGTTCAGTTAAAAATCACGAAAATCACGTAGAAAATCAAAACCTTCGCTTTTAATGTAAACTACTGTTAACCAGTATAATCATAAAACTAAAAGAAAATCCTTTCGTTAGATATCATGAAAATGTCCTTTCGAGAAACTAATAACGAAACAATTATTATTATTATTTATTTTTCACAGCTCTAAGATATTTTCAAGATAACTGTTTCGAATTGTTTTCTATTCCCACGTTTCATAGCCTATTTAATTTGTAATAATTGTTGATATTTGCTATTTTTAAGTTGTATTGTTTTTATTGTAACCTTAAGAATATTCCTTAAATTGAGAGTGACAGTTTTTTCCGAATAGAAGTCCTTGGGAACTCGATTGCCGTAAAAACTATTGAATTTTATAATCGCCGACACTTCGTTGACTTAACATAGAATATTCACGGGTATTTATGCGAAAAACGAGGTGTGGAAAATTGGGTATTTTTTACCGCTAGAATTATACTATACAAAAATACATTGCAAACTTTAGAGCTGACTACCTCGAAATAAGATTTGATATTTTCATATATAAAATCTACATGATACAATAAGGAAAGTTAATATAATTAGTGACAGCTTGATGCTGTTTTTTGAAAAAAAAGGAAAAAACGGGAATACACTACGGCCGCTTTGAGGGAGAATTTCACATTATTTATTCTAATTTCATTTGGAGCACTAGCGAATGTAAAAGAAGATAAAACAGAGTCTATTAACCTATTAAATATGTCGAAACGAAAATATATCAAATATGCAGAAATTTTGAGGAATGAGGCTGATTTGTACTTAATGTACAATTTCTAATGGTTTAGTTTTTATTAGAATATTGAAAATGCAAATGAAATTTTTTAAGTATACTTCCGAATAAATTCTTATATAAAATAATAGTTTATCAATTTAAATACAATAGATTATTTACATTGGTGCTTTACTACGTGACCTTTATACTTGTATACTCAGAAAGCTCTGCAGTTATTTCACACAGGTTTTAACTAAAGTTTCACGCTATTTTATATTATCTATAAGCTCCTTCTTCTTCACTTATTATCAAAACCTGTCGCTGCTTGATTATCATTTATATGATTATATTTTATAATCAGCATTTATATTACCACGGTCTATCCTTGCTTTCGAATTTCGTTTTATTTTTTATCTAAAGATATGTTTAAATATATAATGTAATAAATATCATAAAATTGGAACCAAATGTCATATATGAAAAATCTATTGCAGGGGGCAGTGTTCCAGTTTCGATGATTTTAATGTCAATAATTATTTAAATCCACGTTTATAGAATACCAAATTTCACGCGATAAGAAGCTTCTCTGACTGATTTCATGATTTTATATGCTTTTTGAAAATTACATATCTGAACAAATCGGATGTAAAGAAGCTACATGATATAGCCGAACGATCAGCCAGGCTCCGACAAATAACCAATAATTTACAAAAGTACACATGCAAAAATCGTTCAAATATCTCATAAAGTGAGAGACTAGATTACATTCAAAAAGACTGACGGAAAGACCGACAGACGGCCTTGGCTAAATTAGCTCGTCTTTCTGACTCGCATCAAGACTCGCACCCAAATTAGACGAGTAGCTTGCCAAAAAAAGTTTCAGTTGTTAACAAGTGCCAATTATACATATTCTTAACTGTCATTAATTCTGTTATCAGAAAAGTAAACTTTTGACAAAAAATAATAATATTTAAAATTTTATAATTATCATAAAAACCAAAAATTGGTGGCAAAAAATTCCTTAAAAATTCAAATTATTTTATGGAAATTTTGAATGTAATTTCGAGGAGTCCTTTGAATCGATATAGCTCTTGACAAGATCGTCATAGAAAATTGTTACTTGATGCTGATAGAATTAAACATTCTAATTGAAATTGAAACAAATATTGAGCTCTTTAAAGTATACGTGATCTTGAAATCTGCAAAACTATGAATTTAAAAAATTTGTTATCAGTTTTATGCAAATGACAATTATAGGCAAACTTTAGACAGGCCGTCCTGAATCAATTTCACCTTATTACCAACCGTTGTTTTAAAAATGACAATAAAAATTTCCTGGTGCGAAAGACTCTAGAACTAAGTAATGACAAATAAAACGAAAGAGTGATCTCGAATCTTCATTTGTAAAATATTTTTCTATTATTTAACAAACCCCTCCAAATGTCCCTCAAAATTATGAAAGAAAGGACAAAGCTTTTCTAAGACAGTCAATATGACGGAATTGGAGCGAAAAGCTGTCGTCACTTTTCCTTATTGCATCATTCAAAACTTATATAATGCAAATTATAATGAAAATTTGTCACTTTGTTTCTATTATTTCCGGGAAGGTTTGTAAGAAAAAAACTTTCTGGGAAGCGAACCAGGGACTGGCCAATTCGAGGAAATCGTATTTATGGTTCGATTTACTTGAAATTTGGTACCTAGGTAGCATCTATTTCAGCATACCTTAGGTTACATTGTCGTGGCAATATATTCGTATTCGTAATCAACTATATGTTTCCAAAATACCAAAAAAAGGAAATTTTTTTTATCAATATATCATTAAGAAATGATGGCTGACATAACGAAATAAGATTAGACCATAATTTATTTAATATGCATGGCATGGGAATTAACATACCAATTTTAAGAAAATGTATTTCATCGCATTCCGCCAATTTTAAATGAAACATATTTAATGTCTGTGGTCAGCTTTACAATTTATATTATTTATACTGTTAGATTTATTTATCTCAAAATTAATTTTGCAACATGTCATTTGACACTATGCATTAATTGAATGCCAACGTAAACATACGACTGAGGCGTTTAATTATCGAAACTGAAAGTAGAGTAGAGCAGCTCAAGTTCAAAGTAATCATTTCATGAAACACTTTTCGAGCAACAATTTCCTAATGTAAATGTTTGACATTTGTATTGTAAAGAACTTAAAAATATTTAAAAAAATTTTATATTTATTTTATAAAACCAATATTTTTTGTTTTCACTTTTTTAAAGTTGTTTTCTATGCCCGGCAAACATTTTATATTCATATTAGACACTCCTTCGTTTTCTAATCCAACTTCTGCTGCTCATCAACATCTTTTCCGGGTATATTATCAAGTTCAAGTGTGGCTTGGTTATCAGCTAGACCCTACATACTGGGGTTGGAAGTTGGTCAACAATTCATTAGAACCAGTACAAACCAGTACCAGTACATCGCTATTAACGCAGTTTACATGCACTCAACAAGAAGAACAATAACAAGAAGAAGAAGAACAAGACGAACAAGAACAAGAAGTTAGAAGAAGAACAAGAAGAAGAACTTTAAAGTTACAACTCTGACGATTAAATTTCACTATTTTTTTTTAAATTAAATTGCTATTATCTTTTCAATCTCTGCTAATATCCACTATTTTGCAATAGTTTAAAATTAAACAGGATCCCAAGTTACCGTGGAATAGGTCTACTGAGGAAACCACGTTAAAAATAACGCGTTAAGTACTTTACCTCACAGGTGGCGTGGAAACATGTGCATATTATGACGATTGCAGCTTTTACAACATTTTGAATCGCTATATCTCAAAAACGGTGGATCGTAGGAAAATAAGTATTAATACATTTTATGTAGTTAATTTTATGGTCTATAATTTTTATCTGTGGTAATTTGATGATGATAAAACTTACTGTTTTGCTGAAAATCGCGAAAAACTCATTTCTTGACTTTTGACCTTGAATAAAATTCTTTCCTTACAGGGGAAAAATGGGGAACTTTCAAATTTTATTTTTAATACTATTTTAAACAATCTTACCGATTATCAGCTTGGTGGGAATTTGTGTATCTTCTTACTTTGTAATTTGAAATTAATTAATTAATAGCTACGTCTGACAGCACCTTATCCGTTAGTTTTTATAAGCTAGCAGTCATCTTTCTTTTCCATAATGTTTGTTTTTACCAATTTGCTGCCTTTTTTGTGTGCTACTTTTGTAAGCATCTGCTGATTCTCCGCAAATTTAGGCAAGGTCAAAGTTTACTTAACTATGATTACATACACAGTTGTTACAAAGTAGAAAAGCTGACCATGCAATTATTACATCCTTGTCATTACTCAATCCAACTCTTTACTAATGTTGTTCAGCCTTTGAGTTGATTTGCTGTGCCTCGTGGTTTTCCAAAGCAATTTACACTTCCCCATTTTAATGCACTTTTGAACTTATTCCTTTCATTTTGTTTATGGGCTTATCTGTTTGTCCTCCTCCTGTGCCAAAGGCATGTAATTTGTAAGAAAATGAGAAAGCAATAAAGCATGGGGAAATCAAAATAAGTGCACTAAACATACAAATGCACTAAGTGAAAGATTTGCATGTATATGTATGTATGTAAAAGGCAAAGGGAAAGGACGAAGATGCAAAAGTGAAAGCAGAGAGGTTAAACACATCTTTTGATCTTAAATTTTCATTTGGTTTTATATTTATTTATTTTTTTGCTTGCCTGCATTTGCCTCAGAGCTGGTGTTCTTTATTCACTTTCACACTGCAACTACGTACTTTGCTTAAATAGAGTGTATACACCAGTACATGCTGACAGACTGTATTGCTGCGCGAGTATTTGCTGCGTTGCAGTTCGTAAACTATTGAAGATAACACACACATACACACAATTGTTCTGTCTGTCCACATTTACTTTTGACTTTTGTTTCTTCTTTTTTTTTGTAATTTGTTTTAACCTTTGTTGTCACTTGAGTTGACTTTTTGCTGCACAATCACCATGCGCACATGAACATACCTACACATGTACGAACACAAATACAAATACATTTGAACATAGGAATCTCATGCGGTATAGTTGATGCAAGGAGTGGGACGCTTTCGTGTGACCGTTACGACCACCAAACTGACACCTGACACCACTTTTCTACAAAAGAGAAAGAAAATGCATACAAACAATATAAACAGACGAAAGTCGGGGTAATAGTAGCGGGACGAATCGGTGAGAATGGCATATAAAAGTGCATGACCAAGTGCAAGTGAGACTGTAAGTGTGACGGCCGGTGGTTGTCGTCGGCCAAGTGCATCAAGTGCTGCAAGTGCAAGTACAAGTTTAATTTTAATGTCGCTCTTTGCAGTGCACTCATACATATGCACATACCCATGTATTATAATATATCCCTTAGGGTGGGCAAATTTTTGTCTAAAACCGGTCCACTGCGGATATTCTCTAAAATTAATTTTTAAAGAAAGTTTGTGAAATTATCAGTTTTTGAAAAGTTAGAAAGAGGTCTGTATATCTGTTATAGTATTCTTTTCAATTCAGTTATACTTTATGCCTTTAATACTCCCAGTAGTTAAATAGTTAAAAACAACTTTCAAACTGGATTGCTAAAGAAACCAGACAACCAGGCATTCTTCAGAAGTTTGGCTATTTGTAACACTTTGAAAATTACAGTTAGCAAATATTAGTAACTGGTATTTTGGCCACTACTTTGGGTCTCGTTGCGGGGTTGACTTTCATAAATGCATACTGTACATACTTGTATATGGTTAAAGAGCATACGTCTCTTTAAGGGCGACAACGTGTTATTCGCCCTTCATTTCAAATTGGTACTTAAACACGCTGTCACAAGGCATATGTGCTAACTATATTTTCCTTAATATTTACTTCGTAAGCGACTCTAACAAATTCTTGTGATATTCTATTATCATCAGGTAAATATAGAACGGTTATTGGATATTCTGGACTCACTGATGACAAAAACGAGTATTTGAAACTTTTGAAATATGGAATATGTGTATGCATCTACTAGAGCTCTAGATAACTGGGTACAGAACAGTGCAAGCTTAATATTCGATCAATGCTGAACTGTTCAAATGTTTGTTTGCCTTTTCCTAGCTTTAAATTATTTATTAAATAATTCGAACTTACTCATTTGTTCGAATTTTTTAAATTTGTTTGTAAAAAATTGTTTATATTTAAAATTAGTGAAAAAAGTTAAAATATTGCTCAAAATGTTCACGACTGTGTTCGAATATCTTGAGCAAATAGCAATGATGAGGTACGCGAGTACTCGTTGCTCAAATACTAGAGCTATTGGAAAATTTTCGACCAAAATCTTGACCTCTACTTAACTACTAAAGATAGCTAATATAGTAATTAGGTCATTTCAGATACAAGGGAATAAAATTTTTAAATATATAGTTCACATTTTAAATATTTAAAGCACATTCTGAATTTTCGAAGCCGAGTGACAATACGATGACTTTAAATTTGATGACAAGAGAAATTTCGTCTATCCCTCGTTCACTATCAGATTCGTTTCTTTGACTAAAACTATGGGTGCGGTTGTTATGGCCAACGATAGCAATATCATCGGCATACGTGAACAATTGTACACTATTGTAAAATAATGTACCTTGTATGAGCTCCGCATCTAGTTTGGTATCGAAAGGCTTGGAGAGGTCCTTACCAAATACGACTGCACTTTCGGCATTCTCCAGTGTATACGTTTTGTAAGGATATCCTTATCGTCTTGTTGTTGAAGATAGCTATAAAAGAGTGGTATGCATCGATTTTTTTCTCTCGGGTCTTCTCTAAGATTTGTCAGCTGATGAATATCTGGTCAATGGTGGATTTGCCAGGTCTAAAGCCACGCTGATAAGATCCGATCAATTTGTTGACAGTGTTCTTTAATCTTTCACACAATACGCTAGGTAGGACTTTACATGTGATATTAAGGATTGGGGTTTCGGGTTCACCATATCCGGGTGTTTTACTTTGACTACTATTTAGCAGGCTGGACTAAGTATGCTCTGGACATCTGTCACCAGATTACCTCCTGGGTTCATACACGAGTATGCTCCAGTCTTGCCTGTAGGTCTGTATTTAACAAGAGGGGTACCATATATGGAGTGTAGAACGGGACCATAAACAAAAGGAAAAATCGGGTTTAGATTACGTGCGCAGTATCTTAGTTGTACAAGAACAGGATAATATGCATGAAGAAATGCTTAGTAATTACTAAAACAAAATAAAAGCTTTTTATTTCAAAATTACCTGTGAGAAAGGCTCAAGTAAACAGGATCGATGGGAATCTGAATTTTCCAAAGCCTGATAATTTAAATTAATTGGAAAGATCAGGCTAATCAAAAAGGAAGAGGATAAAATTTTTAATAGGTTGAGATTCACATGTAAAGGCCGGAATGCAGCTCTAACGAAAATGAAAAACTCCATATAAGAATGTCAAAAAAACTATGCGCGAAAATTTTTTTCCATTTACTACTGCCTATTTCTTAAGTTTTTAAGCAAATAAGAAAGCACTGCAACTCCGAGCGCAATAAATAGCTTCACATATATTTCGCGAAAAATAAGAAGAAGACTAATTTTCAAAAGTAATAAAGCAAGCTTACAAAGCAAGTTATGTAATATTTTTAGTTTTTTCATCAATTTATACACCTTTTATTTATTTTTAGCCATGGAAAACTTTAGCACACATAATCAGAGACAAACATTTACTGCGCTCTACTCATGTTTTTCATTTTGTTTATTTACAATTGTTTACCTTCTTTCTATGTAAATAGCTGTCACGATAGAAAATAAATCTGTCAAATTTTCGTACATACTACATTTTTCCACCTACCAAATTTTTTTTTCCCTTAGAGCTGCGTACCGACTTTAGAGATTGAACACACTGAACGAATGAGCTTGTATGCTTCAGGACTACGAGTTTTGTGAATTTTTAATGAATCCAAGCATGAATTTTGGTAAAAAAGAAATTCCATCTAGAAGGAATTGTATTAATTATTGATAAACATAAGTATAAGTGAAATAGAGTTGTGGAACTTCTAATCATTTTAATTATAATCTACGATTTGAAAAAGACAAGTAATATTTAAGCAGCAGCAAAAACAAACCACTTGTTATTTTCATAGTTCCGTTTCAGTTGAGTTCAAATGATGATAACTTTGGATTTGAAACAATGAAGCTCTATTCTTTTTGGAAGGAAACTTCTCGAGTCGTACTAGTTGAACTATTACAATTGCTAGAGAATATTTTTATGATTCACGTTGCAATTCTCAATTGCATCTCTCCACAAAGTAGACGAAAAAGACGATAAAACAGTTTTTTTCTTAATGGTCTCGTTTCTTGGCAGAGAAAACCTTCGCATATATTTTTGCCATTTAAAATAAGCTTTTCATAAAAATGTTCTTTTTTGCTGTCTACGATGGCAAAACGTATAACATTTTAAGAATCGGCCTTTAAAAGAATATCAATAACACACTAGTGAGTTTATGTTGTTTAAATCCCATAGTGATTTTCAAAAGATACGCTTTTTTCCAAAAAAGCTGTTTTAACCTCCTAACTATATATATATATATTCGTAATAAAATATCTCTTACGTCCGCAATTAAATAATAAAGTCTGGACTGTTCTACTCATTCCTGAGCAGTTGCCATGTGGTGGTTTTGCGCTGGGTGCACATTATTTTAATGGCTTTCGGGCAAAAGTGCATTGTGCAAAAATGTATAAAATATGCTAAAGAAGAGTAATTTGCAAAATTTACGTCATTTTATTTAACGCCCGACATAATATGCATCGACATCTGTATGTACGTCTAAAAATATTTAACCGCTTAATGTATGTGTGACAATACGTACATAGAACATATAAGTATATGTTGATGTATTTATTCATATGCTGTGAGCATTTGCCACAGCGTATACGTAATATTAAATATTAGCGCATCGTAAAACCCGGACATTCCATTTGGATTGCTAAGCTTGCCTTTGTAGAATCTCTACACAAACAACAATAAAAATAAAAATTACGCTATGCTTCTGCATATGCAAATGTTAATGCGACATATGTGTATATTTTTATCTTTTCAGCGTTTGAGTGCATTTGTTTGTATGTACGTTCGACTGTTTGTTCAAGCGAATTTGCGTTAAATGAGAGAGCAATGTGTTGTAAATAAAGCAAACAAATAATAAATGGAGTAAATATATAGATGCTCATGAAAGTTTGTTTTTTGAAGCAGATAAATTTAATTTGCCGTAGTTTCTATGAGCAACCGCTAAATGACGTCACCAAATACTCTTACCGTCGCCGCCATTACCTTTAAATTGCAAAGAGTGGTGCGATGGGCTAAATATGTTATACATTGCATCAGAGTTTGTATTTCTTTATAAACATTAAAATTCTTTGCTGCATTTTCGCACATATCTACATACAAACAACTTAATTTCATTTACTTTTGCTGCTGACATAGCATGTGCTACTTCCCTCCGGCAGCTAGTCATCACTTTTAATACTCACTAAATATGTGAATGCGTATATTGAGATTTTTCGTAGTTTTATGCATTTTCGTGATATTCTCTGCTCAATTTTGGACACACGTACATATATCGTACCATTATGTTGCACCTTGATGGTTATTACGTGTTCCTTGAGGTGGATATTTCGTGCGTATCAGCGCATTGAATTTTATTGTGTTGCTTCATTTGCTATTATTTGCATTTCTTTGCTTCATTTTGCTCCCCACCATTTTCACAAAGTTTCTGCATTAATGTTGCACAGTTGATCCTTTTCATTGAGCATGAGGAGTAGTGTTGCCTTATGGCAAGTCACCTGCACATTTTGTATTCACAATTTCGCTGGTATATATTTTCGCATTAACTATGCAGATAAAGGTGAATTTCAGGTGTGCTGCAACGGCATTGAAATTGTAAGCATATTTTAATTTAAATATATTTAAGTTGCTGGCATATACATACATACCTATATCTATGTATATAAATATGAAAGGAAATGTAGTTAATTTTTTGGGAGGATTAAGTTTTAAATGAGTAAATTTTACCGCAGTAGAGTGTGGTCATAAATTTGTAAAGTTAGGAAAGGATAATAGGTATAAATATCTCTCTGGTACCAACATTTCAGGGCTAATCCACAATATTAATAATCATTTTCTCTATTAATACTATTCATTGGAAAATAGAATCTATATATATAATAGAATGTAAGTATGTATGTAAAGTACATATGAATGTAGTATGTAGTCATGATGTAATAAGGACAGGTGTTATGTGTTCGCCTCCCTCTGGCTCTAATTACTGCGTTAAACTTCCTTACAGATCTAAATTTGCCTCTTTGACAAACCACTTTTTATGCTAAAATAATTTTTATGAAAAAGTACTAGAGATAGTACTCACCCCAGCACAAATATAGATTGACAAGCGTTAAGGTCGGTATGCACCTCTTGCGAAAAAAAACTCATATATTTCGTGGATGGAAAATTGTTTTAGGCACGGAAATTTGACGGATGATTTTCTATTGTGAACAGCTCTTTACATAGGAAGAAGATACGCAAACGTAAATAAACAAAACGAAAAACATGAGTAGAGCGGGGCAAATATTTGTCGCTGATTATGTATTCTTACCTTTTCCATGGCTAAAAATATATTAAAGGTGTAGAAATTGATGAAAGAGCTAAAAATATCACATAATGTGCTTTATAAGCTTGCTTTTATACATTTAAAAATTAGTCTTCTTCTTGTTAGTCGCGAAATATATGTGAGACTATTTATTTTGCTCGGAAACCTGTATTTCCGTGCTTTCGTATTTGTTTAAAAACATTAAAAAATTAGCAGTAGAAAATGGAGTTTTTTTTCATTCGAGGTGCGTACTGCTTTGTAAAAAAATTTTTCACGCATCGTTTTTTCGTTTCTTTATATGGAGTTTTTGGTTTTTGTAAGAGCTGCATACCGACCTTTAGCATAATTAATGGATTTTTTCGTTTCTTATGCTATTGATATTCGTTGAATTGAAATATATTAAAATTAGCATATTTAGAATAAAATTCAATACAAGTAGATTTAAAAAAAATTCGCTGGATTTTTTAAAAGAAATGGTTACATCGTAAGTATTTTATGTATTTGCAAAATAATATCTATAAGAAAGTCTATTCAAACGGTTTCGTGTTGGTTTGTGCTTATGCAAGAAATTTCGTCGGCTCTTGGAGGTATTTCAAGTATACTGGTCAACTCGTAAGTATTTTTTGCAAAATTAATTTTACTAGCTAATAATAAAAATTTGTCACAGGTTTTCATCTGCATCGTTTCGCTTTCCGAGTGCTTTTTGTAGCCTGTTTGTGTGGTAACTACATATGTCCTCGACTGTAACCAAGTTTTTATGCCTATTGGTGAAACTATTACACCACCGGTAAATATTGATGCAATATTAGACAGACTTACAATTACTAAATTATTTTTAAAGATTGTTGGAGTTAAATCTGAGCCTATGACTAACTCTGTGATCTAAGTCTTTTTTGGTCTATTCGCCAACATCTTCGTGTCATGTATCAACGTCTTTATTTCCTGGGCAGATTATTTCGTGTACTGTGCTCTAATTGTACTTCACACGTTGGTAACTTTACTCTACCAGTTGGAGTAAATATTAATTAATATAAGAAAGGTGCAATAATATAATTATTTAATTAATAATAATTTGAAAGCAATATTTAAGTATTTAAGTTTTACGATTAAAATAATTTCTAAATAACATTTGGATGTTTAATTTTTAAAATTAAAGTAAAAGAGTAAATAATTTATTTTGTGTAAATAAAATACTTATTGAAATAAAGAATTAACTTTTTTTAAATTAACTTTTAACAGCAACAAACTTTTATTATATAAATAAATGTAGACAATCTTTGAACTTATTGCGTTTTCAGTTTTCTGAAAACGCCCAAAGCAAGTTGTAGCTTATGTCATAAGTCGTGGGACGTTGTGGGCATAAAGATGTACAATGTACCAAAAAATTAAATTAAATGAAAAAAATGGGCGGAAGCTTGCGGTGTGGTGTTAACACCCGGGACAAAAAAGAGGTTTGCATTTCTCGTCTTCGGATTTCTTATCTGATCAAAAACATATTAAGTTGTGTAATGAAATTAGCAGCCCAATTGTTTTCACATAGTACGGATGCTACCATAAGACGCTGCTACACACTTAGGCTGAGCGTTTACAAAGCCGCGGAAGCAGCAAGTTCTTTTGAAATTTTTGACGATTGTTTCGATCTTCTGAACAAGGAGATATCGACAATCCAGGTGTTCCCCAGGAGATGTGTGTAGGTTGAAGTACTACTTTGTTGCCCTTTCAGAATGGTTTACTTATAACAAATTCTTGTTTGCGGAATTTATATTAGCTCGTCAATTAAGTATATGATATGGAATATATCTTGACGTACCGATTGAATCAAGACACAGCAAAACATTTTTTTGGGCTATGCGTGAAAGAGGGGGGTTACACGAGCATTCAACAGCGATGCAGTTCAAGTATAAGCTGCGAGGATACTTATTACTTGTAGGTAAAAAGCCTAAATGTTCTATTAATTTATCGGTATTTTAATCAAACATATTTATAGCATGAAACACAGAAACATTGGCAATACGCAAAAACGTTAAAGAAGATGAAGCTCAATGGTTCAATTACGACCTTAACAATGAATTATTTTTTTATAATGAGATCACTGATAATCTTGATGTCATTTCTAGCATTGATGAGTCATCACGAGTTGATAATATCGCGCGAGGATGGGTTGGAGTATGTAGCAACTCTCCCACTTTAGAAGCAAAGAGAAAAAAAACAATGGGTGGAAGAAATATCTAGGGAAGGTTTGATAAAACCTTTCACCGCATTTTTAAATAAAATAAAGGCAAAATTTTCGCATCAAAAACTAAATATTTTAATATAACGTTCATAAAATATGTTTATTTATCTCGTTTTACTAAGTACGTTTGAGATTATAAAAAATATTACGAAAAAAACGTATTGAAATATAAAAAGGGAAAAGGAGTATTAAATTTTCATAATTTTTCGCAAAGCGCCTTTTTTATCTTCCCTATTTTCTCTTGTTTCGTTCCCCTTAAAATACAACCTTGAGCTAAGGGAGCCGACAAAACGTGCTGTCACTACGTATAACAGTTTATGGTCTCAAAAACTACTATGCCAATTTTGTTAAAATGTTCAGGATAGGATAGCTTCTTTGAAATTTAGAGATTATTCCTTTGTAGTTTGGAAAGTGTTGGCACCTGAGAAACAAAATTCATTTATATATAAATGACTGGGCCGAAGTGGCTCAAATTTTTTTAAATTGTTTACAGCTGATAAAAAAAGTTATTTTTTCCGGGAAGTAGACGAGGGAACGATTTTTTCGGAAAAATCTGTTTTGTTGTTCGATTTACTTGGAATTTGATACATGGGTAACTTGTAGTGAAGAAGATAACTACTTTTACTTGTCCTTGTTTGATTTACCTGGAATTTGGTACACAAGTAGCTAAATATTTTTTTCTTCTTGTTCTTGTTCTATATACATGGAATTTGTTACACAGGTATAGTTTTGCCTAATTAAGCACCTCGTTTTGTCCCTGAAGTGGACCGATCTGGCCTTATTTATACTTAGGTAGCTTTTTATCAAAAGTAATGCAGGGAATACTTTTCCGAAAAGTGGATCCAAAACCGAACTTTTAAAAATATCAAACTTGTGGCTCATTTTAATTGATTTTTTTTTCAGGAACTATACCAGATACCGATGTAATTGAGATAAATATTTTTATAGTTCAGTTTTGTTGAATTCTTTTATGAAGGCATCGTTTTGTCTAAACAAAAAATGGAACAGGAAGCAATTCAAATTTTCTTAAAAGTTAGTACGTATATATGTTTTTTGGCCTAGATTAAAATATACATTATTCTATTTATGAGAAGGGATTCACAGAGAAATAAATAGATAAAAAAATGATTTGTTATTATGTTAGTTATTATTTTCGATGTAGAGTTGGAGTGGCGACTATCTATAGGCAGAAGAATACTTTGAATTAAGTGTTCATTCTATAAAATGCCAATTATCGTTTAATATAAAGTAGGAAATATAATATATAGTAATATAGGAATTATGTAAAAATCAATGGGTCAAAAGCGTAGCGTTAAATAATTTTTTTGGTAATTTTCTCTAAAAACACGAGCAGGGCAAATTTATTAGTACCTTTCGAATATTATTGAGCGTGCTTTCAACGACATTTAGTTAAGTTCTCATGTAAAATATCGACATTAAATAAGTTAGAAATTGGCGTTTTTGGTGCGCACTGTATTTTGCCCGAAAATTAAAAAAAAAAAAAAAATTACTTGGATTTAGAACCGTTTAGTCCTCCATCCAACAATCTCACATTTTGGTTTTTGAATTTTTGAAGAAGGGGAAAGTATTTTATATCTAGAAATTGATAGAAATATATATAACTGTAACAGCTTCGATATGTGTAGTGCGAGGATTTAATAAATATGCAACTTTTCAATACAGCGTATGTTCAACACAATACAGCGTATTTTGATACACAAATTACAATATATATAAAGAAAAGCAACTATGTTTCAAAATATTTGGCGAAATGTAGTTTTACGCATACGCAATGGTAACTATGTTTACAATACAATATTAAAATTAAAAGGAATTGGTTGTACGGTTTTCATACATTATTACAGTGTACATGGAATTTGGAAAAATATTGCGACAGAAAAGCATTTAAAATTTATAAGAAGCAACAAAAAAAATATTAATAAAAACGACCCTAACCTAATTAAGTATGGGACAATTATAAATAAATTTTTCTTACAAACAAGAAAGAATAGTTCCGAAAATGTCATTTTAATGTACTTTCCTTAAATTTCTTGAAGATTTTTAAATTTCTTTTTATTAAAACGAATTTTTAGAAATTTAATGACTGAAACTTTAATTTCCGGAGTCTAGTAGTTTTGAAATTTGGCTTTCATAAAATTTCTTAACAAAACGTTGCTTAGAAGTTGTCAATTATCTTTAATGCCCTAGTTGTTGTCTCGTTATTTACGGAATTATGCAAATATCGTCGTATGTCACGTACAGCTCATTGACGTTCAAAATCCTTGTTACCGAAAACTCCTAATGCAGATTCATCGGTATATCTTCAATAAGGCATCTTTCAGATAAGATTTTAACTTTTCTGCGTTTACTGCCTAACAGCGAAGGATTTGGAAAGTAAAAAACTGTTCCAACGATAAATAAATTTCGTCCCCGAATCCTGATATTTACACGGTGGATGAACATTTCGGTACTCTGTTTCAAAGAGAAGCTTTTTAACTTAAAGCTAATATTAGGGTATCTCGTGATATGGGCGCTCACACGAAAAACAAAAAGAAATGAAGAAAGAGATTGTTTAATACTTCAACATCATTAAAGGATTTTATTCACATTAAATATGATTCATTAATACTTTGGATTAATTATGTGTTGATGATAAAATGAATATAAAACAAGTGTGGCCATGCCGAAGTCTTTATACCTTTCATGAATTTATCAAATTTATTACAAATTGTAAAATTCGATTTCGATGATTTTCAGTGTCAATATAAACTTGAATTTACTTCTATCCCACATTTCACGCTCTTTGATGCTTTTTTTTGGCGGATTTTTTACCCAAAACTGTATATATGAACAAATAAATTGTATCTCCCATATAATGATAATGTATAATACTAAATATCACATTTCTAGATTCGGAACAAATATTTAATTCATTATGTGGGTGTAGCATACCAAACTTCACGGCCTTGGGTAGTTTTTTGAATATTTATGAACCAAAAATGAATCCAACAAATGATAGTTTAAACGTATAGGTACATGTGACTACCAATTTTGGTTTGAATATCTCAAAAATTAAGGGACTAGTTTGCGTTCAAACCGACAGACGGACAGACGGACATGATTAAATCAACTCAGCTCGTCATTCTGATACGTTCGGGAGAAATTTTGGTGCGTCTAACTCTTCTCCTTCTGGAATTTATATACTTCGGACCAAAGTTGTAAATGAAAGGCATAAAAATTAATGGAAAACTGATGGTTTTTACCTATAGTGGCGCAATGGCTGTTGTTCCGTTCGAAAACTCAAAACAAGTGAATAAGCAAAATTTTTTACTCAAAGTACCGTTTGTATTAAACTCTTATATAAGTCATTATTTAGAATTAATTGTGTATATGTACATACAAGCAAGCAAAACTCACCACGCATGAGGATAGTCCATTATATTAAGGGTGTAGGCCCAATCAACTGATTTTCAAGTACGCTCCGATGGAAGAGAGAGACAAAGTGACCACAAATGCTTTCCTTAAGTGCCTAAAATATACCTATGAGCACTGCCCCGCCATTACGTCAAAAACGTACTTTGTCACAACTGTCGGAAAATTCAGCTTTCATGACGAAATATCTCTAAATGATACCAAAAGTTAACACAAGGAAATTCAAATCCATCAAGCTACATGGCTATCACCGGATCGTAAAACGCGCAATCACCATCACCATCTTGGCACTCTTCACATTCTTTGCAAAATTTCGTCGGATGAAGGCATACCTAACGATTGCAATGTGAATGTGTTGTGCGCAGTCGATATGATGGGGCACCCACTTATTTGGGGTTAGCCTTCTCAATAATGCATGTAATGCATCATCACCGAACTGATCCCTAGTTATCAATGTGGCTTGGTAAATGTCAGCGTTGGTGAAAAATTTAATTAAAAATTATCTTGTATATTTCATTTCTTATTTTTAAATACATATATGTATTAAATATGAATTACTTAATGAACAATATGTATAAATATGTATATACTCGCATAACGTAACAGGATAAAATACTTCCATAAATAGCTGTTATTACCACAGATACCATATTTCACTTACATATATAAGTGGTCAATCATAACAAATTGCATCGCTTACAAGATAAATCTGATATGTATAAGGCATTTAATTCAAATTAAGCCAATTTGCGTCTGGTACAATCAAAAATATTTGTATAAGCGAGCGAGCGAGCGAAAAATAAAATTTTATTTATTTTTCACCTCTCATTGAAGTAATAAATATTTATCATATTCTGTAAACAGACGAAACCATATAACAAAGATACATAAAATGGAAAATGATAAGACGTAGAACCTTCTCATAGTCAACTACAGAAATTACAGCAAGAAGATACGAAAGCTACGCATACAAAGTGTTGAAATAAATTGTAAAGGCATTGCAATATGTACATGAGTTATTTATTTTAATTCGTTACATTACGAGCGAGTAAATTGGGAAGTTTTTATTTATGTATTTTTGTGGCCAAATGTAATAAAGAGTGATATAGGCGACAAATTGTATCAAAATTTTTCCAAAATTTAATTCAAATTTTTTTCCAATTTTCAAATTATAAAACTATGAAACTGAAGTTAGTTTATTTCAAACTTTGGAAATAGTAATTTCTTCAGGGGGCCATTTTCCATATGTATCCAAGTCTTGTATAGAAGAGAATCATATCTATATATTGACATTCATGAGTCAATAAAACAACCCTTCTATATTTGTATGTATCACAGCTTCAAAGTTAAACTCGATAAAATAAAAAATAAAAATAAAACACAAATTACGGAAAGGCGGCCGTAGTTAGTGAGATGGTAAGCAGTGTGTGCTACAATTTTTAGCATCACGTTATCCGCTTAAAGTGTATTTCTGACGTGAAATAAAAAGCTTCTCCGAAAAATAGTCTAGATAATCCTTCAAGGCGCACACAGCAAATTACAGGAAGTGTCTAAGCGGGTAGGGAAAATGCGCAATGTGTTGAGCTAATTATACAAAATCTGAACTGAATGAAAACTATAAATATATGTATCTATCTCTTCGCGTAAATAGTTAGGACTCGCCTGAAAAGCACTTCAGTAATCATAAAGCATTAAATAATTAATTAAAATTTCAATAATTTCTTTTGGACGAAGTACAATCTAACAAATAATAAAAACAAATTTTAAAATATTTCTAGTTAACCATTTGACAGTGTTAATAAATGATTCCTTAAACTTTACTTACTTATATATGATTTTAAAACGTTACTTTGCTCGAAGTATTTGGTTTAGCTAACCCAACCAAAGCTTTTGGATAATTATTTAGTTTATATAGTTAGTATGTGGCAACAACAATTACACAAATATTTATCAAAAGTGAGGTAAAGAATTAATTTAGTAATTGCTCTCATTTTAAATATTCAAATATAATTTGTTTGTACATACCCGAATAAAACTATTTTAATAATTCAATACAATGGTGATTACTAATTTAAAATTAAACAAGAAAGAAGGGTTGCCTTTGTCCAAAGTCTTTATACCTTTCATGAACAATAAAACTTATAAAAAATTGCAAACTTCGATTTCGATAACTTTCGGTGTCAAAATTCTATAGAAATCCAAATATAACGCTCTTTGACGGCTGACCACAGCCTCGCCTCATATCTGAATAATTCTCCTTGTGAGGGCTACATAATATAGCACTTTGATTTCCACAATTTTTAGTATCAATATGTATATTCATGATACGTTTTCATAATACCAATTTTACGCTCGCAGATACTTCTTGATGCAAAACCTGATATCTGAAAAAATGGGATTTATGTGGGCTTTATGATATAGTCTTCCGATGTAGATGATTTTCAGTACCGATGTGCAATTCATTATATGTGTGTATAGTATCAAATTGTAGGCTCTTAGATGCATTTTCTATGAATTTATTGTCCAAAATTTCAAATCTGAAAAATCGGTCGTGGTGGTGGTCCGGTATGGTCGGTTCCGACAAATGTTACAGTGCATCTGTCTACCAAGTTTGGTTCAAATATCCGAGCGACTAGTTAGCGTTCAAAGAGATGAAGGCTAAATTAACTCCGATCATGATTCTGATACGATCGGTATAAATTTTGGTGGGTGTATCTTTTCTCCTTCTGTTATTTATATACTACCTTGAACCTACTACTTTGGAAGTTAATTTCATATAAATGAAAGGTATAAAATAAAGAACTTTATTTACTGTCCACATATATATAGTTTCATATACCCATATATGCATGTATGCATATACTTGTATGTATACATAACATGCGCTGAGGTCATTTCTGTGTGGTGAACGGCTGAGTATGATTATCACAAGTTGGTTTGCAAGTTTAAATTCTTTCCACTGCAAAATGCACAATAGTTAAGTTAAATGGGAAAATATTAATAAGAAATATCATCTGTCGTCTATAACATTTACAAAGTATTAAAAAGCCGTACAGTATCTCAGAGAAAATTATTCAAATGCGAGAATAGAAACATAAATGTTCGGCTTTACCAAAAGATCTCTACTTTCCATTAGCGGAGGTAAATTTAATATTTAATTTTAGCTCCAACCACCTGTATGAGAGCTACATGTCAATAGTTGTCCGATCTCCATGATATTCAATGACAAAGTTTGATCCGTAATGTTAATATATTTTTATTTTGTAGTGGGTACAGTGGTGTAGTATAAAGTCTGATACCAAATATGTCGTAAACCAAACAGGTATAAATTCCGATTGGCTTATCTCTTCTCCTCCTGATTCTTAGATGCTTAGGGCTACAGTTACATAATTTTATGTTCAGTATATAGGAAACTGAAGACGAACTTCTATGTTATTGTTTAAGTAGTTCGCTAGCCGCTAAAACTAGTTTGTGACATCAAGATGTTTATCGATATATTATACTAATTGAATACTAAATACTCGTTCATTATGTGGGGTCAAACCCAGTTAAGTAAAGAGAAAGTTTGCTAAAATATTCATATCTTAAATGTGACTGTACTAATGAGATCTCATGCCATAGCTCGAAATCATCGCTTGCAATAGGTGGTGGTTGGCCATTCACCAAAGTATAGTAAGTTAAAGGTCACAGTGAAGTGGGTGCATATGTGACATTAGAAAATTTCCTGTTATAGTTTTTAAGGTGGTATTTTCACAAGTTTTTAACCTTCTTATATACGCCAACTTTGATAGTAGTGCGGATAATAGTAGAACTTTTGTTCATCCCTTCGCGTGTAAGGGCATTTTTCAGAATATTTCAATATTTATTTCTGTTTTGGTAAACGATTTTAATATTTAAGTAATTAATTATTTTTGTTATTAAAAATTAATGATGACATGATATGTGAAATGTAAATACCATTAAAGTTTAATTTAATGTTAAAAATGCAAATATAAAACGAAAAGTTTTTTAGATTCTTGTTTAATGTAATTTGCGCTGTAGCTGTTTAAACTCTACCATTTGGTTTACTACTAATTAAAATATGGGTTTCTTTGTGCCTTTAAAATACGATAAGAGTCCAATTATTTTGCCCATACAGATGGCGGGCTACAAATTCAATTTTATATGGCCACTCAAAGAAGATGTCGACATTTTCATGCGCCTCATCTGTAGCTTTTGTGTTGGTGTGAATATTCTATGCTATATCGGTACCATTGTTGGTAAGTGTCATTTACTAATTGAAATTATTTGTAAGTAAATTTATTTCTTTTTTCAATTCATCTCAGGTGAGCTTACATTTGTGGTCGAAAATTTCAGTGACATACCTGCTGTAGCTGATTGCTTGTCCACCTCATTTATGGGCATACAATACATAATACGCATATTTGTGTTGCTAAGCAGACAGCGAGCCATGAGAAAATTACTAACAAATTTCTATCGCGACATTTATTTTACGAAGTAAGTATGTCGGTGCGAATTTGGAATGTGAACCAAAAACGTTTCCTCTTTTTAGCGCTGATGATGAGGCGTTGTATAAACAAATCAACAAAATTATGCGATTTGTCAATATATTTACGCGTTTTTACTATACACCAATGGTGCTCATCCTCTGTCTTTATACATACGATGTTGCAAACGTTGGTTTGGCATACCCTGACAAACCATTTATCTATCGCATGTCATTTCGTTTGTATGACGCTCAAGCGCCGCTGCCATTCATCATCACCGCTATATACTCAGGTTGGCTGACGATTTCTACTGTTACAATATGGACCGCTGAAGATTATACGCTCTGCATGGTGCTCTGTCATGCCAGTTTTCGTTATAAAAAATTGCGTTTGGATTTGCAGGAACTCTTCGAGGCAGCTCGTGCGGATGTGCGTTGCGGTGAGACACGTCGCAAGAATGTAGATTTGCATACAGCCTTCCGGCGACGTCTCTGTAATATTTTTCAGCGACAACAAGATTTGAATGGGTAATGTGGGATATGATCTCGTATCATATAAAAAATATGGAAAGTTCTACATGAACAAATATGTTGAATTTCACCTTAAGAACGTAAGGAAATGCTAATTTGGAAGAGTATTTGCGTCAGCTGCATATGTTTTTCTGTACAACTTTGCATAATTCCAATTTATCATTTTTTTTCTGTGCCTTTTTGCTTACCCAATTTCTTATTGCAGCTTTGTTGCCGAGGCCAAGGCTCATTTCACCCACCAAATTTTCTACACTTTGTCCTTCGGCGTTTTGCTGCTATGCGTTGTTTCATTTCAATTTCAGAGCGTGAGTAATCCACCGAAGAAAGATTTAAATATTTCCAACATTTATCACAATTATTTTCACGCTCTTGAGTTCTGTGAAATTTTTTTGCTTCTACTTTCCCAAACTAGACACAAATGACAGTGGAGTGGAGTAAATATATTGCCTGGCTCATTTCGCAAACTTCGCAGTTTTTGTTAATTGGCTATTTTGGTCAAATGCTGATGGATGAGGTATGGCCTAAGTAATTCATTACTTTGGAAATATCATTAGAGTTTTGTTATTTATGAGAAAAATCTAATTATATAATTTCCAACGCCCCCTTCGTGGCACATTATTTTCGTATTTTAATTGCTCAGACCACTGACTTGCAGAATAGCTTCTACTTTTGCCATTGGGAGGATTTGTTGTCACTTGGCGATACTCGTAGCAACAAATTGTTGTTGCGTGATTTGGAATTCGCTATAATGAATGCTCAAAAACCAATCGTTTTCGATGGTATGAAAATATTTCCACTAACTTACAGTACAGTGAGTTCGGTGAGTATATTCTCAGAAGGTGGGTGATAAATAAATGCAATAAATTTGAAATTTGTTTTTATTCCAAGGCTCTTCGATCGGCGGTTTCTTATTTCATGTTTCTGAACACTATGAATAATACTAATTGATTCAAAAGTGAAAACGGAAAAACTTCACGTCAACTCAATCGTAATTTGGCGGACACAGCTGTAGTAACTATGCAAAACGTAATATGTCTTGAAAGAACTATTTCTAATATATTTTTTTATTCTCACGGTTAACAAATCAAATTTATTTTGATTTAAGCTTTTTCAAATATATAGGTTTTCCAGATTTTCAAGAAACAAATTTGGTTATTTACAGTAATGATCGAATTAGAAAATAATAGTTGTTACTTAAATTAACACAATTATTAATTTGTCGAAATGTATTAAATAATTCGCAATAATATTATCGCAAGCACGAAGTCATTCTATAGTATTGTTAATTTCAAATGAAACACTTATAGATTTCCAACATCAATGAAAATGAACGATGAAATTTCTAGTGATTGTTATAGAGTCGCAGATATATTCGCAGACTTCTTCGAATCTAATTATACGCCGAGTACACCCCCAACCATATAATATGTATCTTACCTTTACAAATTACCCGCCTTTGATTGCGTACGAGCGCCTTGTATTACCGCTGATATTGTTTACCACAACTCAGCTCATTTGCATGTGGTCCAGATAATATCCCATTTAGTGTATTGAACTTCTGTGCCGATTTCCTATATCCACCCTTAACGAACATATTCAATGCTTTAACAAAGCAAAATATATTTCCCTCGTTATGGAATGAGTCATATATTTTACATCTGCATAAATCTGGTATGGTTGTATTATAAACTAGAGAGGCATTGCAGTTATGTTTCATTACCAACATTTTTGAATTTATTACAGCTCCCTCAATTTCATCAATTATTGAGACTTTGCAACAGGGGTTTTGTAAAAATAAGAACATCTCATCGAACCTACTGGAATATACTAGCCATGTCAGTAATGGTTTTAATAATGGTTATCAAACCGATGTTATTTATACTGATTTTAGCAAAGCATTTGACAAGAGCTCACACTCAATACTTCACTATAAACTCGATATGTTTGGGTTTCCACAATCCTTACTAAAATGGATCTCATCATATTTTACAGGTAAAAAGCAAAGAGTAATTTTTAACTCTAGTACTTCACGTGAAATATCTGTAACATATGGTGTACCTCCAGGCCGTTACCTCGGTCCCTTACCCTTCCTCTTATTCATGGGTTGTCATTCTAAAGCACTTATGTACGCATATGATGTAAGACTCTTTAAATCAGTTCATTCTATAAAAGATAGAGAACTCTTACATGGTGACCTAAATAATTTAGTAAGATGGTGTTGTGTGAACTGTATGTGTTAATTTTAAACAAGTGTAAATATATGTCCTCTAGAAAATCTTTGCAATCTTTTGCCTATATGATGCAAAGTCACAATGTTGAACAAGTTACTCAGTTCATTGACTTGGGTGTCACAATGGACCCTAAGCTAGATTTTTAGAAATCATATAAATTCTTATGCTAACAAGACTAAAAGAATCCTTTCAATAAACGATGAGCTAAGGAGTTTAATGACCCATGTCTTACCATATTACTCAACACCTCACTCGTTAGGCCCATTTTGGAATATGGTTCCGTTGTATGGAATCCACACTATCAGTTACATAGCGGTAAATTGGAATCTGTAAAAAAATAATTCTTATTATTTGCCTTCACTCCATAGTTGACTAGAGATGCTTGGAGTTTCAATTTTAACTAAGCTGGTAAGAGGTATTATAAACCATTACATAGTGCATTTAAATTTAGCGAGCTTAACTTTAGTATCCTTTTAAGATCATCTTGATACTTTAGGCATCTTTCCTTGTATTCATGTAAAAGAAACTTTGAAATACACGATCCATTAAGATGTTTGTGTAACAATTTTAATTTTCATTCCGCCGCCTTTGATTCCTCTGACTCCCTTTATAGTATAAAGAAATATTTACTGACAGTTTTGAACTAATAAATAATCTCCCAAATTACTTTATAGCAGCTGATGATCAAATCTGTAGCTGCTAAGTGAAATAGGAAAGTGTAACTGAGGCCTTTCGTGATCGGTTTCATATTCAGGACCGTCCGTACCTGTATCTGTACCTGTGCGGTCGGTTAGGTGAGAGGTTAGGCAACGCTAGGTTCAGCGTAAAAAAACTTGGTCTGAAGATCCCAGGTCAGACACATAGATGGCTCCAGTTGCACTCATTTAGTACTTCAAAAAACCTTCAAAAGAAATCTATTTAAATTGCTTGATTTTCTACTATGAGTTATTGTTCCAAGAGTTGCACTACTTTTAATATTTTGAAAGCAATGGAACAAGAACATATAGTATTTTAATGGATACTTAACGTATCTATTAACGTCTTATATTTAAAATATTAACCATTGAAACACGAGCAGTTAGGGATACCTATTGAATCCAGGTCGATATCACCTGATCTTTCACTCCTTTGATCCTCTGCATCTATAAGTGTATACCAGCGGGTGTGCTTGCCATCGTTTTATGTGTGATATTCACCATTGCCAATATCAAAATTTCCACAAATCCACTTTTCTCTGAAAACTCCAAATGCCGTATCATCAGATGTTCTTATCATTCAGCCACTTTGTCAGTCCTTTGCCACCACACTTTAATAAATGACCCTTTTTGCTAGCTTCTTAGCTCTTCAAACCCACGCCTTTTGGTTTCTTTCTTTTTCATCTGTAAATGCATCTTATTTCTCTTAAATTCAGTTCCTCAATTCCCATTGTGTCAGCTCCATTATCGACGTTTAGTTTCTTCGACGGTGGTATGTAACAGATGTTTATAATGCCCTGCCACAGGTCTATTATTCCGAGTTGTCAATGAGCGCTTTCAGAAAGCAGGATAGAAAATCGAATAGAAAAGTAACCAAATCTAGAAAACACTAGGAGAAATATGTTCCGTCTATCATAACATATCTGGTTTTAATAAATTCTGCATTTCGACTCGAATCGAAATTTTTTCCGTTCGGCGGATTTGGTATTCTGCATTACGTTCCGTTTCGATCAATCTTCGAAACTTTTGATTCTATTAAATTTTATGCATTCTACATTTCGATCGTAGTTATGTTTTTGTATGTTGTAATTTATTTGTCGGAGAACAGTCCGATTGTATATTTTTGTGCACTAAAATAACATAATTTTAACAAAAATGACATAGGCCAAATACATTTGATGCACCAGTAAAAGACTCCATGAAGTAAAGAAAATTATGCAGTGACATTGCCACTGTTAACTGACTCATCCCTACGTTCTAATCTGCACCAACTCTATGTTGGTAACTGCCTTCCGCAAAAAATTGCAAATAAGCTACTACTCGATTAAGTGGAGATAACCATGCCAATGTACTTGATTGAGTTTCTTGCGTAAAAATATCCAGGACATACTTGAAAGCATCTTTATTAAGTCTATTACAAGTTCGATTTCTTGAAATTGATCATTCATGTGAAATGGATGACACTTTTCCCGCAATCCTCATGAAATATCGCCGCGGCTGTTTCAATTTACCGTTAAGAATTCGATTTTATTTAAATTTATTTGAGTTATGCAAAAATAATTTGCATTTGTTTTGTTTCAATTTCACACATTCACATGAAACCACCTGTCTTCGAAAATGTATTCTCTCTTCCTCTTCTTCTTTTGATTCGATCGTAACGTAGACTACCGGATTACGATTGTGACGGAGCGAAGAGCGGGATCGTAATAGAAATGCAGATTAGCCATGAATATCTATAATTTAAAATATCACAAATTTATATAAAGGTGTCTCACTTTCATCTGAGTGGTGCGGTAAATAAACAAAACTGTCGATTCTGGTGCGAAGAAAATCCACAAATTATTCATGAACAACCATTACATTCACCTAAATTGACAGTTTGGTGTGGTTTTTGGACTGGTGGAATCATCGGTCCGTACTTCTTTCGAAATGAAGCTGGTAGCATCGTTCCCGTCAATGGAGAGCGGTATAGATTGATGATAATCAACTTTTTATGGCCACATTTGGAAGAAGTTGATCTTAGTAACATCTGGTTCCACCAAGACGGGGCTACGTGTCACACAGTACGTGCAACAACCGAATTATTGCGAGAAAGGTTTGGAGATTCGATTATTTTAAGAAATTGTTACATTGAATAGCCTCCAAGAAGTTGTGATTTAACACCATTAGACTACTTTTTATGGGGTTATTTGAAGTCATTGGTTTTTAGCAATAATCCAGACTCTCTTCAAGCTTTGAAAGTCAATATTATACTTGCTATTCATGACATACAATTTGATTTAGTGAACAAAGTGAACAAAAATTGGGTTCAACGAGTTCGTTCCTGCAAAGGAAGTCGTGGAGGCCATTTGAATGATGTTATATTCAGAACTTAATTGTATCGATTGTACTTCACATTAAATAAAAAACATTCGAATTTTCTTAATGAATGATTTTATATTCAGAACTTAATTGTGTGTGTTTTTTTTATATCACTCTTATTGGAAAACCCTATATGTATGAATTTTTAATTAAAATCAGTTGAAAATTCTTTTTTTGCCTCATAACAGAAATTCACAAATTAGTAATACTGTTATTTTTGCTAAACAAATTCACTGAGAAATTTGTTATCAAATGCTCAGATCTAAATATTAAGCTATTGAACACACATATGTATGTATGTAACTATAAGTATTTACATGCGTCAATAGTTATAAAAAAAGTTAGATAAATAAAAAGCATTAAATACTTTTATTTATTATTTAGTGGGCGATTGAAAATTAAATATAAATAACAATTTTATGATCTATCGAAATGTCCTTCAGCTGTCACTTGAAAGAATAAGTGTTGACTATTTTTATTAAGCGAAAGTGTTTTTGCAGTTGTTTCCAGTGCCAAAATGATTTATTGATAATAATAAAGCTAATACTGAAATAACTGAAAACTTATACACAAGTGGTAAAAGTTAATCTGAAGTCCTTGAATTGTTGCTAAAAATCTATTTGTTGTATAAAAAACTGTGCGTTTTATGGTTGTCGTCATGTTAGCATTTATATTTTTTCAGTTCGAGTATACATCACATAACAACAGAAATACTAATATGAATACAAGTACGAGTACTTCAAAACGTAAGGGAATAAAGTATGTTTAGATCAATAATTTAATCGTGGAGACGTGAATTCCCTGCCTTCTGGCTAAAATTTACCTGCGACTATAAGACATTATTGTAATATTTCAACAATATATTTTGCAATAAAAAAAATGTTCTTTACAAATTTACAGACCAATTTGCAAGTAAGAAAACAACAAAGATCCATTTGAACTGGGCAATGTTCGTGGATCTTTGGAGATCTTAGGAAACCATCGCTGACTGATAAAGAATGCAAATTGCATAGAAGGAATGGAAAAATTCTGGCTTTTAAAGTGCAGAACGTGTAGACGTTGACGTTGACGAGAGAACGAATTAGACGAATTATAAAGAAAATCTTGTGTATATACGTCTTTGCTCCGAATAGACCCCAATACGTGCGAGGTGGGGTAGATACCGGTAATTTAAAAGAAAAGCGATACACATAGGCATAAAAAAAGAAAGAGGCGAAAATGCGTGAGTACGAAGAGCTTGAGAAGCTGGACGATAAGGGTAATGCTCGTAAATTTGATATAAAGATGCCGCCACTTACAGGAAGGTTTCAAGTCCAGAGCAGACTCCTGCAGGACGAGATCATCTAGTGAGAACACTTCTCCAACCTGAATGACAGTGAAAATGAAGCTCCCTGAGATGAGCAACTCCATTCCCATATCTAAATCTTGAGTTAATCAATATAAATTTCGAAACTAAGCTGCCTTCAAGTTGAAATTATCTTCCATTTCACGAAGCAAACTTCTATCCACTGAAGAAGGATACGTTATCTCCTCCGCACGAAAATTAACTCTCTATGCCCTCTACACCTCTACATGATATACATATTGTGTTATTGGCCGCAACAACTGGATAAGGAAGCGGAACATTTTGTTCTGATAGTGGACGAGACAAAGACGAAATATCTCTTGCCATCGAACTGTCACTGTTGACAGTCATAGCATTCAAGTCGTAGATAATTTCCTCTATTTTGCAGTCAACATCAACAACAAGGTCTAATCAGTTCGTTGACGGTGGGTTCTAATCCTTCACATAATATGCTATTCGTCAGACTATATTCTGCAAAGATACACCTGTTGATTCCGAGCCGCCGTATTTGAATAGCTCTGCCAGTGAACCAACGGTTTCCACTGATTTCTTATTTTTTAGGCGGGCAATCGCTATTCATACTTTGTCATAGTCGGGCAATGGAATGTACATTCCATCATCTCCAATCGGCGATAAGGGTTCGTCATTTACGGGTGTACACTTTGACTGCCACTCAGCAAGTTGGAGAAAGTGTTGCCTTTATAAGCTCAGTATGCCTTAGGCATCGGTGACCAGATTACCTTCATGGTTCCTACATGAAACCTTCTGTAAGTCGCCACATCTTTTCATAAAATTCTCGGGCATTACCCATGCGTCAGGTCCATGTCCATGTGTCAGGTTCCCTCCTCAGCCCCCGTATCTATCCACCCCATTAACATTGTTGTGAAGCGTAACGTTATGAATTAGGCAGTACTTTTTCTTTCTACTGTAGTGAGGCATTCCTCATCGTGCTAGCCCACTTTCTGACACTGTTGAAAACCAATTGATTTCATATCCGTAGAGATCCCACACCACAGCTCCTTTATATCCAGTTGTTGATGAGTGCTCTAAGAAACCAGGTATATAAATCGAGTAGAAAACATGCTGACTGTCTGATGCGATTTCAGCTTGTCAATGTCGAACGCACGTCTAGAAAACTGGAGATATGTCTTCCGTCTATCGCAACATGATCGATTTGGTTGCGTGTTTTTCGATCCGGAGACAATTATGCAGCTTGATGTATATTTTTGTGCCGGAATCCAGTGCTACGACCATATTTCGGGGAACGGAGAAGTCGATCAGTCCGTCGGTTTGATGCAGTTTGTGGCTAGGCGTTCATCCACCGGGTTGAATACCACTGTTTTTTTCAGATATGGTTTTGGGTGAAAAATCCGACAAAATGGCAACTAGAAGCGTGCAGTTTAGTATTCTGCACACATTATATGGAATGTTGATAGTGAAAATCATAGAAATCGGAATTCTATCTCATATAGCCTCTACACAACCAATTTGTCAATTTGGGTCAAACATCCGCCAAAAAAGCATCTGGGAGCATGTAATTTAGTATTCCAGAGACATAAATTCAAGTTTATATTGACACTAAAAACATCGAAATCGAATTTTGCAATTTGTAATAAATTTAATATGCTCATGAAAGGTACAATGACTTCAGAATGGCCAAACACAGCCGTTCTTTCTTGTTAATATTGTTCTTTAAATTTAGAAATATTTAAAAATTCAACCCAAGAAATTTTTTTAATATTTTTGAAGATACACACTCTTTTCCGAATCTCCATACAAAAATCCCAAGTATGCGTCACTGTTGACAGTCATAACTTTAAAGTTGTACATAGTTTCGTCTCTATTGGAAACAGCATTAGCAATGTCAGCCCAGTAGTCCAACGCAGACTCGGCAATTGAAAAGTACAGGTCTATAAGTCACTCATCGTTTCCGTTATGCGGTATGGTGCGGATTCATGGACGATGACAACACCAGATAAGTCGGCGTAAGTAGTTTTGAAGGTTTTTCGTAATATATGCGAATTAGCGGGAGCGAATACCGCAGCCGATGGGACGACGAGCTGTACGAGATAAGCGGCGACATTGACTTAGTTCAGCGAACTAAGAGACAGCGGCTTCACTGGCAGAATACTTCAGCTTTGAAAGAGCAAGACCTCCACTCCGTTATAAAGATCAGGTGTAGAAAATCTTGGTTACACTTGATATTTCCATTTTGTCTTGTATGTATTCTTTATATTATTCAGTGGCCTCAATTTTATCTTTCTCAGTTTTTTTTTTTTTTTTTTGGAAAAAACACTATTCTCATCTTTCCTAAGTTCTTTTCATTTCTAGGGAAGGCTCAATTCTTGTGCAAAAGTTTTTAACAGATTTTCTTGTCAAAAGTAGAGTTGTGAAAATTATTGAAAAAAAGTTTAATTCTTTGAATATTTGATTCAAAAACGCAATAGAGTTTATTTTTCATTTTTAAAAATTTATAGAAAATTTCGATACTATTTCAATTATTTTCCAACAAAGAACTAATTAACACTAGGTCTACCAAGCGGTCAAAATGACCGCTTGCATGAATTCATCACAAAATTTTTTAAATAAAAAAATTTTTTTTTTGTAAATGTATTATGTATTTTACTAAATTTATGTAATCCTTAATATAACAAATTGCTAGAATCGTGCGCTTTTATTTTACAGAGATAAGTATGTGGTATACTTATTTCTACCAAGCGGTCATTTTGACCAATATATAAAAACATTAGCAAAATTCACGATTGCTTGTGTAAATGCGAACAAAACTTTATTATAATGTTGCTATAGTGTATTGCAAAGTGTGGCAGCATTATAGCATATCCAAAAGCATATTGTTTATTCTGATTACGGTGATTACCACGAATAAAATGATTTTGTGCTTTGTTCATGATTCAAATTTCTGCGTCAATGTAATTTCATTTTCTTGTTGGTGCTTTTTTTGTAGAGTTGAAATAATAATACGTAGTGAAAAATTATTTGGCATATATTTTTATACAACTAATATTGTAAGTAAATTGTTACAAATATTCTTATAATTTGTATATAATATATATTATATTTATTCAGTAAAAAGCTTTACCGTAAAGATGCATAGATGTTTGAAAAACCCAAGAAGCAAATACGAAGATATATATGAATCCTCAGACACTGATAGTGAGGTAGAAAATATCCTCAATAGGCGTAGACCAAGAAGAACTCTGAGAATACCATCATATTCTGATGAAAGTGACGACCAGATTGAAATTGCTGCTGATGAAACCATGTGGAATGAAATAAAAGCTGGATCCAGTCCAGGACGAAGAAAGGAAGGGAATTACCTAAATCTGCTATACAAAAAAAAAAGATATATTACCTCTATATTCATCTGTAATTTATAGATCAAGTAATGCTACATTGTCCGTTTATAAAAGTAAGCTAACGAAAAAGGTGCTGGTGCTGAGTACGAAACATAATTTGGTCAAAACTGAAGGGGACAAAAATAAGCCTGAAACTATAATATTTTATAATAATACTAAATTCGGAGTAGATATTACCGATCAAATGGCCAGAAAATACACTGTGAAGTCCTGTTCTCGAAGATGGCCTCTCCAAATATTTTTCAATATTCTCGACTTGGCAGCAATAAATGCATGGGTTTTGTATAATGAAACATGTGGAGAAAATATATCAAGAAAAGATTTCCTGTTTCAATTAGTGGAAGAACTTTCATCAAAATATGAAGATTCATCTGAACTAGAAAACCTTACCAATCTTTTGACAAACTATCAAAGTTCTAATATACGAAAAACTTGCCAAATAGGTTTATGCAATAAAAATAAAACCACCAATATCTGTGGTGGTTGTAAAAAATATGTTTGTGGTGTATGTACTTTGGAAAAAATCTCTATTTGCAAAAAATGCGATAATCAAAATATAACCTAAAAAATGTAGAATATTTCTTCTGTTTATATAAATATATATACCACGTACTTTTAATTTTTTACTGAAATATATTTTAATTTATTTAAAAACAACTTAATCTTGTAAAACTTTTCTCAAATTTTAATATTTTTCAAACGAAACATCAAAGCGGTCATTTTGACCGCTTGGTAGAAGTAGGTATACAACAAAATTCCCAATTGTATTTACTTTCCTAAGTGCATTGTATAATATTTTACCAAGTAATTCTTTAAAACTCGAGTTATCTCTATGAATATATTTTGTTTTCTATCTCTTTACCAAATAGTTGTGGTTGCCTTAATTGTTTAATTGCATTTCACTTCCTTTGAGTTAGCATTTCTTTTGCTGCCTGTGAAAAATATGCATTTTTGTGGTTGCACTAAAATATTTAAAGTTATTTCGACATTGCTCTGCAAATTTATTTACACTAAGCAATACGCACAAACATATGTGTGCCTGTGTATGTGTCAATTGTACAAGTAGATATTTTGAGAGAAATATTCATAGATGAAAATTTCATTTTCAGTTGAAAGAGGCCACAAAATTTACTTGTATTCTTTTTTGCTGTAGTTGTAAAGTTATATGGTTGTGAAAGGCGTTCAAGTGTGGAGGCGTCGTGGCTGAGGTGAAGATACACGCTCTCTCACTACATGAATATATAAATACTTATGCATTCAAAAAAACATACGAATGCATTCAAAATGTGATGTTTGTTCCAAAATTCATTTCCTGTCCAGAGTGGCTTTTTTAAGTTATGTAAATGTACTGAATTTGCCATTGACAGGGGACATTTTATATATATTTTAATTGGATGGGAGTGAACAAAGGCAATTAGGACTCATTCAATGTCAAGTTAATTTTTGTTGAAAAGGTTCGAAGTTTAATAGGTAGGATTGAAGCCCGAAGATGGTACGACCTTGGGTGCAATTACCTTATGTTCAAACCATTTGGTGCTCCCAATGAAGCTACTTATATCTTACTTTTTTTGTGGACAGCCATTTAAGGTTTGGTAACAAGTGCTCTCTGGTGAATTTGTGAAAGCGATGAGCCTCAGAGAGAAAAAAGGTAATTGTTTCTCTATTCCCTTCTTGTTCGCAGCTGCGACGACGCCTACTATAATGCTGACCAATTTTTATTGACTGTCCTCCGAAGGGCTGTACCCCGTTATTGTGGTTTCAAGTCTAAATATAATTATTTTATATCTTTGTACTTTTTGTATTAAATTTTGAATCTGCTCGAACTAGATATAAATAATATTCATTTAACTACCTGCTCTTCGGTCAAGGTAATAGTTTCGCTTTAAAAAATGGGCGAAAAAGGATGGTATGGTATCAAGTAGAGGCTAACTGCGAGAATTGTAGATTTTTCCAATGCACTCGTTTTGCTCTCTTAGTTTTCAGGTATTAATTAAACAACATTTCAAATAGAAAATAATTTGAACTAACTAATTTTTATTTTTATTTTAATTTTATTTTTTTTTGATGTAATTATACGAGACCTTATATATTATCGGAATTTAGATATTCTGAACATGTTGAATGTTATACATACTCAGAAGGTTTTGACATGCGAGCGCTATTTGTGTTGTTTGCAGTAATTTAAAATATTTATCTCGCCCAGAAAATGGAATTAAATTTCGTACGATTATTTCTTAAAACTTTCGGCATGAATTAACTCAGCAATAGTGCATCGATGAGCTTAATTCAATTTTTAACGACTAAGAGTACTGCTTATCGATAGTATGGTGGATTCAATGAAAGTCGAAGTGACTCCAAAACGGCTTTCAGGAAGGTCGTCAAAAATAAATCCTATATCGGAAACTATTAATTCTGTGCGGTATTCGGCATCGCTAAATTGCAAAGAATTAAAAATTAAAAAGAAAAATACAAACCATTCGCTCGATAACTTCTAGAGCTGGTGCATCAGACGTTGTCATCGTCCAAGTCTCTGTTCCTTAAGAAAGGATGGGATTGATGGCTTGGCATCGGCTCGTCGAGATCGGTCTTTTTTTTTTTCGAGTCCCGAGAATCTATCCGTACATGAGGATATAAATGTTAATTTGTTATTACTATTCTCCTCTATTACATTTACTTAAATTATTATTTTGTATATACTTTATATACTGTATAGTATATACTGTAGGAGTGACTCACCTCTGGTGTTTATACATGAGCTTCCCCATACGTTTTATTTTGCGTTAGCATCACATCCAGTAAGAATGTTCTCTTTTGGGTTACCTCTGGTTATATCATTTATCTCTTTGGGTGGTACGTCCCCGTCATGGGCAATGTAAGTGGATACCAGAAAGAAGTTAACTTTCCTCGGTTCCACTTTCACCACTGTTGTATCTGAGAAACGTAATTAGAACAAAGAAATGCTTTTATACCTTTATTGATGAAAATGTATGATATTGGTTTACGTTAACTGCTTTTATATAAAACATTGTATTTGCTTCTGTTTAACTCTAGGATTTTATTATTTTAACTTAGGGTTTCTACTTGTAGATGAGGTTGATTTCGATGCCACTCTGATATACTGGTTTGCTGACTTTGTTTGGCCTTTTTCCCTTAATAATTTCGCTCTCACCAATGCCGGGTGTGGTCTTGTATTGTAGCTTTATATACCGTGGGAGTTTTCGCCTGATTCCTCAAAGCTTTGGTCGCTTTGGGATATCCATTGCGGGTATAAGATCCAACTTGGGGAAGCATCGTCAATTTTGGCCACGCTTTCCCTAAAAAAGTCCAATGAGGCCTAGTAAAAACAGTTAGTAAGACTAAAGATCTATTAATTAATTTATTCCTTGTGGAAATAGCACAGTTTCATTCTTACTTTGTAACAGCAATGCACGTCCCCATTGAGGGATGGATCCATTGATATTACTTATGCTCCATCGCCACGACTAGGCGATCAACACCTTTTAAACAACTGAATTTGTAAAATTACAAATTCTTTAGATCAATTCCCATTACATTCAAATTTTAATTCAAGCTGTCGATTGAACAGGCACAGAAATTTAGGGTAGTCTGCAAAAGCTCATATAATAAACAAACAAAAACTTTTTTATATTTAATTACTTTCACTTGTACAGGGACTGCAAAAAAGTTGAACTGAATTGAAACACATTAAAAAAATTTGATATGTATATATAGAAGTATATATCAAAATAATTTAAAGATATTCCTAGTAATTCTGTGAGAACGACTGTACTGATTTGGCGATGTTAATGAAATTAGGTACATAGATAGCATTTTCCTAAGATTAGCTTTCAGAACAAAATTTGTTTCTTCTGGGAATTGAAACTGGAACCAATATCTTAGAATTTCTTTTCATTCAGTAAACTATTCGAAAAAATCGCAGATAATTAGTTGTTTTTAGCGATAGCCGAGTAGTTAGCGGTGCGTACTGCCATTCGGATGGCCAGGGCTTAAGTTTTGGTCTCACTAACATCCAAAACATAGAAAAATTCTAATTACGTTTGCCCGTCGGCAGGGAATGTCAAGCCCTCCGAGTGTATTTTTGATAAGAAATAAAAAGCTCCTTATGAAAATCCATTGGCTGTTTGGACGCGGCTTAGATTAAACTGTAGGAACTCGATTTGATAGAAAAACAACAAGACGTACTCCACAAATTGGAAGACTAGCTCGACGGAAAACCGTTTCAGCGATTACAAGGTGTCAATTATGTATACATTATTATATCTAATGCTCGATTATGAGATTAAATCTTGGATAAGGCAAACATCGCACCGTAGATAATCAAATTCTAGAGGAACAGATTCTCGTTGTTTAAAGACCACTTCATATGCCACGCAGATGTTTTTGGCTGCGGTGGCATTTAAGAAATCGAGAGAAAGTCAGTAGGATTATTCTTGAATTTCCTTGTATTTGACATGGTCAACTATAGGTTTGCTGGTCGAGTGTTGGCAATAGGTTTATCTTATTTGTTTCTGGGCTTAAATCGAAAAACATAAAAATTAGATTTTATTTATCACATATATATAAAAATCTTTTATAATTGCATCGAATAGCGTAATCAACAGTGATGTAGCTGTATTAATTTATACTCTCCTTAAATATCTATTTAATTTTTTTTGAAATATATGTATATACCTGACATATCTTTTTGTTAAAAATACTTCGCTCATTAACTCAATACCAACTTTTCATTGCTTTTCTGCCTGCATATATTGCGCTAATTTTCCAAAAGACTTTTCAAAAGAAATATAAGAAATATAATAAGAGAAATATTTTGCTATAATAAAACCACTTTCAAATATCCTTTTAACTCCAATCAAAAGTGCAAACTAAATAGAAGCATTTGAATTTAATTGAACATAAACAGATATTCCGCATGCATTTAGAGAGAAAATAAATAAACATTAGGGGTATTCTCTTAGTCTAGGAAATGCATGCTACGGTGCACGGATAGGAAATTTTTCCTATTCGTGCAATGGCACAACAACAAAACACATGCAAAAAACATATGGTACGATAGGAAAAATATCCTATACCAAAACCTATATATATTTATTTCTCACAGATAGCAAGAAGGAAAATGCAACCCTGTGAAGGGAAAAGCAACCCTATGCCTGTGTTGTTGTTATTGTTTCACTTGAATATGCCACAATTTTGCAACGGGGGTGCTCTCGATCTCTAGCACAATTCCATAGGAAATATTTGCATATTGTACTTAAAATATTATACACATAATGGGTAGCCTGCATCAAATTGAAATAAAAAGCCCTAGCATATATTTGTTTTTTGAAATTTGGGTCGTTTTTGCTATAAATATTTCACATAAAATTTTATTGTTTATCCTATAACATGTAGAGTAGGTTTATAAAAATAATTTTTAATAAAAATAATTCGGTCATTAAATTATTATGCGATTCGAAGGTACTTATTAGATATATTTAGCTCTTCGAAAGGTAAAAACTAGCGAACATGGTCCATCTAATTAACTTTATTTCTTTAATATATTGTCCGAAGTAAGTAAATATAAGAAGGATAAGCGAATGATTTACTTAAGTCCATACAGATGAGATTAGCATTTATTGTGCCCATTAGTCTGATTGCTTTCACACCACAATGTAGTCTTTCAGATTTTTTAACATAATTTACATGAGTGTTTTTTTTTAACATAATTTACATGTCAATCATCTCTCGATGAACTGGACTAAAATCCTGCAAATAAGCTGATAAAAATATATAATAACCTGTGTACAAATCGTGGCTAAACTACTGGTGAACACATTCCCCGAAACCATTAAAAATATAATACTATATATATACAATGGTAAGAATTTAAAAAGGTCTCAACAAATTTTAGCATTTATATAGTATCTGATTTTTTTTATGTCACTGCCAGACACTTTGGCCCAAACTGGATGTCGTGTAAAAACAGTTCAGAAGCATTAAATGTGTATCATCACTCAAGTACTGATTGCTATTTAATTCGACTTTACAATAGAAAGCTCAACACAAATTCCTTTAAGCCAACATTTTCCTTTTATACGAATTTCCTTTCAACACTTTGTTAAAAATACTAAACCCATTTACTGCATTAGTCTACAATGGCAGCTGCTTAGCTGAAATGCTATATACCAAATCTTAAATAAATATAAACGAATACATTATAGTTTGCCTTCAACAAACATTTAAAAGATATATTCGCCTTATACAAGAGCTCGAGCATGCAGCATACATACCTGTATATATTTTATACATATGCACATACATATAACCAAATAACGATACTACTTGTATTTAAAGTGAATTTATGCACTTTGGGGTGAAAAAAGTAGTGATGCTACTTTCCAACTATGCAACGCATTATTTGTATTTCGGCGCATTGGGCTACATTTCAACAGCTTAAGCAGCAAAAACAAGTTTATTTGATTTCGTTAGCAAAACAACTGCTGGCGCGGAAATATCGGAGGGCGGCAACCAATTTCGCTCAACGAGTTTCGGCTATGCAACACGTGTGAACAGTTATCGCAGCAACATTAAAGCTCAGAGTGGGTGGATATGTAGGAAATAAGCTTAGTTATAATGTGAATTTCTGAATAAGTATGTACATAAGTGCTTATATATGTGTCTGAAGCCAAAATGGTGTGATGAGTTGTAATTACATACATATTTTTAAAGGATAAAATAGTTGAAAGATTTGAAATATATGAACGATGTACATAAAAAAATATATATTTCGATTGCATGCTACAAGTTTTAAGTAAAAACACTTGGGACTGGACATTTCAATCAGGCGGTCAAAGTGAACGGACATATTTTTCAATGGGTTCCGTGAATACACTTTGGTTAGAAAAAAAAAAAGATTTGAAAAATTAAATAAAATATTTCAGCTCGACTTCAAATTTGGTTAACAGGTCGCTTATTGCCTAAGTTAAGATGATAGTCACTTATTCTTCCAGAAAGTTTACCTGGGACCGATATATTCAAGAATTTCTTTATATGCTTTGATATACTTGGAATTTGGTACATACGTAGGTAGCTCTTTGCCAAAATTTACACAGGGATCACTTATTCTTCCGAAAAGTGGTCTTGGGTCCGATTTGTCCCAAAAGATGTTAGTTAGGTAGCTTAGCCAAGATGATAACCACTTATTCTGCCGGAAGTGGACCTGTGGCCGATTTATCCAAAAATATCTTATTTATGATTTAATTGAAACAAGAATCTTTTTTTTTCGGGAATTGGTCCTGGGACCGATTTAAACTAAAAAGGTTTATTTGTGGTCTGGTTTACTTGAAGTTTATTGAACGGGTAGCACTGTTTTAATTGGAAAGTGGATCTAGAACCGATTCAAAAAAATTTATTTATGGCTCATTTACTTAAATTCATTTTTTTTAAGAAGTGGCCAGATACCGATCTCTATGGTTCGAAAATAGGCTTGATTTAGATAAAAATATAGATCGTTCGTGGATCGCAGCGTCCTCTTAGTATGTTTTGAGCTTTACGATTCGGTTACATATATATATGACTGCTTTTCTGCATTGCTAGGCGCTGAATTTCACGCTTACATCTGTCATGGATTTTAGTCGGTCTTCCACTGCGCTTAATTGTATTATAACTCTCGGGATTTAAAAAAAATTGTAAATGGTATTTCTATAACGGTTCACATTGAAAGCAATCTGGACAATTTTGTGGCCCAGTTCATGCAAACCTTTAATCAGTCCACGCTCCTCCTCTGATAAATATGTAGCACGTGGCATATTAACCCAATCCATATCCAATATAAATATTTTATGTTAAAGATGAACACAATTCTTTCACTTGACAAGATTCTGACAAAGATTATTACAAATGCATTTCACTATACTTAATCACTCTTAAAAAACACAAATTTTTTCCTACGCATAATCACATTTTTCCAATAACAGTACTAGGGATAAAGTTTAAAGAATAATTCCGAACATGGAAATATATCAGAGAATATAACAAAAAAACTTGTATACCTAAAAAATAAATACTGCTATTAAGAGAGAAGTAATCATTGTGAATAAAAATGCACATATACTTTTAACCCTGAGGATAGGAAATTTTTCCTATTCGTGCAATGGCACAACAACAAAAAACCTGCAAAAAACATATGGTACGATAGGAAAAATATCCTATACCATTACCTTTGTATTTTTATTTCCCACAGCTAGCAAGAAGGATAATGCAACTCTGTGAAGGAAAAGTAACCCTGAGCCTGTGTGGTTGTTATCGTTTCACTTGAATATGTCAAAATTTTGCAACGGGGGTGCTCTCGATATCTAGCACAATTCCATAGGAAATATTTGCGTAGCATGCATTTCCTAGACAAAGAGAATACCCCTAATGTTTTTATAACCGCCAAGCCAATGAGATCAGATTGATTGTGTTATACTGTGCTGTACACGTAATGTTGAAATTTGAGCTACTCGGCTAAACGCCAAGTCTTGCTTAATTGTTTAATCCGTTATTTTTAATCCTATAGTCAGGTTGTTATCTCAGATCAGGACAGAAGGACACAGTCTTTTCAATAGCATTGAAAAAAAAATATATATAATTGCATACAATTGTACATATGAATGTATGTTCTACAAGCAACGCGAGTACTCCATCCACGTGTGACATATACATACTTCACGCGGATATTAGAGTAATCCAATAACAATCCCTACAAAAAATATTGTCGAATTAACTTTGTGATGTACTAAGGTTGAACCATATACTCCACGTCTGCATAACATCCGAGTACTCCAAGGAGTATCTACAAGAAATTAGTTTTCAAACTACTCCATAAAATTACTCCATGGTGTACCTACAGGGGGTTACATTATAGAGTATCCACGAGCATAGCGATGCTCGGCTAACAGCAAACGGATGGTGATACGTAAGTTAGTCCAAATCTTACTAAAGTGGATGAATCCAATAGGTACTCCAATAGACCATATGGTTGAGGGATATCTGTCACTTGTACACAAATGTATGTATGTACACGTAAGCAGAAAGTAAACAACGAAAGCCACATTGCAGTACATGAAAACAAACGTCTACAGGCCAACAAGTAACTGCAGAAAAGTGAATTTTGTTTGAAATTGTAGGTAAGTAAATAATACTGCACTTTGAATGTGTTTTGAAGTAAAAACTTAAGCTATAAAAATAGGAATAATAATAGTAATGGTAGAGTGTGTATTCTGAGACAAAGTGAAAATAACTTAATATACTTGGGATTACTTATCGCTTAGGGATGGATTAAGAAGTAAACATGTGAACGAAGAGGCGGGGAAATGATGGCGACGAAGAAGAAAAATATAAAATAATGCGAAAATAGCAATGGATAAAATAAACAAACAGCTGAAGCGTGCCCACAATGGCATAAATTCAGTTCAAGGATAGCAGAGCAAAGGCATACTTTTACTCTTTTAACCATCCACTCCACGTAGACATTTAAAACAAACATTTTTTTAAATTTTAACCGAACCCATTTACATACATACATACATATATTTTTATCATAATCCGTACTCCTTTTTTCCGCTCCACTCAGCTAATGATACTGCTAGCATTAGAAAAATTAATGAAGTGCCCTTTAATGAAGCAATGAAAAATTATGCAGCTTAACGTCGTTAGCAGGCGAAGCGTTCAAACCCGTATGCATAACAGTACAGGACATAAAATATGGTGGACAGGAGGGGAGTTGAACAAAGAGAATGGTACGAATAGGAGGGGAAAATGTTAAACTTTAGCAAATAACTCAACCTAAAAGTCAATGTCGGGCTAGAGCTTGTGGAAAGCGTTGTTTGCAAAAAAATCATTAATTTCAGTACAACTGTGAGTTACGATTATGAATTGAGCAATTTCACGATTGTCGTGTTGTAAACTTCAACTTCGAATTTGGCTTTTGTCATGGAAAAGTTGGTCTTCTTTATCATTAGGGAGCGAAAATTTCCTTGAAATTCTCGATTCGCATAAACGCCAAGGGTTACAACTGCAACATGATATACGAACAGTGGTGGACAAAAGTCTACATACACCCCCTGTTTTGAAATGAAAGTCCAAAAGGTTTATTGGAAAATTTAACGATACAGTTTATTTCAACTATTTTCCCTTATAATATCTGGGCTTTGAGGTGGTATGAGTACTTGCCTTGGTGCATGATAAAGCAACCAATCTTTATCAATATAGACCGTGCGTTTTGGATCGTTATCCTGTTGAAAGATTCAGCCTGCGCCACGCTCCTAACCGTCCACCGAAGGCTTCAAATTAGCTTCCGACAATGACTTATATTTCAACAGATACATATTGTCCTCAATAAAAACAATCTTTCCAATTTCAGATGCCGCAACCGCTCCCCAAACCATTACCTTGCTCCCACCATGCTTCTCTGTTAGTACTATATTTTTGGAGTTAAGTGCAGTGTTTCCTTTTCTTCAAAATTTTGCTCTTCCATCGCTGCCGAATATATTGAACTTCGATTTATCTGTATACAAAACTTTTTGCCAAAAATCCATTCCCTTGTCTAAATGTGCTTTAGCAAAACTCCAAGCTAAGTTTACGATTTTTTTTTAGAAATAAGAGGCTATTTACGTGACGTTCTACTGTGGAAGCCGTTATCGTTAAGAGCTCTTCGAATTGTTCTTAAATAAACACACTTTCTTGATGAGCTTGCGATGTTTTCAGCTAATTTTGGAGCAGTAACTTTCGAATCAGCATTCACTTCCTTCAGAATAAAGCTGATGTTTCTTCGATTTAATTTCTGCGGGCGGCCAAAACGGGGCTTTTTTTCGATGGATACAATTTTTTCAAAGCTTTTTACAATGGTCTGCACCTTTGGTGAACTTAAGTTTAAAATTTTTTACATTGCACCATACGATTTCTTCTTTTGTTGTGTTTAAACCACAACTAAATTAAATACTAGCAAATTAGAAAACATGATTTCAAAAAAAAAAAAAAAAAAAAATTGTAAAAAAGGGTACCTAACCGCCATAACAATACAGCATATCGACAAAACTGGTAGTAAACTCCTGGTGTATTTAGACTTTTGTCAAGGTACATTTTTGCGTTTTTTCACCATAATTGTTTTATTTTATGTTAGAGAATGGATTTGTTTTAATACATGTGATTAGAAAAGGACTTAAAATAAAACTGTTTACCAACATTTTTCAGCTAAGTGATAGTACTTTCTACACAACGAATACAGGAGGTTTATGTAGACTTTTGTCCGCCACTGTATATAGTAAGAGCACTTAAATATTATCACTAAAGATTAACACCATTTAAAATTCTTGATGTGTTTGTTGGTGGGAATAGTAAAAGACACTCCTGTGTAATTTAGCTAATAATGCAAGTCAGTAAAATAAAAATAATTTAAGATTATTACAAATAGTACATTTTCAATGAATTCTTTTTGAAAACTGCTGTTTTCATTATACTTTTACTTAGACGTTTTGAATGCGTATGACAGTAAATTTATTCAATTAGATAAGCGAATAGGGAAGTGCTCAGTCTGAGTTGTATTCCAAGTTTGGCAGGAGTGTTTATTGTGTTTGATGCTGTTTGAGAGAGAAATGCGCTATTTGAGTTTGTTTGCAGTCAGACCTACTCAAATCTCATCTGAAGCACAGGAAACATTTTCTGTACCCGTTATTGATGACATATCTTCCCATACTTTTATCCCTGTTTTTCCTTCGGAAATTTTTTATGTATTTAGATTATTCAAAAAAATTTCTTTCGCTTCAGTTATATAAAATTCTAATGATCTTGAAATCAGCAAACCAACTTTTTGTTTATTAAAAATATTTCCATAATCACATCTGGTAAAATTGATAATGTAATGTTCATCCATTGTCACATATTTAACATTTTGTTAGAGATTTTCTAAAACTCACACTGGCATTTAATAAAATTTAAGGCCTTTGAATCTTGAAGAACCGTTCCTTGTCTATATTTTTTGTAAAATATTGTTGGGGATTCTGTGGATCTCTTTATTTTTTTACCATATGAACTTTAACATTCCGTCACAAATACTTCATATCTTCTTACTATGTTGTGGGGACAATTGAAACAATTTCTCGCTTTCTCTGTTAATTAGTTAAGATCGCCAATCCTATTTCAATTGCTTTTTTGTATAAAAAATATGTGTTCTTTAATAAGGAATACGATTAACAAAAAGGAACAAAAGAACATTTCAGAGTTGCATTTAAAAGTATTATATAAATTAAATTTCATGTTGGTAGCCGAAACTACTTTGCTGCGCCAACACCTCCCCTCGAAGTTGTGTGGCTACTTGCCATGCCTAACGCCGTTGAACATTTACAATGCTTGATGCTGTTTAAACCTTTTGTGAGGACGTCTGCTGGCATATCTTCAGTCGGCATATACGAGAGTCCAATCTTTACGCTTTGTTAGCATTCTTTGACGAAATGATGGCGCACGTCGATGTGTTTCGTACGTGAGCTATAGCCTAAGCACTGAATGAGTTTTTGAGCGCCTTGGCTATCATTGAACAACGTTACATTTTGAGATGATTTACCCAAGTCTTTTAAAATGCCTTGGAGATACATTGCTTCTTTCGTCGCTTCTGTCATAGCCATATACTCGGCTTCGGTGCTGGAAAGTGCGACGATAGGTTGCTTGCGCGCCTCCCAGCTTACTGCTGCACCGGCCAGAATAAATGCGTATCCGCTGTACGATCGTCTATCGATCAAGTTCGCATCCCAATCTGCGTCGACTACGCCGTAAAGTGTTTTGTTGTTTTGTGTATAGAGAAACCCATAGTTTTTGGTACCGTTTAAGTATCGTAGAATTCGCTTTGCAGCTTTCCAATACTGTTCATTGTAGTTTGTATTAAACTGGCTCATGTAATTTACTGCAAAAGCTATGTCCGGTCGTGTTGTAACTGCCAGGTACATAAGAGCGCCAATTAGATTTTGATATGGATATCTTGCCATAACTTCTTCGTTGACTTCGGTTGGTTTTTCAATTTTAAAATTTGACTCCAGAGGTGTCTTTGCTGGTTTACATTCGGTCATTTTGAAACGTTCAAGTATAGTTTGAATATAACTTTTTTGCATTAAAAATACTTTGTGTGAGCTCAAGTTTTGCTGAAAGTCACATCCAGGCAACGTTTCAGTGGACCAATATCCTTCATCTCAAAGGATTCGCTCAACGCTTTTGAGCCACATTTCATCATTTGATGCTAATAGTAAGTCATCTACATATACAGTAATAAGTAATATCTGTTTACCTTTTTGTTTAGTAAAAAGACACGGATCTTGTGTTGAAGCCTTTAATCCAAGCTGCTTTAATTTAGTTGTCAAACGATTATACCACATAAGACCCGACTGTCAAAGTCCGTACAACGCTTTCTCCAGTAGACATACAGAGTTTTGCTTCTGCAAACCAGCTAACTATTCATTAGTAGTTTTTTCGACGTTTTTATTATGCTTCGTTAAACCATAACTGCCTACTGGTTTACCTGATTTTATTTTGTTTAAAACTTCCACCAGCATTTCTGGAACTTCCATATATACAGCTTCTTCAAGTTCGCCATTTAGATACGCAGTGACCACGTCCATTTGGTGGATTTCCAAATCCATTTAAGTTGTTAAAGCTGCGAGTAAACGCTACCGGCGAATAAGTATCGTTGAAATCCTCCCCTTGTCGTTGGGCGTATCCTTTGGCTACTAGACGTGCTTTCTTCTTACCATTTTCTTTAGTTCGAAACACCAACCGACTGCCGACTACTTTGCGTTCGGTGGGTCTATTAACGATGTCCCAAGTGTGATTTGAAATTAATGCTAAGTATTCGTCTTCAAAGGCCTTTTCCCATTGTTCTGTGTCACTGCTCGCGTTTGCTTCAGACCAACTTGATATATTTTCTTCTATCATAACACACGCCGCTTCGTTCGTTTCTAAATTATTGTTTTCCAATTCAGTTTCACTATTACTATCTACGTTTTCAATGTTTTTATTTGTTTGGTAAACTTTTTTCGGTTTACCTCGTAAGCCGGTTTTCAATTTCTTCGGACGACCTCTACCACGTTTATTGTTTTTTTCGTTATTAAATGCCCCGTTTTCACTTTCGGAATCAGCGCATGCTTGCGAAGTAATTGGCACCTTATTCGGTTTCATTTCAATTTCGACATTATCACTTCCTAGTTCATATATTTCTTCGTATTCGTTTTTAAAACCGGGTTCGTCTAAAAATTTACATCTCGACTGATTATTATATCTCTTTTTTCTTTTGAATATAAACGATAAGATTTAGATTCGGATGAATATCCGACAAACACACATGGTTCAGAACGAGACTCGAATTTGCCTTTTGATTGTTTATTCAGTACATAGGCTTTTGAGCCAAACACTTTCATATGATTCACAGTTGGACTTTTGCCAGTCCACATTTTATGGGGGACTTCTCCTGTAGCTTTTGTGATATGACTTATGTAGCACGAAGTATTTATTGCTTCAGCCCAGAACGAAGGAGGAACACCTGCTTGCTTCATTAAGCACCTAGCCATCTCAACAAGTGTCCAGTTTTTTCGCTCAGCTACTCCATTTTGCTGTGGAGGTACGGCGCCGTTAAACGTCGTTTAATACCGTGTTCTTGTAGATAGAAGTCAAACTAGCAATTGCAATACTCGCGCCCGTAATCGCTTTGCAACGCTTTTACTTTTTTGCCTGTGAATGTTTCTGCCGCGTTTTTGAATTTTTTGAACGCTTCTAATAAATCTGATTTCTGTTTAATAAAATAGATTTCACACCAACGTGATTCATCGTCAATAAACATTACGAAATAGCGTTTACCACCGTTCGACATACATCGCATCGGACCACAAACGTCACTATAAACAATTTCCAGTAAATTTTCAGAAATAATGCACGCGTTAGCTTTTCACTTGCGCACACTTCACAATTTGACAATTTATCTTTTAAGTTTATTTTCAGTCCATGTACATCACCGTTTCTAGACATTTCTTTTAGATCACGTTCGTGGTGGCCAACCGGCAGTGCCACAGATTTATTTCACTCTTAGGTTGCGATGTAAATGCACTATTTTTCTGATTTTTCATAAAGTATAAATTACCACTACGTTCCGCAGTAAACAATATCTCTTTCTTCTTGTCAATCACGATTGCTTTATTTTTGCTAAAATGTACCTCGTACCCTTTGTCTGCTATCTTCGATACAGATAACAAATTTATGCGTAAGTCTGATACATAGAGAACATCTCTTAGTGTTATATTCTTTTCGAAATTTTGTTCATTCACCTTTACTACAATGTCTCCTTTACCGGTAATTTTCGCACAATTGTTGTTTGCTAGATTCAACACTTGGTTCGCTTCAACCATTTCAACGTAATCAGTTTTATTAGCACTCATGTGGGAAGTGCACCCACTGGAATAACTCTTCTTTTTATACCTTTCATATGCATAAAATGGAATATTAACTTTGGTCCGAGGTACGTAAAAACCAGATGGAGAAAAAATCGTATCAGAACGACTTCATGAATGAGTTAATTTAACCATGTCCGTCTGTTTGAACGCAAACTACTCTCTAAGTTTTTGAGATATTTGAACGAAGCTTAGTACAGGGGAGTATTTTTGTAATGTATTGACTATATCTTATAGATCCCATACAACTGTAATGTTCAGATATCGTACTACAACTGAACATCAAAGAACATGAATTTCGATATTCTACACACATATTGGGTGTACAAATAAATTTTTGTATTCAAATGAGTCCTCTCCTCGATGCAATCATTGAGCTATTATTCCATTTCTTCAAAATACCCGAACCGGTAACCCCAATCGCTGTGCTCCCATCAGAAAAGCCAGTAGTCAAGACAAGGTCTGGAGATACGGCCGGTGGGGTAACGCCTTCCATTTCAGCGTTTACGGGTAGTTTTTGACCGTTAAATCCACGTGGGACCGAGCCTAGTTATGTTGCAAAATAACCTTGCCATGTCTTTCTGTTGATTCTGGTCATGTTTCGTACGATGTATGGCGCAAATGCATTAAATGTGGTCGATAATGAGTTTAGTTTGCATTTGGCATAGATCTTGATCCAGTAGAATCTCCAATTCTTCCTCTGCAAAATTTTTGGGTAGGCCAGAAAGCTCTTTGTCTTCGAAGAGGAAGTCACCACTTTTGAAGTGGAAACCACTCTCTGCATGATTTACACTTGGTACAGAAAATCACCTAAACCAATTTTTTTTTACAATATATTTGATAGACAACACCCTCCTTGTTGCTTCATGAGTATGTTTCAAGCAGAAATAGATCAACCTTTGTAAGCTGCTCTATTCAGATCTATCTTGAGCTGCTCTACTCTATTCTCTGTTACCATAAACAAACCTAAAAAAAAGGGTAAAAAAGGAAAACTAACTCGGTACATCCCTAAATACATAAATCTGTCTAATTTTTTTTGCCGTATTGCGGTAAAAAGGTTAATATGCTCCTTATCACAAAACCACAAGACACCAAGTATGATATGTTGAATTTGATAAAATTTTTATTTTATTTATTTATTTTGAAGCTTGAATTGTAGCTAATGAAAATATTTTATGGTATTAACTAATGCAATGTGTCGTATAAATACAACACTTAAGTGTATAAACAATTGCATAAATAAGAAACTATTTACATTAAATTGATTTTGATTTGTTTAAAATTTTAAATCAGTTGTCGCCAAAAATTAAAACGAGAGTGGGTTAGTGAGAGAAGAGGGAATGTACTAAAAAGTAATTATCTTTCTTTAACTTACCTCTAAAGTGTTATTATACTCTCGTTGAGACTTTTTGTCATCATACAGTTAAGCATTTCATGTCATTAAAATCGCAAAATACTTCTGACAGCAAGAGAATAAGAGAAAATGTTGGAAATTTGGTGTTTTTCAAGTCTAATTCAAATGAAAAAACAATGCTTGCCCAAACCAATGACAGTTTTTATTATGAAGTTTTTTTCAGTTTTTCACTTGAAAAAAAAATACGTTAAATGTCAAGTTGAACTTCAATTTCATTCTCCTAGTAATACTAAACGTGCAATTTTGTTTTTTAGAAATAAATAATACAAATCAATGAATTGCCTTTTACTTAATGCAGGTAATTTTTAATTTATTACAAGATAATAAAATCATTTCTGTAATACATGCTCTTATATATTTATAAACAATACTATTAGTATTATGGTATATATAGGACGACAACTGTCATGTTCTAGAGATTGAATCGAAAATGTTCGTTATCGAGAACATCACGATAATTCCAGGCCAGCTATAAAGCGAAATCATTGTGATAACACTGCTTTGGAGTAAAAATAGTGTATTGTGAAGGTTGAAGAGTATGAGATTGAAAGTAGTGTAGCAAATTATTTTTTATATAAATGAACGTTTTTCTTTATTAATTAAGAAATCGTTAGCATGGCTGGCGACTTTTATTTAACAATCCAGTGATCGGACTAAAAGGATTTGGGAAATCATCGTGGTTAATTTAGTGAAATCGTAACAATATATATATATATATATATATATATGAATATTGTGCTTATATACATATTTATACATATTATATCTCCGCTGAGAAGATTACCTCCAGTGAGCTTTCTTCAAAAATGCTTTGCTCACAAATTAACGGCGAATAAGGCGTTGTCGCTCTTGCAGCGACTACGGGAATTCGCACTGCAATTATTTGCCTAACTTGTCTTTTAATAATTTTTTATCAAGCTTCGTAATTAGCTTCTTAAACAAACAAATATTTCCACCTTACGTTTTTATGTCTTTTACTCGCTTTTCTTTGCTCTTATTTCAATTATATTGGATATAAAATTGTTATTCCAATAGAAGTGCTGCCATATGCCAAATATTTGATATATTTCCATATTCGCCTCCTTTTGTTAAAATAACAAGTGGAGAAACATTTTCGATGTCGGAAGACTATTTTTTGTTATAGTCCCGAATTGTTCAGATATGAGGCTCTGTTCAAAACTTCGTTAAAATGCACAGAGCGTGAAATTTGGTATTCAAAGAAATATTGTTACTGAAACTCGTCGAAATCGGAGGTCTATATCATATATATCCTATATAACCGATTTGTTCAGATATGTAGGTTTGAGCTAAAAATTCGTTAAGAAAGCAGATGAGGGTGTGGAAATTAATTCGAGGGTGGTTTGAGAATTTAGTGCCTTTGGAAAAAATATTTATTATTAAATCAGCGTTTTTTTTTAGTCCAGCGTTTTTCCAATTTTTGTATTATTTTCAAATGATAAGGGTTTTCAAGGTCCATAAAACAGACCTTTGTTTCTGTGATGACCTCTCCATCCGATTCTAATCTCTTACCGCCCAGCCATTTCTTCAGGTTTGGAAACAAGACATAGTTGCAGGAGGCTAAATCTGGAATATGCTGGATGGGGTAGCAGTTCGTAGTGCAATTTATAAATTTTTTCCATGGTGAATACACACATGTACACCCGGTTATTGTCCTGATTCTTCGGTGATAGTTTTATCCTTTTCAAGGTGATCGATGTGAATAACACCTCGTACATAAAAAAAAAATTGTTGCCATAACCTTGATAGCCGAGCGTCCCGCGGCCGAGTCTAAGAAACCTACTTTCTTCATTATTCTTTGGTCTCCGGTTCGGTGTGGTGGATCCATGTCTCGTCTACGGCAACGAAACAGCAAAAAAATTCGTTTGGATTGCAGTTGAACATCGCCAAATACTCCTTTGAAGTGCTTAACTATTGAAATTTATGGTACAGAGTCCCTATAGTATTTATTTTTTTACTCAAAAAATAATGCTTAATCAGAACACGAAATTTACTTTTTCCATTTTCGTTGAAATTCACTTCTGCTTTCAATGGCTGTCAAACACAAACTAACTGATGCAGCTTGCTCAAAATTTTGCAACAGTCTATTAATCGATGACGAAGTGTTATAGTGCGCGCCAAATTCAAAAAGTCACTGACTTATCAAACAGAACCCGTATTGATCATATTGATTAAAAAAATTTGTAGGTATATATGCATATGTACTTTATATGTATGCATATGTATATGATTAACAATCCAGTGTAGTTATATGAAAACCTATACATATGTAGCCGAAGGTGACCTTTTCATAAACTTATTGCTTATTTGCAAAATATCGTCGAGTGGTAAGGGGTTAAGACCGATAACGTTTGTCTTAACAAACAGTTTTTGTTGCCACAATACTTTGTATCACACAAAAAATATTGAAAAGTAATATTTTTGGTGTAAAACATTTAAAATTTAATCTGTTTATTTGACTTAAACTAAAATTATTTTTTTTTTTTGTTTTTGAAAAATAGCACACTTATTTTATGATTTTCAATAAAATTAGACTTTTATGTCTTGTCGCAAAATTTTCCCCAAATGCAGAGACACAGCCTTAACCCTCTTTCTGCGAATAAGTGATTTTAAATGTGCATATACAAACATCCATTGTTAAAGGACATACCTTTTTTAAGTTTTTTTAAAATCATATTTTTGTTTATGGCAGTTCTAAAATACATACTTATATACTGTGGAATGTTGTTTACATGAGCGCATCGACCTTACAGTTATCATACTAATATTTTTGTTGTAATAAAGCAAAGAAATTGTACATATGTAATTGAGAAATTGCTGATCACTATAACATTCTTAAGAATGTTATTTAACTATGTAGCCATGTCTTGCTTGACGCAGATAAATTTATCAATATCCTTTTTTCCCGCCCATTAAAATAGTACTATCCTTGGCAATTTTTATTATATTTTTTTTTTGATACGAATGCACGTAGTAAAAAATAATACATTAAATTATACATAATATAGCTCCAGCATCAACAATGTGATCGTTGGTGGTCAGTTTCTTGTTTTATTTTTTCGCATTTTTCGTATTTAAGGCTTCGTTATTGTATATTTAAGAACACTTTCCATAAAATAACAGAAAGTCGTGTGACTTTGTAAAGGGTGTTTTTTATAGTGGTATAGAACTTTAAGTTGACATCACTTTTCAAGAAGGTGACCGATTTAACACCTGTCAAGTGATTTATTCTCAGTTTGGTTTGGCAATTCATCATGAATAGACTCACGCCTGAACAACGCTTGCAAATAGTGCAATTTTATTTCGAAAATAATGGTTCTGTGCGTAAAACGTATCGCGCACTACGTCCAATGATACGGACCAATGATTCCACCAGCCCATAAAGCGTACCAAACAGTCAGTTTTTCTGGATGTAACGGTGTTTCAACATACACTTGAGGATTACCTTCACTCCAAATGCGGCAGTTTTGTTTTTTGACGTAGCCATTCAACCAGAAGTGCGCTTCATCGCTAAACATCGCTAAAATGAACGTAGTGCGCGATACGTTTTCCGCACAGAACCATTATTTTCGAAATAATATTGCACTATTTGCAAGCGTTGTTCAGGCGTCAGTCTATTCATGATGAATTGCCGAACCAAACTGAGAATAAATCACTTGACAGCTGTTAAATCGGTCGCCGTCTTGAAAAGTAATGCCAACTTAAAGTTCTATACCTCTGTAAAAAACACCCTATACAACTGCATTCGCGGTTCAGAACACTTTGTAGTTTTAAAATCCTATACATTCGGATTTCCCTGCATGAAGAGCTGTCATACATTTAACCCACCCTCTCGTTTAATTGACCGATGCTGATGAATAAATGTAAAATTCGACAGATCGGTGAACGAAACCCAGGTACAGTCTGGAACGTCATCAATCCGAGACCGATGGCGTAGGGTCGCGGCTATACTTGCCTCTTACACTGAGCAGCTGCAGATTTACTCATCAGCAGCTATAAAGTAATTAGTGATTAAGAAACGTTGAGAATAAAGAGATTATTCATAAGTTTAAAAATCTCAGTAAATATTTCTTTACACCAAAAAGTGAGTCAGAAGAATCAAAGCCGGCGTAATGAAAATTAAAGTCGTTACATAAACATCAGGATAGATCGTGCATTTCTATGTTGTTTTTGATGATTCTAAAATGATACTAAAGTTACTATACCAATTACTATATCAGCTAAGTTAAACATAAAACTCCAAGCATCTCTCCTCAACTATGGATTGAATGTAGATTAATAAGCCATAATTGGCTTTTATAAGCAAGGGGATTTTTAATCGCATCCCAATGTAAATTCCTTAACGCGAATAAAAAGAATTGTTTTTGTACAGATTCCAATTTATCACTATGCGATTGATAGTGTGGGTTCCAAAATGGGCCTAACCAGTGAAGTGTAGACTCGCATGTAAATCTTCGTGATTTGAAAAAAAGAGAAGAAATCTTTTTTAAGATTATGGGTGATATGCTAAGTGTCATCCAGAACATAAAATTCGGCAAATTGACAAATATATTTTAGAAATGTTGGACAACCACAAGAGGCTCTTCTCTGAGCCAAATTAAATGTTGTTTTTGGAAAGTTAATTAAAGTTTCAAGCTAATAATAACCTTAAAAAATATATTTTATATTTAACGACTGTTTGTTTCTAGAATTGTATAAAATCCCTGCTGAATGTAGGTTTTTGGTCATGGCATAAATTTAATTTAAGTTTCAAGCTAATAATAACCTTAAAAAATATATTTTATATTTAACGACTGTTTGTTTCTAGAATTGTATAAAATCCCTGCTGAATGTAGGTTTTTGGTCATGGCGTAAAATTTAATTTAATTTTTCAATAATTGTTTTTAATAGGTAGGTTTTAGGTCCAAAAGTAGATATACAGATGGAGTTTGATAAAATTCTACTGTTTCTAAAACCTTAAAACCAGCTCATTCTGCTCCTATGAAGAACTAAGAATTAAATTTGTTTAACATATACTACTGCTTCTGTGGACACCGATATTGCCATATGTTGATATTCTCTGTTTACAAATTAAATTAATTAAACCAAAATAAAATATGTATGCTATACTGTGCTGATTAAAAAGTGATATCGAATGAAAATAAAATAAACTTAAAAACAGCCGAAGTTAACCCATCCGCTGCCAAAGCACAAGACAGTAGATATTAACTGCAACCATGTTAGCTTTAAAATACAATGCACTATCTCTCTTGGCAACAGATGCGAAAATGTGGAGTGGTGAATGTTGTCATTGTTCCTGAAGCAGATTTCAATCGTCTTCAAGTTATAATGTAAATTTTATAGCCATTTATGTATATAGGTCTGCGACTGTTTGCAGCGGGACAAGTTCATCTGATTTCGTCGTAGAAGATCTTTAGACAGTTTTCAGCTCGAAGAACTTGATTGCTCAAAGTTACGATTAGAAACATTATTTAGCTTTCTCCTTGCATCATTTTCTAGTTAACCGTCCGCCGCATAGTGTATGAGCTTCATGCTTTAGAAAATATTAAATAAATTATTTTAAGCTATAAAAAATCCAAAAACACCTCTAAAATCCTTTGTAGAAATAGTTAATGAAACGAAACGAAAACAACTGGATATTTTAAACCAAGTTGTATGGAATGACGGAGCTTTATGTGGAAGCATAGGATGCGAGAAAATATTTTCACTTGAGCATTTGCACGTCAATGTGAAAATTTAAATTGTTGGTGTGTTGTGAGTTAAACGTCAATTCTTAAAATATAATGCTTTTATATTTAAACGTATGTTATTTATAATGAAAATAAATGTTTATGGTTTTAGTGGAACATTTATTAATATTGCATGTTATATTGATATGATCTTAATTAATAGATAAAATATAACCATAAATAATTATATTACATTGGCTAAAGGCCCCAACTACTAAGGCTATCGGCCTCGATCTTAATTGATTCTAGTTTTTGGACGGTACTAGCTTCATGGCACCCGCAGATTCGTTATCCGTGTTCATCCGATTTAATTTTTATCCAAACTTGTTCGGTACTATTCTCAGAACTGAAGAAACACAATTTTAGCTGCAGAAAAATGCAGGTTTTCATGTAACATAACGTTTTGTTTTCAGAAAATAATGCGAATTTAAGGGATATTCTGTTCGAGATTTAGCATCATGTGGGCAAAATGGTGTAGAAGATAAAAATTAAGGTATTCTTTCATTTTTGATGTACAAATTAAGCTTATATAATTGTGAAGCCAATCCAAATTTACTCAAATTAACAAAACAGTTTCAAATTTTGTAAGAAAGGTATCTCAGAAGTGGAAAAGTTGTGCATATGCCTTAAAACATTATCGGGTTAAAAATTAGAACTAGTTGGATAGACAAATCATTTTTTTTATAGAAATGTTGCCCATAATAGGCCTACCTCAAAGAAAGGGCGGTGATACTTTTTACCGAGGTTAGTCATCAGTCGAAAAAGAAAAACTTTTAGATTTTATACAAAACTATACAAAAGAAGAGTTGGCTTTGCAATGACTTCCAGCTTGAGGTTATCAGGCCAGGATGCGGCTTTGATGACAGAAGAAGTCACGAAAATTTTAGAGGCAACTGAAATAAAACATGCTATTAGGCGCCCCACATCTATGGTTTTTAGGTATACTTCAGAAGAAGCATTAGATTTCTATATAATTCGAAAATTTACCGTTAAAATATATTTGCAAGTACGATCCGTGGCTAAACAACGACATGCTGACATTTACCAATTCTATGTTTCTCTATTTTCATCAGCGGAAATCTTCTGCAAGGGTTAGTTGACAAAATCGTTTTAAGACTTGCGATAGTTCAAGAAGATGTTCTGATACAGGAAGCAACATAGCAAGATAATCGTACAATTATATGTCAATGGTGTTGCGATGGAATTGCAGGGCATTAAAAATATAAACCAAATTTACCGGTAAAACTGAAAGAGATAACATCGAAAAACAATTTAGAAATATTCAGCCAACAGAAGTTTAAAATAATGAGGTTAAAAATAATGAAAGTGTAATTTTCCATAATGCCGAGCTTATCATGATTGAGGGAACACCTCTATGATCACCGAACCTTTGACGCAAACATGTGGAATTTAAGGGGCAACTTGAAAGCGTATGAAAGGGTTTTAGAGAGAAATGTTAACAAAAACCATCTAAATTTTTAACTATCGAGACATTATTACACATATCTTATAGACTTAGCATAACAAATGCCAAATTCGGAATTAAAAGAAAGAAAAGGCCGGATTTTAAACAAATCTAAAGCAGATATGGGATTGTTAGTAGATCTTCCAAAACAAAGTTTTGTACCAAGAACTGATGACAATACAGCCTGGCATTTCATCAGAGCCTTTCAATTGAAGCAGAAATAACAGGAATAGACGAAACCTTAATTTAACGATTTGCTCTTATACTCCAAAGTATGATTTGCTGATTGTTCCGAAGCTTGTCAAAAGTACGCCATTTAAACCGCAAAAACGTTATGGGTTTATATTTTGGTTCCTGGGGCAGACATTACAAGTATTAATAAAGCAGTACTACAAATATGAATGTTCTCAGGGAATCACTGGAGAGTAGAAACGAATACTTTAAAAGATACAGAAAAGATAACAGAAGGAAGATTTCACGTAATTCATGTAGAAGTAAAATCTCGAAAAATAAGTTAAAAGAGTCTACGGAAAAAGAATCAATCCATCAAGTATCAAATCCAGAAGAACTCGTTGATCAGTTTCAAATTCGCAATTTGGATTTTTAATATGATTTTATTTATGTTATTTTATTTTATTTTAGTTTTTTCTTCAAGTAAATTTTTTAGGTGAAATAAAAGTAAAATTTAATAAATATTATATTATTTTTAATGTAAAAGTGCTAATTGTTGAGTAAGAATGGTAAAGTAAACCACTTTTTTCAACTGTAATTTTTTATCAGCTAGATTGAGGGAATACCACACTCTGCGCTGGTAAAACTAGCTTTTCCATTAAATTTTTTCTCTTCTGAATATTTTGGGAATCGTTAACTTATTGATTTTCATAGCAGTTTTTTTACTAATTGTACCAGTCACTCCTTTATCTAAATAATATTTAAAGGCTTCGTTCATAATTTTGGTTTTAATTGAAACATTATTTCCCACACTTTAGTTCGACAACACGATTAATTAATTAATTTTTATTTATTTTATTTTATTTTTATTACTTTTTCTTACCAAATAAGTTGAAAGTGTTCACATATAAAAATATGTATAAAGTATGTATAAAAATAATTTTTAATGCTTTTATTTTAAAAGTAAAACCGTTAAAAAAATTTACTGATCCTATGTAGAAAAAATAAATTCCTTGAAATTTCTAACACTTTCATAAGTTTAAACATTTTTGAAACTTGCTTAAATTTTCGTCATGACTCCATATTACATTCACAGCTGCATTGCGCTTCAAAAGTCGACCTCATAGATAAGAATTCAGCTTAAGTCTTTGGCTAATATTGTACTTTACTTAACTTTTAAAGTACTAAGAAGCTGAACCGCAAAGCTGCACTGTGTCAAAGTGCTCTAAAAGCGAGCGCGAAAAAAGTTCTGTAATATTTTATTTAATTTAAAGAGAACTTTTGCTTTCATACAACAGCTATATGTATATGCTCGTACATACATATTTAACTATTGTATCAGCGACTTCAGAAAAACACACACTTACGTACTCTCCGGCAATGCTGGAGTGCTTGATTGCATTGGCATTTTCCGTTTGAATAAAAGTTGGGTCAGTTCTAGCTACTTAAGCTCCCCAACAGAGCAATGATGCGATAACGAAAGAACCAAAAACATAAAATAAAAACTAGAGAAAAATAAGAAACTTTTTTTCTGAGCTAGAGAACAATAGAAATAGAAAGTGCTGTAGCAATAAAAAGGACATTGTCCTCCCAGGGCGTTACTGTGGGACCAGTATGAGGTAAATGAAGCTCGCCATTAACTACTACAACTACTAAAAAACTACCAAGAACTAAATACTATTCAACTACAACAAACTACGTACATAAAGATATACATATGTATGTATGTAAGGAAGAATATGTAGTTTGCTTAGAGATACCAAGGGAATTTAAAATTCTCTATTTACTCCCTTAGTCAGTACACTTTGTTGCAGTTATACTATTTATGTAGGTAACAGATTCAGCCAAAGGCAAAAAGGACAATCAAGCATTCTTTTAGCCAACGTGTATTGCCACAACGGATATAAAGTTGGTGAAGCGAAAAATTTGAAAACTCAGTGGCACGTATGGAATATTAAATAAATTGGCATTGGGTAGCGCTCTGCGGTATACTACGCTTTTGTGGTTGTTGCTTGTGTGCGTGTGGGTACTTATGCGATTTGTTTGACTGGCTGGGAAAAAGACAATGATAAGGTTGCGGCAGTGCAACTTCGCATGGCCAACTGCTGATATGATTGTTGTACATGGGCAAGTGGTGAGGAAGTGGTTGCAATGCACAAAGTCAGTTTGTTGGTCGAACGATTGGTTGACTTGTGAGCGGAAATGATTGAAGGCTGAAGTGAGTATGAATAGTGGAAACAATGGGAATTCGCTTAGAAAATAGTGAGCTGCAGTCTTAACTATTCAACAAAACTGTATTTAATTTTATTTTACATATATGGGTATTTCCATAGCATGGTCTACTGGGACTAAAAACTAACTTGTTATAAAGAAATTGATTATAAACTTAAAAATATGACGAATATTTGAAATTCAAGGTTGCCCAAATAGCATATTCATTAGAAAGTAATAATTTTAAATTTTTCCGATCCGTTACTAACCGTTTAAACTAGTTATATTCAGTTACGCAGAGTGTTTGTATATTTACAAACACAGTCCAAAACGGCATTCATATATTGTCGTGTTCTTGATTTCATGTTTTTGGCTAATGCTTTGGAAATAAAATAAAAAATGACAGAATCTATCTATCTCTATCTCTATTCATTGCATAAAGAATTATTCAAGATTAAAATGTCTCTGCGGAGTAATTTTTGTTTTCATACCAGGAAGTTCCCCGTTAAAGTAAATAAATTTAACTAGAGCATTTATCAATAGCATCAAATTATGGCTGATGTTCCTTAAGGCATACTCCTGGACAGGTAATCGAGTCATATCTCTGCAAAATAACAGCATATTGAACATAAAAACGGCAGCCTAAATTGATTATCAGGCATAAATGTATATCTGTGTTGCGATCACTAAATCTTTTATACAATTCAGTCATGAAGTCAACATTACATACATATAAAGAGCACAATCTGGGATTCCGCCTGCGTAACAAGTATCCATAAAATACAACTATTTCAGTCAAAAACGCTCAAAATCATCCGAATACTCTAGCAAACGTTCTGTCCTGCCCGACAAGCTGAATACACCTTCAAAGAAGGAATATAGTAGTATTTTAAAGAGCAACGTTCTACCTATCGTCCATTACTACTAATGAACTAAACCTTGCAATTCACTAGTTATTGAGACATTAAAACTTATTGTTAGGTATTTTGTGTTGAAAAAACTGGTCAAAATTATTTTTCCATTAAATCGGTCTTGATAATGCTGTGATAATTTTTAACATTTCTCTTAGTGCAATTACGTGATTTCTGAAAGTCTTTAAATATAATTAATGTTTTGAAATCATAATTTTTTTGGTTCATACTTATTTTGTTAATTCTTTTTTGGATAATTAATTTTCCTAATAGGCACCGCTTATGTGATTAAAGTCGATTCAACAATAGCACATTCGTTTCTTCTTCTGCAAATTATGTCCGTTTAAAAAAAGATTAGGATCTTATTGCAGGTCTGCTTTAAATCGATCTAATTTGATAGACTTGAAGTGCAAATATTAAAGGCTGTGTCGATGGATGATACAACATCAAAACATGACTCGTATATCATGCACATTATCCCATCGTTTAGAATGCAAAGTCCTACATTTTACAATTCAATTGCAATTACGCTAATTCGAGCTAAGGCGATTTTAATTTGATTTTAAGATTTGTACATTTACTGTTATGCTTAAGTAGATTTAAACAGATTCAGTAATAAATGAATTGTGTAAATTAATTTGTGATTGCTTCCAAATCCAAACATATCAGAAAAATAAGTATGATCGCATCAGACCAGCGATCCATAACTGCTTCCTCTGGCAAACCTACAATCTTTTGTACCTTTATCGAAGTTTGCTGACAATCATGATTATTTTTAAAACGATTCTGTTAGCTTCACCATATGTATGTATGTCTGGCACCGACTGCTTTAGACTCGATTTTGATCTACTTTAAACCGACGAGTCAAGTAAAATTTTGTACACATATCATTTGTATCATATCATTGCGGTAACAACGCAATAATTTAATCAAATTATCTCTGTAATAATATTAACGCGACACTCCTTCTTTCTCTTCGCCATTTGGCACCAAATGGAAAGGCCAAGTAAAACCAGGGGTTGAATCGTCTGATCCTTGACGTTTGTTGCTACTATTTTTTTAATGAAAAATTTGAAAGCATCTAACTATCTGAAACATACAAATTTTTATCATATAATTGAAAGTAGTTTCATTTTTTACACCTAAATGTATGAATGGGTTATTCTTGAACCTGGAATTGCCCATATAGATAAGTGTGAATTTATTTATGAATATATAACTTTTTAATTTTATTTTATTAGAGATAAGAAATTGGTTTGAAAACATATAAGTACTATGATTGAGAGATGTTGTAAGCTGTTTTCATTATTTTTGGTACCCTTTGGAAGGGTACCAAAAGTGTGAAAGGCCAACTAAGGTCGTCTAGATAACTTTAGGGCAATTGATTGGTGGTTTTGTTTATGGAGCAAGATAAATATTTGAATATATCAAAGTAAAGTGCATAAAGTTGCAACAAAAATACTTAAAGCTTTGTATAATATAAGTGACTTATGATCAGATCATAAAAACATTAATAAAATTTTGAATATTGAATTTTGGTATGCAAATGGCGCGAAAGAAAATTATAAGATTATAATTAAAGAAAATAAGAAGGAGCTACCAATATTAAGTTCAGGTGGAACTGAATATGAGATGCTCGGCTGATATTTATATATCGCGAATTTCGTACTGTCAAATATATTTCGGGCTTGCAGGGTCTGATCTTAAAATTTTTATCATGTTGTTATTTATGCCAATGGAACATGAAAAAACCTCCAACTGTTTTCATTGCTTCTTTCGAATTTTATTCAAATATTTATTGCTGTTCCAATAATTTTTTGGCATCTTATATATAAGCTCAACTCATTCATTACATTGTAAACTTTGAAGAGGTGGAAATCATTCTCCACATTTCCTCGTATTGCCTGACGTAAGTCGACAATTAATTGGGTTTAGGCTTTGATGATATTTATTATTATTATAGGCATCGCACCCAAGCCACGTTTTTTTCATCGAAATTCACTTATCAAAATGCATCACAAGACTGATCCGATAAGTCTTAAGGTGATGTGATCCTGCTCAAAACATTTTTTTTCACGTCCACAACATTTTTTGTTGGTTTGCTGAAAGGTTTGTGCCACTTGGGAAAAGCATTGTGCATATTTCAAATGTTTTTGGGCAACTATAAAATAAATATAATCTAAAAATAAATGAAGTGAATTTGTCTCAGAAAATTATCAGGCCCATCATTTCTGGAAATATTGGTACCAATTAAATACTTCGATGCTGATAGCAAAAAATTTCTGTTATAATAAATGTTTTTGACTTTTCTGAAATACATTTTTTTCAATCTGGAAACCATTTTTATATCAGCACCTCATGAAGCAATTGATTAAAATTATCACATACTTTAGGAAATATAATTTGCTTCTATTAAAAAAACACTAAGAAAAATCACATTGGTTCAAAAGCTTCATAAAAAAAAATTAGGTTGCGTTCAAAAATTTCTTTATTTTAATTTTTAAGCATGCTATAATTCTGGGATCATGTTTTTTTAATTCATTAATTAAGAAAAAAGTTGCTTTCAACGGTGTATATTTCAATACTTCCTTATGCCAATATGAGGACTGAAATGGAATTTTTAGTTGGCAGGCTTTGAATTTGATAACACACTTGCCAATTAGTTATATTAATTAGTAGACAGCATTTCTAACTTTCTTTCTAGCAATGCATTATGCTTACGTGTGTAGTTTTATATTTACGTAATGGTTGTAAAACGCTACTCTTATATTGATTTTTATTCTGGAACTGATAAGATAATTGAATATGTATTATGGAAGAAATGATAAAGCTGAAGAAAAATAGTGCCCACTAAGCCCGAACATACTTTAATAAAATAAACTTAAAAAGAAAAAAATGAAACCCCCGAAAGACAAAATAAATAATGATTTATTAATTAGTCTTAATAAATATATTCTTAATTTTGAGTAGGCGCCGCATAAAATAGTATCATTAAGCAACCCAAAGGGACGTACTTGAGGTGCGAATCTAGGTGAGCATTCCCCCGAAAGCTCTAAGTCTCATATAGAAGGAATGTTGTTTTTGAGATAAGTCGAATTTACAATTTTGCTTTGGAAATTAACTGAGCCTTTTTTGGCAGAATATACATCAATGGTACATAGTGCAAATAATTCTATCTTAATCCTTTCTGACATACTTTTGTTGTGTAGAAAATGGAATTGTTCAAATTTCTTAGAGAAAAAGTTGGCTGTTTTGGAAAAACTTGTTTCAAACCTCCAATTGTGAAAGGAACTGCAAAGCGTGCTATTAGAAATCATTATCAAAGTAAACATGAAGTAGATTGTAAGTTAGTATATAGAGTGCGAAAACGAATGCGTAAGAAAACAAATTTTGGGTTGTGAAAATTAGCACTATAAAATTATCTGAATTGAAACTATTGCTTAGTGAAAAAGGACTTGAAATGGAAGCTAATGAAAATTAACTTACCAAATCAATGAGTTACGCACTGTGTTCACTTCGGTAATACAGTTAATGTACAGTCGAATACAAATACGTCGCCATATGTGTATACATCGTATTTCCCGGTGAAACAAATAGGTATAGAACACTAAAAAAGATTATTATTCGAAAGAACAGTAAATTCCCGTCAAGCAATATGTGGACGGAGTAAATAGTGCTATCAGAGCTTTCCGATGGGGCGAAGCGTGCTTGTTGCTAGCTGTATATAGTCGACTCAAGATTGACGCGAAAATTTGGATTGATTCGGTAGATAAATTGTTTATTAGTTTTAATGAGCTTTCTCAATGTCTATGCGAAGAGTTTAGTTGTATTCCAGATTAAGTTGACATTCATTATAAATCGAGCCAGCCAGTCCGTATGCCAAATGCAAGTTTGTTGAACTATTTTTTCCGTGTGTTTCAGTGCGTTAGGAAAACGAATTGCATTGAGTAAACCTGCAATTGTAAAATATGTAAGAGACGAGTTAAAACATCGTGAGTTTCAAATAACTCTGGTAGCTACTCGATTTAAAACAATGCGTAAATTTCGTCAAACAATAACTGACTAATCTAAAAACGTTCCGAAGTAAAAATATCAAAAATCAAATTATCTTGGTATTAAAATGAAAAACGGTAAAAACAAAAAAGGCAAGCATATAGTTTGTTATAATTGCCAAGAAAAAGGGAATATGTCGAGTAAATATTGAAAGCTCTCACGTGGACAAAAGTGAATTAATTTCGATAGAATGAGCTGTGTGGTCAATTAGAAAATGAAATGTTAAGTCGACTTGTTACTTTATACATATGTATGGCTACAAATATGCATGAAATATGTGAAACCGATTTAGTTGAAGTGTCAATAGTTCTTGATAGTTACAGTTCGATCACGCAAAACCTGCTTATAATTCTGGAACCTAAAAAAACGTAGCGGAAATGATTAAAATTTGGAGTGTGATATTATTACTACATAAAACTCTGAATAGCAAGTTTAATGATTTTAGTCAAAAAGAAAAACATTAGTTAGCGTATATGTGTTGATTTCCGATGTTTGGATCAGCACATGCGTAAAGAAGTTTTCTTGATGCCTAGCACTGAAGAGGGTTACATATATGAATTTTAAGGAATGCATTTTAGACTGAAAATTTCACCGGTAGCATTTCAGCGAATGATTCCAAAAATAAATAAATAAACTTGCAAAGTGCGAGCTATGCATACGGGCGATATTATACTTGGAAGTCAAACAATAATTGAAATGTATGAAAAATTTCATAGAGTTGTAAGTGCTCTTCGTAACAGCAAGGTAACGTGAAATATATAAAAATGTGAGTTCATGCAAAAGACAATCGAGTTTATTGGGTACGAATTAACCCCAATCATCACTGTACCAGGTTATTGTAAAATATCAACAAATGTAAGCGAGATTAGACAATTTCTAGGCCTCAGTTATTATTTCCATAAATTTGTTCCTGGTTATGCGCTAAAAGCCACCCCACGTTACGTTGCTTGCCTTTCTATCAATTTGAGAAACGCAGATTATGGGGCATTCAATTGTAGAAGCCGGAATACGCCCCTTTAATTTAACTACTGATTTGAGTGGGATTTACTTTCTTCAGCCCTTCGTTTATGTTCTTCTGAATTGTTGATTCTATTGCAGCTCGTCTTACATTCTTACAAAGTGGCCTGGTTTTCCACAATTAAACCATTTGCCAGCTTGATTCTTCATGTTGGCACCAGAATAATTCTTTCCATCGATTGACCTCAGTGTTTTCAAAATTTCGTTAATCACATCTGGTGTTACTACTTCCACTCTACTGACTTTGTATGAGTCCCGCCGTTTCACGTGCTTGGGCATACGCGACAGCTTCAGGGAATGTTTATTTTAGGTGCGTCCCAATAGCTAAATGAGCTGCTAATCTCACAGAAAATTGTAGGGTTTTTGGTCGCTCTTTTTCAGCTCCATTTGTTAAATTTATTTTCTGTGCTAGCTTAGTGTATCGCAATTATCTTCTCAAATTCGATAGTCTTCAAAACTTCCGTCGCGGGTCCTTCCAGCGCAATGAATAGTGTAGGGGACTTTTCATCCATGCTCAAGTTATTTGCTGGAGCCATATTTGTGAACTGAAGCTTGGATATCTGGAAAGAAATTGAGCCGTTTTTACCCTGGGAATTTTAGTCGAAGTGGTTGTATGACTCAAATGCAAATATCGGACACGGCCGTCCAATTCGTTGACTTCGGGTTTCAATGTCTCGACGCTCCTCGATTTGAAATAATCTCTTCCTGGCGATTATTTGAGCGTATTAGCAGAAATTATTTGTAAAACTGTTCATGTCCATACCCGCAGATGAATAGGGAGCTTTTTCTATAATCCTACTTCACTGCTGCTCCAAATATTCCATAGATGGATGTTTTTTCTTCCATAGCTTCTTCATACAATCATCACTTCGCCAATTCCTTTTTGAGAGGCAGTATCGTGAAATCCTGAATCTTGACCATTTTAAATTTTTGTCCGGCATTTACTTAACAAGTCCACTTCTGGCACCAGTTGTAACAATTTTCGTAATTAACCTCGATGATTTCCTACTTTCTTCGATTTCGATCCCTGCATTGTTAAATAAAATTCCAAGATTTATTCTTTTCGATTCTTAATTGTCAGGCATTCACTCAACGTTTATTTACATTTCAATAAATTACAATTCTCTTCACTGTACACAATGGTTTATTTTACAACTCTTTATAATCACTAAGTTTCGTCTCTCTCTTTCATTCATTATTCATATTTGGTATCTTCATCACACTACTAAACATGCTTAGGGGCATTACAAACTAACTAGTGCGAAATATATAACATTCAATATTTTCGAAAAAGCTTAAGAAATATCATTGGGTGTTTTATAATATTTGTCACTACTATAATTTTATCCCTCATGTTCGATCTTTTTAACGGAATATTTAGAAGATTGAAAAATGTTTATTTACTGACAAGCTCAAAAGTCCACATATCACATAAGCTAACAAAACTACATAGCTCAGTGTTCACTTGGTCAGTCGTTTGAACTGGAAACGACAACTTTTTGCCAAAAATGCTGCAGCTTAAGCTTAAATCTCTTGATTTCACTACTTATTGTTTAGATTTCCACGTCGAAGGAGATTTAAAATATAATATACGTATAGGGTGGGGTACCGCTTGCATTTTTAACAATGATTTATTTGGGCTTTGACATCCCCAATGATATTCACGTTGTATAAAATATTCAATACAAAGGTCTCGGTTTACAAAGTGGTTAAGTGTACTCTTGAGAGATAATGAAAAGTATTGTAAAATTATTTCCAATATTGTGAGTCCTAAACCAGAAATGCAAAAAAAATTGACACTAGTCAATTTGAAAATTGATGTCAATTGTCCGTTTCGCAGCTGCGATTTGACTCCGTTGGGCTATTTTTATCGGGGAGTCAATTCAGGAATTCAAACATGAAATTGACGCAATGTATGACACAATTTATGGCTACCAGGAAAAATTTTATTCAGGACCCATAATAAGATGTTGTTTGTTCGTAAATAAAAAGTAAGGGAACTAATGGTTTCTATATATGTAACTCAAATGGTATAGCTAACAAAAAGCGGAACTTAGCAAGTTTCTATAAAAATAGCAAGTTGATGTTATGCTGAAACGCATCTAAGGCACAATTATAACTTTCACCTTGTTGGCTATAAGTTCTTCAGCATAAGCCATCAGTTTGGTAACGCACAAGGTGGTGTAGTAGCTATTCTCATTCGAAGTAGACTGAAACATCATTTCCTAGTATTTTATGAAAGACCTTATATGCAAGCAACTTAAGTCTGTCTTAAGAATAGAGAAAATTATCTTGTAATTTCACCACGCTTTTCTTTAACCGACAAGCAATTTAATGATACCTGCGATGCTCTAGGAAACAGATTTATTGCATATAGAGGTTATAATGCCAATCACACTCATAACTGTGAAGTTATAGATAATTTCGTCTATCGTCCAAAAATGTCAGCCTTGAAATCCACCGAGGAATCACTCTTGCCAAAGGTACTACATTGGACTGAGTAGTCAATTGATCTACAAGTCGCTTATCTTTCACGTCCTGCTATACAGTATTCTATGAGTCGGCTTTAGGAGTTTTCGAAATAAAGGTTTTGAGTAAGATTCATGGTCCTTTGTGTATTGGCAAAGGCCAATATCGCAGGCGATGGAACAATGAACTGTATGAGTAAGGCGACGTCATTGGCTAGATCATGTCGCTCGAATGAATGAAAGCACTCCAGCTATAAAAGTTTTCGATGCATTATGATACGATGCGCTTCATCGATAAGACGATAAAGTAGACGTAGTGCGCGATACGTTTTCCGCACAGAACAATCATTTTCGAAATAAAATTGCACTATTTGCAAGCGTTGTTCAGGCATGAGTCTATTCGTGATGAATTGCCAAACCAAACTGAGAATAAATCACTTGACAGCTGTTAAATCGGTCGCCATCTTGAAAAGTAATGCCAACTTAAAGTTCTATACCTCTATAAAAAACACCCTATATATGTACAATAGTTTACTCAAATGTATGTTTATGTATATTTAAAATTTAATTAATAAATACAATTTCACAATGCAATAACATAATTACCTACCTACATTCATATGTGTATTCGAGTGTACTGGAACTTGCACTCCCATGACACAATGAAAAGTCCCACATAACTTGAAGATTGAAAGTAAAAAATAATGAATGGTTGCAAAAAAGGAAAAAGGTTCGAAAAATAAAACAAAACAAAAAATAAAGTGTAAAGTCATGCCAACATTTTTGCAAATCCATTTTAAGTGTCAAAAGCATACCTATGAATGTGGTGAGCAGTTAATGATAGGAGGAAAACATTGAGGAGAAGGATGGAAAAATAAACCAAGCGCCAAAGTTATTGGTTCACGCGCCATTGTCCTTTACGGTATGCATAATCAATGAGAGGTCAGCTGCGTTGAATGTATTTTACCTTCATATATATGTTATGTAAATACAATGCATAAAGGTATATATCATAGAAAAATGGCTACGCATGTATTTCTATAAGTACATAGTATATCCTTACGTAGAGTCGTACATAAAGGATTTCGAAACTCATATTTTTTTATTATTTTGCGCTTTAATATCAAACTCGCTTAATCCGAAAAAATATTTTTAAAACTGTATGCTTGATAAAAAAAACTGATTTTTTTTGCGCTTTGTAACCGCTGAAGCGATTTTCGGCCTCCATGTATTTATGTATATGAAAAAATTTTTGCTTTCTCTTTTTCTATTGTCATATACTGATATTCGCATTTGCACACTCTTTATAACTATCCTTCCCGAAATAATACCTCCCCAAATAGTTTCCGCATTACCGTTATTCGCATTCTTACGTGCCGTTACTCTGCTATACTATTTGGCTAATAAAAGAAATAAGTATACATTTAGAGTCTATTAAAATTTCTTCAATATATTTTCTCGGTATTTCCACTTTTGAATTTAAATTCAAAATGCGTACATTAAGTGAAATGAATGCCAAATAAACTGCTGGCGAAGGGTTAAAGAATACTAAGCGATTTGACTTTTGACACATATGTAAGGGATATTTATTTATTTTATTTAACTCGATTTGTTTGTAGAGAATGATTATAGCTGTAACCTATTCATCTTCATATCGGCCAGTGGTGACAGTTTCTTCAAAAATATTTTCTAATTTTCCTTTTATTAGGCGTCCAAAAAGATATAAATTTATAGATTATAATATCGGTTACTAAAATCAGATTTGTGTATTTAACTCAAATTTTTTTATTTTAAACACTTTTTAGAGGGCTAGGGGCCATTGCAATGTAGATAAAAAGCAAAGTAAGCTTGCCTAAGAGTGTAGGAATAATTTTGAACTTATTCACTGAGCACTATGTATCAGCCTAATTTCAAAAAACTCAAATGGCAGGAAGCAACTAGTCAGAGCTTAAAGTAAAAGGATTTACGTCTTAATGTTTTTTTTTTACAAATGCCAATATAATTAGGGATTAGGGATTAGTTTTGTCCAAATATTTGTTGGATGTAAAGGCATAAAATATTCGAGTCGGGTATAACCTTACACATTATCAGCTATGGAAAGCATTTTTAGAGTATTTTTTTTTGAAGTCAGCGATATTAGACTTCCGTATAATATAAGAACTGGATAAAAAATTTGTATAAAAAATTTAAAATAAAGGCCAAAGATGAGTTTGCCACTAGTAAAGCAAGTGTTTATGGGTGCTATAAACGTCTCCATGAAGGCCGTGAAGATGTTGAATATGTCGCACGCACTGAATGTTCTAGCACATCAGCAACCTATGAAAATTTTATGTGTGATGTTTTCCCATTAATGGAATGACCTACGACTTTTAACTGTCTTTGAACTTTTCACCTCATGTCAAAAATGCACTCGGAGGGGTTGTCATTCTTTAAGACGACCGTATATTGAAAAAAACTGTTTTTAATCTTTTAGAGTAAACATCAAAATTTAGTATTTTGGTTTTCCAGAAGAGTACTGGCGAAAATTGGTAAAACTAGGATACTAGATAGCATTGATCATTCGTCCTTATGTTAGTAGCGCTATGTTAGTAAACTGCGGCTGATGATGGATGATTCAAATCATGTACTTCGGTTGTTTAAAAAGTCTCAGCTCTTTTTGTCAATTAATTGATACGTTTTAAGCTAAGACGTGTTTGAAAGCAAACACTTTACGCAAAAACTTTCGTAAAGTTAAATTAATTTTTGTAATAAAAGATTTTTGATTTAAAATTAGTGCTACTTCCAAAGATAAAAAACTCCATTTAAAAAAAGTTCACAAAAACTTTGCGTGGAATATTTTTTTTCAAAGCAGTACGCACTTCAAAAATTTATTTCTAAACAAAATCGAAAGCATGGCAACTTATGTTCTCGATCGGGTTTTTCCATTCATGTCTACAACTTTTACTTATTTCTCAGCCTTGGAGAATATTACTAACATAATACTTTGGAATCATCTGAAAAGAGCTGGCCACTGAAAGAAGCTCGATGTTTAGGTTAACCGAATTACCATCAGGCAAGCGCTTCTGAAATGCGACAAAAATGAATCATTATTTCTAGAGCGACTTATCACGGGTGATGGAAAATAGAGTAAATACGACGAAAGGAAATAAAAAAAATGATGTTGAGAGGCCAGTGACCCTTCTCAGACAAATTCATAGCCTGACTGGACGGCAAACAAGGTAGTGCTGAGTGTTTGGTAGGTTTGGAAGGTCCATTATGAGCTATAACCTGTTTCAATAAATTCTGAGATCGAATATTCATGAAGTTTGGTTGGGATATTTTTATGTAACATAGAATGAACATAATTATCATTTGCAAAATTCTCTTGATGGTAAAAAGTTGGCCGACCGTAGAGCTGATAATCATTTGAACAAGTTCTTCGCCGATAAATCACAGAGTTCTACACTAAAGGAATTATGAAGCTACTCGAAATAAAGGGTGTTTTTTATAGAGGTATAGAACTTTAAGTTGGCATTACTTTTCAAGATGGCGATCGATTTAACAGCTGTCAAGTGATTTATTCTCTGTTTGGTTTGGCAATTTATCATGAACAGACTCACGCCTGTACAACGCTTGCAAATAGTGCAATTTTATTTCGAAAATAATGGTTCTGTGCGAAAAACGTATCGCGCACTACGTCCATTTTATCGTCGACAAAATCGTCCATCAGAGCAGTTAATTCGATTAACCATGGAACGTTTTCGCACCACGTTTACTCTGATTGATAACTCGCATCCCCAGAGATGCCGTACGGTGTGTACAGAAGAAGCTATTGCTGCTGTAGAGCGTAGCATTGAGGAAGACCCGAATGAGTCCATCCGCCATCGAGCACAGGAATTGGATCTGTGTCCATCCAGTTTATGGAAGATTTTGTGGAAGGATCTTGGTTTGCGTACTTACAAAATCCAACTCGTGCAAGAATTGAAGCCAAACGATCATCAAGTAAGGCGCAGATTCGTCCAATGGACCCAAATGGACCGTTACATCCAGAAAAACTGACTGTTTGGTGCGCTTTATGGACTGGTGGAATCATTGGTCCGTTCTTTTTCAAAAACGATGGTGGCCAGAACGTTACAGTCAATGGTGATCGGTATAGAGTCATGATTACTAACTTTTTCATTCCTGAATTGAATAACCATGATGTCCAGGAGATGTGGTTTCAACAAGACGGCGCAACATGTCACACAACTCGTGCCACAATAGATTTATTGAAAGACACGTTTGGTGACCGCCTAATTTCACGTTTTGGACCTGTGAATTGGCCTCCAAGATCTTGTGATTTAACACCGCTAGACTACTTTCTGTGGGGCTATGTAAAGTCATTGGTCTATGCGGATAAGCCACAAACGCTTGACCATTTGGAAGACAACATTCGCCCTGTTATTGCCGATATACGGCCACAAATGTTGGTAAAAATCATCGAAAATTGGACGTCCAGATTGGACTACATCCGCGCCAGCCGTGGCGGTCATATGCCAGAAATCATTTTTAAAATGTAATACCACGAGATTATCTTTCGGATAAATAAAATGCATGTCAATCGAATAATCCATCGTTGTTTTATTGCAACTTAAAGTTCTATACCTCTATAAAAAACACCCTTTATATCAAAAAGTCACAGATAGTGATGACTAATATGTAAAGGGTTTTCCAATAGGGTGATATGATTTCTAAGTGTTGTTTTGGCCTTTTGTAATATGTCATGATCTGTCTTTTTTCATTGTATTCAGTAATGTTTACAATTTCATGATGGCAAAATATTCAATATTATTATCAAAATAATTGTTCGATCGATGATAACCAACTTTTTATGACCACAATTGGAAGAAGTTGATCTGCTTTATTGGGAATTCATGACATACGAATTCATTTAGTGGAAAAAATGCTCAAAAATTAGGTTAATCAAATTCGTTCCTGCATTAAATAAAAAACATTTGAATTTCCTTAACAATTAGTGTATTTTTTTTTAAAGAAATCATATCACTCTTATTGGAAAACTCTATACTTGATTATAATTAACGAATTAAAACTACGGAGAATTTTTATATAACCAAATATATCATAAATAGCTCAAAAGTAAAACAAGCGAGTACTGTCCCCTTAGTGGTTTGCAACAGCTTATACGTTTAACTTTATTATGCTCAATAGTAGATTAGGGTAGTGCAGTTAGGCTTAATTCGGTACAATAATCTCTGACTATCTCTGATAATATATATATATATATATATATATATATATATATATATATATTGCGCTTTGTAACTGGTTAAGCGATTTTTGGCCGAGATCCTCCTCCAATTTGTGGTTCAGAAATACACTCGGAGGGCTTGAGGGGCGACCTCAATTAGAAAAATTCACTTTCTATAATTTTAGATGTAGGTAGATAATAATAACTTTCTTATTTCTGGTGGGAAGTAAGCTGCAGCCCACACTCCTTATATTAGAGCCTGTAAATATATGTTGTCGCATAGAAATCGTTAAATGAAGTCAATAGTGCTTCTGATTTAATTAAAATAATCATATCTGACGAATGAGGGGTATACATTGAAACCGAATTCCAATCGTCTCAATTAAAGAAGAACCAAGTCCGACACAAATACTCTTTTTTCTGATTATTTTTCATGTATGATATCACTTGACAATATCGTAAAGCTAATCATCGCAGAAAGAATCCAGAGATAATACCAAAAAAAAAAAAAAAAAAAAAAAAAACCACGGCGGAATTATACACCTGGGGTGAACTGCTTGGAAGAGGAAAAATTAGAAATTGATGAATTTTTGAGAAACATGAAGATTATTTTTTAAACAATGCTTTTACATATTCTTCAAATTGCGATTTACATATTATATATATATTTATTGGACAGAGAAATATCTTTTTTTGATTTTCTCCCTTTTTCCTAAGATAAGAAAATAATAATTAATTAATATCTATATTCCCTTTCTCAAAAAATACATTCATTTTTGTCCAACTTTGGTAACAAAGCCAAATGAAACAACTTTAAGCAGCTGACGGTAATCGCTTAGTCGAAAATGAAACGTTCAGTTCTTCCTCAAAAAAAGCAATTTATGTTATCTAAAAAAATTTTATTAAAAAAGTGAATTTGTATTTAAAAAATAAAAAATTAAATTATCTATATTTGCTATAGCCTAATGCGTACCTGTCAGATAGCTGTAACAAATATTTGATTGCACAACTCTTTGTTAAAAAATTTTGATTTTTAGAGCAAAAATAAAGAATTTCGTATCATGATATCTTTGAAGACAAGCGAAGACTCTTTCCTGATAAGGCCGAGAACGGGGCCGTTTAATCGCCGCATTTATCATGGGCTAACTCAACACATGACTCCCGGTGTCACTTTAAAATGTGGATTTGTCAAATGTACAAGACCTCTTGTTGAAATGAAAAAAAAAAAGAAAACAAGAAAGAAATGCTGTCTTCGGTCGATTCGGAGTCTTTATACCTTTTATGAATATATAAAATTTATTGTAACATATTTTGAATTAAATACTAATTTTCCGAACTAAAATATTACTTGTATGTATGTTTTCCGAATTCGATGATTTTTGGTGTCAATATTAACTTGAATTCACGTGTATAGAATACCAAATTTCACGCCTAGATAATTTTTTAACAAAAGATTAAAAATTAGATATGAAAAATTGGTCCGATTTGGTCGGTTTCGGCAAATGATCGTAATATAATAATTAAAAAATGATACAGGCGTTGGATGAATTAAATAAGGCAAGTTTAGAAACATACGAAAAATCTCACTTTAAAAGCCAATGATATATAGACGAAATTATAAAAATATATTTTATATAAAATATGTTATAGAATTATGTCCCAAGCCAGAGATTTTAAATAAAATACGTACCTCGCTTTAAGAAACATTTGTATTCCAAATTTGGCCCATGACCGTAAGAAGAGATATAAATTAAATATGCTTCCATCCTTCTCTTAATATCATAAAATTGTCAATATATTCTAAAAAGACAACCTTCCTATTACCTTAAAATAAAAAATATAAACGCTTTAATGTAGCATACAATCCGAACTAGTCCTTTGCTGCTGCGTGGTTGATATTAAAAATAACATTTCCTTTGGTATACCATATATTTATATAATTTTAGTTATAAGTATGTATTCTGCTTATGCTGTTACTTGAGAACTAACACTGTAATTTGCCATGATTTGAAGGATAATTAGTTTCAGTTGTTTGAAAGCATACTGTGGGAAGTTTGCCGTTATGCAGGACGTTGGAGTAATTTAATTCTAATATAATATTAAGTAATTAACCATCACAACGCAGTTATTAGCAGAATGGAAGGTAATGAATTTTGAATTTTCATATATAAGTCGAATTTGGGTATAGTGAAATAATTTTTGAAGTCCTGTTCACAATATACAAGTGGTTCACTATATTAAGGTTGACATCTTTTAATCAAAAACTTAATTCACTTACTCAATATTCATGTTGGTGGATGTAAGCTCAACAGATCATTTGAATAAATTTATACTTAAGAAAATACAAAATTTATATATGAATGTTTATTGAAAGAATTCGCGAATAGAGTTTTTCCTTGCTTTCTGAAATTGACTTTTGAACCGCCTTTTCGCGTAGTCTTTTCAGTACTATTATGCCAGCGTAGTCAGTAGTGTTGGCTTCAACCAATGCGATAGCTTTATCGAAGCTTCTGTAATTTTTATAGAATTTCCGATCTGGCCTTCACCTTGGCCGTCAACATCAGATTCTTCAGTATCCTCCGCATCTTTATCTAAATCAATTCTTTCGTTACTATCGATTGTATTCCACTTCTCAATATAATTTTCAGCGTAGGTTTTTTGAAACAGATAAAATGTCAAGAGGGTGAAAAATTACCTCCGGGATTACAAGTTGCAGCAGACCCTATATATCATGAGCTTCTTTATATTTTTCCTGCAGTATTTTTTGACAATAAGCTCAAAGGAACATCATTTTCTTCATTCTCGCTATCATTTGATTATGTAGCATTGGAGAATTCAACGTTTCGCATTACACTTACCTGTAGCTGATTCCAAGTGAGCATTAAAAATAATACAGCATCTTTTAAAGCTAAAGTTTTGAAAAAACGTCTGATGTCATCCTTTCCTACAGCTAATAGCAGCAGATGTATAGCTTAGTTAAGCGGATATTTTGATCTATAGACTGAATCAAAAACGCTACATTTAGAGGCATATAAATTATGAATATTGTTTTAAGTTCATCTTTAGGCGATTGGCTAGGGGCGTTATCAAGCAATAGGATAGTTTTCGTTGATAATCCCTTTTAAAGCAAATATTATTGAATCTAATAACAATTAAAAAGGAATAAATATTCTGCAAAACGTTTAGATGTTTAAAGAGCTATATTGATAAACGAAGCAATGGTTTTTCAGGAATCATTTTCCAATACAAACCGGTGTCGTCTGCATTGCATAGTATATTTGGTTCTCGCAAAGCTTCAACTCGTAAATAATATTTTTGAGTTTGTGTTTAAAGGGATCAGTTGCCTGGGCATCTGATGATAATTTCTCGCCGTACACTTTCAATAATTGGACAGTTTTTTTCTCGTAACTTGTATAATATCTTCTCCATGCGTGGATACTCGCCTTTTCTAGGAGGCTTCCGTTTGGATGCTCCAATCATTTGGTGGGATATAATATTACAAGAATGTTTTTTTTGAGATTCCCAAAATCGTTGATTTAGCTACACTATAAATCTTTTTTATTAATTTCAGATTTTTGCTTTTACGAAAGAATTTCCTCGCAGGCATGATAACACAAATTTATTAGCAGATAAAAGTGTTTAAAAACACAAAACAGCGCACATTCACTCATAGGCAGTTTGCACTTGACAATAAACAAATAAAAACTAGAGTCGAATAGCCGTAGCTATTCCAGTAATAAATATAAAAAGAGCAAGTTCGGGGAATACCCGACTTCATTTCTAGTTAATTTTTGTTTTGTCAATTTATTCTTGCCGTTGCGCTTAAAATTTTGTTCACTATTTCGGTGTTCACTATATCGAGGTGTTCCTTATAGCTGGGGTTCACTATATCCTGATTCGACGGTACTTGATATGAAGAAACAAAATAAATAATTAAATATAAAGAAATACTTACTTTTATTGAAGATACGTTTAATTTTCTTAAATTCCGATTAAATCAACTTTAAATAGCGATTGCTGCAACAAATACATTAACGTAATTTGATATCAGGTAATTTATTTGTTGTTTTTCTACCACAATTGTAAGCTGTTGAACTCATCAAGCTGTTGAAATGTTGTTTGGACAATTTCCAAAACAAAGTAAACAAATATTTACCGCAGCTTGTAAACAAACACAACGCTTACAATCATATACAGTACATACACACGTTTACTATATACGTAGATAAATATGTATATTTCCGAAAGCCGCAACCAGTTTATCATGCGGCGAGCACACATAGCCATCCATATGTGTACTTCGCCTGTGGAGAATTTAAATGAAATTAATTTACTACAACAGAAGACTGAATCACTGTTTCACTCTTCTTACATACACTTTCGCCGTTGGAAAGAATTATATAATAGATTTTAGAATTTTTTTTGCCTTTTGGTGAAAAAGTTTAAATTTCAATTAAACTTTTTCCTTTTAACATGCAGCTAACACTCGCTTGTTCCAAAATGTATATATGTATGCGCATTAACCTTTTTCAAGCTTTCATATGCGCAACGCAACGGTACTTGCCTCAGTACCTAATGCCGCATTGCTCTAGACCATATTGTTGCAGTTAGTTAACTTTGGCCATAATCATTAATTAGTCAGTCAACTGCTTTTGCCGTCTCTTTCGCTGGCTTAGACGCTTAACGCCGTCAACCCGCCAGAATTGTGCAGCTTTCACGCTTATTAATGTAATTGTTTCTGCTTTTGTTGTTTAAAATATTCTAAAATCTTATACTGCTTATGTAGTAGTTGACGCCGCTAGTTGGCTGGCTGGCGCCGTGCATTCACTGACGCATAGCGAACATTTTCAATTAGCAACAATTGATACGCCTGAATTTCGAGTGCGTGCTTTGCCTACTATGTCCTCTGCCGCCTGGGAGATTCTGGTTAGTGCGTTTTAATGCGTATTTTTTGTTTGTTATTGTTCATTAATGAGCCAACAATGCGTTTACGGATTGTTACCCTGGCTTAAATTATTTATAGCCAACAACGAATTTTAGATTCTTTTTCATTGCAGTAAAACAAAATTGTCTTTGTCTCTCATTACGCTTAGGAAGGAGATGCTGCTGCTGTCGCAAAATTCGTCCTTCCCTATACCTTTTCATTGAAATAAAAGTTTGAGTATATAGATATACATAAGCGTGTGCCTACACAATCGCCAATGCATCTACAAATAAATATATATATCAGCAACTCAAAGCAGCGGCGTGTGGTTGCTTTCGTGGCAAATCAGTAGCTCACGCACACACTTAAACTTATAATAGGGAAAGGATATTTGTTACAAACTTTATTGAGCACAGTGAGAGCTTGAGAGGATTTTTAAAGAGAGCGCAGAGAAAAATTTCCCATTTTGTAGAGAGTGGAAATTTTAGAATGAGATTTTTTTGTGTAAAATCGCATGGTATGTTATTTTTTGTCCATTCGCTACAAAGGTGCAAAGTTCTAAATCTTCGTATAAATTTCAAGAAATATATAAGTGAATAAAATGAATCAATATAAAGAAAAAATATATTTTGTAATGCTGCATTTCCTAATAATTACCTACTTTAATGGCGTTCTGATTTGGGCTCTAGCTCTGATGATTATCATTTGGATGCGATGCTTTAAATATAGCTTCCAGGCCAGTGTAGTGACTGCTTTTGAAGTGCTAAAAACTTTTCTGGAGCTGCATATCATATTGCTCTTCTTCGGCCATTAAAAATTTTATCAAATGGTATAAATTGCGAATAGATTTACACCCTAATATTGGTCGTCGACGATTTATAACACTTGCGGACGCTCCTCCACATTCTTCGGGAAGCTGATTTGCGTAAGTTATTTTTGAATTGCAAATATTTTGCCTTAACGCTTAAATAGTGTCAAGAAGTAAAAAACCCTTTCTTACCTATTCAGTACATTTTTACAGATATATTACCTTTACCAGAATAGAAACAATTTGACACTGTCTTCTGAAACGTTCTTACAGTGTAAATACAACATTCACCTTGAATATTTGTACTTATTCTTGGGTTCTTTCTGAAGATAAGAAATAATAGTTTCAAATCGACAAAAGAAATAATCACTCGGGTAATGGGACCCTATCAAGGTGCGATTGAGAAAATAATTTTCAAACAAATACTATACTGGCATTGATTTCACTTTCGCATCTCCTAGTGGATGAATAATGTGACGAGTAAAGTAAGCCTATGGTCGATATAAATGTACCCGGAAATTTGAAGAAAACCGTAGTGATGGGCAAAAATGGCAAAAAGTAGAAGACTAAGGGAAAATAATCATTGTTTATTCTATATATATATTTTAGATTATTCGGAAATAGGAGGAGATTTTTTATCACTAACACATTAATTTTACTTGGATCATATAATAAACAATCGATGAACTTGGTGGTTATACTTTTGTCTATAAGAATACACTTTTGTAGATGCCTTTATGGAAGATGCACATTATATTAATTTTATATCAGTTTATATAACGGTAGTTTTGAGAAATAAAAGATATCCATCACTCATTTACTACTTATATATTTGAAGTCACGTTTGACAGAAAGGGAGAAGTTTTTTTTTACTTTCATAAACATATCAAATTTATTGCAAATTTTAAAAATCAATTTCGATGATTTTCAGTGTCAATATAAACAAACAAATCTCTTGCTCTCAGATTCTTTTTTGACGGGCTATAAATTTTCAATATTAATATGCAATTCATAATATTTGTACATATTACCAAATTTCACGCTTTTATATGTTTTTTTTTTTGACTGAGTTTTGATTAAAGTCTCACATCTAAACAAATCGGAGTATGGGAGTTATATATTATAGTGATCCGCTTTCGATAATTTTCAGAACCAGTGTAAATTTATGAGCGGTCGATTGGAAATCCCCGTCCTGACACATAAAGGTAAAGTAAAGGTACCTTTTTCAACAGCCTTTTTTTGACAGATCACGAATGTGTCGTGTAAAGTTGTTATTTTATTTTTTTTTAGTATTGCTTGGTATTTCATTATGGAAAGACTTACGCCTGAACAAAGTTTACAAATCATTCAACTTTATTACGAAAATTCACGTTCTGTAAAGAATGTGTTTTGCGCGCTTCGTTCAACTTATGGTCAACATAATCGTCTTACTGAGTGTACTATTCGCAACACCATCACCCATCTCGAGACCCAGCATACATTATTCGATAATATTTGAACGAATAGATCACGTCCAGCACGCAGTGAAGAAAATATAGTGGACGTAGCTGAGAGTATACACGAAGACCGTAGAGAGTCGATTCGGCGTCGTTCGCAGCAACTCGGACTGACGTATGGAACGACTTGGCGCAACTTACGTCGAGGTCTTAAAATGAAAGCGTACAAAATTCAGCTTGTGCAAGAACTGAAGATCGACCTTCCCAAGTGACATCGCTTGACTTGAAAAGACTTGAAAAGTTCCAAGAAGATCCGACGTTTTCGAGCCAAACTTTGTTCAGCGATGAGGCCCATTTCTGGCTCAATGGGTATGTAAAAAACCAAAATTGCCGCATTTGTGAAAAAGAGCAACCTGAAAAGATTCAAGAGCTGCCCTTTCATCCAGAAAAAACAACGATTTGGTGTGGATTGTGGGTCGATGGAATCATCGCTCCATATCATCCGGTGAAAACATAACCGTCAATGGCGACGACTATACCGCCTTGATAATCGACTATTTGGTGCCTGAAATTGAAGCTCGTGATCTCCGCGACATTTGGTTTCAACAAGATGGCGTCACTTCCCACACATCGTATCAATCAATCGATTTATTGAGAGAACACTTCGGTGAGCACATAATTTCACGTTTTGGGCCGGTCGATAGGCTACCAAGATCGTGTGATATCCCACCGTTAGACTTTTTCTTGTGTGGATATGTAAAGTCTGCAGTCTATGCGGACAATCCTGGTTTGATTCAGGCCATGGAGCAAAACATCACGCATGGCATTCGCCAACTACCAGTCGAAATGCCCGGGTCATCGAAAAATGGACTCAACGGATGGATCATCTGAGACGTAACCACGGCCAACATTTGAAAGAGATAATCTTCACAAACAAATCCAAAGAATGTTCTTTCGAATTATAATAAACATTCCCCATTAAATTTGAATTTTCTGCGTTTTTTTCTTTAAAGAAGTAGGGAATCTCGAAGCGGATTACCCTTTAGATCGCTCTACTGGAATTAAATCCGTATAGAATTTTCGCTCTTCTCTCTGACCTTCAAAAGACGCGTGTATAAATTTTACAGCAGTCGGATCTTTAGTTTGTGAATTATAGCATTTTGAATGAAGCAAATTTTGTTTTTGTGAAAAAATTGATAAAAAGGAGTTTTACAAGTTTTTAAGAGTTTTTGAAGGGCAAAAATACAGTTGAAGCAAAAATTTGACTTGATGACGAGTTTCCGGACACTGCCATAAGAAAATCAGCTATCAGGGATTGGTATGCTAAGTTTAGACGTGAAATGAGCACCGAAGAAGGTACATGCTCAATAGAGATCGTTACCGACGAAAACATAAAAAAATCACAAGATGACTGTAAATTGAAATTGAATAAAATAGCAGGTACTCTAAAGATATCAACTGAATATTGATTCACGAATATTTGGGTATGAGAAAGAAATAAAGAAAAGGAGGTGCCATGCGAGCTCACTTTTAAGCAAAAACAACGATGAGTTAATTATTCGGAATAGTGTTTTGTAACGTTGAAGCGTAAAAACACGAGTTTTGCATACATAATTTCCTTCGAAGTCCAATCGCCAGTCATCCGACACGACGAATCCGCTCCACAGCGTGAAAAAACGCTAAAGTCGGCTGGCAAGGTTATGGCATCTGTATTTTAAAATGTGCACGGAAAAATTTTCATTGACTGCCTTGCAAAAGGAAGGATAAACAACAGTTACTATTGCATAGCGTTATTGGATCCTTTGAAAGATGAGACCGCCATAAACCGGCCCAATTTGATGAAAAAGAAAATGCTGTTTCACCAAGACAATAAACTGTGCCATAAGTCCGTGAAATCCATAGCAAAAAACCCACGAATTTGGCTTCGAATTGATTCGGCATACACCGTATTCTCCAAATCTGGCCCACAGCAACTATTTCCTGTTCTTAGATCTTAAAGAAGGTTGCTCGTTGTGAAGAAATTTTTATCACATGAAGAGGTGATCACCGAAACTGAGAACTTTTTTGAATCAAAGGACAAATCGTCCTACAAAAATGTTGTAGAAAAGTTGTAGGGTCGCTATAATTAGTGTATTACTTTTGCCAAAACAAGGTGTTTTACTATGGTTGGACGGGGAGTTTTAAATAACCTGTTATGTTTGTGTAGATTACCGAATTTCACGATCTTAAGTACTTATATGACGGCTCTATTACCTAAAATTTCAAATCTGAAAAATAGATCGTATATATTCTCTAGTAGCCCGGTCTGGTCGGTTCTGACTAAATATCGTTTAAATGAATAAGTTCATGTACCCATCAAGTTTGGTTGAAATATCTAAATTAGGTCAAGTTGAAACAGACGGACGGACATATCGAAATCAACTCATGATCAGTATAAATTTTGCTGGGTCTATCTCTTCCCCTTCTGATACCTTCATACTACGGACCAACGTTAATATACCAATTCATGCACATGAAAGGTATAAATATGGGCGCGATCGGGAAAGAACACCCATCCCTTATATTAAAGTCTTGTCAATTCCGATATTTGGATTTAAAACATTTCCCATCATTCGTAAAATTCTCTTCCAGACGGATGATAGTCATGTTTGTATAATATATAATTGGGTTTTACAATTATAATTATTTTGATGTTCATCGCAAACATACGCTCATAAACAGGTTTGAAATCCAATAAATTTCAGCATAAGTTTAAACCAAATGTCATATTGACTACAGCCTTAATATTATTTTTACAGGTTTATGATTGGAATTCGTAGACATCTGAATGCATTTGTTTCAATAATTTGATTCACAATAAATCCCTGTAAAATGAGCGATATGTACATATATATGTATTTGTTTAAGCAATATCTTTAAATGCCACAAATTCGAATTTCCCCGAAGTAATATTATAAATATCTATTACTAAGTGTAAGTAGTATAAGCTATTGATATATTTTTGGCTCTTAAATCTTCAACTTAAATATATGGAATCTTATTGTTAATTAAATTATATAAATCTTCTTAAAGGCCGAAATGTCGCATCATTATAGATATGAAAATCAATTCTAGAGCTTCGCTTCCACTTTAATGCTGTTAGGATGCTCTTGTCTTATATCTACATTTTCACAGGAATTAATATAATATTTAATAATCTGTACGTAAAATCATGCCAACGCCAGGATATTTTGTAGACGTGCGTGTTTACTCTGTACTTATAAGTTATTCTCAATAGTTACGTATACGCACTGGCATGCTCTAGTGATTTACTATACACATAACTTTATGCATTATAGGGGTATATATAGCACAAATATGTACGTCTGACAACATTCAATTGAAAATTGTCAAAGGAAACGACGACGGACAATGAATTACGACAGTAAATATCGCAAACTGTATAAATGACGAACGGACCGAAAGCCTGCCTGCGTGGTCGTCTAAGTGATTACGTGACATTGTGAGTGAATGAGTAACTGAGTGAGTGAATTCGTATGTGACCAACACACAAATATGTTATCTAAATAGCCAAACGCCCAATATGACACTCAAAGGTCCAAATATACACTTATATGTATACTCGCACACGTACGTTATATATGCCTGTGTGCATTTAATGTTGACAGTTTGACAAATGCACCAATATTCTTCTAAATACACACAAAGTAACATTTCTGTCAGTTTCTGCCCAAAGCTTGCTTTACACTCCTCGAGCGCAGTAATTTCCACAACTGTTTCCCAATCCTGTCCTTGGCTCTTCACTCACTTTCACTTCAATCTCACTAAAGCAATTCAATACAGTTATTTACGCCTCTCTCACATTCTTCTTATACACTTCTGTTGCTTTTTGGCCATCTGTCGACAACCCTCAGTCGTCAGTCGCCTGGCATGTACACACACACTTGAGTGTTGCTGTCGTGAATGACATGTTGGGCCTTCAGATTGCCGTTACTATTACTCTAACTCTTCATTCACCAAAATACTCCCCACCCACCGCAGATATGCGAATTTGTGTATTGCTTGGTTGTCGTCTTGGGCCAGGCATCTAAACTGACATCGCTACTGATGGTCAGCTGCGTTATGTGAGTACCAAAGGCACTCCCAGTTCAATGCTGCCACCTTGCCAGAGTTGCCACATCATCGGTCTAATTTGCTGGCGCTCCTTCATTACAAACGTGCTACATAAAAATACATATGTACACATGTGTGATTGTATTTGTAGAGCAGAAAAACGTACAAATCACATGTTGTCCTTCTACCGAGCTAATGGAATTTGCGCACCAGCTGTGATTTGTGTCTGCTTCAGGTCACAATAACTAAGAACGTGTATTGAGAATATAACATTAGAGCAAATATATTTGTACATACATACACATATTTGACTCTGTGTCTATTTCCGAATAAAAAGCTGTTTTTATGAATATATAACTACTGTCTTTATTTGTCTATCGCCCGCAGCCTGCAGATGATTTCCACCATAAACGTCAACAATTTCTTTATTTCTTATTTTGTTAATTCGGGTGAATGTTTATTTCACTTTTAATGCTCATAAGCAAAGTTGTTAATAAAAAAACCGAAACATGATTTTTTCGGTCAAATCGCTTTTAACAAATTAATGCTGAGGAATTGACACAAATTAAACAGACATTTGGCAAAGGTGTTGCCACTGTCAGGCCGATGAAATTTTATTATTTTATATAGGGGAAATAAAGAGATGGATATATCTTATATTTACTTGTCTTTTTTAGATATTAAAAAAAATCTTATTTAATCAACTGTACATTTTTTAGTGGTGTATTTCTGTTGGCTGAATTATTTGATATTAGATAACCGCTTCTGGTGTCATGAGATTTTTCATAATTTAATATAGTTGTTAATATTATTACATTTAATTTATATACAAATTATTTCTTTGTTACTTTCATTGACTTTTTAACAATGTGAGGCAGAGATTTTTGTTTTTAAATAATAGCTTAAAATATCTTTTTCTCAGAAGCGAAATTGGCATAATGTGGTTAATTTCATACATCACTTTTTGTGCAAATTAATTGTTGTTTGATCATAAAATTAAATTTGCGAATTGGGAAATGGAATGAGGCGAAACAAAAACTCCGTGAACGAATACCTCGTCACGTAATTTGAGATTATAACAACCGGTATCACGGTCTGCGCCAATTATCGTGGTATAAGCCTCCTCAATATCGCATATGAGGTTTATTAAAAGTATTGTGTGAAACAGTAAAGCTTAACGTCAACAAACTAATTGGACTTGATTAGTGTTGCCTTAGATCTATCTTTTGCAAGAGGTTACAATTGCTGACACATGCCGATGATATTGAGAGCCATAGCCGCACCATAAGTTCACGTCACTGTTGATGGTCATAATATTGACATTGTAGATAACTCTTGCAAAAACGTGCTACTTTGGACTGAGTAGGCAAATGAAGACTAAATTCCTCTCTCGATGCACCAGAGCAAAAATCTATACGCCACATATTATTACCGTCCTGCTATATGGTGCGTGACGTTAGGAGTTTTCGAGATTTGTGGTTTTTGCGCGCAGACGATGCAAAGATGAGCTATACGAGTTATATGGCGACATTGATATAGTTCAGCGAATCAAGAGACAACGGCTACGCTAGCTAGGAGATGTTGTCCGAATGGATGTAAGCGATCCAGCGTTGAAAGTATTCGATGGAATACCCACAGAAGGAGGCAGAGGAAGAAGAAGACCTCCATTTCGTTGGAAGGATCAAGTAAAAAATTTTAAATTTAATTATATTTCTGGACACGAGGAAATTTGAACGATTTTTAATAATATTTTATAGGCAAAAAACACATTTCTTTTATGCACTTTTTTTGAATACCCTGAAACGCATATACTCTGCACGGGCAGAAAAATTATATTCATACCGTCCGATAAATAAAGCGCTAAGCTACACACTGCAAATACACATTTTTATCACTTATGGGATGGGAGGATAAGTCAATCCTTTCAAAATGTTTTTCACCACCTTCTTAGCAACCACAAAACCTTAAGCAAATTATTTGCAATATGTTGCAAATTTATCGAAGGAGTGGATATAAAATATTTCTAAAGATACATTTCCTACATTCCAACCTTGATATTTTCTCAGGCGATACGAGCAACGAACAAGGAGAGCTGCTTCAGCAAGATCTAGCCAACTTCGAAAGACGATACAATAGATTTTGGGATGAAGGCAAGATGAGCGTCTATTTTTGCTCTCTCATACGTGAAAAATATCGCAGACACAGCTTCGCCTCTCCTTATTTCTGACTTGTTACTTTTAATTTAATAAAAATACCATTAAATGTCAAAAATACATAGGTTAACATATTGACTAGTTATCAAAGGAGCCACTTTTTGTTGCCTAGGTCCGAAACCGTGTATACTTAAGTCAAGTTCTTAAATGATATATGCATTTTTTCAATATTGTAGTTTTAACCAGTTTTGAACTTTTTTATCTAGACCATATGAAGCAATATGGTTATAAAAATATGTATTTTCACGATTAAAGCTGGTAATTTTGGTTACACTTTACAAGCATAAATTGTTATTTCAGTAACCTTAAATTAATAGCAAAGTTTTTAATGAAGATAAAATTTTATTTACTAATTTTCATTTAAATTAACTGGCTATACAATTTTTCAAATATATGTTAAAAACACATATAAAAGCATATAAACTATAGTATGAAAATTCAATTCGCCGTAAATATTATTAGATATGCTTTAATATGCTTGCAAATTATATTGATTAAATGTTAACAAATTTAAATTGGAATTTTAATACAAAAGTATTAGTATGTGCGAGTATTCTTTACAACAATATGTAGTAAAAATAAATTTAATTGAATTGCACAACATTGTAGTGTAAATTAAAAGCTCACGCGTAAATATTAAGCGGAAAAAATTTTAGTACACGGTAAATATTTCAACAAAAAAAAAAAAAGAGTATAAGTGGTCAATTAAATTTACACCATTAAAATGACATTAACGGGCTGGCATATCAGTAAAGCGCAGCCTGTGTCAATGATGAATAGAGTATTTGCTGAAGGCTTGGTTTTTTGTATTGCTGCCGCCATGTATACCACGAGAACCAGCATACATATAAAATAACATAATTTGCAAATGTGCATGGTTATGGGTAAGTTCATTTTATTTTTGGGCTTTTCTATACTCGTATATGAACGTGGTATGATAGACGTTTTGTTAAGGTTGGATTCAGGTTTCTATTTTGGTAGTTATTTATTTATTTTTCAAATATACAGATATGCAATTTTCACATTTAGTCTATTTTTTCCTTGACTTGAGAAAAAAATTAGAGTTTTGGCTAGAATAAGTGGTTCTTGTTTTGAATGTTAACCAGCCATCTCCGAGCAGTTATTTTGAAGTGTATTACATTATTATGAAATGTTAATATTATTTTGTGCACAAACAGATTTTTTCTAACTATGTTAGTCTGCACATAGAAATAAATAAATACAACAAATAGTAAAAAAAAATAGATTCGCATTTAGTTGTTGCAATGCTTTCTATTGGCATAAACCTAATATATATATAGCTACTAGCAGACCCGGCGTTGCTATGGCTGAGTGATTTAGAAATGATTTAAAAGACAAAACTTAACACAAATTGGCAGAAAAACTTCAATTTCATTTCATTAATAAATACTTTAATAACCTTTATTTAAAAAATCACAGTTTATTGAAGCGCCAGCCGATGTACAATATTTTTGGTCAATCTGGCTTTGAACAGGCCACGTGCCCATGGGGGAAACATGGATTCTATAAATCTAAGCCACAAATGGACATTGTTTGGCTTTGTGCTTGTTTTAGAAGAATGATAAACGAAGAGGAAATTGCAGTCCTCTGAATGGTATTGGAGAATCTGTTGGTATCATTGGAATGCGTGGTAACAGAACGATTTCTCCTCTAAACTTTCCTGTCAAGATAGTTGCTTCCGGTGATTTTTTTCTTACCAAACGTGAACCATTGCATAATTTAGGTGAGTTCAAATAAGACAGAAGAATGATCGGTGATCCAATTTTTAATAGAGGATTGTGTGGTGGCATTCCTGATATACCTAAAGAATTCAAAAATTCAATTGAAAAATTTACTGCCTCATTTTTATCAACAGCAGCTTCGATTGACTGAACGACATCAAATCACCTGATAATAGTTGTTCTATCAGGTAGTTAATTGGATCTACATCAACATTTTTGCTTCCATAATAGCACGATTACTAAGCCAATTGTGATTTACATAGTTAGTTATTATATCTGGAAATACGCTCTCGATCATTTCATTTCTAGTTTGAACAAGAGTACAGGCAATCTTATGCATTGGGTTTCCAATATCTAATAATTGCTGAGAAAATATGTGTGTTATTACACTTTCTTTACAACTGCCCTTAAAACAGATTTGAAGGAATTTTATATCTTCATTAGGCGTTGGCATCAATGACCCTATTTTATGGTACACTTGGCCTCGTAAATATTTTAAATGTTGTTTTCAAATTACGACCATCAGATGAGAGATAGCAAATTTTTGAAGCTCCAAATGATGCCATTTGAAAGAAGGAATTATACTTACGTGTCTTACGCAAAATTAAATTTGGATCATTTGAATTACCAGAGAGTAATGACATCAAAGGTTCAGGAGGAGTAGCGAGTGATAATAATATAACATGTCAGGTGTTTCATTGCGAAATTTTAACGCCTGACAATATTTGCATATTTTGTCCATCGCATCGATAGTAACTTTGGGATCAGCTAAGTAATTAATGTTTGGTGCATAGTTAAACGCAAAACGAATAAATGATTCACGTGTTAATGCATGACTGGTCCGCTGGTTTTCTCGGTCTCGTTATATAATTGAATCTATGTGTCGTCCACGAGCAGCTCTCGTTCTCGATAAATATTCTTTGAGCCGATTGTCATGCTGTTTACTTGATTTATGCACACGAATATCAGCTATACGAGCTCTTTGAGCTTCATTCTGCTTTTTATTCGACTAACACGTGAACTCTTACAAAATGCCGATTTCGAGTTTTTTTTATACGGGCATTGTTGAAGTTAGATTTTTTTTTTGGTGGCAATTTACTGAAAATTTTATGTGAGTAAATTCATTGACTATAATTTTGAAGTTCTTATATTTCAGTGCGTTATGCAACTGTAAATTAGTAGTTAAATATATATCCAAAATAATATATTACACATTAAATTAAAATGAATATGTCGATCGAAAAATCACATGCGACAAATTACACAAAATGCCAACTTTCATCAATATCGGTTGAGTTTGTGAATTTTTATATATTAAGATATAATTATATAGCCCGAGCTCCAATTTGTGGTTTCCAGTCTGGATGATTTTTACCAATAAATGGTGGAAAATCCAGTTTATTCTGAGCCGCCTCCAAATGGCCGATGCATTTTTACGAGGGGCTTTTATTTTATATCTTATACGCTCGGATGTTGGTTGAACCTGGACTCGAAGCTTGACCTTCGGAATGGCAGCAGGCAATGCTAACCACTCGGCTATTGCGGCCGCCTAAAATATATAGTTTTAAATATTTTTCATATATGGTTAGGTTTGTTAATTTACATAAGAATTATAACTTTTCTAGTTAACTAAAATATATATTCGCAGTTGTACAATGGCGAATTTTCGAAATCGAACTTTGTTATGTTAAAAACATGTGCTAATAATTGTTTCTTCAAACAAACTATTATTGACCAATGAACTAAAAAAAAAAAATTTATTTATTTTTCTCAAACGAATTTCATTTGCCGAACCCAAACTTGTTGCCTCTTTGAGGGTTTGCTGCGTTATCGGATCAGCTGCAAGTGAACGTACTAATGCGAACGGTTATCCGAATGCTAAATTAAGACTTGGCAGGTATAGAAAAATATATTTCTGCCTTGGTACTTGGCAACTACGAAAACATCGGTCTTTGAATTAATTACATAAAAGTTCACAAATCTTTTTGAAATTGCCCCATAATTTCAGAAGTGGCTGACAAAATGAAGGAATGTCGCACTATAAAAACTCCAAAATAAACGCAAACAAAATGCATTTAAAATAATTTTTTTTCATGAAATTCTTTTTTTTTTGTATCAAGTTTGAATTTTGGCAATATACGTGAAACGCTACATTATTTAAATGACTGCCTCGTGAATTTTTGCAAACTTCGATCCGTTTGAGGTATGCCACATTCGCACGTGTTGTGTGGTATGTAGCCCCATCTGCATAAATGTCTGAATTTTAACTACAACAAAACATGTTTGGTTTTACAGATGTTAAAATAAAGCACCGCACTTTCGAAACCACTAAATATATAACCCTTTACATCCCAAAATAAGTATTTGATGCACTAATTTAGGCGAAAAGTTAATTGTGTACCGAATTCAAGGATATCGAAATCTTATTAAGTTCATCAATGGATGGATGTGGAAGGAGTTTTACTCACTTTAATCTGCTGCTACCCATTGAAAATGCAGTGTGTGTATCGTCAGAGCCGTGCATAGTTCGGCAATGTGGTGTGCGGATCGACAATGCAGTGTGCGGATAAAATAAAGAGAAGAGGCATTATCGAAAACGCATCCGATCCAAGTTTCATACAATCTAAAACTTTTGGCACTCATTGTTCATTGTATTGCGGATGCTCAAAAAGGAAAAAATGGAAATAAAGAAAATATAAGAAAAAAGTAAAACTTGCAGGGAGCAATTTAAGTGTTTGGTTTCCACAATAAAAGAGAAACCGGCCATAGTAAAAAATTTAAAAAGGATTTGAACAATGATACTCTAAAACAAAAAACAAAAAAACAACAACAAAAATGGGGGAATCGAAACGACATAACCTTGTAGTGAAGAAGATAAAGTAAAAGTGAAAATAGAAATTTTTAATTTAAATTTAGGAAATTTAGGAAATTTAGGACAAGCAGCAAAATTTTTGAAACATTTAATGTAACATGTATGTATGTGATGTGTATGTTTTTTTGTTGATATTTGTTCTTATTTAACATTAGTGTCTTTAACAATTTTGTTGTGGTATACATTGCCACGATGGCATTTCATTTTGTTTTTAAGAAATATTTATAGGGTTTTCCAATAAGGGTGATATGATTTCTTAAAAAAAAGCACACTAATTGGTAACGAAATTCAAATGTTTTTTATTTAGTGTGAAGTACAGTCGATAAAATTAAGTTCTGAATATAACATCATTCAATGGCCTCCACTACTACTTTTGAAGGAACGAATTCGATGAACCCATATCCTGTACACTTTTTCCACTAAATCAAGTCGTATGTCAAAAAAAAACACGTTCAATATTGACTTTTAAAGCTTGAAGAGAGTCTGGATTATTGCTAAAGACCAATGACTTCAAATAATCCCACAATAAGTAGTCTAATGATGTTAAATCACAACTTCTTGGAGGCCATTCAATGTCACATTTTCTTGAAATTATCGAATCTCCAAACCATTCTCGCAATAATTTGGTTGTGCTGTGTGACACGTAGCCCCGTCTTGTTGGAACTAGATGTTGTTAAGATCAACTTCTTTCAATTGTGGCCATAAAAAGTTGATTATCATCGATCTATACCGCTCTCCATTGACAGTAACGGTGCTCCCAGCTTCATTTCGAAAGAAGTACGGACCAATGATTCCACCTGACCAAAAACCACACCAAACTGTCAATTTAGGTCAAAGTAATGATAGTTTATGAATAAATTGTGGATTTTCTTCGCACCAGAAGATGATTTTCTTAAAAAAACGATGCAGAACGATTATTTTGATAATAATGTTGAATAATTTGTTCGTTGTTCTTGATTATATCTTGCCATAATGAAATTGTAAACATTACTGAATACAAAGAAAAAAAAACTTAAAAATGGTCAAGACGATACTTAGAAATCATATCATCCCTATTGGAAAACCCTTTACACGAGAAATTTGAACTATTTTACAAATCTGCTTACATGTTTACATGTCTCATTTGGGTTTCACTGTTTTCGATTTCATCATCATCACTTTATCAATATTTAAAATTATTTAGATATTTCAAAACAGCTAATGATATTCATAATATAGTTCATGGAATATTAATGCAGTGCTTACGTCGGTTTCAATATCTTTGTTAAAAAGTGAGTCGAATGCGGGTAAAGTGTACTCCCCCCGCAATGGGTCTAATGGTTTCCATAACGGGCACGCCTAATATATATGCCAATCTAGATAAAAACCTAATTGCAAATAATTGTTTCCATAATAAATTGGAATTAACCCAGAAAGGTTTATCAGTAATTCCGTTTGTAGTTTTATATTTTTCTTTTTTTTTTTAAGATGTATTACGGTGTATTCCAAAATTCCTTTTTTTCAAAATATTAATTTCAGATTTCGCTTAAATTTATTCGGCCGCATACGAAAAAGGTAAATATATTTGAAGTTGGTACAGTAAAGGGATATAGTCTTATGATTATCATTAGCATAGTTCCATTCTATAATTCAGTAACATTCCATAATTCATATACCATTTTAAGTCACTTCTCAAGGGGTGATGGATTATTAAGGGGACAAATTTTTCCATATTTATAGAAGTTGGCTTATTGGATTCAAATTCTCATAACCCGCTAGGGGGGCACGCTTCCGCCACTCTGGTACAACGGTCGACAGACTATTTATAAAATCCAAACTTAGTACAACTCCCTTTTTAAGAACTTATATTTTTCCGAACCTGTTTATCTTTGATGATTTCTATTGATTAAACTAGTACGGTAGGGATTCGACATACAGTTGCGCTCTTGATTAACCTTTTCATATTAGTTTTTACTTTATTATACCATTTATAAACATAAAATGATATATTAACTTCCTCCGAAGTATGAAGTACTAGAAAGAAAACAGATAGACCGATCAACATTTACACTGATCGTATCAGAATGACGATCTGAGTTGATTTAGTCATGTCCACTTGAATGTTTATCCGTCCGTCTGTTTGAACGCAAGAGTCTCTCAGTTTTGGAATTATTTCAGTCAAACTTGATTGGCAGATATCATATGGCTCCTATACAATCGATTTGTTTAGGTATATGCTTTTTTGGTACTGAAAATGATCGAAATCAGAAGACTGTATCGTATATATATATATATATATATATATATATATATATATATATTTGGCGCTTTGTAACCGCTGAAGCGATTTTCGGCCGAGCGCCTCCTCCAATTTGTGGTTTTGCGTCTTGATGTTTTTACCAACAAATGAAGGGACCTACAGTTTATTCTAAGCCGCCTCCGAACGGCTGATGGATTTTTATGAGGAGCTTTATTTCATGCCAGAAATACACTCGGAGGGCTTGACATTCCCTGCCGAGGGGCGACCGCAATTAGAAAAATTTATTTTCTATAATTTTTGATGTTGCTCGAACCTGGGCTCGAGCCCAGGCCTTCTGAATGGTAGTACGCAATGCCAACCACTCGGCTATCGCGGCCGACTATAACATATAGGTCCCACTTAATCGATTGTTCAGATATGAGACTTCGTGTCAACTTAAAACCCCGTGAAAAAAGTATATAAGGGCATGAAATTTGTAACTTCATTTTAGTCGTTATTCCTGTGACTAGATATTTACTCACACTTATTTTTCTTAATTAATTAATCCCAATGGTTTACCCACCTCCCATCCATCCCCACGAGGGGCGCTGTCCGCATGACGTGCGGAACTTGATTTATTTTTCATCAACGCCGAGTCACGATGAGGAGAGGTTTGTTTAGTGTCGAGAACTAAAAGAGTTCAACTACTGAGCAAAATTCATCAGCTGATTTTTAAGAAATATTTAAAATATAAAATGTAATGTAACGATTAGTTGAGAGTCGACAAAATAGTTTTCTTAATATGAAAAATCGAGTCAGATATGTCAAATGTGCTTGAATGAGAGTTAAAATCAATTCACAAACAATGCAAAGGCTAGTGAAATTCAAAATTCGTTTTACAAGCTTTCAGAAACAAGGGGCAAAAATGTCTGGACACTCTGAACGGAACTTTAAATTTGATTTCAGAGAGAATAAGAGGGCTGGAAATTGAGCCTGTTATTATTTTAACTATGAAAATTACACCAGGCATTTCCCGACGACTGGCGAGAGTAGGGAGATTGATAAGTTTCAGACGACTAGTATAATAAGGAAGATTGTACTGGGAGTCCCAATGCAAATTTCTTAAGGTAAATAGGAGAAATTGTTTTTGAATAGACTCTAGCTTGCCAGATTTGATACCTAGGATTCCAAGTCCCCGAGCCGTATTCAAGAATAGGTCTCACTAATCTTACATACAGAGCTTTTGTAACATAAGTAGTCGATTCGATTTTATCAGTTATTAAAATCTGATCACATATGGTTTCGTAGGTAACGGCAAGAGCAGTGTGGTAAACGTCTTCTGGTGTAACTAGAGGAATGCTTCTCTCTACTAGTGCTTTAGTTACATTATCAACAAAAATTAGGTCAAGGATGTTGCCAGACTTATTTCTTATAGAGATTCACTTGATTTAGGCTGAGGTCATTCATTGTAAGATGTTCTTGAGGAGTGAGGTACGATGTAACCGTCAAATTTATTCCATGATACACATGGAAGATTAAAATCGCCTAAAACAATCACTGAATCAGTGTCTTTCATCATTACGTTAACTGATTTCAAACGAGAGATATGTTGTAGATATACAGAGATGTCCGATTGAGGAGGAATATAACAGAGAGCTAAATATATATAACCATATAAAGTACACAGTATATGTATACTTATGTATATATTTCTACGACTACGGTATTTGCGTATATGTGTTATTTAAAATATTTCATGTGCATCGGCTGCTTCCTGTGTGGCTCTAAACCAGCATTGTGGTAGCAATACAGGTCGCATTATGTGGGCTCTTAACAGCAGATGTTGGAATATTATATTTCCCTATTTCATAGCTTTTAGCACTTTTAAATATAAAAACATGCGACAAATGCTATTAAGTGCCCATTTAGTATTTCTTCCTAACATGCATATGCGTAAAATACTTTAAAGTGAAAGAAAGCTCTTAAAAGCAATCAAACCAAATGCTAGTGGAATATATGATAATTCTCAATATGAAATTTTAAATTAAGTTAATTTAAATCAGCAAAAGTATGGCGTTTTTTCATTTGTCGATACTTTGCTATTTTACTTTTCTACTATTAATTCTATATGGTTTTTATATTTACTATTTCTTTGCCGTGCTTTTAGTGAATACTGCTGGAATAACGCTCTGCACTAGAGTGAGGCTAACTTTACATATGCATGCTAAGTTGAAAGAAATTTGTTTGCTGTTACATAGAGTAAAAAATTTGCAAAAATTCTAAAAATAAATCTATATATATTTTCCTTCAAATATGCAATATCAGCTCGTTGAAATATAATTCTTTTAAATACATGTAAATGTAAAAGTTCACTCTCAACCGTTAAAAATGCTAATAAAACTTAGTTTGATTTTTATTTTCAACGACAGCAAGGATAGCAAAAGTGCCATGCTGTGTCTAAATTGTACAATATTTGAACTATACTTATGCACTTGTGCTGCAAACTACAACAACAATAAAAGTAATAGTAACAAAGAAATTAGCATACAAATTTATAGAAGTACACCAAAGAGTGCAGCAAAGTGAAGTGACAGCAGATAGAATAGGATCGGCGGTATAAGTGAAAAGTAAACAAGACTGAAACTAGCAATAATAAGCATAAAAAATTGCTAACAGTGTTGCAGGAGGACTTTTTGTGCAGCAGCTGGGAATTCAATAGAGACATACAAATAGATTCAATATGTACATATGTACACATTCAGATCGCTTTATGCAAATATATGCATAAATTTATTTACAAACATATTCATGTCATGTTATAAATGTGTATAGTCATGCTAAAAAAATTGGGACTTATTGTGAAATTTCCTACTTATTCAAAAAGGATCACGATCAGTTAATCTCTAGAAGGTCTTTTATTATGTAAATAGCTGATGTGATAAAACTTATTTCAAAATCACGACTTATACATATTATGTGAGGAAAAATAAAAATTTGCGACTTTACTATTATATAAAATTATAAACTATTTTGTTGGTTTGCCTTTACTTTGTATCTTCTTTGACAAATAATTTACCCTCTTCCATGCTTGGCAGTTTTAGTTGAACTCCTGTTTTAGCTGAAAATGATTTTCTTCACCGATTAATAAATGTGCTTGTTAGCAACATTTTGTTTTGACATGGAACTTACTATCCATTCTCTTGCTTCTGAGGATTATTGAAATTGCCAGATAAGCTTTTCCTGTTTATTCAGTTTTCGTTCAAAGATCATATTCTTTATCAGTTGCCGCGTTTGAGGACGTACAAAAATGCCCTTTTTAATTTTTGCCCCACTGACTTCGGTAATTTCTTTTTAAATTGAAAAATCCACTATTATCTCTAGCCATAGCTTTCACGAAATTTTTCATTAGACCTAGCGTTATGTGCAACGGTCGTAAAAAATGTCATCAGGGCCCTCTAAAAGATCATTTTTAACCATTTCAACCTGGCGGATGTAGTACGCTTGGACCACACCTTCCTTCTATACTGACTTTTTCTGTCTCTACTGTTCTATGCGTAAATAAAAGTGCAATAACTTTAAAATCGACACAAATTTTCCAAACGTGTTTCTGATTTCCTTTTTTTTAAGAAGAAATTTCTTATTTTTATAAATCTATTTCATATCAAAACCATGTGCAACCACTTAAAGAAGCTTGTTTGCGTTAAGCAGCAGCACTGTCTTCCAACTAGTTTTCAATCAATAAACAATCGTCAGTGACTTCGGTCATATTAAAAATTCAATAAATTCATCACAAGAGGAACGTTCTAACAATAAAATAAATCACCTGCTTTAGTAAAATACTGTTTTTTTCATCGTCACGAAAATTTATGGTGTCAAAATAAGAAATTTTTGTATCAGAATAAGACAAATTCAGTTTTAAAACTAGACCCTAAGGCCTGTTTTTAGACAGATTCAAATCACGTAAATCACTTTGAGCCCAACAGTGCGGTGTTTTTGAAGTGAACGTTATTTTGAAACTGCTGACTTAGGACAAATTCTCACTAGAATTTGGCCTTTCTCATAGATTTGGAGATTTGGCACAGATAGATCGGCACCACGTAGAATCTAGTTTTTTCAGCCAATCCTAATAGAAATCTCACTCACCTTACATTTATGTTAATTCCAAGATTTATCTTCCTCGCAGAAAATCCAAAATGGTCTAAATAGCACTCTCCAATTAGTGATGTGAAATTTCGACGCAGAAATTTAAAACACACATGAGAAAACTGTGTGGATGCCAAAAAAAAAAAAAAAACCGGATGTGTTTGAAAAAATGTACATTTTTAATAAGGATAAACAAAATCGATCAAGAAGTTCCTCTAACAACAGCAGTGTTTACCAGTGTAATTATTTAATCCAATCTATTATCCACACATTTTGACTCCACGTACTCAGGGTTTCAATTTCAGAAAATCCTTTTGCATGCCTTCGTCATGCGCATGCTTTTCAAGTTACAGGTCTCTGCGGTCTGCGGTTTAGACGATGCGCTGATCCGTCATTCTGAATAAAGAACTACATATGTACATATAGAGTACAACTTTTCTCTTAGAAATAAATGTATTTTAAAAATTTTTATACACAATTATCTAATTTGAAATTTGTATCGAACTAATTAGTTGTTTTTGACCCCATGTAAATTTTGTTCCATTTTAATTTTTATGTCGGATCGAAAAGGACTTTTTATATTTAATTTATGATAGTATTTTGAATAACCCAACCAACATTCAACTGGGTGCAAATTTTTGTAAAAGCAAGCTAGAAATTGAATAGTATTATAAAACTGAAGACAATTTTTAAACTGCTGATACAGTTATGTTTCATAAATCAAATAGTAACGACGAAAAAAAAAATGGACCGAGTACGCAAATAAGTCTATCTTTCATATAATATAATAATTTTAGGGCCTTTCATGAGGACTTTATGAGTTCCTTAACATGTTTAAATTCGTTCGAAAATTTTATCCACGTATTGATTCCGATGGAATCCCCCACATATGTATATTTATATATTTATTTGCATATGATAGCCATTGATGTGCTAAGCGCCAATATGTGGCAAACATGTCAAGAGGGCAAAATGCAAATGTACTGTAAAAAAAGAATAATTTGATGAATTCACGAGAGCATCATGACGAATACGGAAATACAGGAAATAGAGCGGGCGAGAAAGTGCGAAGGAAAAGGAAAATCTGCTCAACGGATATACTGTATAACAAAAAGGATATACAACTCAGGACGTACAAATATAGTTTGATGTTCATAGATCAAGAAAAATGAAAAATGAGAACTAAACACTGAAAACTTGCACGATTTTACTTGCGAACAAGTATCGAGTGCAGCACTCGTGCAACTGTTGCAACATCAGCAAATTACCAGTATGTCATGTACATATGTATGTAACTATCATTTGAACTTATATAACATAACTATATATGCAACAATATATGTATGTATTATGTAAGAATGCTTACGGCCACCAACTACTTGAATCGAGTGAGCATACTCAAACTCGTCTAGTGAAGAATATCAGTGCTGCTGGCAGCATGTCGGCATGTTATGCGTTGGCGTTAAACTGATGCCAACATTTTTGTTGCGTCTGACATTGCTGGCGTTGATGTCATTCGGCTGTCAATCAGCGTCTCATGTTCATTTGACTTTCATAAATATTGCTTTTTCAATATTGCTCTCAATTACAGCAATAGGGAAAAAATTATTATTTTTATATAAGACAATCGTGAAACCTTTTGCATTTACGAGTATATGCCTACTAGGTGAAGATAAGAGGTGGAAAAGTTCTTCCATTTGGTAATTTGTGGCTTTTGGAGCTGAATAACTTCTTATTTCTGCCATTATGAACTGTAATGATTCCATCGGTTTTTGGGATCTTTTAATAATATTCGCTATGATGATAATTATTGAGTCGAAAACGGCAAATCAAACAATTAAGTCTGTAGAAAAAATGTCTAATACATTGAAGTTTACTGAATTATGGATATGTTTTTATTTGTTGTTCTCTAACCATAGAATAATTGCTGTCATGATAATGATTTATTTTCCCAAAGTCGGCTCTCATTTTTCTTTCTTAATTTTATTCTCTTAGCTTCTTTTTTTAATTTTATTCTCTTGGCTCAAACTTCTTTTTCTTATTTTTAAATGGTATCAGTCTATCGCCGAACAGTAGCGCGCCTGTTGTTTCGTCTGGCGCAAATTTAAGTGAATAAGTCGTGGTCGCTATTTCTTTCCATGTAAGGGGTGTTTTTTATAGAGGTATAGAACTTTAAGTTGCAATAAAACAACGATGGATTATTCGATTGACATGAATTTCATTTATCCGAAAGATAAACATGTGGCATTACATTTTAAATATAATTTCTGGCATATGACCGCCACTGCTGGCGTGGATGTAGTCCAATCTGGACGTCCAATTTTCGATGACTTTTTCCAACATTTGTGGCCGTATATCGGCAATAACACGGCGAATGTTACCTTCCAAATGGTATAGCGTTTGTGGCTTATCCGCATAGACCAAAGATTTTACATAGCCCTACAGAAAGTAGTCTAGCGGTGTTAAATCACAAGATCTTGGAGGCCAATTTACAGGTCCAAAACGTGAACGGTGTTTCAACATACACTTGAGGATTACCTTCACTCCAAATGCGGCAGTTTTGTTTGTTGACGTAGCCATTCAGCCAGAAGTGCGCTTCATCGATGGACGTAGTGCGCGATACGTTTTCCGCACAGAACCATTATTTTCGAAATAAAATTGCACTATTTGCAAGCGTTGTTCAGGCGTGAGTCTATTCACGATGAATTGCCAATGTCGCCATATTTGAAAGTAATGCCAACTTAAAGTTCTATACCTCTATAAAAAACACCCTTTATAATACGTACAGCTCATCGTTCCATCATCATATTCCATCATCGTCATCGTCCACGCTTACGCACTTTATATCAGCGCGGGAATAATAAGCGACTTTTGTTTGTTCTTTGTTTGTCAAGAGAATATTTTACTTTTCAATGAGTAGGCAGTCCAAATAGCACCTGTTTTCAAGAGACTCTGTGTTAGATTTCAAGGCTGACAATATTATTGGTATTGATGATAGATGATAGATACAAATTCATGACTGTCAATGAAGACGTGGAAGGCAAGACAGAAATGCACTGACTGTTTGTTTGATGACAAGAAATATTTCGTATTGTCCTCTTTTACTACCAGACTCATTCTCTTCGCTTTCTTATCCAGCCCGGAGAAAGCAGAAACAGAATGGCCCGATAGTTGAGTCGAATGATATGAAATCATTGGCATACTGTTGTATACTTTTAAAGAAAATCGAATATTCTCTGTTCAGCTCAGCAGCGGGTACTATTTGTCCAACATTAAGTTAAAGAAGTCACATGTAGAGTTACTCTGTCTGAAACTTTGTTCAGTATCAGATACTAACTAAATTCAATAGCGACGTAGGGGCAGCTTACTTCCGTGCCATCGAAAGTCGGTTTAAAATCGACGAAGAAGGCATGTGGGTCGATTATTATCGTCAAAAATTATCAAAATAACGATTTCGAGCCAATTAGTGTACGAGGTATAGCGTCAGATCGGGCAAACAACATCTTTGTTCATAGTTGATATAATTCACTTCTTCTCTCACGTTTAACATAAAATAATTATTGGTATTGCAAATTTTTTCAAGGAAATTACCCAGTGCCCACATTTATTTGATTCAGTTGTATTAAAGAGGAAATCTTATCTTAAGAAACTAGTAGTCAATTCTATGGAAAGGATTCACCATACTAGTTTGTAATATATGATATTACAGTCAATTTTCTAAAATATTTATGTATTCGTGCATATTGCATATAAATAAATATATTCATTCGTAATAACGAAAAATTATTCATTCTATACCATTTGAATTTAACATTTCTTCATCCTTTACCCATATTTTCTACAACTAACTCACTCATCTTCGACTACTCAAAACTCATGGTGGTGGTGCATAATGAAATTGTCATTTCCCGCCTTGAGAATAATTGTTCAGCGCTTTTCCTCCACGCTATTCTTACTTGATACTCGTAATTGGGCAGATGGCCAAGTAGTTCAGCGCATTTTGTGGGCGCTTAAGGAAATTTAATATGATTTTCATTTTTATTACCCATTGCTAATTTCACTGCTTGCCTTTTCCGCTAACCTTTTTTTTGCCTTCATTTAATTTTTATTTTATCATTATTTTACAATTCCTATATACATACAAACTTGCAGTTACAATAAAATATTATTTGTTAGTTGCCAGCAATGCAATTCTTTGGTTCGTTTGCCAAATGATATAAAATAAATGCTATGATTAAAAAAAATAATAATAAATGCAGTTATCAATACAAGAAAATCGTTTTAATGTGACAAAAAAATTTAAGTCATATCTGGTCAAGTGTAGTGAGCAAGAGATAAATTTTCAAATTTCAAGTCGATTTATTACAATATCTGAACAGTTAAAAATGTGTTCAAATTAAGTGGGCATTTTCATACCTTTTTTTATTTTTTCTTTGTTCTCGATTTAATGGACGTACATAAGTGAATTTATTTTTATTTTATGTTGTAAAAATTAGTATTTTTTTGCAAGGAAGTTCATGGAAGGAAGGCGTTCTTCTACAACAATGTACATGAAATGATGGGATTGGTATTATCTGGAATTTAATTTACATATGTTGTAAATTTGTTAATATTAAGAGATAATAGATTGTGAGAATTATATTATAGCGTTTAACCTGATATTGTGTAATATCATTTAGGTTTCTACATAAACAGTTAAAACTAAACACTTTCCGCTGCTTTATATTTTTCAAGTCGAAGTGATATATTGAAATTTTGACAATATTTAATAAGTTTTACGGTTTGTTACAGTTTGGCTTTAGTTGAAGTAAAATTGTCTATTAATTCAGGAGAAGTCGATTAAGTGACATAATGCTCCAAAGAGACATTAAAAAAACGACCAGCAGACGTTTCGGTTTTCTATTTCAAAAAATTTTTATTTTTAATAATTTAATAATGTAGACAAAAAATTTTAAGGGCTGTACAATTTATAAACTAAGCATCTCCATTATGTATTTAAGTAATTTATAATTATTGCTGCACAGCATATTTAAGAACCTACAATGTTGCAAAGAAAAATCGTTGCTTAAACGACTATACGAAAATACAAATATATTACTAAAGGCGTATTTCCTCATGCAGTTCAATTTTTGAAAATTCCAACGAGACTGTGAAATACATGCTCGACTAGATGGAAACGGAAGGCAGTGAGTTAATTGACAACTTCATACATACAACTATTTTAATTTTTACTGCCAATAAGTCTTTCGTGACTAAGTGAATTGGTGATGGACAAGCCTTTTTCTAAACAAATTTATATGGTTGTAAGTGTGAGCTGGTATCTTTACTCAAAATCTCATGAAAATATCTTTGTATGTGCACGGTAATTAATCAGACAAAATTGTACGCATGCAGACTATGTGAAAAATAATGTCGATTTTTGCTTAGCTTGGAACTTTTCTGTTACATACATATTTCTGGCCCTTCATTAGCTCCAATTGCCGGCTGCTAAAGTCATAAAATAGTAATGTACAATTGGACAAATAGTAATGCGTACATACACTAGCAATTACAAAAGTAAACGTACGCAAGGATAACAACATTCAGAGCTCATTCATGTGAACGCTTTTACTTGTTTGCATATTGAATTTTCTTTGCAAGCTCATCGAAATCATTACTTCACATTCACTAATATCCATATAGTAGTCTCTTTTCTATGTTAAACTCATATCTGTATTTTTTTTTTTTTTCAAAAATCAGATTTTCAGTGAAATATACTTTTTAGCACAAAACATAACCGAGAATGTTCATAATGATGGTAGAATTTTTTCTAGAGATTTTTGATTCTTCGAACAAATTTTATTACTCTGCTTAACAAAGGACCGATTTCTCTAAGAAGTTTTAAAGACTTGAGAGGTTTGAAAAGATTACTAGCCCGAGATTATCAAAAGTTTTTTGATTAATTGTAAGTCGAATTTAGTGTAGACAAATATTCTTAAATTTTTTTTCCAAATTGTCCAGATTTTAATTTGGACATATTTTGATTAAATTGTTAATATTAAAATATTTTTTTTTAATATTTCAGAACATTTTTAGTTAAAATCAAATGAAACTGTTTTAATTAACAAATATAAAATAATTGAGAGCTTTGGAAGAATTTTTTTTTTATCAAAACCTCGTTATTACTCGCATTTTCTACTATTGTCTTTTACAAAAATTAAGAGACTTTAAACGTTTTTGTAAATTGCGATTTTGCAGATAAGAGGTTATTCCAGAAAGGGCACGATAACACACAAATTTTCTTTGTAGCATGAGCATCAGTATTACGAAAGGCAACAACATTGATTGGCTGCTATTAGTAACAAAAATTTAACAACAATGCTTCATCCTGAATTATGTCAGTTTTGGCAACATGCGATTGCTTTTAATTGCTGCCACAATTGATGGCCGTTGTTGTGAATTTCTTTGCCTGTACATGCATTTATGCCACCGTACTGTCGATATACTTTCCATAAAAAGTGTGTGTGTCTGTTTGTTTATGAAATATTTTTGGCAAAATTGTTTTGTACAAACTGTAAAAACTTTGCTATAATGATTGATGATTATTTACAAACTCTTACTTCGAATATCAAAGTTCAAATGGGCCTGCGATTCCAGCAATTGTAACGGGGTTTCATAGTAAACTTTTAAGTGGCTTTGGCTCAAACTTTTCGCCAACCTGACGGATAAGCACAAATAAAAAATGATGCTGGTGTGATACATGTATTTAGTTTGAGTTATCAATTTCTTTATATTTTTTTGTAGTTACGAGCGGCTACTGCGAGTTCTATGTGGAGCATATAAAGAGAAAATCCCAATGTGAAGAGAAAAAGGGTTTTGGCTTTTATGGACGCTAGATAAGTATAATTATGTGCTGATGTAATTAGTCCACTATATTTTTGTAAAGTACAAACTTATTTTCTCAGGGCATAAGACCCATAGATTAGTGATCACGATTTGCAGGTATGTACTTAGAATGTCCGGTCTCCTGATTGAGAAGGTGCCAATTATCGTAAGATCAATGCATATTGTTTGAGAGAATATATTTGGGAAACATCTTATTTTTTTTAAATAAGAGTAAAACTCATTTGTTTGATATCTATAAATGCATTTGCCTGTAACTAATATATCCGAAACTACTCAGTCGATTTCATTCAAATTTTTAGGATGGTTTCATTGGAGCCTCGAGTGTGTTCCTGCGAAGTTTTTTTTCTAAGAATTGGACCTGAGGCCGAAACCACTCAGGCGATTTCGTTCAAATTTTTAGGATTGTTTCATTGGAGCCTCGAGTGTGTTCCTGCGAAGTTTTTTTTCTAAGAATTGGACCTGAGGCCGATCTTATTTACTTCAAGGTACACAGGGAACACTATACCTAAATTAAGATAAGTACCACTTCTTCTTCTGGGAAGTTGACATGGGTGCGTTTTGTTCCAAAATATCTTATTTATACTTTGATTAACTTGAAATTTGGTACATATGTAGATTTATACCGAAATTAACACTTGAAAACTTGTATTTCATTTGGCAATATGCAAATACTAAATTACAATAAAATTGATCAATTCACCATTCCTCACAATGCCAATTATAATATCTAAATTCAAAAAGATAGCAAAGACCTACAACAACCAGTGGTCGGGTATTGCTAGTAGTTTATAAAATTTAAATAAGGTAAATACATATATATCTTTAAAACCTTAAAAGTCTATCAAACTGAAAGATTCAACCCGTGTACATTCATTTTCCAAAAAAAAATTTTTTTTCCAAAAAAAAAAAAAAAAATTTGGAAACGAAAAACGAACTTACTGGAGTTGTAGTACCATGGTTGTATAAATTCAAGTTATTGTTTAAGCCCTCTTTATCTCTGCGCCGAAATGTAGGCAACGTTTTTTCTTTTTTTTACTGTATTTTCTGCGAATTCTTAAATAAAATAATTAACGGTGAAAATTTTGTCTTCAACATAACTGTTATTTTCGTTGAAAGTGCCAACAGTTTGATCTCTGCTATGGGCCTATAAAAGTCTTCGAGCTCATCCATCAATTATTATTGCATAGGCATCTGAAATAATTAGTTCTAAAGTTTGTTTAACTTACATATCTTCAGTATGGAGTTTAAAAGTTGCTATTGAAATTGAAAGGATGTTAGAGTTGATCTCGTAGATAAGAATGGGCTAGTAACATTTGCTCTTCTCAACTTTATAAAAACAAGCCTCTCACCTCTCTACGGCTTTGGAGAATAGGCAAGATAGTAAGGTGTAAATGACTATTATAAACAGGAACATCCCTACTTTAACTATAGTGAAGATTTTCTAACGCAAATAATAAAAATTACTTCTAAACATATTTGGAGTATGTAGCTACTGTGAATTCCAAACAAAAGATGATTATTCCTGTGTACACACAAATAGTTTTTTGTTATATAATGACATTTATATAAGAAAATAAAATGAAATAAAAATTCAGGAAATTATTTGGTGCATATTCCTAGATATAGATAGATTCATTATAATGGATCTCTTTCTATCTAACGATATTCGTAAAGATATTAATGTTGGCTATCTCACTTTTCGATCTTTTGCGTGATCATTCAATTGTGATGAGAACCAAAGTAACCTTCAACATATGTGTATAACTTTTTCTGAAAACGTCTTGATAACAGATATAAGAAAGCACACTTTGTTGATCGCTATTCAAGATGAAATTCAATCTAACAATAGACATTACATTCCGATAATTCAATAAGGAATATCATATCTCCACTTACCACTAACTCTGATTACAAATCAGCTATACCAATTTCTGTAAGCACGCTCTTAGATCGGCTATCCTCAAAGTGGTGTTTCTTAGTACCTTGATTTATCTTACTTATATTCTACTCATTTTCACCTGAAGTTTAAATTCGCATTTAGTTAAAATTAATTTGAAAGCTGTATTTGCCAAATATTTTTACCGACTACTAATCAATATATTTAAACATCTAAGAATTGAATACAACTCTAATTTATTGTATATACATTTCACTCATTCATTTTTTTCTAAATAAACCACATCCTTTCAACCGTTTTACCTTTACTCCTCTTTTGACGCATAAAAATATGCAGGAAAATAATCTGAGGAAAATCAACAAATCCTCCATTGCAGTGATAAATTTGAAATGGGAGTTTATCAGAAAAAATTGCTTTTGCAAAAATGAAATCAAGTTTTACGGCTACATGGATTTTTGCAGCAATTTTTGTTGATTTTTCAAACTACCGAATTTTACATACATACATACATTCAACTACAGATATTCCAATAGCAATTGTATGTTTTCTCAAATAAATGCAATTCCAGATATATACTCAAATTACACCCATTTTAGGTAGGTATAGTCAAATGTAACAATTGATTTATTGCAATCGATTAATCAAGAATCAAAGCAAGGCACAGGGACACAAATAGAGGTTTAGGTTATAAGTATACGTCTTTCTTACTATTTGACGAAAGAGATAAATGACAGAAATTTGTTAGTAGCTTTCTGTAAATATCTGAAAAAAAATTATTATAAATAAAAATTTAAAGTCGGCTTATGGTAAGTGCAAGCAGAAAATGCATCATAAAAATTAAATCTGTTTATCTTATGGGCTTTTTTTATCCATATCTTGATGTTGTGATAATATAAAACATTTCACATAACTACATTTTACCAAAGAATGCTCTATTGTCATGGGCGAGAAAAAGTTGGAAAATCATTGCTCCTATTTCTTTTTCTCTAAATCTGAGGCCAATCGGAAATACCAAACGAAATTAGCTCGCTCTACATTTAATATTTCTACGCAGAGTAGCAGCAGTCTTTTTATTTCGTGAACTATGTAGTGTCGTCGTATAACGCATACAGCTAATCGTTTTATTGCTGTTGAATTCGCGGACCATAAAACTCCCGTAAAAACTTTTTCCCGAAAACTCTTAATGCTGCCTCATCGAATGGTGTCATCGTCTATGTTTTGAACCAAATATCAGTTCGGAAATGATGACCGCCTTTGGATTTAGTTCGTTCGAGTGAGGATTTAACTTTTCATTGCACCTGTTGGCAAGAGCGCTGGACTTACAGGTTGACATTGTTGGTGTTGTTGATGCTGGTTCCAAGATAGACAGACAGTAACCTGGGAGCCATGAATGCGGCGACTGTTAGTTTGATGACAAGAGATATTTTGCCCTATCCTCGTTCACCACCAGATCCATTCGATTCGCTTCTTTGTGTAACCTGGAGAAACTATAACTAACCGTTTGCTTGTTAAGACCAATGGTAGCAATATCATTGGCATACTCACCAGTTAAACACTCTTGTAACATATTGTACTTCTTCGGTTTAGCTTCACGGCTCCTATCATTTTCTCCAGAATAAAGTCGAAGAAATCACACGATAAAGAGTCACACTCTCTGAGACCTCGCTTGGTACCGAATGGTTCGGAGAGTACCTTTCCAATTCTGATTGCGCTTCTGGTATCCAGCTTTACACATTAACAACATTTCAGAAGGTTCCAGAAGTATTCTCTCTATAAATTTAGTATGTCCCGGTGATCGGTGACCACCTTGGTTCCCACATGAGTATGATCCGTCTTGAGATCCTCTGTAAGTCGCCGCATTTATTTATAGAATTTTCGAGCATTACTAACGTCTGACAGTTTCTCATTTTCTTCAAACAATACACATATTTCGGTATATATATTTTTTCATCTGCAAAAGCGTCTCGTTTCCCTCTTCAGCGTTCGGCATCTATCCCACTCCGCTCGTGTTGTTGTCGATCCCAACGTTGCGATGAAGACAGTCTGCTTTCTCTCCACTGCGAAACGGAAATCCTCATTGTACCTACTCTTTTTTTATCTTGCTGGAATCAATTACTTCTGCAGAAGCGGTAAGTAGAAAGCTTGAGATACCGTTTCACAGTTACCTTATTTACAGTTGCTGATGTCTGTTCGCAAAGATCAGGTCGACTAGAAATCAGTTCGACTGTATGTTGTTATTACAACTTTCCGACATCGAACCTCTCTTTGGTGCATAGAGGCGGACGCGTTGCTAAAAGATGACAATCCGAGTCGATATTGACCCTCGGAACGTACGCACGCCTAGAACACTGGACCCTGACTGCTGCCGAAAAAACTTCTTTACTCATCCTGGCGTTGAAATCATCAAGCACAATTTTGACATCGTGGCGTGGCCAGGCTCATAGCTGAATTCCAGGCGCTAAAGAAGGCATCACTGGTCATAGAATGTATCATTGGTCACTTCGTTCCTGTCTTTCGTCGGGGCGTGGGCGTAAATCAGCGAAATATTGACGAACTTTACTTTGATTCGAATTGTGGCTAGAGGTTCAATCACCGGGGTGCCAAGACTGAGCGATGGAGTCTCCCTCACACTACGGCTCCCACATCCAATGTACGCTCGGCTGATGAAGTAGATTTCAAAAAGATCCATTTTCTTCCATCTTTGTCCAGAAATAGTGAGTTGCTTGAACCATATGTAGAATAATAGTTCCTGATCACTCGCAGGTGAATGCCAGATAAAAACTCTCCTCACTTTCGTGAACTTCTACTCATGGCCCTATCCTTTCATTATGCTGTCATGGGTTTATGCCGAAAGCACATCTCATACATAACAATGGATCTTAAACCATTATGAAATGATCCAAAACGAAACAAAACAAGTAGATACAAAAAGCTGTCAAAAATAAACTGCACAATATATGTACATACTTATGAGCTAAAACTTTTCCAGCGAGATTCCTATCGGTGAATTTTCGATTGCGGAAACTCTCCACAAAAGATTCAACAGTAGTCTGCCGTCATTGAGATGCTCTATCTTTCGCGGTATCTTCATTCCATCTCCCTAATATCGTACTGAAGGTTTTTAATTTGCTCTTCATTCACATCTTTTAACTTTTGTAAATAGTCGAAATGGGAATGGAGAAAATGTACTTCCAATCTCTTTAGGCAACCTACAACTTGAAATACTTTTAAAATTCTTTTGACGATTTGGTTGTTGTTAAAGTCATTGTTAGTGACTGAAAATTTCTCCTTGACCTTTTTTAAGGCAATCCACACTTCTCATTGAGAATCCGCCATGGTTGTGATGAAGCGTAGATCATCCATAAGTCTACTAATATTTATGTAATATCTTATGTCGTCAACTTTGCCTTGAGAAGCCTGGAAATTTTAACACCATATTTCGGGCCAGTGATTTGATCACATAGACACAAAAGCAAGTGTATCGGGTATATATATAGGCTCTATAAAACACCGAGCACTTGCCATATTTAAAATTAAAATTTTAATTTGCAAAGAACCAATTCCAATTTCTTGTAAAGTTTCCTGGACGTGTACGAAATAACTGTCAGGAGCATATAAACCGTCATAGTGAAGTAAAACTACTACTAAGAAGCCTTAACTTTTTGAAGAAAAAAGGAAAATATGCCACTGTGCTGGGTCCTGTGAGATCTTAAATGCATGGAAGTAAGAAAATTCTTAAACAAAAACTTTATTTATACGAGTTTTGAGTAAAAAATTTAAGTTCGTCGCCACAAGTTTTCTCAACCTAAGGCAATTTTCAATTTAAATGGCTTTATTTAAAGCCATATTGTTGTTTTTCGCACAAAATTAGCATATTTTCTATGGTGCCGACTATGACCTAACAAATTTTTAATGTCTCACCATTTATTTCATCTTTTTTTAGCCATGTTTGTTTCATTTATTTCTCTACGTATTGTGTGTTTTCATATATATTTTTGACCTTTTTTTTTGAAAATAAATGGACTTTCAACTGAGCAAAGGATATTTGCAACATCAATCACTTCGTGGACAAACGTAAACGTTGCGGCTGCCATGTCGACTATTTGGAGTTTTGTTTGTTGCCGTTGTCGGCTCGGCTTGGTTGGTTGCTGCAAGCGGCACTACGCATCAGCGCCTCTCTGTTGGTCGGTTACCCGCTGTCAGATGGCCATTTCCTGTTGTTGCCTGTAAATGTCGCATACAATCACGCTTATTTTCCATGTGGTTGTTGGTGTAAATTTTGTGCTACAGGAAACGGAAATACAGTTATATAATTTGTATATCAATATGCAACATTTTCAATTTGTTATGTTTGTTTTTGTTTTTATTTTCATTCCCTCACACTTTTTTGTGGTCGAGCCACGCCATAAGCTTTTGCTCTACGCCCAGAGTGCGCACGGGCTTCATGCTATTTGTGTGTGCTAGGTAGGTAGTTGCTTTTAAATTTATGTAAAAATTAATTTTGTGTGAAATCGTGCGAAGTATATAAATTTTAGCGCCTCGTTCGCCAACAATTCGCTTGTTTGGCTCACAAGCTACGGAAGTCTCGCTTCATTGCAGCCAAACGACCGGGCTGGCAAATGCAGCACCGTGAAGGTGGTACAGTGAAATGCAAGCTGGATTCTATAAAAAATACTACCACCTTTTCACGTAAACATACGCAAGGGTCTACTTTATACATCACTTGGCTTGACTGAGTTCGTACATTCCAAACATGAGAAATTTACTTGAATAGGGGCAAAATGCGTAACAACTTTGAAAAATGTGAGGCTAATTTGGTGAATTGAAAAATAGATTAATTTACAATTTTGTGGCAACAGTTCTCATCACTCGTAGGCTGCCTGATGGTAGTGCCTTTTTTGCACTATGAACACTGCTGAACTCTTAACGGTTAGTGTATTTTTAATATTAAACTGGACAAGGAAGCAAACAATAAATTTAAACTTTGGTAATCTTTGGTGTATTACTTTATTCGTAATCTTATGAAATGTCTCTAGTTCTTGGTATGCATTTAAGGAAATGTAAGTGATGTTTGATTGGAACCAAGGCACCATCTTCTTCGTTCCTCCAAGAGTGATAAGTTTTCACTTTCTATGCTTCCACAAATGGGAAACTTACAAATTTTCACAACAGACCTTACAAAACATTTCGCTCGTAAGCTCCCAATAACTCTTCCCTTAGACGTTGTGTTGTTAAAAAATTTGTTCCTTAAAAACCTTTATGAGTTAAAGAGATGTTATGCCAATATGTTTATCTGATTTTTTTCGGGTGTATAATGAAATTCCAACAATCAAAATCTCAAATACCAAGTTCCAGACTCAACAAGCTTCAGATCAGTTATATTCCTGACTCCACCAATTTCCGACAAAACATAATATTCGGAAATGTTAAGCGATTTTACTTATTTTTTGTTCTGGATTTTGTTGTTGTTTATTTCCTTCCTTTTTAGTTTAAAAATGTGTATTAAAAATACCATGAATGTTTGGAAATAATTATGTTTTCATGGAATTGATTGTCACATGCAAAATTTTTCCAGTTGGAAAGAGATGATGCCAAAAATTAGGGATTTCTCTGTAAAGTGTGTTCCTATTTCCAAAGAAGAATTTTTAACATGCATATTTGGCTCCACAGTTGTAGTCGTAATAACTTTTTCTCCTTATAAGTCAAGCAATACGTTTCGTTTGGAGACGGGAAAATACCAAGACACATACCACAAATCAAAGGAGAATATCGGTCAAATATCCCTTCAACGGTTATAAGTGACAATATACATATATGTAAATAAAGGAAAGTGATAGAAAAATTTGAATAAAATATTTGCTGATATACTGTCTGGACTTTTAAAGTCTTGATTATGGAGTGCCTCTGTCCTTTATATTATTTGACTAATGCTGTATATTTGATGAATGATTATTTGCGAGGTCTGGAGTCGATTCTTTTATGATAATTGGCGTAGAAAATTAACTTTTTTCATTGAAAAATTTCACTCTGATTACATCGGTAGACTCAACGAGTTGGTCAATGCTTACTAGTCTTTCAGTCAGTTATCAGCCGGTTAGCTTCTTAACCTTCTCTAAATGGTGTATATTGATTGTTCTCGTTCCTTTAACAGTGAAGCGAGATTCATGAAAGCAGAAATATGGATCGAACTTGTTGTTCTGATTGAAACTCTTCAATGTCAATTTTCTCCACGCAGATGTGTTTTTCATTAAACGATTCTTAAAGCTTTTTCATAAAAATTGATTTTTATGTGTAATTTAGCCAGCTAAAGAATTGTTGGTTAATCGATATTTAAAGTCTAAATAGGGCGCTAGGAACTTCAGCATATCAGAAAACTTCGAAATTATTTGTGCTAGCTATAGATTCTAAAATAATACAAATTTGATTAGGCTTAGAAAATACTTTTAACAATATTGAAATTATTATTATTAATGGTTGAAAAGTTAGCCATCTAAGTTGCGGAACCGGCGGTACACCCATTTATTTCTATGTACTGTTAAATTCGTCTATTAAATGCATCATGTTGCGCATTTGTTACATGGTACACAAATATACTGTTATTAAAAAATTTAAAATATTATATTATAAGATAAATACAATTTCCAGGAGGTAATTAAATTAATCACCGCCAATGTGTTGTTATCATGATTTTTCCAAATTCATTTTGCAGCACTAAATGTAGAAGGAAAACCCAAATTACTGCAATTTTTAAACTAATCACTTTTCCCTACACCACACGCTTTGAATGTCGAAGGTGAAAGATGGCCAATGAAAATTGACTTATGCCATTAACATGGCATATTATGGAGTATCTGCGAAAAATTACATTCGAACATACTTTTTAGTTTCGAATACTAATCAGATACTAATTCGCTTTGGTGAAAAGCCATTAAAACACACAATTTATCGTATAAATTTATATTATTATTAATAGTTTATTGTTTATAAAAATATATTATATTTTCGTTTGCGCATTTGCTCTATGTATTTGCATTGAAATATAATACTTCAATTTCCGCACGTCTTTTGTGTATCAGCAGAGCTCACCAGCGAAACCAAACTGACTCCACACACTTTCTATATACGAGTATAAAACTTATTACGTAATTGTAAATTCGAGTAGTGATTGCGATCAGTAAAACACGAAGAATGGTCGTGCCGCGCTAAGCTCGTATAAAAACATGAGCTGGTCCAATACTTCACAAAGAGAAGTATATTTGTAGGTACTTCAATAATTGTTCTAACCTATATAAAACAATATTAGTACATACATACATAAATACTTGGTTACGTGAAGTAAAGTGTTTAGAAGTAGAGTGAACAAGCAAAAACACAAATTCGCTTTTCTTTGTATTTTGTATGTTATGCATTTAACTTTCGCAAGTTTTTCTTAGAACCTTTCAATTGGCGTAGATTATTTTAAGCAATTCTGTAAATAGTAAAAAATGGTTAAAATAGCTTGGGTACTACGTTAAGATGATTTGTTTTAGCATTTGAGATTTTGTATGCTTGATTACCGATATTTCTTGAAAACTCCAAGTGTGAACTCTGCAGCGGCTATCAACAATTCGTTTCATCCCCTTGTATTCCCCAAAATGGCAATATTGGGCTCTACTCTATTTTTAGCCATATTTGTTCTTGCCTTCAATTGAGTCTGGTTATAAAGCCTTTAACCAGAGTCTTCTTTACCATCCAATCATTTTTCATTTTTTTTTTTATTAAGGTCACGTAGGTTCTCCGACTCGCTTCGCTAGTTACAGAAGACTTGGGTGCCATAATGTGTGGAATTCACAGTATCAATTGCATAGTGATAAATTGGAATCTGTACAAAACAATTCTTATTATTCGCTCTCTACTTATAAAAACCGATTAAGCCTTACTTATCTGCCTTCACTCCAGAGTCGATGAGAGATACTTGGAGTTTTATTTTTAACTAAGCTGATAAGATGTATTATCAATAGTCCATTCCTACTTAGGGAGATTAACTCTAGTGTTGTTTTAAGGCACTTTAGGCCCCTTCCTTTATGCAAAACAAATTTTGAAATGCACGACCCATTCAGATGTTTGTGTAACGATTTTAATTCTATTACGCCAGCTTTGATTCTTTTGACTAATTTTTTTGTATAAAAAAATATTTACTGACAGTTTTTGACCTATAAATAATCTCTTTATCCTCAACATTTCTTAATGACAAATTACTTTGTATCAGCTGATGAGCAAATCTGTAGCTGCTCATTGTAAAAGACAAGTGTAGCCGCGGCCTTCCGCAATCGATTTCGGATTCAGGACAGTCCGGGCTGTATCTGGTTTTCGATCACCGGTATGTTAGATTTTACGATTATCATTTATCTATCAGGCGCGCCCCTCGGTAGGTTGGGCAACGCTGGGTTCTTCGTCGAAAAAAAAATCGTTTCACACTTCCTTTATTTTTTTTGTTATTTGAGACTATTTCATGTATAATTTTGTCTTCGCTTTGCTAGTTAGAATTTATTGAACAACTGATATTAAGTAAATAAAGTAAACGAAAACATCTTTACATTTTAATGAGGAAGATATTTTTCCGACTTCGTGGGCATTTTGGTAATTTATTAATATATTTTCGTTAATAATACATATTTTCTATAGAATGTTATTACTATAAAACTGAATTGCTAAAGGGATTGATTTAGAACTCACTATTTCAGCTGCTGCGGACATAAAGTTTAGAATTTTACATATACATGATCCTCTGCGCAAAAACTTAGTCATTGAAAGCGAAAATCATCGCAATTGAACGAATGAGAAATTTGTCACACAAGTGCCCATTTAATCTAACTGATTGTTTAAATAAGTGGATAACATTATACGGCGTTTCTAAATTTTTTATTTTTTAAATTGTTTATATTTGTGTTTATAAACCATCAAGAACAAGTTTTCCATCATTCATTGCATTGTTTTCAAGTAGATATATGTATATATTCATTGCATTTGAATATTACACATAGTTCGAGTGTATATTTTAACCAACTCAAAGAAAATATGCGAGCAACCTGGAAAAAAATAAACTAAAATAAGTAAAATTTACAAAACAAACTTTTGGTGAAAAGTTCCACATTTTTCATGCTGCACATAAATTGCAACACTTGATGAAACCTAACACAAACATAAAATACACGCATATGACACCAACAAGGAAAAGGAAGATTGGTTACAATCTTGTATTCTTGTACACATGCATATGGATGTACTCGTATGTAAGTAGGTAGCACGAAGAAAAAAATATCACGCATGAAGAACAACATTTGCAAACAACCACAATATTCCATATGCCAACGTCAGCGACAACAATGGGCTACAAATAGACAAACACTGCAAGACTGGGGATGTGTGCATGCTGATGTTATTATCCTTGCAGAATTTGAAAACAGTATCGCTACAAGGCATTGCAGTCCAATTATGGAAATGCCTTTTCAGTTTTTAAATTGTGCTCACACCAAGGTGTACATATGAGAACGAAGGTAGAAGAGGTGATGCTGTTGGTAATTTTATTGGTTCGACTATCATGTTGTGAAATAAAAATTTGCAATTTATTTATTTTCTTCTGACATGCAACAAAGTCTTGTTTTACTCATTTCAGTAGCAAATGATATTTTGGAAAGGTCAAGAAATTATAAAAATATTCAAATATTGTAAAGAAAGACTGTTCAAATAGGTATTTTTATACCTTGAGTAAATATACATAATAATTATAATAGAAAGAAGCCAGTTATGCTAATAACCTTTTGTTTTTCGAGAGAGGACTTAACTCTTCATTCACAAAAAGTTGCAATTGTGGATAAAGTGATTCTCACAAAGCTGACATATAAGCGGTTAAGCTGACTTGACTGGGCTTGCCTTCGTTCACCACAAGAAACATTTCCGATATGCTCCGATTAGTTTGTTGACGTTTGGTTTCGTTTTGTCATCCGTTAATACTCTGCAAAAAAAACTGAATCATTGCATTCATCAAGTGAACAATCGCTATTTAAACTTTATTGTTTTTATTGTGCTGAAATTAAGCAAGTTAGATAAATATTTACTTAGAACTAATATGCTCTGAGCCCAGGTTTCTATATCTCTTTTTTCCGGTCTGGAAACCATTTGTATTTGTGTACTTCACATCATATTCTCAAAGAATTTTATAGTATACCCCAAATTTGCCAGCTTCACTCTCTCATTACCCAATAATTTTGATCTCGCTCTTCTTTTTTCTTCATATCGCTTCGCTCCTTATCACTATCATACTGCTTGCGAACGATCCGAGCTATGCATGATAGACAGTATTTTTTTTCCTTTCTTTCAAAATTGTCGATATCCCAGACAAGCTAGAAATTCCGAATGCTTTAAGAGAGCAGGAGCGCAAGTCAAATGTAAACTGTTCAGCAGTGTATTGTGATTGCAACTTTTCGATATCGAACTGTCGTTGTGTTTGTTGACGCGTTCTTCTAACCATAGAAATGGACATCGATAAGACTGAAGACGATTTGGTTATCACTTTATCTATCCAATTACTGGTAAATTTTATTGTGTTGGAGCTTAAGTTCCACACAACAATATTCGGGCCCCAACATAGTCGATCAGTCTCTTCCCATGTATGGAGTCTTAATTTTTTACTTTTCGACATAAAACCGTCATTGTGTTTGAGGACGCGCGTTATTCGATACATTGAAATGGACATCGATAACACTGAAGACGACTTGCTTACTGTATCTATCCAATTATTGATAAATTTTATCGTGCTGGGGCTTATTTCGTACACCAAGATAATGTTCTCATGTGTGGAGCCTTCGTTTTTACATCGTTTATAGCGCCTAAGGCAGCTCACAGAAAGAGTCTTTGACGATATCTTAATCTCTTTCTGATCATCTCTACCGTTACTAGATGATGCTCCACTGTAGATAATGCTAATATCTGACTTCTTGGATGAGGCTGATTGCAACCTTAAATTTTGAAATTATTTGCGAATTTCAACTCGGCACCTTCTCTCAAATAAGTCGCCAGAATTTTAGTTGCATGCACTAAAATAGCTCCGTAAGACGTTTGCCGTTATCGCCTAAAAATGCTGTCTTCAATAACACTAACCATTACTGAGGACTTGTCAGAAAGAAATTCCATTAATGCAAATGCAATCGCTTCGAGTTTTTTTAATAGCTCCGTTGACTTATTCTTATACTTTTTGCATTAAAACTCCAAGGAAAGACTTCTCCGAGGATTTCGGACCCTAAAGAGGTTTCACTTCATTACATATATTAAGTCCATGATTTATTAAACCTCACAGGCTAGATGCACAAGATAGAGACTAATAAATGTTATATACATAAAATTAAATAAATTTTGATTAAAAAGATACAAGTACAGAGCCAAAACGAGTTCTCGGGAATGCGAAATAATGATCGAAGCTCCTTGAGATTCTATTAGATTCAGATAGTGCTCTAGAAATAATGTCATAATTATAATAATTAGCTTTAGTTACATCTATATAAAAACGCAAAGTTCTATTAGGAACGTTAGAACTAATTTGCGCAAGAAATTCGGTGCAATCCACTAGATCATTGATGATGTTATAAATGAATAGTAAATACTGAATAGATCGTCGAAAAATAAGTGATAATAAGCTGAGGCATATCGAATAAATTTACGTTGGCCACTTTCAAATCTAGAGGAATGGATAGAATAAATTGCATTCGAAATTAATTAGCTTATTCTAGCTTTAATCTTACTAGGGAATCATATGGAACATTACATGTGTAGGGATATTTGAGATCACCACCACATCGCCGTAAGAAAACACGTTTTTAATAAGCTTTAGAGATGATACAGGTGATATGATTAACGAAATTCTACAGAAGAGATCCTACTATCAAATATGCCGACAAATGCTAATGCTCAGACAAGGTGACTCGTTATCATGTGTTAATATATTGCTGGAGAAAATAACACAAGCAGCAGAGCCGAATATAGAAGGTACATTTTCTATAAGATTGTACAGCTGCTAGCGGATAAGAAGCGTATGGGTTAGGCCTCCACATTACTGTTGACAGTCATTACTTTAAAGTTGCAGATAATTTCGTATATCCTGAAACCAGTGTTTACACCAAAATATAAACAACAATGTTAGTCTTGAAATCCCACGCAGAATCACTCTAGCCAACAGGCGCTGCTTGGACTAAGTAGGTTATTGGAAAGTAAAATTCCGTTTTTACAAATAGAAATCAAACTCTACAAGGCTCTCATTAGTCCTGTTTTGATATAATGTTCGGAGGCGTAGACGTTGACAAAATCTGAAGGTGCAGCGTTAGGAGAGAAATGTTTTGCATAAAATGTATGGTTCTTTGCGAATTGACAATGGCGGATACCGCAGTGGATGGAACAGTGAGCTGTATAAGATAAAGAGCGGCATTGGCATTGTTCAGCGCTTCATGACGCTAGTTGCGTCATGTGGTCTGGATGGATGTGAATATTCCAGCTTTGAAAATTTCCAATACAGTAGCCGCCGGTGGAAGCAGAGGAAGAGAATACATTCACTCCTTTAAAAAGAATTAGTTGTAGAAGGGCCCGGCTGCACTTGGAATTTCAAATAGGCATCAAACAGCGAAAAGGGAAGGAAACGCGGAATATTAGCAAGGCAGCGGAAGCGCTGTCTATGCTTGAAAAGAAGAACAATAATTACATTATTTCAAATAAAAAAAGTCAGTTGCTGTTTTTTTTTAATGGTTAATGACTTTTGATAACAAGATGTATATTTTCTAAATACTGAAATTTTCCGATAAGTTTGTCAATATTTCCGCAGGTTCATAATGATACCATTTTCGTGTTGTTAAAATTTCCGGTTTTAAGTTTAATCTCACTTCAAGTAAATACTTTTTTGAATATATGCTCGAAGTTTTGCAATAATATTTCTAATTTATAGAAATGCATAAAGAAGTTCTATCCCTTGAATTTTATTTAATTTTCTCTTCAGCGAATGAGGGTAGAATGGTAACCAGCAAATATGTAGACAATGAGATTTTTATTGGAATCGTTGAGATATCGCAGCAATAAATGGCGAATAGCTTTGGTATGCAAAAAAATATTTCGCTGTTACGCTACAGAAAATAGAAAGAAAAACAAGAAGAATAACACAAGCGTGAAGAAAGAAAACTAAATTTCTAGGTAAGCCAGAAAAAAACTGCATTTCTCCTAAGCTGTGCCTAAATAAAAATTGCCATCATTCATCATCACACAGCATCTATTTTTTTTCTTTCTACAAAGCAGTCAATTCAACGCTACAACACATAGACTTTTTAAATTGTTCAATTGGAGTGAGTTGGCGTTAATATTGTTATAACAAGTGCATTAACATACGCACACATACATATACAGTTCTATTTAGTTTGTTAAGTGTTACAGAGAATTGGGGAGCGTAGCAGAAAAGTGGGTCTTTTGGGCGATAATAAGTAGCTCAAGGCCAAATGTCAAGCAAAAAATAAAAGAAATAGAAGGCCAAAAATACGCAAAGGCCAGTCGTATCTGCGATAAGCAGAAAATGAAAGAAATAAAAGTTGCAAACGTGTTAAGTATATGCGAGTGTGAGTTCAAAAGAATATTTTGATATTTTGATAGCTTAAGGCCTTCTTTATACAGACAACACATTTAAATGCCAAACATGCGTACATTTGAAAAGTAGTTTCAAAGTTGAGTATTGTTGGAAAGAATTATTTACCAACATATATGTACGTAAGTAGTATGGCCTAAATACATAACTTATTCTGAAATAAAAAAATGTGTTATTATTTTTTTTTGCAATAAAAATTCACGCTGTCTTTTTAGATGTCAAGTTTCCTCCCTTTAGAAAGCTTATTTCGCACAATTTCATATAACAAGTTAGCCACAAATGCCTTTTTCCAGCTGACGAATTGGTTTTGTGTATACTTGTATATATACGAGTATTATTGCTCCATTAGTAAGGCGTTGAAAATCCAGCCAAGCTTCAGTACATTTCAGATTTTGAGTGTTAGATTCTTTACTGTTTTTCCCTTTGTTTTCTCAAGTGTGAAAATGAACCATAAATTACGTTTCAAAAAACTTCAAGTAATAATTTATAGCTTTTGACAATTTTCTCTTTGTGAGCAAAAGTCATAATCGAGTTTTTTTTCTCGTGTTTTATGTCATGATAATATTACGCTGAAATATTATCATTTTACATAAAGGAAGACGTAAATTTAGTAGTAAAATTATATGATCAAATTATTCGTTTAGGTTATGACAATAACGAAATCTAGTAAAATTAAATATTATTTCTTTTCGTCTGATAATATCAAACTACCAATTATTGTTTTATATTTTATTTAGCACACCAAGTGATGCAGATATGCTGAATAGTAAGAGAAGAGATTATGAGCTGCAAAATTAACGGTAGTTCTCAACTACTATGTCGATATGACAACATACACTTTACAAAATTGAAATATATTGTCTCTTTTGGGAATAATATGACGAACTTGGGATTGTTTCTGGGAAAAACTCGCCGAGATTTTCATAAAAATAACATTCAGGGATCACTTTTCATTGGTTGCACACTGTGAGTTTCAAAGGTAGAGGAGTAGATTCTCGAAACTATCTTCCCGGAGGAGGAGTAAGTCCAGACCATCTCCAAATATATAGTTGTGTGCCTCATCCCTCTCTCATTAAAGACGGAGCCACTAAATACCCTTAAAGATCAGCAGTTAATTATTGCTATAATAACCGAATGAAATGAATTATTCGATTCGTGGTTACAGTGATATGCTGATGTTGTTAAGCACTGATGTGCTGTTATGTGATGTAGTCTTTTTATTATTTGGGTTCATCATAACAGAACTGCATGTAACTGGTGGTCGTCAAGTACCAATAATCAAGTCATTCCATTTCATTATAATAAAATACTGCATATTTTCTATTTATTACATATTCTGGTATTAATCAATCGTATCGCATCGTATCAAGCTGTCATGTTATTTTTGTTCAGTATTGTTTGGCATTTACGTTTACTTTTACAAATCATTTAACTTTATTACGAAAATTCACGTTCTATGAGCTCTTGAAAAGTTCCAAGAAAGTCCGACGTTTTCGTGCCAAATTTTGTTCAGCGGTGAGGCCCATTTCTCGCTTAATGGGCATATAAAGAAGCAAAGTTTCCGCATTTCAGACGAAGAGCAACCTGAGGAGCTTCACGAGCTGCCATTTTATCCAGAAAAAGCAACGATTTGGTGTGGTTTGTGGGCCGGTGTTATCATCGGTCCACATTTCTTCGAAAATGATGCCGGTGGGAACGCAACCGTCAATGGCGACCGTTATCCGCGTCATGATAACCGACTATTTGATGCATGACATTAAAGCTCGTGACCTCCGCGACATTTGGTTTCAACAAGACAAATAATTTAACGTTTTGGGCCGGTCGATTGGAAATCAAGATCGTGTAATATAACACCGTTAGACTTTTTAGATATGTCAAGTCTGAAGCCTATGCGGGAAATCCCGCTTCGATTCATGCCTTAGAGCAAAACATCACGCGTGTCATTCGCCAGTTACCAGTCGAAATGCTTGAACGAGTCATCGAAAATTATACTCAACAGATGGACCATCTTAGACATAACCACGGGCAACATTTGAGAGAGATAATCTTCAAAAAAAAAAAAAAAAAAATTCCGAGAATTTTAATTCGAATAATAATAAACATTCCCCATTATATTTGAATTTTTGTGTGTTTTTTTCGTTAAAAATGGATCACACTTTATATAATTTGGAAAATCCTTGCAGATTACCCTCGAACTCACTATTATACTTACTGTTTTCAAAGTTCAGGGTTGCATAGCATAGCATAACATATTTTGTTAAATAATAATTTAATGGAAAGGGGCCTAATTTTTGCCGATGGCTCTACTCTTTTTAAGCACATTCTGATCTGCTTCAAAATTTCAGCAAAATTTCTTTGTCGAATTTTTAAAAGTTCCTGAAGACTTAAGCTAGGGAATCAAGCTTATAATGAATTTGTGTATATTTAAATATAGTTAAAATTGCATTGAACCCGATAAGGAGTTCCTTAAAATCACTCAAAATTTTACGAATATTATATATATTAATATATGTATGTTCTTAAGTTAAGTAAGAAGGAACAAAATGCGGAACTTTTGATTACAGTATTAATAATAAAAAACCTTAGAAAGAAAAATTAAAAACGTACACATATTTCGAACACTTGATTCCAGCTCGTGGTAGATACATATATAAGTAGAATATCAAATTCCCTTTTTTCCTTTCCTCCTTAATTTTTGCCTAAATCTCTTTTTATATACAGGCGTGTGTTTTCAACAAATCTGTTCTTTTGAAACGGATAATAATTATTTTTAATTTTTTTTTTTTACCAAAATTACGTACACCACTTGCTTAAGGGCTCCGCCAATTCATATTGACTTATTGCGTCTCTAGCAATTGTTGCTGCTCATAAATTCTTTTGTTTTTTCATATCTGTCAAATGCATTTATTTTTGCTTTGGCTTATATTACGTCGACTCCTCATTTGCATTTTCCTTATACACACTTTCACGCTTTGATGGTAATTAAATGCTCAAATGAATTTATTGTTTGTTTGCGCATTCACAAATTGTTCGCTTGCGCATTTTGCCTTTTCCATTGTCTTATTCCATAGTCATTGTCTAGGATATTAATTGTAATTGCGCGAGATATGGGCTCATGGTGAAAACAACATCAACACTTCAAGTGTTAATATGTACGTATGATTGTATATGGTGGTTATGTCTTAAAAAGTAATCAAATATAATTAATGATATTGATGAATTGATATGATATGATGATATTGATGAAAATTGAATTAAGCTCACAATATTGTAGGCGAATTCGAATAAGAGTGAAAGATTTTTATTGATTGCCGTGCAATTATAAGTATGCCTTGGGATTAAATTAGCGTCCATAAAATATTCGTTTTCTAAATCACAACAATTATCAGATAAATATTAAAGAAGTAACTGGTAACAAGTAACAAAATCTCATAAATATCATTGGTCATTGCAGCGCGGAAGGTCATGGACTTGAGATTAGATTAGATTAATTAAAACATATTACATAAAAATAATAGCTTCTGATTTTGGGGCAGTGAGAAAAAATGTTCACTGCTAAATCTTATATCGATTTATACAATGCACACGTATATATTACAAGTTTTTTACTCAATCCAAAGTGATTTGGATCTGATGGATTGCCCATTTGCATTAAGTTGAATTAATATTCAAATGGTGTATGAAATATGCCTAGCTCTGGTATTATAAAAAAATTTGCACTTCAGAATTGGCAATATAATTTTCATAGCGAATGTACTGTGTTACTCATTTTTATTGTCCTTGGATTCTGCACGAGAGTCGAAAATTTTATTTTGCATTGATATCTGTTTGTTAAGATGAATACGGATATTTTTCGTTAGTCTATTCAACAATAAATGAAACCGCCTGGACGATCAAGTTTGAATTTGTTTACGCTGGAAAATGGAACGGATTATTATCAACCATTGTTCGGGGAAATTTTTTTAACATTTTTGCGAATAAATTGTAACGCAATATGAACTTTACAAGAAGATATCGCCACTGTTCATGGAAATATGTTGTGATTCTGGCACAATTTTATATGTTTTCTAAATTTCACTTTTAATTTTCTATAGATTTATGATTTTCGTAAATTTTCAAAAACACTACGCCATAATGAAGTAAAATTATTTATTAAAATATTAATTTCTTTTAATGATTTTAAACATGAAATAACAAAATACGGAGCTTATTCGGTATTATTGAAAGAAACATATATAAAAACTATTAAGAATTGATAATGAGCATTGCTTAAAATAAAACACACAAGCGCTTCACTCTATTGCCCCTCTGTCACTAAATTATGCTACTTCGATCGAACATACTCTGCACAAAATTAAAGTTAAAGTAAATTCTCACATAATAATTCTTAGGATTCAATATAGCTTGGCATTGAAAAATATTAAGCCAGGTGATGCTTGGTATACTGGTATCCCCAACTGAAATTTTGGCACAAAAGTATTGTGTAGCTTTATAGTAAATATAATAAATATAATAAAATTGAGCTGTTCAAATAAAATTTCCAATACGTTGATTGTTATATTGATTCCATAATCTACATTTTACCAGCGGCATGTGCATCGCTTTCACCAGTCTCGAAGCAAAATCAAATATAAGTTTTATTTCGCATTGCGCAAAATTTTTTAACACTTTCGTTAGGGGTAATACCCGCATTCCTATCATTTTTATTTCTATATCACTAGTCTTTAAAAGCAAAAAATTACAGAAATTGTCCACTTCAAATTGTTAAAACAAATTGTATAAAATTTCCTAGATCTTATTTTTCGTTCAACAGTGGAGGAATATTTATGTTTATTTAAGAAGATTGTGTAAAAAAAGAGAAAATATTCAAGGAAAAAATGTTCATTGTGTCAAAGCGTTCGTGTTTTCGCATTTGCTGTATAAATAAGAAATATCATGTAAAGCAAGCACTGATACTGCCCATAGATTTGCTGTATTGATTTCATATTATTTGTGTGCCGTTTTATTGCATCGCATCTCGACCGCCAAATTTTCCAGCTCACAAAATCAGATTCATAAACTGAGTTCTTCATGTAAGGCAGAAAGTCAATGTAAATAAATTGTTTTGATTATACTATTTTACCCAAGTCTGTCTATTACTTACCACCCAATATACACAAAAGTCAGGATGATAAAACGGCGGCACTCCAAGAAAAAGTTTTGCGGTTTTTAGCTTCATGCTAAATTCGAGGCAAGCCTTTTTATTCATTATTTAGATACCCCATTAGTCCAGTGGCTAAAGTACCATGAGGAGGGACCAACATCAAAATTTATAGAAAATTTAATAAAAAATTTCCTCATAAAAATCTATTAACTTTTATTAGGTGTCTTAGAATAAATTGCAGATCCTCCATTTGTTGCAAAAAGACCAAGAAGCACACGAAAATTGGAGGAGAAGCTCAGTCGAAAATCGTTTCAGCGGTTATGATTTTATATAAATTTTTTAAACAAATTTACATTTGCTAAAATTTATATTTTCATAAAGCTATGGACAACGAATTAGTGACTTTTTTTCAATAATATTGTTTCTTGGAATAAAAGGAATTAATACTACTACTACATTGGCATAGAACCCGTTTACGCGATTACAGGCGAATCAACAATAGCGCGCCATTCGTTTGTTCTTCTCGTAGTTTGGCGCCAATTGGAAATACCAATGTAGACCAGTTCGCTCTCCACCTGATCCTTCCATTGAAGTGGAGGTCTTCCGTAAACGTTTTCTTCCGAAAACTCCCAAAGCAGGCTCATCGGATGTTGACAACTTTCACGCAGTGCAAAAGCAGGATGGTAATAATGAGCGATTTCTAGGGTTTAGTTTTGATTCGTCGAGAGAGAACTTTATTTTTCATTTGAGCTCAGTCCAAAGTAGTACCTGTTGGCAAGAGTGATTCTGAGTTGGATATAAAGGCTGAAATTATTTATAACTGTTATGACTGTGAACAGTGACATGGGAGCCAAGACGTGAATGTGTCAATTGTTTGTTTGATGACAGGAGATACATATTTCCAGGCCCATTCTCTTCTTTGTCTAACCTGGAGAAAGAAGAACTTACGACGCGGTTGCTAAGGCCAATGACATCAATATTATCGGATTGTACCTTTTCCATTTAGCTCTACGTCTCTTATTATTTTCTCCAGCACTCTGTATTATCCAGGGAACGATAGTAACGATTCTATTCCCTCGCGTCTTTTCGAAGATTTGGCATGGGGAGCATCTAATCTTGGCCTTAACGAAATCCAATTGTTTTTGCAGCAGCGGTACGTAGGGAGCTTGCTGTGCCGATCTACCATTCCTTTATATCGAGTTTCTGATGAGTACTCTCAGAGATCAGGAGCGTAAGTCGATACAGATGTGGTCGGTATTTGGCCCTCGGAACGTACGCACTATTAGAAAACTAGTGGCATGTCTTCCACCTATCGCAACATGATCGATTTTGTTGCGGGATTTTCGATCCGGATATCAAACACTGACATAATATTAATATATTTATGAAAATATTTTTTTTTTAAAGTTCACCAAAATCTTTTTCAAAGCAATACATGGAAAAATTCGAATCGTATATAATGAGTGATGCGCCTGGTAATTAGGACTTGCCTAGTATCACCGAATCATATGGATAATTCTGCATTCTAGATACGAACAGATTGAAAGCTTACAAAATATCTTTATCTCTACTAATGGCGTAATGTATTATCCGAATAAACCGAAAAACCTAACTGAAAACGGAATCTAAAGTGCTTATTGGGTAAGTATCGCCATGTTTATATATATGTTCATATACATGAATATATGTACCTAATGGTATGTGTGCGACTTAATCTTTATTGTGCAACAAAATTGCCAATATGATACCAAATGACCTATTTCAATTTCCAGCAAGACCAATATGATATAGGCACAATGTGCCGGCAATGCCAACATGAATTTTCGTAGATCCCCTATTAAAAATTACCAAATATATCAGAATTTACTTTCATGCATTGAACATATAAATGTACAAGTATGTACAAATAAAGCTTCGTATGCGAGTCTTTTTTTCGTTTCTTGCCATCGGTTATCCGTTTCATGCTATGGTCACTTAGTGGTTTCGAGTTTTATTGGTTGCCTGGCTAAGTTCATCGATCATGGCTAATGGTAGAAATAATTTGATTTTTCCTCTCTTATTTTGCTCTTTTTCGTTTGGTAAAATAACCGCTTGAAGTCTTCTCTAGTAAGTCCTGGTATATAAAAAGATGGTTAGTTGCGTGATTATATAAGGAGTCTACTTGGTTTTCAATTTATGTTGTGCCTTGTGGTACATGTTGCATGCTTTCACATGTGTAAGAAAGTTACTTGGTTAACTTTTGCTGCCAACCCATGGCGTGTCTCCCGCAAAATTGCTAGCTCTAGGCACATTTCCATTGATTTTGTCGCAAGAGCATACTCGAATTTATGTGATGTATGACTATATAACAAAATGTACTGTTACGGTATATATGTATTTGTTTCTGCTCCGCATCAAACGCCTGCCTGGCTGGATTTTTTGCTTCAATGCTTCATTCGTTATGTATGCTCACTCTCTCTTGCAAGTGCTGTAATTGCTATTGTCGTTTTTGCAATCCTTCCAATAATAATTTATTATAGCCGTAATGATTATGAGTTTTTGAAGTAGTTAAATTTGATGCCTTCCTGCGGAGAACATCCATATGAAGCAATTACAGTATTCTTATATAGTAGAAACGTAAGCATACATATAATTGAAATGTCGTTGTACATGTAAGCAAGATTAACTTGTCGCGTGTAGACGAGAACATCTGTCTGCTAAAACTGCTTGCGACATATGCAATTGATTATAAATTAATATACTTGAATGTTAGTTATCTGAAAGGCAGATGCCAATTTCCAAGGATTTCGATGAATGGGGCAAAGACGGCAATGAGTAGAGCCCCTTGATCACAAGAAAATTTATCAAGTTATATGGCTACCTCCGGATATACCATATTGATCATGCAGGCATAGGCTATACTCGAATTTCTGTTCCGCTACCGAAGCATATGTACAGAGAAGGTAATCTGGTAATTGATATCCGGAGCTTACTGACTTTATGATGGGAACATTACTCCAGGTTGCTGAATGGCAGTGAAAGCATAACTACCGGTTATGATCAACCGAAATTCCGCCGGCGAGAGCTGGTAGGTTTTCAAATATAGCGGCGTAAAACTGACAAGCTGCATGCTTCAGCTTCTTTGCAGAATATGGTCCGATGAAAGCATTTCTAAATATTGTAAAATAAGTGTACTCTGCCCAATCCATAAGATGGGGAACTCCAAAGTTTGTACCAATCGTCGTTTGATAAGCCTCCCCAATAACAAAATGCGTCAAATTTTTGGATAGGCTATCAATACACATCACCTATTCATCGATTGAAAACCTGCTTTACATCGAACGGTTACAGAATTGCCACTATGTCCAAAAATGGTATCCCCACGAAACTTGTTTGGCAGGGCTTTAGATAAGGAGAAAACTTCAGAAGTATGCCCATGATATTATAATGCCTCAAAAACTGCGCTGTCAATATTTCTTTCTATTGGCTGGACAAAGAAGTGAAGCAAATTCGTATTTTAGCGAGCGAAGGTAAGGCGAAATATATCCTGTTGTCGTACACACAGTTAGACTACTCACATATTGGCTCCAACGTTTCTGTTGATGGGTATAGCTTTGAAGTTGTAGATAATTTGTCCATCTTGAAACCAGCATTAGCACAGAAAACAATGCCAGTCTTGAAATCCAACGCAGAATCACTTTTGACAACAGGTCCTGCTATGGACTGAATATGTAATTGAAAAGGTAAGTTCTGTGTCGATGCACAAAAACAAACTCCTAAGTCGCTAAGATTAAGTGGAACAGATTAAGAGGAAAGTCTCAACTCCGCTGAAAGATAAGTTGAGAAATACCTGGTCTCATTTGGTGAGTCCAATTAGCGCCAAACGGCAAAGATAATAAATCGAGTTTCTGTTTAGCTAAATGCTATAGCTTTTTATAGGAATTGATCTATCTTGTTTTTTTTTAGCAACTATTAGACATAAAGAATACAGCAAACCGAATTATTGTATTACTTGTGAGGAGTATTTTGACCTTTACTTCCTTTACAATGAGCGGTGCTTGTCAGTTGCGAATGGTAAGTCGGTGCATATTATAGAATTTTTGAGATTTTTCCAATATATCTATGTGTGTGTACATAATTGTATAAGTGATTGGCAACAAGTTAAAATAAAATTTTTTTTTTTAAATTGCTTAAATGTAATTCCATAAATATTCACCTCACTTGTCTATGATAACATTGAAAATAACATATTATTCAAGCCATTATAGTTTTTTCTTCGGTGTTGAGAAAATTTAGCAAGATGGAAATAAAAGACGTAAAGATTGTCCTTCACGACTTAGCTGGTTTGGCTTTCATTCATTTTAAGGATTATGCTTCTTCGTTTCTTTCTGCTTATTATATTATTCTTATAATTTTTGTATCCTTTATGTATTATGTTGCATAAGCGGTGCAGTTGCCTTCGTTTTTACAGTGTAGTGTATTTAGAAATTATAATGCCCTGTAAGGAGGAAATTAAAATATGATATATATATATAAGTATATATTTAGCTCTTTGAAACCGGTGAAGTAATTTTCAGCCGAGCTACTCCTCCAATTTGTGATTTCGCGTCTTGATGTTTTTACCAGCATATGGAGGGAACTACAGTTTATTCCAAGCCGCCTCCGAACGGCCGATGGAGTTTTATGAGGATATTTTTATTTCAAGCCAGAATACTTCACATTCCCTGCCGAAGGGCGACCGCAATTAGGAAATTAATTTTCTATAATTTTAGATGTTGGTCGAACCTGGAATCGAACTCAGGCCTTTCGAATTGTAGTACGCAATGCTAACCACTGTACTATTGCGGTCGCCAAAAAATTAAAATGCGTTAGATGTAGTAAAGAACCAGTGTTACGAATTTAGCCTTTTTTCAGTTACTTTAGCTGTTATTACGTTGGTTTGCTTGAAAAATACAAATCTATCCTTTTTTCCGTAAATTACATTCATTTCAAAAATATATTTTTTTCATTGCTATGAAAGACGGAAATTTCTTTTTTAATTTTTTATTCAAAACGGTTAAAATGCCTTTAGCTCTTTAAGCTATGAAAATATATTTTTCCTTTTTTAGCTATTTATAGCCATTTAGCTGATCGTTGAAATAATTCTGGCAAAACTTCTAATTACTTTAGATATATTATATTTTATCTGACATGTGCACTTATTTACCATTGAAATTGAAAGTTTTTCAGAAAATTCCTAATGTCAGACATGAATAGCTTTTACATAGTACTTCCTAATATATATGGTTCACTGTCTCAGTAACTCGCAAAACCGTGCGCCGGTCGTTTAAAACCCTTCCTTGTATCAACTTGACAGCTGTAAGTCGTTGTCACTTGACATTAATTCAAAATGTTCGCCACCAACTTTATGACGAATGAGTAAATGAAACGGACGGATGCAAGGATGCGCCAAATGCTGAGTAAAAATTCTTTGTCACGCCTCGTGAAGGTAACATTAGAAATACATAGTCAAGCTTGAGGATTAGTAGAATATTTACAAAAAGAAAATACATAAAGAGCAAAAAAATTATATATATATATATTGAAATGCAAACTAAATGGAATTAAGTGATGGGAAATGGGTTTTAAGGGAACTAAACCAGCTGTCCGTAATATGAAAAAAGGAAGAGTAAAATAAAATCACAATAGTAAAAATATTCAATTGTGCAACTTAAAGTATGGGCTGAGGTGAATGTATGAGTGCGAATTTTTCTTTGCGTTTGTGTTCAGGCATGACTGTAATCTTATGTAAGGGGTAAGGGGAGCAAGTGAATAATGAAGAAATGAAAAATGTGAGATTAAAATTGTAAATTATAATGTGTTGCTCTAAGATATGTGAGGCTTTTCAAGGTTTTAGTAATGTAATATCGTTTTACTTAATCTCATAAATTATAAATAAGCCATATTATAATGTGACAAAAATTTATTGGTTTACTTAATTTACAATAAATATTATTGGAAGTATTAATTTTATGATGATTTAGTTATCGATATATCTTACATTTTTTATTTATTCAAGTATTAAGCATTTATGTTAGAAATATGATTAGACAAGTTAGGAAAAGATGAGAAGTCCAAGCGATTCGAATACTTATTTCTATAATTGACGCTCTGTAACAGCTGAGGCGATTTTCGGACGAGCTCTTCCTATGATATGTAGTGTGGGTCTTGATATTTTTTTTAACAATTAGAAGAACGTACAGTTTATTCGAAGCTACCACTACATTCGCAAGAGTTGGCATTACTTACCGAGGAGTGATCGCAATTGGAAAAGTTAATTTTCTACAATTTTGGATGGTGGTCGAACCAGTACGCGAACCCCGGCCATCCGAATGCTAGTACACAATGGAACCCATATAACTCTTAAATTGTTCCCTAGAATGTATTATAAATTAGAACACATACAGAATTTAGAACAATCTTATCACAAAGTCCAGAGAATAAATTTTTTTCTTACTGTTGACAAACTTTTAATTCTTTCGAAAACGGTAATAAATATAGAACTTAAGCTTTCAGTATGAAAGTATATTATTGGTACAAATATTTCCTGAAATAAGAACCTGTTACCTTTCTGAGGCCGATTCACTATACTTATCGCCTTATGGTCTTATTTTTATGTTAATAAAAAATTAGCAACAACCAAAAAATTATGGAAATACCTCAACATTTTCAGGGAAGCAATGTAAAAACCGAACGCCGAACGCTCCTCTTTTTTTAACGCCACCGCCTCTTACTCTTCATAGGCGGTTCAAAGCTGTTGATATTTGTATTAAAATATTTGTTATAAGTCTTTGAATTGGCAAAATTCTTACATACTATAAGTACTATTACTAAGAAAAATAAGATCTTAAATGACTAATTAGATTTACATGTCCTGAAGTGAGGTCAACACCCGTAGAACTGAAAAACAAATTGAGATCAGAACAAGCCCTTACGATGGGGGCATTTGCGGCATAATTAGTTCTAGCAAAACCAATTCTAAAAGTTTCAATCTGCCGGAAATTCCCACATGGGACATTGAAGCAAATTTTGCTTAGAAGTGCTGGACAGTCAACAACTCCGGAGATTATACCAATTACAAAACAGCACGACAGAATGGATCTTCTACTTTCAAGTGTATGGAGTTCGATCAATAAGCATCTCGCTTCATATGATGGTAAAGGGTCCGTAAAATTCAGCGATCGGAGAGCAAATCGTAATAAAACTTTCTGCACTCTTTCTATATGTTTTGAGGGTCCAACTTGATAGGGTCTCCAAATGACAGTAGCATATTCCAGCCTCGATCTGACTAAAGCACAGTATAGTGCCTTGAGAGTGTGAGGGTTTGTGAATGCAGAACAGTTTCTGCGAATAAATGCAAACATAGCGTAAGACCGAGCAATTACATGGTTGACGTGAGTAGGGAAACTAAATTTAGAGTCAAAAAATACACCTAAGTCTTTAATTTCCTTTACAGATTCTAGGGCATTGCCTGCAATGCTATATGAGGTACGAACATTATTAGCAGATTTTGAGAACGTGATATGGAAACATTTTTTTAAGTTTAAGGTTAAACGATTTAAGAAGGTCCAATTGTAGCCTTTCATAGTCACTAGGGCTTCTTATGACGGCAAAAATTTTCAAATCATCAGCGAATAATAAGAACTCCGCAAAAGAAAAGCATGAACCAATATCATTAATAAACAAAATGAAAAATAGGGGCCCCAAAATACTTCCTTACGGGACTCCTGAAGAAGCAATAAAGGGCCGGGATGTGGCATTGTTTACGTCAACTACACAACGTCTATTAGACAGGTAAGATCGATCCACAGCAAAAATGTAGAATGAAAGCCCAGCGCCGCCAGCTTTGCCAGGAGTTTCTGGTGCGATACCTTGTCGAAAGCCTTTGAGAAATCGGTGTAAATCGTGTCAACTTGCAATCTATTATGAAACGCGGAGATGCAGTATTCACTGAATATTGACAAGTTGGTAACGGTGGAGCGATTTGGGACGAAACCATGCTGATTGTCCTTTTACCGCAAAATATATTTTATCATTTACTATTATTTCGAAAAGCTTAGAAACAGAAGAGAGCTTGGAGATCGGCCTATAATTGTGAGCATCATTTTTATTACCAATCTTAAATATTGGCGTAACTGAAGTCATCTTCCAGTCATCAACAAACCTTCCAGTGGCCAGAGAGTTATTGAAGATAACTGTTAGAGGCTCAGCTAAACACAAACAGTTTTTTTAGCAATATAGCTGATAGCCCATCTGAGTCCGTCTTCGTTGAAGGTTTCAGCTTCCAAATACCCTTCACAACATCCGTAACAGATATTCGCAAAGAGCCGAAATTTAGAGCCGAGGCACCAAAGGAAGGAAAACTGGAGGTTAAGTGAGAGTCTGGTTCAAAATTTGAACAGAAGAAATCAGCAAAAAGTTTCGCAGAATCTGCAGCACTATTCGCAAATGTATCACTGAAAAAAACATTATTTGGGATAGATGAGCAAGCCTTCTTGGACTCGATGAAACGCCAGAAAGCTTTCGAGTTCAACATTATATTGTTCTCAAAACTCAGGATATAATTTCTGTACAAGAATTCATTTAGGCAGTTGAATTCCTTCAATAGAATTGAAATTTTGAATGGCATGCAGGATCACCAGTCGTATTGTACTTTTTCAAAAACTTGTTTTTCAGATTCCTTAAATGTTTAAGCCTCTTAGTATCACAGGGCGTCCTATATTTTCTTTTTTTATAAATAGGGACATGCTGCAAGCACAAGTTATAAACTATATTTTTAAAAGTATGAAAGCATAAAGTAACATCATTACCACGGAAGGCGTCAAACCAATCAATGCTAATCAAGGAATCATTAAAAATAGAGAAATTGCAAGCGGTGTAGTTAAATTCTATTTCAGGGTTATCAGAAATTTCTGCCAATTCATAAAACTCTAGTTTGAGAGAAATAGGAACGTGATGCATATCAGCCTGTGAGATTGGTGTAATGCATTCAGATAATGTAAAGTTAACATTGTTTGATATAAACACTAAGTATAAGATTCTGTTTAGCCTATTACGTAGACCATTGATTTGAATTAAATCAACGCTTAAAAAACTGTCAATAGTATGAATCTCGGCTGAAGAGTTGACATTAGAGGCCATAAAAACAGCCGCGTTTTCAATACGAGACCAATTTAAGTTACATAAATTGAAATCCCCAAGCACACAAAGATGATTATCACCCACAACATTATCCGCATGTGCAATATATAAACTATCTGCACTATTCGGAGGAATATACGAGGCGTACAAATACAAGATTCCAGAGGAACCATGAACATGTACACAGAGCTGATCAATAAGTGTATCAGAGTTAGCAAGTGTTACCGATGCCGCCTGGAACTTTCTACGAACAGCAATGAGAACACCCCCTCCTTTCGAGCAACCCGTTTTAACACTATCCCGGTCCTTATGTCAAGAAGAACGTCATACTGATTTGGATCAAAAATTTCACTACTAAAGAATTTATTATTCAGCCAAGATTCAACCAAAACGAAAATATCATAGTCTAAAAAAAGAGCTAAACGTAAATACTGCCTTACATTTAGTCCGAAGACCAGATACATTTTGAAAATAAATTTTTAAGAACTTAAAATTTGAATTATTATTAAAATTAGGTACAGCAGGAGCATCATGAGGCAACCCGGTTTGCATGAAAGGAACGAAAAGGTTTTACTGTGACATTCGCCTGCCAGATTTCAGATTTAAAAACCGTGTCCGATATCTCTTCAGGCACGCCAAGCTTAAAATTTACCCATTTTAACATATGTGGCTCCACACCCTTTTTTATTAATTTAAAGCAGATGAAGTCTCTTTTATTAACAGAAGCATGAACGGCAAGGTAATCCAAAATATTTTCTTCAGTAACCGTATTCATAAAAGACGATATGTGCAACCATATCATGCGCCTAACATCATCACGTCGCACAACCGCCAAATTTGCATTAGAACTTGAGCCAACAACTATTTTGGGTGATTTCTTTCGTTTGCTAACATTCGCCGCAATAGCTTCATTGTTTAAATTCTGGGTATTATTATTATTATTGCTGTTATTTTTCTTGTGATTAATATGCACTCCACAAATCGAAGGGTAAGCGGGTTCAAAATCACTAAGTGCTTATATAAAGCGTCAATTCTAATACACTTTTGATTGTTGTATATTCAGGGAAGCACTATGAATATAAAGAATAAGTTGGTTCTTTTTCAATCCTTAATGGGTTGATGAAATAAAGGTAAAGTTTGTAAATCATCATTGATTAATACATAATTTACTATGCACTTGCTTACACTTAAAGTAATAAAGCTTAAGGATTGACAGTAACTAACTGTTTAGAGTTGTTTTTTTATAGTAAATTGAAACAATTTTTTTTAGCAGGGCTCCTGTGACCTAAGAAATCTGTGGTTTAATCATTGCAACTGATGTGTGGATATAGAGATAGCACTTTTTACATTAAACTGCTGTTTAATTAGTTTAAATTAAGCTTATTAATTAATAAAACAAAAGTCATATATTTAACAAAATACCGGTAAAATTAACCAAACATAGTGTGACACACCAACTTATTCGTAGTTGGGATGTGTTGGAAGCATAATAATAGTAACAGAGATTCAAAGTACTTATCAGTAATTTAAATCATTCACATTTTTTATATATAAATTTTTTTTTTAAGAAATTGTTAATCAGGTGTAGAGAGTAATTGGATTTAACTACCATGCACTTCGGCCCATCACAAACTCATAGAAAACCTTGTAGTTGCTCCAAAACCAAATATATTTGTGCCACAAATATTGACTCTACTGTGTGTTTGATTGTAGGCTTGTTCAAAGTGAAGGATATTTATTTTTTGTAGTAGCAGACAATTGTAACTTGACTTTTCTTTTCATTTCCGTCACCTAGCGGTAAATGAGGTCACATTCGATCATTTCCGCTTCCGCAATCAAGTGCTCAAAAGGGATTTACAAGAAAAAAGTAAACTACTCAACAAGGTTTACGAGTCAAATTGGCTAAGTGAGTCTGACATTGGTGGAATTGTTAAAAGAAAATATTGTGACATATGAAATTTTTATATGAATTTACGTAATTTCAACAACAAAAAATGAGGGGAAGTGATTATCGCAATAGTGGCTTAGGCTTGGACTTAAATAACTCTCGTAATCTTTATTTCTTTATCTGAAGCTCTATTTGTAAAGAAATATAAGTCAATGTCATTGACTAACGAACACTTGTTAAGTTAGTGCACAAGTGTCTTTGAACAATTTATATTACTGAGATGGAGACACTCAACGTAAGAATTGCCTGCACGAATCGCAGTAAAGTTAATGAAACAAGTTAGTAAAGGTACTAACTGTTAGTGAAAAATGATAATAATTATCTGATGTGAATTGTGTAAATACAATTATTTTACATGATCGTGTGCAATAAAAAAGTATTCGATGGTGGTATCAACGGCTTCTTGCCTCCAAAAGTGCTAAGTCAGAAGAATATGGAAACTGTATTCCGCTTTTAATTTTACTAGCTTGTTATAATTGTAAAGCCCCCACCAGAAGTCAGCTAATTGAAAGATGACAGCAGTATGCCGAACACTACCTGTGAATTTCAAACTGTAAAGGCTTGCGGTTTCAACATTGCCATGTCATAAGAAGAAACTGAAGAGTAGATGCTTACTCTTTAAATAAAAACAGTCAGTTGTAATAATTTTTTATTATCTATAAAGTAATATGTGTGCAAAAGAGCTCATATATAAGCACGTGAAAATATGTTTAGTATTTTAAAGTTATTTTATAAAAGTACTTGTGCGACTTAATCGCCCCCTAATAAATTCCTTGAGAAAATTTCTATTTATATCCATGAAGCTCTTTCAAGTATTCTTCCTACCATCGAAAGGAAACTTGTTGACCTAGGTCTTTAATTTTTTTCCATCTTTTGGTGTTAGTGGCGGGCCAGTTTACAGAGATGGCGTTGGTGGAGAAGAACTGGTGCTCCTGTGAGGAAATGGCTCAGAGTAAATGCAGGGTAATCTGCAGCATCTTTTACAACTTTTTATATCAAAAGACCCAGGAAATCCACTCCTATGTTTTCAAAGGGTCTTGATAACGAGGATCGTTCTTTCGTTAAGGCTGCCATAAGTATTATGAATAAAACCGATTAGTAAACCAGAATATTTGCAATTATATGGCAGTATAATTGGATGTTTCTCGTTATTTGATAGTACTGGTTAATTTGTAGGCCGATCATTAGCTCGCATGAGACAGTCTTTGTGAAGAAACATATTTAAGTTTAGGAGCTTACTATTTCAGGGAATAGAACTTTTATCAGAGAGATTCAAGGACTCTCCAGCAAGCAATTTTTGTTGAGACAGAGCAATTAGTATTTCCCGGATGTTGGATATTCCAATACTCTAAATCGCTGTAAAGCCTAACAAATGTAAATTTCTGGGTTTGCTATAGAACTCGTGAGGCTCGAAGAAGTTGATAAATCCTTCTTAATGGTTCCTCCTGGTCCGCAATCCTTCTTTAACAAATGTGGCCCATACCACAAAGCTGGATCAGCTGGATTGTCCTTTGAACCGACATGGTGCCATTTATCATGACCGACTCTCTATTGAATCTTTGCAACCCGATTCGTTTCAAAGGCATTTGCAGAACATATTTTGATAGGGATCTTTTTAAGTAGTGTGTTCAGCATATCGGATCGAGATGACGAGATTGTTTTACATGGAGCTTTTTTTGTTTTCCACGTCAAGATATTTGAGCATATTACGCCATGTTATTTTGCGAGCAAATAAATCATCATAATGTATGCCTTTTCCGAGGCATCAGACTGTTTGTATCATATGTTATTAAGACAAATAACATTCAGTGATTTCCTAGGAGTATTGAGCTTCGTGGAAGAGTTTTCGAGTTTAAGAACCGGTGTCTAACATAGAAATGTGATAGAAAATGCTAATAAACCGAAGTGTTTACCTTTTCCATATGATTTAAATCTAAGTATTCCTTGACGACGTGGTCGTGCTCATCTTTGAAGGTACCTAGTTTCGTTGAACTTCCGTAGGTTAGGATTTTCATAGTTTTATATCATTCTTGAATGGTTATGTTACGATATATCTACTATCTGAATTGCGGGCTGTAGTTCCTAAGTTTTTTTTATTGGAACATCTTCTAATTTTCAAAACTTCTGTGGTCGGCTATCTGCGGAACTATCCTTATTGGTAGCAAAGCAAGAAACCTGGGATTTCCAAAAGGCGGGCGCCAAACAGCGAAGAGATGTAGCGAGTGACGCGCTATTGTTGATTCGACTAAAATCGCGTAAGCGATGCCTACGCCAAAGAATAATAAACTACCAATATACAATAAAATATTAGCATGTAAAAATGTGCACGTTAGCTTCCACGAAATGTCGCCTAAAAGTATGTGAAGAACCACAAAACCTTCACAGTGTGAAAGCCACTGATAGTGTTCACAACGCTACTATCGTCTTTCAATTAACTGACAACTACCAAATTATTAAAAAAATTTAGTTTTTCACAGAATTCTCAATTTAATAACTTTTATTTGAAAGTGAATAAACTGAAAAATTATATTAATAGAGCATAAGAAATCTAATACCATTTTAATTGTGAAATATAAAATTTATTTTTGTCACACGAAAAGTTTCCGAGTAGTATAGTGAAATTTTGAATACACATTTTCATATTCTTTTGCAAACAAATTTTAATTTTTTCTTTTTAATATTGTTATTAAATAATTTTCACACTCACTCCGATATATTCAATTCTATTTACATATATTCAATTCATTTCCACTTTGTAATTTCTTTCAAACTTCAATTTTATTTTAATAATATGCACAGTTCCTAATCACTTGAACTTTGGGTTTGTATTTTGCTATAAAATGCACATACGAATGTATACTGGGAGTAACTTAGAGAAAAATTAAATACTATTAAGTAAAATAAAATCCTCTTACATTCAAGATTCTTAGACTTTCCTTGTGTTTTCTAAAATATCATTCACTTACATATATGCTTACGTATGTACTTATACAAATGAAGGGTATTTTTTATAGAGTTATAGAACTTTAAGTTGCAATAAAACAACGATGGATTATTCGATTGACACGAATTTTATTTATCCGAAAGATAATTTTGTGGCATTACATTTTAAATATGATTTCTGGCATATGACCGCCACGGCTGGCGCGGATGTAGTCCAATCTGGGCTTCCACATTTCGATGACTTTTTCCAAAATTTGTGGCCGTATATCGGCAATAACACGGCGAATGTTGTCTTCCAAATGGCCAAGCGATTGTGGCTTATCCGCATAGACCAATGACTTTACATAGCCCCACAGAAAGTAGTCTAGCGGTGTTAAATCACAAGATCTTGGAGGCCAATTTACAGGTCCAAAACGTGAAATTAGGCGGTCACCAAACGTGTGTTTCAATAAATCTATTGTGGCACGAGGTGTGTGACATGTTGCGCCGTCTTGTTGAAACCACATCTCCTGGACATCATGGTTATTCAATTCAGGAATGAAAAAGTTAGTAATCATGGCTCTATACCGATCATCATTGACTGTAACGTTCTGGGCACCATCGTTTTTGAAAAAGTACGGACCAATGATTCCACCAGCCCATAAAGCGCACCAAACAGTCAGTTTTTCTGGATGTAACGGTATTTCAACATACACTTGAGGATTACCTTCACTCCAAATTCGGCAGTTTTATTTGTTGACGTAGCCATTCAACCAGAAGTGCGCTTCATCGCTAATGGACGTAGTGCGCGATACGTTTTCCGCACAGAACCATTATTTTCGAAATAAAATTACACTATTTGCAAGCGTTGTTCAGACGTGAGTCTATTCATGATGAATTGCCAAACCAAACTGAGAATAAATCACTTGACAGCTGTTAAATCGGTCGCCATCTTGAAAAGTAATGCCAACTTAAATTTCTATACCTCTATAAAAAACACCCTTTATATTTATATGCACCACTGTTAGTATATATGCATATTATAGTATAGCTTAACAAGTAGTTTTTCGTATATTTTTCGCGTTTATTTTAGGCTTTTTACAATTTTTGACAAATACACAGCAAGAAATCGAACCCTTCACTCATTCAATTCTACAATTGGTTGGATAAAATAATAAACGCATACAAATAATTGTGTTGACCTTGATTTTGGATTTTTTCGAGCTTTAAGGGATTTTTTAATTCTTTTCGGGGAAAAATTAAATTTATAAGAGTATTTTTAATTGTAACTCGAGTTTTTGAATTTTATATAAATGTTTTATTTGAATATGTCGGTATTAAATTATTTTACTCGATTTATATTCACTGATTTCGTTCGAACTTTTAAAACAGGAAATTACTGAGCAATGGAGAAATACTAAAGCGGCATGGAAAGATGCCAGCAGACTTCAGAGGCACTAAAAAATATAGAGGGCCAATATAGAGGTTCGGGCCAATATACCGCTACATTAAGTAACTACCCTCGCGCATTACAAAATTTATGTAAAAATTTGTTGTTCCTTCACAGTCTTTTGCCTCGTCGGCTTGCCGCCTTGCGAAAATGAGGTTTTCAGTGGCTATTATGTAGTAAGACCAAATTTTCGAGATCCCTTTACGGCAATATATATTGACAACTAACATTTGACCACTGTGGAAAAATTATACTACTTTCTGAAGAAGGCAAATGGAGAAGCGAAGAACAAAGTTAGCAAGGCTCCGCAAACAAACCTAGGCTTGAGTCAGCATGCTCTAATCCCAAAGCAACTTATGAAACGACAAATGGAGCCTAAAAAAGGGTATGTGCCCATTATCGTGGGATAAACCTCCTTAATATCGCATATAAGGTGTGTGGCTTTAGACTTGAAAAACCCATCATTGATCAAATATTCACCTTTCGTAATCGTAAGTTCTTACAAAGCTGTTCAATAACATACATATTTAAATAGAGGCTGATTTGTATTCCAAATTATGTTAGATGGGGTAAATTGAAGACTTAATAATAACTTAATATCCCAAGAAATTGTATTCGGGTGGATTGTTACAGAAGCAACCTTCGGCCTAGTCGTAGTAATCGGGGTCATCTAACGGGAGTTCCAGGAAACCTGCTGGTTTGACGGGCTCGGACCAGTGGGAGAGTGGACATGCAAAAAAGTGGTTACATTGGGTATGTCGTGGTAAGAAATGAGTGAGTTACAATATTCAGTCCTTAATTGTGCCAGTGTTACGCGGGCCCCTCAAGACAGCTCGAGCTGTTGTTCCGCAATTGGTGGTGTTGGATTCCCAGAACACAATTCAGGGGAAGAGAGTTCACTAAGGTGTTAACGGATTCTTGAATGATGTTTAAAGCTTGTCGGAATACCATCCTGTCAAGCGGTTCTCGTCGGTATTGTTGTACGGAGTCGTGGTAGTCTAGTACTTCCTTCCTGATGTGTCTCTTGTAGTAAAGGATGCATCAAAATATAAATGTTAAATAGCAATGGGGAGAGACCATGAACTATCTAGGTGTTTATGACGTTAAGTGCTGTTGTGATGCTGTGCATTTCACAGAAGCCATGCTCATTCGTTTGAGTCCCACTCAGGCGGTGGTGAGGATTGGGAGCAGCAAAGCTTCAAATGTCTTCGCTACTGGGGAAAGGAAATTAATCAGCGCTAGTAATATCTGGCGAGCTATGGCAGTTGCTCACAATTCTGGAGGGGGATTCGTCGTTCATGGTGTAGATTGATGGAGTGATGCATATATCTTGGTTGTTGCTGCTGTGTAACCCGCTGAGAGGGTTGCCGCACGTTGGTGGTGTAGCGAAGTATTTATAGGCGGGGCATACCCCCAAGGGCAAAGAAAAAAATCTTCCGCAAAACTTGTCTCTTGAAAACTCTTAAGGCCAGATGCGGACATCTTCCAAGCCGCTGCATCATATATAAAGGTGGAAATGATGAGCAACTTGTCTTGGATCGACGAGAGAGGAATTTACTTTTAAATTACTTTAAATCATCGAAATCGAATTTTGCAATTCGCAATCATTATGATATGTTCAGGAAAGGTGTAAGGGCTTCGGCATTGCCGAATACAGCCATTCTTTATTATGTAATTATGTAAATGTTCATTATTTAAAATGTAGCAGCGGTTTAAGACAAATTAATAATACAATTCCAAATAATACAAATACCAACCTACAAGTATCTCATCTCAAAATGCTTACGTGTGTAAGTAAATTGAAACATAAATATAGCAGATTACATATATGTATAACTATGAGAGTATTAAATTTCGTCTCAAGAGAATATACAAATAAACTAATTCACAGGCATGCTGAGCTAAAGCATGCCAGTAAATTCAAACTGCATTACAAGTGCAAATATTCAATGTCTCGTGGCTATTGCTTATCAAGTCAAACGACGCAACTATTCATATCCCAGTGGATTTATGTCGCAAAACAATCAATTTCAAATGTCAGCCGACAAATAGTCAATTTCAGGTAAACTAATTCAATGAGGGCCCAAGACCCACCTGTCACCTCTTTGTGTGTGAAGTGTACCGAACTTTTCGCCTTAGGAGAAGTGAGTAGTAAAGTAATGCATTATGAATGGGAACGATGGGGTAAGTTAAAGTGAATTTAAATTGCGTGAACACAAATCGATAAGCACTAAGTTTAATGCTGCTTTTGCGCTGTGATCTCAATTTATATTTAATACAAGTTGGTTACTATAATACCAGAGCCATTTTCAATTGAAGCAAATAAATTATTTCACAAATTTTAGTATATGTATTTACAAAAGCCTTGCAAGCATTTGTACTTTTTTAAATTTAAGTATTATGTTAGACTGTATTAGGAAAAAAGGTTGCACTGCCTCAGAAAGATAAACCATTAAGGATTGGTATGGTAAGTTTAGTCTTGGTGAAATAAGCACCGAAGGTGGCTAACATGCACATAATGAACCTACTCCAAAGCCTGGAAACCCCCAACAGTGGGCTGGCAAGGTTATGGCGTCTGTACTTTGAGATTTGCATGGAATAATTGAAAAAGGAAGTAACATCAACAGCGATTATTACATAACGTTTTTGGACCGTTTGAGGGACGAAATCGCGAAAAACCGCCGTAGTTGAAGAAAAAGAAAATGCTGTTTCACGAAGACAATACCTCGTGTCACAAGTCAGTGAAATCTCCTGTCCTCAGAGCTCAAAAGAATGCTCCCGGAAGAAATTTTCGTCGAATGAAGAGGTGATCGCCGAAACTGAGGCGTATTTTAAAGCAAAGGACAGATCGAACCACAAAAATGGTATTGAAAAGTTGGAGTGTCGCTATAATCAGTGTATCAATCTTAAGCAAAATCATCTTTTGGAATGAAAATTTAAGCAACAGAGACAAAAAATTTCATGCCGAAAATTAAGTGTCGGCTTTTTAGTTTGAGAGCACCGACGAGCTTTTTGCCAAAAATCGGAATTTTAGTTAGGTTTTCTAATTTTCGCACACTCTGCAATAGAAGAGGAGATTTCCAAATCACATTTGGCGATTTAAGCGTGATGGTTGGCAAAAAGTTATCTTTGCACCCCTGTCTGAAAACTCAGCTCCATTTTTAAGGCTAATTGACCTGCCAGTGTCCAAAATCTCGTTATCGATAATAGCAGATTTTAATATACAAAATAGAAATAAATAAATAGGAGCCACTTGGCTGTTACCGTATCGAAACCAAAACGACCATTTTGAGATAGACGGAAGACACGCATCCGATGTTTTCGATGTTCGTACTCTTCGGAACCCCTACATCGACTTGGACCATCTCTATGCAGCTAAGTGTGCACGTAAGGAAACATAAGGACCGCCAATCAGTTTCTTAATCGACTCGCTCTATAGCTCGTATAAGGAAATTATGGAACGGCATTTAAGCTCTTTACGTACAAACGGAGGTATCCATTTCCAAGTCCAATCCCAAAATCGACACCTATGATATAGATATTTCATTAACAAACACGATGTGCTTTGAAAAGCAACTGCCCGATGGGTCGCCGAGGAACTGACAACGATCATCCATCAGCTTCTTTGCCGAATACATGCGAAAGGGTATGCCTTCGTGACAACTGAAACCTGAGTGCTGCCTGCTAATTCCATAAAAAAAAAAAACCCACAGACTGCGCCAATTATCGCGGGATAAGTCTACACAAGACACGATTATTGCTGAGGCAACAGTCGTACGCCAAGTTCACAATAGGAATAGGACTACGACCTTTATATTAAAATTGCGCCAAATCCTCGAAAAGTTTTGTAAGTAAAGGATCGACACACAAGAGCTGCTTCTATGCCGCTTTACTTGAATTTAGAATCACCATAAAACTTATAAGGATATGCAAACTGAGGCTGAGCAACACCAGGAGTTATGTCTAAATTGGAAAGACCTGTCTGAGGCATTCAACAAACAATTTTCGCTTAAGGTAACTTTGTATGAAGTTCTTTCTTTATGCAAATGTTGAAGAAATAATATGAGCTGCGGAAATAAATAGAGAAAGTACAATGTGTTGAAAACAAGGATATGGTAATATAATTGATATCATTGTCTTCAGCAATAATTTGTTCTGCTTTCTTCAGACTGGATAAAAAGGCGAATAAGTCTGGTCATCAAACAAGCAATGATCTTCGCGTCTAGGCTCACACGTCTGGGAGTAGATAAATGTTTTGTTGAAAATTTATAACCTTTTGCACGCTGGCACCTTGAGTTTCGCTGGCAATATTCGGTGACATTTACTTATTTACTTGGTTCAGCGAATAAAAAGACAGCGTGTACGCTGGCTATGCCATGTTGTCCGGATGGAAGAAAGCACTCCAGACTTAAAAGTATGATAAGGTACTCAATGGAGGGAGAAAGAAGAAAACTTCCACTTCGTTGGCAAGAGCAGGAGGAGAAGAATCTCCAATTGGCCCCAAATGACTAAAAAACCAAAAGACTGTAGCGCAGCTGTTAACTTGGCTATAATTGCATAAGTAGTGCTCGTGCAGTAAGAAAAATAATTATTTTTGATTTTATTAAATTCAAGGTGATTTTAAAAACTGAAATTATAATGTTAAGTAAGTTAGAAAATGATGTTCGCAAATAGGAAATCTTCCGCCCTTCCAATTCTGGCATATGCAGAGCACTACTCACGCACAAGACGTACTAAATGTAAATTGAACTGCTCGTTCAAAGTAATAATATTTAGTTATTTAAAATTACTTATTTAATAAAATACTGTAAAATACATAATACTTACGTAAAGTTTTTTTTTTGGGTATTTTTTTTTAACTCAATTTGTATGAAAAAAGTTTATTTCATTTTTCCTTGCATTCCAATTTTTCTAGTTCAGTAGGGACCTTGCCTTTCTGAAATGTTGCATAAGTTGCTGCCACTAACAAATGTTTCGCTTGTCATGAAATTCACTTGCAAATTCAAAGACGCCAGTCCGTTGGCCGGCCAGCACCCACATTTAGTGGTACACACCCTTAGACAAATTATGGTGTTTCTACGCTGTTGTTGTTGTTGGCATTCTGTAAGCTGCAATATTCTTGTTGACTGCTATTAACATGCTGCTTTGCATTTTTATCCTTCTACTGACTACATCTACTATTTTGGCATACACCTTAGTAACCACTCATCTCGTGTTGAACAACCACTTCTTTTCCCCCCACCACTAATACGGCCCTTTTATTTTGTGCACAGTTCTGTGCGCCTTTGAACATTTTGGGGTTCCCCTGAATTCCTATGAATATCTTTCCCACGAACTGCTCACTGATGTCCATTTTTGCAAACATTTTTGATATGTTTTTCATTTGTATTTTTTTATTTTTTACTGTTTTCAGTTTGAATGCAAGGACGAAATATGTAGGTTTGGTCATGCCCAACACCATTTTCTCTATTCTACATAAATATCGAAAGTACACAAAAGGCGAAGTAAAATTGCCTCACATGCAAAAAATCGCACATTTTTATTTGTTGAATGGCATAGAAGTGGATGCTCTTATTGTGGCTTTGTTGCTTTTGCTAAAATTTTGCAAATACATTTCTTCATATACAAGTACATACTTGTACATACATACATATTGTATTGATTATTGTTGCTTTGGGCACGTTTGCATTTCGAGTTGCTATTGAAAGTAGTTGACAAAAAGTTCATTTAGTAGCCAATATTCGCACATATATGCATTCATTTTACATATGCATGTAAAATCAAGTATGCATAATGAGAATTCACTGTATTCATTCATGCAAATCACAAATCCAAGCAAGAAAATCGAATTTGTGAACCTTTTGTCGTGTATGAAATGCACATTTGGATGACACTTAAGATATTTTATTGCAAATTAACAGTACTCAATGAGTGGGCATATAAGGACATGCCATGAAAAATGCATTCCCATGGCCTTATGAGTATTAAAGGTCACTGGATATTGCCAAAGAATGCGTTGGTTTTGAGCATGTTCGATTCACTCAAGCTTTACTGGACTTTAAGATACATTTATCTACAATGTACAAATCGCTTATAGGCAATAATTTTTAAAGTTTTGTATAATCGATTCTGCTCATCGTTCCGCTTTGTTGTTTCGAGCATTGCAAATACAAATTTTACTTTTCTTATTCGGCGACAAACACTTGCAGCTTTTCTTAATCTTAAGTTTAAGCATTCGTGCAAATTTTCATTCAATTATTCCATTGGGGACTCGTAATTTCGTCTTTGAAAAATCTGTATTGTCTGGATTATGTGCTGCCAGACAATACATTACTCCGAAACGACATAAAACAGGCATAAAAAACCCGACCAGACAAAATATAAATAACACACCATTCATAAAAGACGAAATCTCTAAAACCATTTCTCCTGGAAGAAAAAAAGTTACTAATCGTTTTCAGTCAAGTTTTTTTCCAGCTTACTGGAAAACGACACGATTTCAATATAAAATATATATTCAAATATTAAAAGTACGTATCAACATATAAAAACATATATACACATATAATAATTGAAATGTTATACAGACTTAAACTAATATTCCTAAAGAATATAATCATGTAGTAGAAAAAGCATTGGAACAATTCATGCAATACAGCAAAGAAGTTCTCACTCGAGGTACAACTGCGGAGCTTGGTATTTTAAACTATTCTCTTTCATTACTTTATCATTTTACAAAAACATCTCAAGAAAAATCACGGGAATACGGTAGCATCTCTTAGAGATCGTTTAAAAAGTTCTCTGGGTCTCTATGAATCTTCGATTCATAATTTTGATTGGCGAGATAAGGCAATCAAATCTTAATGTTAAAAAATTACTTATCCAGACCTACAATCACAGGGAAGCACAGAGGAAGTAATTGTTCCAACTATTTGTTTTACCCATGAACCGTCATTTGAAGAAACCTATAATGAAGTGACTAGCGATAGTGACATAGAAGCTTCTATAAAATTTTCTACAGAATTAAAATCTTTCAAACAAGTTGAATTAAATGATTTAATAAGGAATTTTGAACAACCAAGAATATTGACAAAAGATACTAGTGGTATTCGCTTAGTCTAGGGAATGCACGGATTGAAAGGATTGAATCGATTCCTCACCGTAGAATGGCACAACAACAAAACATATGCCAAAAAATAAGCTACGATAGAAAAAATATCCTATTTATATTTATGTCCGACATATAACACAAGAAGAAAAAATACAAGAAGAAAAAAACAACTCTGTGTTGGATTGTTGTTGCTGTTTGACTTTGCCCTCTATGTAACTTTCATACAAAATATTTGCAAGGGGGAGGTAGCGTGCAGCTATTTTATAGATATATAATAGATAAGAATTTAATAAATGTTAGTTTTAGTATAAATATAACTAGAAACTGCGCATAGAAAACCAATATTTTTGCTATTAGGGTAATAAGTGTAGTATGGTCATAAAAAAAAAAAATCAAATTGTAACTTCTTGATACGGAAACCACTGTTGACCAGTATTATGATATTTCAATGTACAATCAGTTTAAAAAATGTCGGGTATATTTTTTTAATTAAATTGTTATTATTTAAAGTCATCATATTTTTGTAGCTAAAATTTGTTAAACATGAAAAGTTGCCAAATGTTTGAGCCATGCTGAACCACAATAATTTTTTTTTAATTGTTTTATTGTTATTTTATACGTATGCAAGAGCAATGAAATATAACTGTTTAGATATTAGGGCAAAATAATTGCATTTATTTAAAGAAACTTCAATAAGATGAACGCAAGCAAACAAAACAAACGTAAAGTTCTGGGTTTCTTTAATGGTTGAGTAAAAGTTATATTTTGCAGAACTCATTTAAAACATCTGAGATGACCGGAAAAAGTTATGCAATTTCACAATAATTATTTCAATGATATGTGCAAAAATGTATTAGATTGTTCGATAAATAATTTCGTTTTTTTAATGCCAAATGTCTTTAAGATTAACCTCAATAATGATTCTGTACCGCTTCAACATTAACGTTTCGTTTTAAATCATGGTATCGAAACGGAGCAAAATTTTAGTCAATAATTTGGTGTAAGGACTATTTGACTGTCAAATATTAAACGAATAATGTTCATTCTTAAAAAACTTCGGTATATAAGGATAGTGATATTGCATTCCCTCTATACATATATTTCTTTATTTGGAAACAAAGTGTATAATTCTTGTTCTCTTTTCTTGCGGACAGGGCATTTTTGTTTGTATTAATTATTATATTATTAATAACAATTCTCATTTTTTAAGCCTTCAATTTTATTTTCCATAGATTTGTTATTATTATTGTACAATGTACAATTTTTATATTGCTAGCATTCATTATTTACAACATCTGGTCAAGCGTGCATTTGACATATGTCTAAGTAGTTTTACTCAAATCGAAAACTGCAATTTCGTATTTCCACTTAAGCATGCTTAACCAACCACCTGCCCAAGAAAGTTCAGCTTTAAGGAACGAAATGTTCAATAAACACTTTTGTGTGTATGTACGTAGTTATTACTCATTTTATAATTCGTTTATTTCAATAGAATGAGTAATGTTATGGTCCATATTTTTCCTTTCTTCTATTGATGCGTAAAAATGTCAATAAAACTTAATTGGTCCATTTGAGATCGAGGTATATTGCACTCACCCAAATTGCTCTTCACGTGAAGCATAACATTAAGAATAATATGTACGTATATATTTGGATCTTTGTATACGCTGAAGCGATTTTCGGCCGAGCTCCTCCCACAATTTGTGGTTTTGTGTCTTTTTATGTTTTTACCAACAAATGGAGGGAACTACACTTTATTCTAAGCCGCCTCCGAATGGCCGATGGATTCTTATGAGGAGCTTTTATTTCATGCCAGAAATGCACTCATAGGGCTTGACATTTCCTGCCGAGGGGCTACTGCAATTAGAAAATTAATTTTCTATAATGTTGTTGATGGATGTTGCTCGAACCTAAACTCGAACCCACGCCTTCCGAATTGTAGTACGCAAAGCTAATCACTCGGCTTTTGCGGCCGCAGCATAATAATTGTCTATAATTACATTTGTATTGTAAGGAATCAAAGAGTTAAAGAAGCTAAGTTTGATAAAAATATGTATGAACACACGATAGAGTAAAGTCTGCGTTTAGTATTTCTGTTGTTCCTTCTCAATTCCCATTTTCTGTTCATTTTAGAATCTCGCTTCTAGTGCTTACTTGTTCAGGCTTAGGACCGAGGCATGTACAAAGGTTATACAGTGGCGGACAAAAGTCTACATACACCCCCTATATTCGTTGAATTGAAAGTCCAAAAAGTTTATTGGAAAATTTAACGACACAGTTTATTTCAACTACCTTACCGTAACATAAAAAACCAACAAAAATTATTTTTTAACATAAAATAGTGAAGCTATGACAAAAAAAAGCGTAAATCCAACATTGGAAAAAGTTTACAGTACATACATAACTTATCTTAGCGCAAAAACTTTGGTTAATATCAGGTAACATAATTTTTTTAGTATTAAGTTGGTCCACCGTTCGCGAGTAACACTGTCCCAAGCTTCAATAAAACCTTCTTTGGGAAATGCTTAGCTGCAAATCTGATTTTTTCTATTTATTCGCTCAAAAATCTCCCAGACATGCTCAATATTATTCAAATTTGGGCTTTGGGGTGGCGTGTATAGTTGCCTTGGAGTATGATAAAGCAACCAATCCTTAACAATATGGACCGTGTACTTTGGATCGTTATCCTGTTTATAGATCCAGCCTGCGCCAAGCTCCTAACTGTCCACCGAAGGCTTTAGATTAGCTTCCAACAATGACTTATATTTGAACCGCTCCATATTATCCTCAATACAAGCAAGCTTTCTAACTCCAGATGCCGCAACCGCTTCCCAGACCACTACGCTTCACTGTTAGTACTATATTTTTGGAGTTAAGTACAGTATTTTCTTTTCTCCAAACTTTTGATCTACCAACGCTGCCGAATATATTGAACTTCGATTTCTCTGTAAACAAGACTTTTTGCCAAGAATCCAATCCCTTGTCTAAATGTGCTTTAGCGAACTCCAAGCGAAGGTTAAGATTTTTTTTATAAATAAGGAGCCTTTCTTTCTTAAATGGACACACTTTCTTGATGATTTTGCGATAATTTCGGCTAATTTTGGAGCAGTAACTTTAGGATCATCATTCACCTCGTTCAGAATAAAGCTGACTTCTCTTCGTGTTAGTTTCTTCGGACGGCCAACATGCGGCTTATTTTCGGTGGATCCATTTTATTCAAAGTTTTTTCAATGTTACTGTTGGTCGACTCAAGTTAAGATTTTTTTGAAATTTTACCATACGATTTCTTCTCTTTTCTGTTCGGAATAACCAAGTTTCTTACGTCAATGGATATTTCTTTTCGTGGAGCCATTGTTGATGAAAATGTGTTTAAACCACAACTAAGCTCAATACTAGCAAATTAGTAAACATAATTAAAATAAAATTAGTAAAAAAACACAGCATATCGACATAACTGCTAGTAAACCCGTGGTGTATGTAGACTTTTGTCAAGAGAATTTTTAATGTTTTTCACCATAATTATTTTATTTTATGTTAGAGAATGGATTTGTTTTAATAAATGTGATTAGAAAAGGACTTAAACTAAAACTGTATACCTACATTTTTCAGCAAAGTGATAGTACTTTCTATACAACACATAGAGGTGGTGTATGTGACTTTTATCTGCCACTGTATTTTAAACCGCTAGGTTGCGACAGGGTCGATATTTTAGAAGAATAAAAATTGCCAGTACGTAAGATCAAAGGTCAGAGTATTCCCCTTACCGAAAATTTTGAGAAAATGACCTAGGAGAATATGTCCTGCTTCAGATTCGAGCCCATATCAGAAAATAATCTAAAACAAACGGCATTTTTTTTGCATCTATTCGCATTTGTTTATGTCACAAAGAATTCATCGATACTTCTCTGAAACATTACTTATTACGGAGATCAATGACTTTTGATAAGCGCTCGACTCTTTATAGTTTTATAAAAAGGTGCCGATAATCCAGTGATATTTCTAAAAGTTTTACATAACGAAGATCGCAGCGGATCGTCATTTAAAAATGATTACAAAAACAATGTGCTTATAAATATTTCAGCAAAAAAGTTCACTTCTTAGATCTTATTCTAAAGGTCCGAAATTAAAAATATTTTATTAAATGTAAATCACATTGTTTGCATGTATGTGTGTCCGTATAAACAAATGCTTCAGTGTACATAAATGAAAATACTAAAGTATATACAAATAGGATAGGCAGTTGTTTTTATATTTTTTGTTTTATTATAGGCAAACATTTTGCTCTAAAATTTCTCAACAATAGGCGACTTTTTATTTATTTATTTTATATACTAATTTCGAGTTGCTTTTTGGTACAAAAAATCTTTTATAGTACAACAAATTTCCTATTTATCGGAATTTATATATGTATGCGTTCATTCAGTCTCTTGTTTACATGTGTATTCTTCAACAATTCCATGGTTAGCGCCGTGCCATGCCAATTATTATTAATTTTATGACAATTGAAAAATGTTTATAACTTTTTTGAAATTGCAATTAACAAAGAAAATTAATTTTGTTGCTCATGAATAAATATTAATCGCTGTTTTTAATTGTTAAATTCACATAATATTAACGGTGACGTAAATAAATATACAAGTAGATATATGGAGATCTATTAATTTAATATAAAATATGCACACTACGGTCAGCGATATTAGTGTTGATTTTTTACGAAAGTAAACCTTAAAAGGACACGATCCTGAAAACTCCGGATGCCAGGGACTTTTTTGCTTTTTAGCTTTTTATAAAAATCGGATCTTTCATTAAATTTTAATAAATATTGTCCCATCTTCTATATAACTACTGCATATAACTTAGAGACTCCTACTCAGTGATATTCTTTTCAGTAGCTGTTATTTTGTGTTTTTAGTTGTTAAAAATTTAATTTTGAATATAAAGTTCCTGATATATGAGATAAAGAAGTGAATATATGAAGTCACAGAGCGACTCACCATTCAAGCTGGATTAGCCGGCAACACAATTTCAATCTATGTGACTGGCGGGCGGAAAGTTCTAGCGTGCAATCCCGATGCGACTAACACTCGGCGCTGATGCTTACGCATCAGTAATGGTGGGGAGTATACTTCCAACTACCGTCGGCAGCTTGATGGCCCAATAATCATTCTTTGGCCTTGTTATTTCAGGGGAATTTCAAATACAAAATCATCAAAGAAAATTAATTATATTGATCAACAATAAAAGTGCATTGAATATAATCAATTATTTATTTAATTATTTATTTAATTTTTCAATATTTTTCCATTTTGAACAGCAGAAAAATATTAAAAAAAAGTAATAAAGTGGCCTGCCTCATGAGTGGCGGTGGTGGATTTATTTTCCTAAACGTAAGGTTGCCGGCATATTTAGGCTTATAGCCTAATTCCTTGTATAAGGACCACCCTAATGGGTGGTGACTTTTTCTTGCATTTATTAATGCTACATAAACACATGTATAAGTTCTATACAAACGATTTATTTTTCTTTCTAAAATAAAATTCGCTTAATCACTTCGTTTGAGATTTCAAGCAGGAAAGAACAGCCAATGGGCCACTTCAGGTAAAACCAATCATTTTTCCATTAATTTTTACATGACAATATTGCACACATTCAAAGTTAATAAAAGCGCTTGCTAAAATTTAAACATTAAACAAATCCTTTTTTATTTCCTTTTGCTTTACGTGTGAGGGCCATAAATACGAGATGCCCAGGCGTAAATATTACACATGGCTGCATAATAGTGATAAATATCGCGTTAATCAAAGAATTTTAATCGTTTCGGTTGAAACATCTTTGTTTTTACCCGAAACGAAATGTGGTAATTTGTGGTTAAGTCGTTAAAATTTATTGATTTTAGTTATTTATGCTATTTATTATTTTTATGCGGCAGCCATTTTAAAAATAACGTCAACGAAGAAATTGTGCGGTTCAGTATTAACAATTTTATTGTGTTTCGATAACATGACGCCGAAACGAAGCAAAATTATTTTGTTAAATTTGTTTTTCATATTAACAGCACGAAATGATATTGTTTCGTTAGTTGATCATCTTTGGTATTAATACATAATTGAGATATTTTTTGGTCCTTAATATTTTATAAGCTTATTAATTAAAGTATCACTAACAGAATTATCACTACATCACTACATCATGATTCACTTACAGGTGATGCCCGGTACTCTCAAGCCTTACCGTCACCGCTTTCAGCATTTTGGAGTTAGTGGAACCACTTTGCGGGGAATTTCGAAGGATGATTTAAATATATTTAAGTATAATGTGCAACTAACTCATGGAAGTTTGCTGGCCGACTGTCCACGTTGGCACTGGCTAAACAGATCTTCAGATTTAGCTGCCCCTGAATTTTTTTTGTGGTTTTATTTGAAAAGCAAAGTACATTGCAACAATTTTCGGTCCATTTGCGAGCTCAGGGCAAACATTCGCTTCGAAAGCATCGCTATACTGCAGAAGATGCTTGAAAAATTATTGTAAAAAGTAAATAAATTTTAAACAGCGCAATTAAATTAAAATACCTTATATTTAATTGATTCCTTTTTTCAAAGATAGTATATTTTCGTATAAGATAGAGAGCCCTCCCTGATTTTACTTCACAGATTAGTTGCTACAATTAAATATTTGGAATATTCGCAACAACCTAGCAGCAAATGGTAAGACCTTGGAAGGGAGGAGGTAAATGGAAACTGTATCTTTGACACCTGGATTCATAGCTGAAAATTAACATGGCGATTTCATAGCAAAAGTAAGGAAGGCCTCTTTTTTTCCTACATATGTGTTTTCTTTTCGTTAATCCAACTTTACCAAGTAGGTAGTTTTTCAGGTTCCTACTTTTTCATCGCATCTTAAAGAATACCAGTTCCTTTATTGTGGATTTTATTATTTATGTTATATTACGAGAGAAATCCGTATATCATCGTTAGATTTTTTGAAGTTATATTTCTGTAATTAAATATTTAATTTTTAATGACTACTTTTTTTTAAATATGTGTGCAAATGTTTCTAGTAGTAAAAAACCACTTGTAATAATATTGTGAGTTAGACATACTCAACAAAAACCGACTGAAATTCGCGCTCGAAAATGCCGCATTAACATTTCTTGTTTCTGTAACAAGAAATATACTCAAATAATAATAATATAAATACTCATTCTTCTTTGTTCTGAACACCAGATTTTTATAAGCATATCTTAAGAAGCAAATCTTAAGAACTCTCATATACTTCATGTTTTTATTATGTTTTTATTATTTTTAAAATTTTTTTTAGCTTACAAAGTGTGGATAATTTAGAAAGGTGCAATTCATAGTAACATATATCCTAAAATATTATTAAATTAATAGTTAGTTTGGAAATTTATTATTATCACCCAAGTCCGTAGCCAGGATTTAATTTCGAAAGGGAACAGCAAGTTGTAAAGTGATATCGGTTATTATTACTCATCTATGTATTTCGTTCAAATGTTAATTTAACGTTAAATTGTGCTGTTTTGTAATTTCTTGTGCCTCTAATTGATATACTTGGAATAGCTTTCATTTTCAAAATAATGCTTAATTCGCAGATTGCTTTAATAGGACACAGTTGATAATTTCGCACAACTAGAATTAACACATGGAGAACTACCCATAAAGACGTAAATTCTATGAATTATACGTATTCCTAGATAAATGATTCTACATGAATATGATTTTAAAGAAGCAATCTCCTCGATTTTTTTTCTCGTTAAAAACTTGATGTGTTCATTCGGATCGACATCAATATCTTAATGAATTGAAACCACAGCCCATGCAGCGAGCCTATCATGACCCATTGTACTTGGTAATTATTCGTTTCCTAGTAGAACCCGATCTCTCGACGCTAGCTATTCTTTCTGGAAGTATGGCCAATATGGTAGTGGTAAAGGAAGTAGTTTCATAGCGGAAAATGGGTTCAGTCAAAATACTTCAACAATTTTAAAACATCATTTAAACAGTCGATAGCCAATATTTTTACAAATCATAACCTGTACTCTGCTTTCACCTTGAACGATGACATCAGCAAATTCTTGGAGCCAGAAGTTCAGTGTCTAAATATAATTCGGCAGACTACGAAGCAGATGGAAAAATTTCCCCGAAAAAATCACCTACAGCTTTTTGAATTTGCTGAAGAGAGTATATTATTTCTTTTGTTCGGGTACAGACAAAATATAACGACTTTTCCTGAGTACGGGCCTGTTATCACTACTTGAATCAAATGAATGGAAAACGCTTATATTCTTTGATAAACTGAACTTTTCGAGATCATTTTTAATTCCGTCGAAATTTAAATTAAATAATATATTTAAAAATCAAAATATAACTCTTAAAGCCTATAACAATAAGCAAAAAGTGTGACGAATTTTTCAAATTAACATAAAATTTTTTCAAACGCATACATCTGATAACCATAAGTATATAAAATTTTAATGTCATATTTTAATTACATTTTCCCATTAAATTTTAATTAGTTCCATATTCATAGGACTTTATTAAAGTGCATTCAGAAAAATTGGTAAATTAAGCAATTAATTGGAGGTCATTTCATAAAAAGTATAAACCGACTAATAACTAATTTGTCGGTAAAAATCAAAGCAAACTTCAGAAACCAACGGAATGAGTGTGATTATTTTTTTGTGTGCTTTTATTCACATAAAACCACCTTAAAATTAAATGTCATTAATTAATTTTTGTTTTTTAACTACTCTCATGAGAATTTATTTAATAATGACGTATATATGTATGCACAAGGATAGTTTTAACATAATATGTTTATAATTGATATTTTATGATTATTAGAAAGTTCACGGCCGAGCTTCTCCTTCGTTTTGCGGTGTGGACTCACAGTTTTATGTTTTAATTCGACTATGAAAGGAGTTTTTTATTAGAAGCTAGTTTTTATATTGCAAAAAGACTCGGAAATATTGAAAGAGTTTGCTGATTTTTAAGAGTCTTGGTTTGAACCTATGACCCTACGACTGGCAGCACGTGATTCATTTGGCTTTACTTTAGCCAAATTCTTCTAACGTAATGCGTACGTTTAAAAAAGTCTACTCGTTTTTATTAATGCAGTAATTTAATGATATACAATTAGTTTTCCATCCCACCATTTTTAATTGCATTTGCAGTTGATTCAATTTGTTTGCGGTTTGACAGTTAAAATTTATGTTGAAAAAACTGTGGTTATTACAATAATTTATGTTTTTCCCCTGTCATACTGGTTTTAACTGGAGTATACGTATATATTGTTCTCAAATTCGATGTTTTATTTTGAATATATAATTTAATATTATCCCAACCCAAATAAGGATATGGAAACGCATTTATAATGTTTGACCAATATTTTATATTAGGGGATATTTTTAGTTAAACTTAAACTAAATTATAGTTCAATCTAAATCTTTTTTAGTTCTAAATATGTGTTTTTGATTGAAAATAATAGTATTACAGAGGACCAGATAGCATAGATATTATTCTGCATAATTCTGCAAAAAAGGTGAGGTTCGATGTGGGCACACTTTCTGCGTCATAGGCATTTCATGTGACGCGTTCCTCGTTAGAAAAAATGGCAAGGAGTAATCCCTCCACTATCCAATTAATAAAAACGTCACTTGCTCGTAAAATCAATATTTGATGAAGAAATTAAAATAGTTAAATATGCATCAGAAATGGAAGCGGAATTTAGGTTAACCGCGATGTTAGGTCGTGTTAAAAGAGAACTCGTTATAAACCGTGATAGAACAGAATACAATCGCTCATTCATTTAGTTCGCATTTTAATTTTACAATTTTTTTTTTTGTTTGTTTTTTTTTTGTAAAATACAGTTTGTATTTACCTAACTTTTTAACAGCATAAAACGAGCTCAAGGACAACTGTCATCACATAAAATTATAGTTTATACTTAATCACAAAATAAAATTAATAACTAATATTTCAGTAAACATTATTCTTTATTTCTGAGATTGTATATTTTTAAATTTCTTACTTTATTTAAGTAGAAAGTAACAGAAGTGAAATTATCTGAAGAAGGTAACAAACTTTTTGGACCCAAGGCGAATTTAACAATGTTAAGTTACTCTGGCAGCGATTCGAACTTTTTTCCTCCATTGAACAACGATATAGTTAAAATTATTTTTCAGTTTATGTTTTGTTTGCTTGAATTTTATTTGATTTTCTATTGGTTAATGCGAAAGTCTTGAGAATTGTGATTTTGTAATTATGATTTGTGGGAAAAAACAAGCAGCACTTAAAAGCAGAACCAAATACACGGAAATTGTTGTATTTGTCCTGGTGCTTTCACCTTCAAATAAAGTCGTCTTGGTTGGACCAAAGAGGTAATCTAGCAACTGATTCACAGAATACATTGAATATATGGACGAAAACTTATCCATCCTGCTGAATGGCAGTGAAAATGAACCTTCAAGAGATGACAATCACAATTGAACTTGATGGATTTCCGGCCAAGCTATTCAAATACAGTGGAAACGGTGGCGAAGAACTGACAAGGTACATGCATCAGCTTCATTGCAGAATATTTCCGGACGGAGGCATGCCCGACGAATGGATCCTAAGTGCTCGCTGCCAATTCACAAAAAGAGGGAGGGACCGCAGAGTCTGCGCCAATTACCGTGGAATGAGTTTCTTCGATATTGGATATCAGGTTTTATCGCACGTAGTGTGTGAAAGACTAAAGTCCACTGATTGGACCTTATTTGTACTGTTTCATTTCAGACAAGATGTTTTTCTATAGGTTTATACCTTGAACTTGATTTTGGAGAAAATAATGCAAGCTGCAGAGCTAACTAGGGGAGGTACAATCTTCTATAAGAATGTACAGCTGCTGGCGTATGGCAATGATATTGATAGTTCTGCTTTCTCCAATACGAAATATCTCCTGTCATCAACCCAATAGTCATCGCCTCTCACGACAGTCATAACTTTCGTACATAATTTCGGTTACCTTGAAACCAGCATGATCAGCTTGAAATCCAACGCAGAATCACTCTTATAAACAGGTTTTACTTTAACATTAAATTTTCTCGAACTGGAGATTCGTTAATATCAAATCTTTTTAAAAAAGAAAGCAATTCGCAAAATGAGGATAAGGTGACTCGCTTCAACTACCCGCAATATCTGAAATTACTCTCTAGGTACAAGTATGAAAAAACTCGTTTATTTGGAAATCATTTTTAGAAAATTCTGAAATTTTTTATAAAAGTCTCAAGACAATTGTAAGTGTTGAAATTACAGATAGAAAACAGTCCATTGCAATTTAATTTATCCTACACTAAATAGTAACATAGTTTCAAACTAAAACTCTACAATTTGAATCAAGTTTATGAAATTCCTATTTTGATTTGTATTTTTCAATTAACGAATTTTAAAATTTAAGCAGTTTCTTGTACCACTAACCTACCTACTCATTTAAAATAACACTCAATTTAAAGTCGCTCAATAACGCTTCTAAAGCATCAAACTATTGAAACTAGAAAATTTGTTTAAAAGCTTTTCAAATCTTTTTGTAATTTTCGGTGCAGAATGTATCGCATTTTGAAAAGTATCTACAAGTCAATGGAAACGATCGCTCTCTTTTCGCTGTTATTTTCAGCCATATGCTCTGGGCCGCGAAAGTATCGCAACGCTCCAGCTGCTTAATTGAGTGAATCTTTTCGCGCTGCAGACAAAATGTTTGTTTTCCTTGCACTGAGTGGCGTCACAGTACCAACTGACAGGGTACACTATGCAAATAAGTATGCACCAAGATGACGAGCCATATACGAAGTACTACTATATCTATATACATACATTTATGTTTTTTTGGGGCCAGTCTCGGCAGTCACTACGTGCATTTGCGCAGCCATAACTAGAAACGGAATGAATACGCGATGATTAGTTAAGAATAATATAAGAGAAATAACATAGAACTTAATGCGGATGAATATATATGTACTATATATCCATATATATATGTACATATATATTTGTGAACAAAAAAAATTAAATGACAGCGTGTAGAATGGAAATTTTATAAATAAATATTAACATCTCAGATGTTCCAATATATAAATATATGAGTGTACTGTGTGTATGTATGTATAAATGTATTATACAACAAATGAATGTGTCGCTAAAATAATTTAACAGCAAAAATCCTCTGCGAGTATAACGTAGCGTATGAGTGCAGCGCGGCAATTACGAATTTACAAGTGTTCTGCGATTTTTTTTTGTTTTCTTCTTGATCCAAGGCTTTCGCTTTCATTTGCGTTCGTTGCCTGTTACTTCCATTTTCCGCATTTATGCAGATATTTTGTTAATATTTTTTGTGTTTGCTATTTCGTTTGGCACTGTTGTTGCGGTCGCTTCGCGTTTTGTTGCGGTAGCCGGTCGTTGTGGTCTCTGCGGCGACAGTTTCTGCTATCCAATTTTTAGTTCAATCGGAACAGATAAATCGTCAACGTGGACGCTAAACAGCGGGTGCGCGCGTGGCTTTTGGAAAAATATATATTATATGTATATAGTATGAATTCAAATAAATATACATACATATATGTACGTATTTGAGTATAATCGAATTTAATAAATTATAAATACGACTAATTATCTCATACAGTGTGTGTTGGAAAAGTGTAAAAAAGTGTATAAAAAGAGGAAAAAATAATCGAAAAGTATTATATAATTTTAAATACTTTAAATTAGTGATTAATAAAGAATACCAAATTGAAACATTGCATTATTTTTCCTAAATATTCTATTGCATGTATATCGCCGCGTTAACACTGCGTGCATTGCTTTTGATTTTGATGTAAATCAATTTAAATTCATTGAACATACTAGTTGTTCACGAGTTTCATGTGTTGTTATTTTTTGAATTTAAAATCAGTTAATTAAGTGCCTTTAATATTTATATGCATTTGCGGAAAACAGTTTATTTGTGTATTTCTAGTAGTGCATTTTCTTATTGTTTAAAAAATTTATTGTTGAAGATTTCGAAGACTTCAACTGGGTATGCACAGACAAACGATATAGTAATTTGCGGTAAGTGCTCGTGATTTTATGAAATTCTATTTACAAATATATGTATTTTTATACCCATAAATTATTTCCGTATTTCTTGGTAATGCAGGACATATTACTTGAGTGGCAATCATTACGCGCCCACACAATTTTTCTTATATTTTCTCTCATAATTAACCTTTAGGGTTACGAGCCCACACAATTTTTTAATAATTAATTTTTTTTTCTCTTAATTACCTTTTAGAGACTCTAAATTTAGATTTAAACTTACATTTTCTACATATATTTGCCATATTTCCTGAATAAGATGTTTACTTATTTATGTACGAGCAAACCATAATATTAGTGCGGATTGTCATTAGCAAAAAGCGTATGAGCAAATACATACATAAGTAAATATATATTAATTTGAAAACAAAGATACAAATATTTTTTCTCTTTATACCTTAATTCGTAAAAAAGAATAAATGGAGAATATCAATACAACTACGTAATAAGTTACTAGATAACTGGAATGCAACACAATTCAAATTTAATTTGGAAATATTTCAACTAAACTAACCACTCAAAAAAGTATTGAAATGCTAAGCTATCTCAGAATATTTCTTTGTAATATTATAACGTATGGTTGTTTGGAGTAAAAATTCTGTTATTATTCAATTCCAAAACAAAAAAAATATTTTTAATAAAGTTCTGCTTTTGAGGTAATCCAGGAGCATCTCATTCATACAGTAACACTTTCAGACATAATATTAAATTATTGTGCCGAAATTTACAAATTGTGAACTTGTAAAATTAATTTTTTTTAAATTATTCAGTTCAAACACCTAATACTTAACGTATTAAGAAAATAGTATATTACTTCCTAAAATTGTTCATAAAGAAAATGCAATCACAATATTGCTACGAATTCAGCATTTGTTTAATGCTGACAAACTTACCGCCTACATGTATTGCACATTATGAACGGGCAAAGATAGAAAAAAAGGGGGGGGGGCATTGTCAAATACAATTTTTATGCTACGATACATAGCTACTAGTGTAATGAATAAAACATTCTCATATTCATATTCCTGTATCAGTATGTGGTCGAGCGTAGATATCATTATAAAATTTTAACAATATATTCTTAAGAGACTTTCGAAAAAATAGATTCTTTTAAAATTCTAGACCACCATCTCCCATTAAGGGGTTAGACCACTCTAGAGGGCCACAAAATAGGTATTTTTTGATATTTTTTTCGGGGAAACTATTAAATAAATCTGATTTTTGACAATAGGCATTTATTATACATATAATTAACTGCTTATAACGATTTTTTAAGAAAAAATTAATTTAAAAATGGCGGCTATACAGCGTTTTCGCTAACATGTTTCTTGTGGGATCTACGGCCGGAGACACAGCTCATGTAATTTTTTTAGTTTACGCTTGTAAATAGCAATTGCTACAGAAGTAAGTAGATTTTTTTCAATATATGCATTTTTGACAAAATGGCGGGTCTCTAAAGGAAAAAGTAACAATTTGGCCTAAAAAATTGTTCGAAATTTGTTAATAAAAAATAAAAAAACAATGCAAGACAAATAAAACCCTTTGTACTTCTGTAGATAATGTATTTCTGAAATGTTGTCAAGTGAATCGGTTGTAAATTGTTTGAGTTATGTTCCCGGCCAACTTGATAACAGCAGTTTTGAGATAAAGTTTTGAGTATACCTTACTGACTGGAACAGACGCTTCAACTAGAGAACGAAAATGGGTCTTTTAGAAATTTGTATCTGTCATAATGTTTCGGGATAACATTTTTGAGACCATAATTCTAGAGTGACCTAACCCCTTAAGTCACGCGTCATTTTTAACCCTTTCACTGATTTTCTTTCGTGATACGTACACAAAGAATTAAAGGAGAAGACTAGCCGAAAATCGCTCCAGCGTTTACAAAGCGCCAATTATATATTTATTAATTTATTTCTCAGATAAAATCTTTTTTCTTTGTAGAAAAAACCTATTATCCGTTATTTTGAATGAGAGCAACTAAGTTAAAAAAAATTAAAGAAGATATTGTACTGAATAAAAAAGAAGAGTTTCCACAAGAAAAATTAAAAAAAAACAACAAGACAAATTTATAGATATTGTTTGTTTATAATTTGGATATATAGGCATTCTCAAAACTAGGCTACAAAAAATTTGTTCAAACAAATTCCATTACCTTTATGACAAAGATATATTTATACATTACAATCTATGAAGATGATTGTATTGTTTTAGTGGTTAATGATAAAAATTTTGCGATGCAATCTCACATTTCACTGAAAACTCTTTATTTGGTCACTTTGTACTATACATGAAAACTTCTTAAGACCACAACATTCTCATATACAAACTGAAAGGTCAAGAGCAAGGAAAGCATATTTAATTAAATACTAAATGCTTTCTTAAAATTTACCTCCAGTCCCAATTTTTATATATAATTCTGTAGTGTACATCACTTTAGATCTATTCCACATACACATACATATATTATCATAGGCATGAATACATAGCAATATACTTTCCTACATAACTCTACTTGTTTAGATTATACAGATTTATGTAAGACTCAATTTTATATTAAACATTAAAAAATTTGATTAACTGTTTTAATATTTATGAAATTCTGATTGCATAAAAACACAATCTACATAAATTTATAGCTCGTCCAACAAATGTCCACACATGCATATTTTTTCTTATATATTGAGTTTTTGTAAAGTAAAAAATATATTATTATCAATTTCTCATCCACAAACCGCTAAAGTAAACATATGGCAGAATACAGACTTTTATTTACACAAAGTGTATGAATATTAAAAATAAGCAGCAGAAATATTCTCTTATGCGCACATGCATATATGCATATATATTACATACATACTTGATATCCTTACTGCTTGTATTTATGAAATAAAATATTGCATAAAATTTTTCAATGATGCAATGCTTTAGATTGCGACCGTGGTTGTTTGGTAAATATGCTCGTACAATTAAGGCAAATAAGAGACCAAATATTTATACAGGTAAATGTAGGGCAGTTACCTTTAGTGGACTGAATTAAAGAAACTGCGAAATTCATAAAATAACTTTAAACAAATTATTTCATAAATAATCTTCCTTAATAGACTCGCTGGTAATTGTCTTTCTTGGAGACAGAAGTGCATGCTACCGAGGAATTAATTAGATATTTTTATATTGTTTATCTTTATTTAAAAAATGTAAGTAATTGAAATTAATATTCTATTTCTGTCAACTAATTTGAACAAAATGCTATGCATATGTATATAGGAGGTCACACATATATCATTTTACTAATAGTTTTATTGAATTCCGCTTTGTATTATATTACTTTCATTCGTTTTTCGCATATACATATGTATATACATTCAAAAACATTTACACCTTGTAGCCATAAATAATTGAAATTAAATGCGCCAGCTGCAATGAATTTACATTTCAAAAGATTATTGTTTTAATAATAATTAATCACTATGAATCTCCAGTATGAATACGGTAAGCATGTGTACATGCATACGAATGTAAAGGGTATTCCGAAATAAACGCAAGATTTAAATTTGTCGCCATTTGTGTGTATTGGCCACCAAAAAAAAAAAAAAAAAATATTTGACAGCTAAAAGGTTAGGGTTAGTATATAGTAGTTACGCAATAGCTTGACGTATCTTTGTTTTTGAAAAATATCTAAAAATTATGAAAGTTTGATTACTGTTTTTTCAAGCAAAATAATTCTAAAGCACATTTTCATTTTGATGATATTGTTATTCTCCAAAAATTACTGAAGTTAGGGTCGGAATAGAACACATGTGTCACTGTTTTCTTGCAAATTCGAGTTGGACACATAATTGGTCCAAGTTAAGTGATCTAGTCATGTCCACTTGATCGTCTGTTTCAACGTACAGTAGTTCTTTAATAGAAAACGGAATTAGTAGAAGGTATATTTTTTTTAATATATAGGCCGTATCTAGCGTGATATATGTGATTTCGTATTACAATTCGCTAATTAAATATATAAGAACATGGAATTTGGTATTCTTCGGAAGATCTTCAAAATCAGTTGATAAAAACGTGTACCTTCTACGCAAGTGATGTTCGGATAAGATAATTTATATCGTAATTCCCCAAATAAGTAGCTAACATTCTAATATTTAAGCCTAAAATACTCTATTTTGGTAAAGGCGATTAGAAAGAAGTAATAATGTCACACTTCTTTCTAATCTTTCTTTTTTTGTGTACGTTTCAAATCAATTTATTTTTTATTTTTTATAAGATATTTTATTTTTATTATAATTTAGCGAGAAAAATATTCAAACCTACTCGATTAGTATTGAATTTAATGGTCAGATTCCAATACTTATAAATATTTATTTTATTAAATGTTCTGTGTACGTACATATCGAGCCCTATCCGCGAAAAAAAGGTAAGCGACAAAATGTAAATTTTACAGAAGAACGTTTTTTTTTTACTTTTTTTAATTTTTTTTTTAATTCTTTCCGCTGCAACTAATTAACGGGAATTCCCAGAACTAAAAAAATTTCCCAGAAGAAGCATATGATTGTAAATTATCGATATATGCAAAAAAGTAAAAATCGATAACAGTGTCGCTTACCTTTTTTTTCGCGGATAGGGCTCGATATATCAAGAATTCTATATTGTTGGTATGTATTAAATAAGAGTATCTGCGTGAAATCTATTATTCTTTTTAGATGTTCGCTTTACATAATAAATATTAGATTCAAAAGATTTTAAATAATTTCTGCAAATACCATTTGTCTAAAATTTATGTTAAATTATTTAATGCTTTGATTTTAAGAATTAAATCTAAAATACGATATTGTAAGAAACTCTGGCAAAGTCCCAAAAAATATTAAATTTTGAATTCTTGCATACATAATGCAAAAATATAAGCTATAATTAGAAATACACAGTACATACACAGCCAAATTAAAATAAGCCTTGAAAATCATCGAAATTAGAATACTTTATCATATAGCCCTCATACAACCGATTTGTTCAGGTATGAGCTTTTGTGTCAACAATTCTTTTTTTTTTTAGGAGCGTAAAATTTGTCATTATGCACATATATTATAAATTACATATTGGTAGTGAAAATCATAGAAATCGGGCTACTATATCATATAGCCCCCATAAAATGGATGAAATTTGGTATTCTACAGACGTAAATTCAAGTTTATGTAAACACTGAATTTTGATATGTTCATAAAAGGTATGAAGACTTCGACATGGCCGAAGTCAGCCCTTCTTTCTTGTTTAACATTATTTTCTCTCAAATATCGCCCGGATTATTCTTTTTTTAATAAAATAATAAAAATCATGAAATGATAAATTACTTCAGATCTGAAAAAAGGACGCAAGTGGTAGCCTTCTGCGGCTTGTTTAACTATATGGTTTCTTTTAATTAAAGAAAACAGAAACAATGATTATTTACAGATCCTGGTTGAAACCACTAATGGATTTCATTGCTATATCGTGTATTCGGCGAAACGCACTGTGAGATGTATGCAGTTGAGTGGAAGAGAGGTTATTATCGAATAAAATCGACGATGCGCAAACTACCGATAATGATGAAGATTCACTGCTGCCTGAGATTAATACAAAAAATATTATTTAAAGTCCCTGTCATATTATTGCATTCAAATTTTCCGTTTATAGTGGATGGAAAATGTTCAAAACACTTTCCAATACAATTAATAGCAGAAACTATTAGTGGAAATGGTGTAATGTGCGGCAGATATAGAGAATCATTGATTGCAAGAGATCGTTATTGACATCGTTTTTCATTCTTTTATCTATCTATCTACCCAATCAAAACCAATTGATTTATGGAAAAAATATGAAGATCACATGACCGAAGATATATTACATCAGAAGTTTATTATCATACCAAATGCAAGTTTGCAAATTAGCGAAGAAATTTACAATTAAACATTAATTTTTATTGAAGACATGCGCTTGATGTTTACCAACGCCCAATCGCTCAATCTACGAGTTTAGACTCGAAACGCATTAAAAATGCAAGAAGTTAAAAGAAACCGTTTCAATAAACGTTGTTCTTTTAAAGAATCAGCAAAAATATGTACACGATACGCTAATGAAAAATCTTTGAAATTATTAAATCGCACGTTACAAGATTTCAGAAAGAATAAAAAAACTCATCCATTTTATGGAAAGAAGACATTTTTTATGGCAATGTTTAAAAATTAATGAAAATCGTTATCAAAGTCACAATTTTGAAAGGAACATGCAAAGTTTGTTTGCACGGATTCCTTTGTTTTCCAACGATAAATGAATCTCAAAGATAGTAGTAAACGATTGAACAACTTGGCTAAAAATAAAACTCCAAATATCCCTCTATGACTATGACTAATAAGCCTTAATCATGAATAACATGAGTAGGAATTGTTTTTGTACAGATTACATTGATTATTGATAAAATGGAACTATATTCCAAAAAGCTAGCACTATTTTTGCTTCATTGACACTATATTTTATATGATTTCTCAAATCTAAATTAGGGTACGTTGCGGCACATAAATCAATTAAGTCAGTAACTTGTTCAACATTGTGATTTGTGAACTGATTTTAAGAGTTTGACATCATCTGCATACACAAGTCCTTTAGAAAAAACAACCGAATTTGGAAGATCGTTGATGAATATAAAAATAATAAGGTATCGAAATGAGTATCTCGAGGTACGCAAAATATTATTGATATTTCACGTGATGTTCAATAGTATTATTACTATTTGCTTTGTACCTATTAAATATAATGAAACCAATTGAATAAGGATGGTGGAAACCCAAATTTATAGAGATCAAAGTGAAACCCGTGAAGTCTCAATAATTGACAATACAGAGTGAGAAAATTTATCATTTATAATAGCTTCAAAAATTTTGAAGTATAGCATAACTTTGCATTGCCCGGTAATTCATGAAACAAGTTCTCCTACCAGAATTATGAATGGATAACATATAAGGTTCTTTCCATAACGAAGGAAGTATAATCTGCTTGATTGAAGCATTGAATCTTTTCGTTAATGACGGGTATAGAAAGTCGGCACAGAACTTAAGTTTACTAGGCGGGATACTATCTGGAACGTATATAAATGAGCTTTTTAGAGTGTTAAGTTGGTGGTAAACAACGGGCTTATGGTAATATTATTTCGAATTCTGGTATACGTTTTGGAACACGACTTTTTTTAAATATTATACTGCTGTCTAATTATGGAATAATCATAACATTCAGAAGCTTTCCGGACTTTTTGTGAAGCTTGAATAGTCTAGTTTTTCAAGTATTTCCGTTCCGCATTGAATCATAAGGAGTATGGGATGAGAGTTGGCTTATTTCTCTAGGTACACAGTCTACAGAATGAATATAAAAAATTAGAGAGAAACACTTTCTTCTACATCTCCGTTATACATTAGCGAGTAAATCGCATATAACGCATTTCTAAGATTAATATAGTTTGCTAAAAGAATATCGGGGAATCGGCTTTTCAATATGGGTGTATGTGGTTGTATCTTTTTCGCTTGAATAATATACTCCAATACCAATACCACTGGGATTTAATATAATTAGAGGTCTCACAAGAAGTTATATGTCAAAAATAAAGATGTTAAAAAAATGCGATGATTGTGAACATCTCGCTATAACTTTGTTGTGATAAATAACGAGACGAATACATAGTGCTCGGCGTTGTAATGGTGTTAACTTATTTCTTCATGCAAATCAACAACAAATATTTTAAACTCTTCTTCTTCTTTGGCGTAGGCACCGCTTACGCGATTATAGCCACGTCAACAATAGCGCGCCACTTCTTTCTTATTTTTGCTGTTTGGCGCCAGTTAGAAATACCAAGTGATACCAGGTCGCTTTCCATCTGATCTTTCCAACGTAGTGGAGGTCTTCCTCTTCCTTTGCTTCCACCAGCGGGTACTCCATCCAATACTTTCAAACCTGGAGCGCTTTCATTCATTCGGACGACATGACCTAGCCAGCGTAGCCGCTGTCTCTTGATTCGCTGGAATATGTCAATGTCTTCGGATAACTCGTACAGCTTATCGTTCCATCGTCTGCGGTATTCGCCGTTGCCGACTAAAAGCCGACTCATCGGATGTAGACATAGTCCAGGCTTCTGCACTATATGCCAGGACGGGTCAGCACCTGTTGGCAAGAGTGATTCTGCGTTGGATTTCAAGGCTGACGTTGTTGGTATTGTTAATGCTAGTTCCCAGATGGACGAAATTATCTACGTCTCTTGCCCTCGTTCACTACCAGACCCATTCGCTTCGCTTCTTTGTCTAATCTGGAAAACGCAGAACTTACGTTACGGGTATAAGGACCAATTATATCAATATCATCGGCATACGCCAACACTTGCACACTCTTTTAGAATATTGTGGCTGGTCTGTTAAGCTCTGCAGCTCATATTATTTTCTCCAGCATCAGATTAAAGAAATCACACGATAAAGAGTCCCCTTGCTTGAAACCTCGTTTGGTATCGAATGGCTCGGAGAGGTCCTTCCCAATTCTGACCGCGCTTTTGGTATTATCCAGGGTCAGTTTACAAAGCCGTATAAGTTTGGTGGGGATACCAAATTCAGACATAGCGGCGTAGAGGCATTTCCTTATCGTGCTGTCGAAGGCAGCTTTAAACTCGATAAAAAGGTGGTGATTCTTTTCTCTCGGGTCTTCTCCAAGATTTGGTGCATGATAAATATCTGGTCAATGGTGGATTTGCCAGGTCTAAAGCCACACTGATAAGGTCCAATCAGTTTGTTGACGGTGGGCTTTAGTCTTTCACACAATACGCTAGATAAGACCTTATATGCGATATTAAGTAGACTTATCCCACGATAATTGGCGCAGACCATGGGGTCTCCCTTTTTTTGGAGTGGGCAGAGCACACTTAGGTTCCATTCGTCAGGCATGCTTTCGTCCGACCATATTCTGCAAAGAAGCTGATGCATGCTCCTTGCCAGCACTTCGTCACCGTATTTGAATAGTTCTGCAGGTAAGCCATCGGCTCCCGCCGCTTTGTTATCTTTTAAGCGGGCAATCGCTATTCGAACTTCTTCATAGTCGGGTGACGGCACTTCTATACCATCGTCATCGATTGGGGTTTCGGGTTCGCCATCTCCGGTTTTTTTTTTCACTGCCATTGAGCAGGTTGGAGAAGTGTTCCCTCCATACACTAAGTATAATCTGGACATCTGTCACCAGGTTACCTCCATTGTCCCTACATGAGTTTGCTCCAGTCTTGAAACCTTATGTAAGTCGCCGTATCTTCTCATAGAATTTTCGAGCATTACCCTTGTCGGCCAGCTTCTCAAGCTCTTCATACTCACGCATTTCGGCCTCTTTCCTTTTTCGTCTGCAAATGCGTCTCGCTTCCCTCTTCAGCTCTCGATATCTATCCCCACGTGTTGCAGTCGATCGCAAAGTTGCGAGGTGGGCAGTCTGTTTTCTTTCTACTGCAGTTCGACATTCCCCATAGTACCTGCTGTTTTTCTGGTATTGTTGAAAACCAATGGTTTCCGAAGCAGCCGTATGCAAGGAATTTTCTATTTCGCGCCACAGCTCCCTTATATCGAGTCGCTGATGAGTGCTCTCAGAGAGCAGGTGTGCAAGCCGAGTAGAAAACTTGCTGGCTGTCTGCTGTGATTGCAGCTTTTCAACGTCAAACCTTCCTTGTGCTTGTTGACGGGCGTTCTTTGCCACACAGAGGCGAGTGTCTATTTTTGCTGCTACAAGATAATGATCCGAGTCGATATTTGGCCCTCGGAACGTACGCACGTCTAGAACTCTGGATACATGTCTTCCGTCTATCACAACGTGATCGATTTGGTTGCGTGTTTTACAATCTGGTCTAAAACCGGAAGTCATGAGCTGCTTGAACCATATGTAAAAGAATCGTTTCCGGCCATATGTAAAAGAATCGTTTCCTCCCAGGTGAATGTCAGTCAGAAGCTTTCCTCACTTGGGTGAACTTCTACACATGGCCCCATCCTCCAATATTTTAAACTAGTGGAAAATTTTATGACTTTATGACTTCATTATGATTTTATGATATCTAGTGAGCAGCCCAATTATATGTTAATTTTGAAGCATAAAATTAAAAACTTTCATGAATATACATAAATTTATTTAGTCCCATAACACGAGTATTAACACCTTACAATACTCCAAAGATATCTAAATCCATATCATAGGCAAAGTAAGCAAACATATGTATTGTATTTGTATGTTCATAGGAATTTGTGGTTACAATATGCTTTGTAGTAAAAGCCGAACTAAGTCACTTGAGTGTTTACTAATGGCTGAAACCATGATGTAGCATATAGAACAGCTGTAACTACAAACTAGCATATATATGTCTGTATAGTAGTGCAGTATTAAAAAAAAAAAAGAACGAACTCATTGAGCTCATTAGAAAGTGATAAATTCTATTTTAAATTTTACGCCACAATGAGTTTTTTGGCCTATTAGCTGGAATAGGTATTTGGTAGCGTGTTCGGCATTTATCAAACCAAAACAACTATATTTAGCTCTAGCGTACAAATGTTTAAATAAAGAAAGTTGTTGTGGTTGTTTATTTATAAAACTTTTATTGCATTTAGTTATTTAAACAATTTTTCCTTTTTTTAAATTTAATAAATACAATAAGAATAATATGACTCTCTGGAATTTTAAGTATTTTAGTTCAATTTGTTTGCGGTATTTTCATAATATTTACGTACTAAAACAATCTGAAGAATTTAATTTAGTAGACACTAAGCAAACATACACATTTCTGGTTTGGTAAGATATGAGTATGAGATATATTTATTTTTTTAATAACTCGAGTAAGTGCAGTCCACAGGCGCAAAAATGCCAACGGTATAAAAAAAAAAAAATATATATATATATAAAAGGTAAATAATGTTCATTCTATTTTCGCCGCGCCAGCCCAGCGGTTAGCATTGCGTACTACCATTTGGAAGGTTCACGTTCGAGTTCTTGGTAAAAATTGAATTTTTCTAATTACGCTCACCCCTTGACAGGGTATGTCAACCGCTACGACTAGCGCTAAAATCTCCTCATCATTCATTCGAAGGCGGCCTAAAATAAATTGTAGGTCGCTTCATTAGTTGGAAAACACATCATGATGCTCACCACGAATTGGAGGAAGAATGGTAGGCATTCATTATAAGGCTATATAATGATTCATTTAACCGATCAGTTCAGATATGAGATTTTTGGTCAAAAAACCTTGCAAATAAGAACTAAGGACGTATTGTTGTATTCTACTGACGTAAATTCAAGTTAATATTGACACTGAAAATCATCGAAATCGAATTTTGCAAATTTTATATGTTCACGAAAGATACGAACACAGCCTTTTTACCTGTTTGATCTAAATTTTAAACGAAATTTGAGAACAATTAAAAATTAAAATATTTAAGATAAATTTCTTTGTTTAAGATTGATTTATTGAAATTTTTATTTATTTTAATCTAATTTAATACTTTATTTTTTTTTTGCATGCCATTTCAATTTATTTTGTTTTATTCTATGTCATTTTATTTTATAAAAATTTTTTTTTTGATTTTTTTATTGATGTTATTTTTTTACTTTACTTTAATTTATTTTATTTCTTTTTTTATTTTATATTATGATCTTTAGTTTATTATTTTATGTCTGTTTTTATTTATTGAATTTAATTTAATTTTATGTTATTTTAATATATTTATTATTTAATTAATTTTTATTTGTTTATAATTATCAGAGAAAGATATACCTACTTTTAATTTATGCATATCTTAACTGTGATTCGTATCGTACAAACTAGCTGGACAAAAAACTGCATTATTATTATTAAATTCATTTAATGTCTAATTGATCATAGTACTCAAATATTCGATACTTGCATGCTATTTAACCTGCTATTATAATATGTTGAGTAATCAATGCAAATGCGTGAGAAAATAATAATTTATTAAAATTTATTTGAAAATATACTGCTCAACATAAAGCTTACCAAAAACTGCTAGAGAGTCTGCGCATAAGCAAAATGATTTAACTAGAATTTTACCCCTTGCTTAGTCTATTCAGTTTTGAAATGATTTCTCGCTTCATGTTTTTTATAATTTTAAATAGTTAATATAATAACTTTTCGAGTTTTACATGACACTCAAGAAATAGTTATTATTATCGTGAACAAAAAAAAATTCCCTCAGATTTATTATTTATATTAATTTTTTGAGCAAAATTTTCTGGCTTAAAATATCGCTCAAACACGAATAAAAATGTTTTCTGAATTGTTTTGGAAAGTTTGATGTCTGATCTTATAAAGTGAATCGCTAAAAACAGTTACCCGAGTTAGAGAGATATTTTGAGCGTAAATATAACTCTAAATTAATGATGATTATTTTTCTAAAGAAATTTTTTGGCTCACAGCTACACAAAAATTAATCAAACATTCAGGGCATTTAAAATGAGTGAACAAGATATTTTCAAATAGTTCGATCGGTGCTTCTTGTTTAGTTTTTATTTATTTTTAGGTTAAATATATATATATATATATAAATTTTGAACAATATTTTATATACCACATTTATTTACAAATATCTACTAAAACTGCATACGGAACGTCCATTACCGGAAGTTGGTATGTTAAAAGAAGCAAATATCGGCACAGAATGGACTTGAATGCTAGTGGAGTAGGACGTCGAAGCCAGCAAAATATGCTCAGAGAAATCTCAGAGCCTACTTTATAATCCAAGCCCTACTTTGAAAATAACAAGCCAATTTCCGCGTGGAAATTATTTATTCACGAGTGCCACTCGTTCCTTCTCTTTGCTGTTTGACGCCAGTTAGAAATACCAAAAGAAACCAAGTCGCTCTCCAAGGGAGTGGAGGTCTTCCTAGTCCTCTGCTGCCACCAGCGGATACTCCATCGAATAATTTCCATGCTGGAGTGCCTTCATCCATTTGGACGACATGACCTAGCCAGCGTAGTTGCTGTCTCTTGTACACAATTGTACACTCTTGTAGAATATTGTACCTGAGTGCATTCTACGACGTATAAAAGAATGCACTCAAAAGGAAGTACATGACAAATGCCAAGATGACTCCTTTTATGAACTAGAAGAATTTATTGCTTTGATTTATGCTTGTTAAGCCTATAACACGACCCCCCTAGATTTAGACATTTAGTTGTCACAAGATGAGAGACCATCTATTTTTTAAAACACTATGAGCCAAAATGGATTCAAGGAGATCATGAAATAGTTACGTTTTTATTTGAGAAGCACGAATTCTTCTCGCTTAGCTAATTACAAATTGGTGATGATTTCGAATATATGGAACAAATCTATAGCTAGTTGTCAAATGCGTTACATTCATGGAGGAAATTTGACAGTTGATGAGCAGTTATTTCATAAAAAACTCGCTGTTCGCTTTTACAATAAATTTGCAAACAAACTCTATAAATTTGGCATAAAATTTTGGCTGCTTGTGGATGTGGAGAGTAAGTACCGTTGTGGGGGATTTCCGTATATAAGAAAAGATGAGAACCATCAAACGATACTTCCTTACCTGAATATGTGGTTTTGAAACCTATTTCAAAAATGGCCGAAACGTTACCACTGACAACTTTTCACATCTCTAAGTTTGGCTAAAAAACTAATACCAGTATTGTTGGAAGTATGCGGCGTGCAATGCGAGAAGTACCAGGATACCACGAAAAAATATTATTATTTTGCACTCCAACGGGCGCAAAGTACTGTTCAAAAAGGTTTGCCTGAAACAATTAAATTTCATAATGAAACAAAATTTGATGTAGACATCGTCGATCTAATGGCACGTTAGTACATCGTAAAAGCTGATAGTCGGGGATCAATAAGTGAGGGATCTACGTGCAGTGTACAAATCTGCTTCAGGTGCGACTCAAAGGCAAATATGAACGAGGTACTACAAACAATAAAATACACTCAATGTCAAATCAAAAATTGTAACAAAAATAAAATTGAAATATGAGCACGATTTGTTTTAATTGGTTGGTCTCTGGTCCACTTTGTTCAAAATCATCCCCGAATCCGCTTGAAAGAGCACACAAAATTTCGGAAACAGCCTAGCCGTTTAGATGCAGTTCTATGGAAAATAAATTTGCAGAACATTTTTATAAATACAGATATTTATAAAGGTGTATATATAACATTTTATATATCGACAAGCCCCGATTACATTTTATTGTACAATATGTATGTACATAACGTAATTTTATGATCTTGTTCTGAATCACTGTGCGATGCATTGAAAATAAATTCTCTCGTCAGTAGCTGATCTTGCCTGCAGTAATTCATGATGCATTGTATTAAATTCTCTTAATCTGTTAATCTGCCTACCAAAAGTTTATCTAAATCGTTTGGGCAATTGATCAGATCTGAGAGTTGATCAATTCTCTTCATTTACAGTAGTAAAGAGAAAGAAATATTCGAAATTAGAGCAAAAGATTTTGAACAGTTTAGCAACCACTAAGTCGAATTTCTTTTTTTTTTTTTTTTTTTGGAAAAAATACACAGCTAGTTAAATTGCTGCATTTTGTGTTGGAAAAATCTGAAATGGCACGCTTTCCACACTTTGTAGGCGGATGCTCGCGAAGCAAGTAGGCTACTGCATACACGCGCGCTAGAATTTTAAACGTACGTGTGATGTTTGTTTATTATTTTGTTTCCGAGGAAACTAAAAAGAAAAAGAAAATTAAAATACAAAATTAAAAAGTGATAGCAGTGTTCAAGGAAGCAAAATATTATAGAAGTGATTGACGTTTTAGCTTTTATACTTAAATAAATACATAATACATACGAGTATTGTTAAATAAAAAATAGTATTGCCTTTCAAGTGACGTGCTTCTTCTCCAGCTGTCACGCATAATTCTTGTGATTATTTATTAAAAAAAATTATTTGCTAATTTTGAAAATGTGCCATTGAAGAATTTGTGTATGACAATCAAAACGAAAAACATATCAAGTACAAATGTTGATGGGTAACTGGCAGCCTCTTTTGTCTTCATATTTTTTTAATTCTTATTTTACGCTTACTAAATTTTGCAAATTGTTTATTCATAATTTTATGAATTTATGCGAACACAAATTTGCACCGCATTTCAAAATTAAACACCAAACAAATGTAACAAAACTGACAAAAGGTCTTAAATTATATTTTAATTTATTAGCTGAATGTTTTTTTTTTTTTTAGTTTTTCGTGTTATGTTTTGTGCCTTTCCATCTGATCTTTTTTATATTTTGTTTTTAATTTTATAGATGCGTTCAATTTTTGTTTACACCTTCGTTTCCTTTGATTCTTTTTATTGCGCTCCAATTAAGCATACTTTTTTGTTGTTATTACCATTTTTTTAAAATCAAATACAGTACATATTTGGTCATTGCAATACTTTGTTTATTATTTCTTTCTTTTTAAATTATCTACTGAATCGAAGAAAAGCAGAACACAAGAAAATATTTTTTTCAGAAAAAAAAAAAACAGTTCTACAAGGAAAAAAAAAACGCGACCAGAACTGCATATATTTACTTTTTGAAACTTTGAAAGTTATTCTGTATTCAGTTGGTGTTCATTATGTTAGCAGTATAGTTTGGGCAAATTCGCAACTTCTAGCTTAAATTAAGAATTTTAAATGAATTTCTAACATGTGTAATAATTTCTAAAATAGAAATAAATATCGTGTTTGTAGTAAAAAAATAAATATTTACATATATCTGTACATTGCATATACAAGTACATAACCATTAAAATCGCGTATTTACGTTTCCAAGTCTTTTATTGTAAAATTATTTCTGTATGTGTTTATGTGTTTAAATCTACAAGTGTGTGTATTTTGTTGTAATGAACTGTCAACGGACGGAGGCGATATTAAATCACTTGTGACGGACGTAATTCCTCGAAACATATCAAAAAAGAATTATTTATTTATATCTAAAAATTAATTGCAAAGAAAAAAATATAAAATAAAAATATTTTTTTTTAATTGTGTTATAATTGGTGATAATTTGGAAGTACACAAACATGAATATGGATATTATAGAAGAAGTGCGAGAAAGAGGTGAGAATTCTTTTTTACATTTAGTACTCTTAATATTTAATTAGACATCAAATTTCTTCAATCTTTATCGATTTCTAAGCTTATATTATAAACAAAATTTTCATAATACTTGAAGTTCCTTATATTGACTGAACATGAGGATATCACATTAAGAATTTTTGGAAACTTAGTTTAGAAGTATTTTTGAGCGGGTCGATACTTGCTTATAATCGAAATTTCTACATATTTTAAGCCCTTCACTTTAGATAAAGGTTTGCTGATACGAGGGTCATTTGATAACCCACAGCTAAGCGTTCAACATCCAATATCACTTAACCTTTAAAACTTAACGTGATTTGGATGGTGTTTGAAATAAACATTTATATATCAAAACATTTCTCCTTGTTTGAAATAAGATAAATCAAATTGAATTCCAAAAGAATTATAGCACGAAGATTGTTTGTCTGAAGTTGCCTCTAAATTTTTAATTTATTTTCCAATGCAGAAAAATCGCTTATTCGTTTATTTTACTAAAATTATCTTTGTTTAAATTTTCAATTACATTCGTATTAAAAGTCTTGTACGTTTAGATATTTGAAAAGATAGCGGAATCTCAATGATTATAGTGCAAAAGCTGCTTAGAAAAAGGTTGCGTTAGAGTATAAAATTATTTTAATTTTTGAATATCTCGTTATTACTAGTTCCTATTTGTATCGATTTCTTCAATATTTACGTTTAAAAATCAGTAAATATTTAAGCTCAATTAATTGAATAATTTGGTCAGGGATTATTCTGATTCATTGAATTATTATTTATTATTATGTTTTTATATAGACATAAAATATCGTCTTAACATGAATTATCGTCTGAACATGAAATAACGTTAGTTATTAACAAAGTTTTTATAATTTGGTTGGTTTTCTGAAGGCGTTTGTAATATATACAGACAGTGGCGGACAAAAATCTACATACACCCCCTCTTTCCGTTGAATTGAAAGTCCAAAGAGTTTATTGGAATTTAACGGTACAGTTTATTTGAATTATTTTCTCTTATTATAAAAAATCATCAAAAATAATTTTTTAACATAAAATAATAAAGCTATAACAAAAAAAGCGTAAATCCAACATTGACAAAAGTCTAATATAGTACATACATAACTTATCTTAGCGCAAAAACTTTGCTTAATATCAGGTAACATGATCTTTTCAGTGTTTAGGTGGTCCACCATTCCTACACATAACAGCTTGAAGCCATCGTGGCATCGAAGCCATCGTGGCGGAAGTAATACTGTCCTAAGGTTCAATAAGATTTTTTCTGATTTTTTCAAATTTTTCGCCCACAAATCTCCCAGATATGTTCAATAACATTCAAATCTGGGTTTTGAGGTGGAGTGCGTAGTTGGCTTGAAGCATGATAAGGCAACCAATCCTTAAAAATGTTGGCCGTAGGCTTCGGATCGTTATCTTGTTGAAAGAGCCAGCCTGCGCCAAGCTGTCCACCCAAGGCTTCAGATTGTCTTCCGACAATGACTTATATTGTAACCGATCTATATTTCCCCCAATAAAAACAAGCTTTCCAACTCCAGATACCACAACCGCTCCCTAAACCATTACGTTGCGGCCACCATGCTTCACTATTAGTACTATATTTTTGGAGTTAAGTGCAGTGTTTTCTTTTCTCAAAATTTTTGCTCTTCCATTGCTGCCGAATATATTGAACTTCGATTTATCTGTAAACAAGACTTTTTGTCAAAAATCTATTCCCTTGTCTAAATGTCCTTTAGCGAACTCCAAGTGAAGTTTACGATTTTTTTAAGTGGCGTTCTACTATGGAAGCCGTTATCGTTCAGAATTCTCGAATTGTTCTTGGATGGGGGACGGGGCTCATTTTCGATCTGTACCTATGGTGGACTTAAGTTTAAAATTTTTGAAATTTCACTATACCATTTTTTCTTTTTTTTGTGCTGAATAACCAAATTTCTTTAGTCAATGGATATTTCCTTTCACTGAACCATTGTTGATGCTAATGTGTTTAAATTACAACTAAATTCAATACCAGCAAATGACAAAACATAATTTAAAAAAATAGTAAAAAAGGGTACTTAGCCGTCATAACAACACAGCATATCGACGTACCTCCTAATAAACCCGTGGTGTATGTCAAGGACATTTTTGCGTTTTTTCTCTAATAATTATTTTATTTAATGTTGGAAAATGGATTGGTTGTAACACATGTGATTAGAAGAACCTACGAATACTGGCGGTGTTTGTAGACTTTTATCCTCCACTGTATGTCACGTATATCAGGCTTATTTTTGTAAAGCTACAATCATTTGTCGGTGCATAAGAGAGTAGAGGAAATGCATAATTAGTGCATGAAATTTCTGTACGTTTTCTTGAGTTATTGATTTTATTTTATTTTATACTATATGTACGAATAACTGTACTAATTTAGCTATGAATATTTTTTGAAAAATCATTTCTTTACTAATTTTTCAAATTTCAAATTTTATGAATTGCATTAGGGGTATTCTCTTTGTCTAGGAAATGCATGCTACGGTGCACGGATAGGAAATTTTCCCTATTCGTGCAATGGCACAACAACAAAACACATGCAAAAAACATATGGTACGATAGGAAAAAATCCTATACCAAATCCTATGTATATTTATTTCCCACAGCTAGCAAGAAGGAAAATGCAACTCTGTGAAGGAAAAGTAACCCTGTGCCTGTGTGGTTGTTATTGTTTCACTTGAATATGTCAAAATTTTGCAACGGGGGTGCTCTCGATCTCTAGCACAATTCCATAGGAAATAATTGCATATTATGCATTTACTAGACAAAGAGAATACCCCTATTGTCTTTCCGCTTGTGCTTTAATGCCAATGTATTCCATTAAATTTTCTTTGAGGATGCGTATGTTTGAAGCGTGAAATGCAAAATGCAAAACGAAAGCAGACGCTGAGATAAACAAACTGATCGATAGCTGCCAAGCATTATGATAGACTGGTGATGAATTTCTGTACATACAAATAAAACTGCAGTATTACCATAGATTAACGAATAAAACTTAAATCAGTGCAAAAGGCATTATGCTAAATGCATGCATTTATAAGTATATATGTTAGTGCAGAAGGAAACATGAATCTTGCACTGTTTACATATTCAAAGACTCATCTCACCTTCGTTTTGCAATGATTCTTACTCATACTTATTGAGCTATTACATTGTATTGAATTAAACTGACATTAATTTCTTTGGAAAATCTTTAAGTCTTTATTCCTTTAATGCGAAAATTCGTAACAATTTTCCGTAATTTTTTTTTTGAAGTTCTTTAAAGCACTTTTAAGAAAACTTTCAAATTAAAAATTCTAAAATATTTTTTCTATGTCTATGGAATATTTAATCGTATGAATGAAAATGGGCTAAGGCGTCTGCTGCTTTATGCATATGCAACAAAAATGTTTCATTCGATTTTAAAATAGTAAATTTTTGTATAATAAATCGTTTCAAGCAGCGTTTAAAAATAAACACTTATTGAACCGACGCAATTGCACTTAATTGCCTTTTAATTATTTGTTTAATAAAATTTATTGTGTTTTATTTATGTATTCATTGGCTAATTTAATGTAAACGATATTTCACTTAATAAAGATAAATAAGGAAGGATAAGATGGATCGGTACCGGTTCATTGTGTTGATCGCATTTAATAATGAAGTACTCTAGAATGTAAACAAGTTTTCTACTATGACTATTTATTATTATTTTATTATACCTTTCATGTACATGAAATGCCACATTAACTTTGGTCCGAAGTATGAGACGACCATTCGGAGGACCATGGTTTGAATCTTGGTACGAGCAACATTCAAAATTAAAGAAAATTATAAATCCGTCAAAAAAGAATATGGAAGCATGGAAATTGGTACTGGACTGAAAATAATCGAAATCGGAGTAATATAGCATAAAGCTGTCATACACCGATTTTTTCAGATTTGACCTTGGTTGAAATTCTGTCAAAAAAGCACCTAAGAGCGTGAAATTTGGTATGCTACACACATAACTTCAAATAAATATTGGAAAATCGTAAAAGTCGGAAAACTATATCATATAGCCCCATATAACCGATTTGGCCAGGTAACATACAGCCCCGAATTCAAGTTAGTATTAACACTGAAAAGAGAGCCCTTCTTTTTTGTTTTTGAAATGAGTCTGCTTTGAATGTTTTGTGTTTTGTGAAGTTGTTCTTATGTTTAAGGATTTAAGTTTTATTTGGTGAAAGCCAAGTGAATGGTAATTACTGAATTTTTGTTCGGCTACAACTTGTTGGAAGTTGTGAAGCTCGAATTGAGTGTTCATACTTGTTTTGAAAATATTTAACTTTAATCAACAAACAACAAATCGGTTGTATGGGGGATATGTGATATATAGTTTTCTGATTTTGATGACTTTCAGTACCACTGTGCACTTTATCATATGTGTGTACAATACAAAATTTCATGCATTTAGATGCTTTTTTGACGGATTTATGGCAAAAAATTTCAAATCTGAAAAATCGATCGTTTATATGTTATATTGGTCCGATCCATCCGGTTTCCAACAAATGAACACAACCATGATGCAGAAAAATTAATTATGGCAAGTAGATATAAGACAAGACATTATAACCAAGTGGACCTAACGCAAATTATGGATATACCACAAGTAATAATAAAAGCAAAAACTTTTGAAAAATCTTTAGCATTTCTTTTTGATAATTTTATAACTAAACAGTTGGACATTTGGCCTGCTTATAATAATATAACATAAGAGAAGCTAAATCGGCATGCAGGCCACCAAGACAATCAGATTTAGTTAAGGAAACTTTTGACAATTTCTTCGCGTCTCAAACACAAAAACATTATTGTCATTACCTAAAGAGGTTAGTGTCTTATTTTTAGTTTCTGAACCAGAAATTCGCAATAACTTAAATGAAGATAATGGCGTTGATTTTGGTAATAAATGTGAGGTTTATATTTCTAAGATACTAAATTATTTCGATGAAATTGAACCAACCGAAAATGAAGATTAGTTTGAATCTTAAATTTTTTACATTAAAATGATACAAAAATAATCGCAGGTCATCTTGAAATAATCATAAGGATTATTTAAAAACAAACATTAAAAAAAAAACACAAGAGGAAAATAGTTTTTAGAAATTTAAAATATATAAGTTAGACAAAAGAAAGTTTATTCAAAAAAAAAAAAAAAAATTCAAAACGATAGAAACATCTTGGTCCATTCCTGAGTGCTTAAACAAAAGCAGCTAATTCTAAGCGGAAATTTTATATTTTGAACTATATTATCACATATCCCATTTAAAATTATTATTTTTAATATAAATATCATTACTAATAATTAATATTAAGAGTTTTAAATCGATTTGTAATTTGTGAGTAATAAATTTTTGTAACTTTTTTGATTTTCTGGCATATTGTGGCATGGTTTAACCAATTGAAAGTGTTTGGAAAGCAATTAAGTAGGTTTGAAAAGGCAAAGGCTTTCTGAGAAGTGGTTGAATTGATTTCTCTTAAATTGAAACCACATAGTTTGGCTGAAAACATTATGTTAACTGCTTGTCTAATGGCAGAATGCAGCCATGTATAGAAGTTCATGCAAGTGAGGAGAGCTTTTGATTGCCATTCACCTCGAAGGGGCCAAAAACGCCTCTTTGACATATGATTCAAGCAGCTCACGACTTCCGGTCTTAGACCAATAATCCTGGGAATGGGAAGCCAACAAACATCTTTTGGAGCGAGGTAAAGTGAGAAGGCGAATGAGAATGATTTTGTTGAAGACCTTTGCAAAAATTTTAACGATCACGATTCGAGTTCTTGCACCCGGAATTTACGGGTGTGTGAGTCCTTGTGAAACTGCAGCGTTTATTTTATACGGCCGCTGCGCGAATTTGACGTTAATTTAGTGGTGGGAGAGGCACTCCGTCGCCGAGTTAGTAAAGAAGGCATATTGGCACAAAAATTCAAAAATTCAACCTACATGAAGAAACATCCCAAAGCGGGCTGAGGATAATCGGCTTCTACGAATCCTGAAATATGGTTTTCCGTTGTAGCAGGTCCCGGTACAAGGAAATACATCACGCTACATCGTTTTCTCCGGATCGAAAACACGCCACCAAATTGATCAAGAATAAATATTTCCTGTGTTCTAAACCTACATACGTTGCAGCAAAGATACTCAACCCTCGTCTGCCAACAAACACTCGGAAAGCTCGACGGTGAAAAGTTGCAATGACAACAGACTGTGGAACTGCATCTCAAGCATCCTACCCAGGATTACCAAATTTCGTGGGATAAGCCTCCTCAATATCTGTATAAGGTCTAATCGATCATATTGTGTAAGAGAGTAAAGCCCACCGTCAACGAACTGATTTGTTCTTATCAATATGAATCGACACACCACCTTTCATCGATTTTAAAGCAGTCTTCGGGAGCCTCTATGCCGCTGTGTCTGAATAGGTATTCCATATTATACCAAAACTTATATGGCTATTTTAACTGACTGATGATGTGTCCAGCGCAGTCAGAATGGAAATATAATAAAAGCCGCAGAGCTAAATAGACAAGTTACAATATTTTACAAGACTGTACTGCTATTGGCATACACTGACGATACATATTGATATTGATATGATATTGATCATTGGCCTTAACAACCACTCCGTCATCTCTGCCTTTCTGGCAGTGAACGAGGACAAGACGAAATATCTCCTATCATCGAATAAACATTCATCGAATTCTCGACTCGGTTTTCATGTCACTGTTAACAGTTATAACTTTGGAGTCGTAGATAATTTTATCTATCCTGAAACCAGCTTTAGCATTAACAAAAATGTCATGGAAATCCAGCGTAGAGTCATGCCTCCAACAAGTGCCACTTTGGACTGAGTAGGCAATTGAAAAGTAAAATCCTCTCTCGACCAACAAAAACTAAACCCTACAACTCACTCATCATTCTCACACTAAACAATAGAGCGCAACTATGGACGACGACAACACCTGAGGAGTCGGTATTAGGAGTTTTCGAGAGAAAGGTTTTGCGGAAGATTATGGTCCGTTGCGAATTGGCAACGACAAATAACGAACATGTTGGAGAGATGACCTGTACGAGGTAAACGACAACATCTACATAGTTCAGCTATTGAAAAGACCGCGTCTACGTTGGCCAGGCCATGCCATCCGAGTGGATGGCGCTCCAGCTTTGAAAGTTTTCAATGCAGTATCCACGCGTGTCTGCAGAGAAAGAGGAAGACCCTCACTCTATTGGAAAGATCAAGTTTAGAAGTATCTATTTTCGCTTGGTATTTCCAACTGGCGCCAAGCTGCGAGAAGAAGAAGAAATGAATGTTGCGCTTTTGTTTATTTTGTTATAATCGAGTAAGCGGTGCTTAATTAGTAGTAGTAGCTTTTCGAATTGGTAAATTTCATCGTAGGCCTGTCCAAATATTGAAGAAACTACTTAGCAGTCATAATTATCTGTAACTTTTTCCATGTTTGTGGATAATACCCTAGCTTTAGTATGGCACTAAAACGCTTCACAAGAAAAATTACAAAAATGCTTGGTAGTTCTTTTAGCATCTTTTGGATCTAGGGCGGTAATAATATTTCCCAGCCCAGACACAGATGTTTCGCGGGAAATAATATATATCTAGAGAAATTATAGTCAGCTCACAAGGGCGTATTATTATTTGGAGCAGCGTTTGGCTGGAATACCTTACTGAGGTGTTCTGCAAAACAAGTTCGGACTATCTGCTTTGACAAACAGAGAAACGAAAAATATCTAGAATTTAGATGAATGAAATTTGTAATGCCATTTTACTTTAATTATTATTGAAAAGTATTATCGTCTACTATGTTCTGTAATGGCTAAAGCGATTGTTTGGCCGAGCACTTCCTCCAATTAGAGGGACGCGCCTTAATTTTTTGAAGGATGGGATTGACACTCCCTGCCGAGTAGCGGGTGCAATCAGAAAAATTAATTTTCTATAGTTTCAGATATTGGTCAAATCAGAACTTGAACCTTGGCCTTGCGAATGGTAGTACGCAATGCTAATTACTCACCTATTACGGTCGTCAATATTTACCTATGCTTCTAAAATTTGTATAATTAATTGCTGCCAATTTTTTAAATTATTAAAAATGTGCCGTGACGAAAAAAGATTTAGACTCACTACTCTAGATATTCACGTGGTCATCCAATTTGAATCACATTTTACGTTTGCTAATAATATGTAGGTAAATTAATGTGAAAAGGAAGTGTAAATTAGGTAATTGTGAAAGGTGGTGTGATTCAGTCAAAAATTGCGTAAAAATTTGTTTTCCGTTTATAATAAAATTTGTTTGTAAATAATATTTACACGTTTCATTTTATATATGTTATGTATAAGTATAAGAGTATGTGCTGCCATAAAAGCCGTGTTTATGAATACATATACTATATACATATACGTAATAATACACACTAACATAATTTGCGGATGGATATGTTTTTTTCATATTTATTATTTTCAAAATTAATATGTACAAAAAAATTGCATTATTAAAGAATAAGGAGAGACAGGGTACATGAAATCGCGGACATAAATAATTACAACATGATATAAATAAATATTCTTAGTTTTTATTACCATAAAATATTCGTGGCTTCGCGTATACCCACTTTTTAAATTATACGATCATATTAATAAAGTTATTAAATTATTAAATTTCTTGTAGTTAATTGAGGTGTGGTATGTCAAGAAATATTTTCGCACATCTGGCGGATACATAAAAAATACAATAATATTAGTTTTTACGATTTACGGAAAATTTCAGCAATTTCTAGGCTCCATATATGACAGCTAGTCGCAATTGTTAGCGGTGAAAACTTGTACAAGAATATAAATTTTAAGCAGTTGACACAAAAACAGGAAACATCTGCAGGATTTAAAATTAAAAAAAAAGGGAATTTGGTTTTGTGTAACCGCACATATACCTCAGAGTATAGATCAAATACACAACAAAACAAGTAAGGAAGTCTAAGTTTGTATGGGACCGAACATACTGGGATGATATTTATATTAAGTTTACAGATTGGCGCGAATGAAGTCAACATTCGAAGAGTCGACATTAGGAGCGGAAGCAGAGAAAGATGAAGAACTCCAATCCATTGGAAAGGTCAGATCGAGAAGGACATGAATTCACTTGGTGTCACCCTATTGGCGCTCAAGAGAAACTGAGAAGCGAATGCGGAAGCAGTGCCTACGCCATTAAAGTTTGGTTGAGTTTTTTTGTTTAATACCCCAAATTATCGAACTGGACTCAAGCAGGGTGGAAAGTAAAAGCTACCTTTTATGGGAGAATATTCAATTACAATTGCAAGTCTATTTTGAATAAATTATGTCTAGTAGTTACTGAATATACTTTTTGATCCAAAAATTTGGGCGCTACGTTCACTCGAAATTCTACCTCTCATATTTTGCCGTTAAATGCATTCGTCCGTAAGAAATATGACCGAAATTATAATTTTTATAATTGGCGCAGCAATTCTTGGCCGAAATTCTCCTCTACCAATTTGTGAAGTGTTCGTAGAAGACTTCCTTGGTGGCTTTCTCTTCCATATGGGCGCAGACTCGAATCGGGGATGTGTTGAAAAACTGCGTTTTGATGTGTATAACTAACGCAACATCAAATTTGTATTCCTCTATATGGCCGTTGCAATACCTTGTGCACAACCCATAAGGGCTTCGCTTCTTAATTTAGTTCTTCTCTTCGTTGGTTTATTTAAAAAAAGTCCGATCATTCTCAATTCAAACTGTCAAACACACTCCCCACTTGTCTGGAGTTCAGCACATGAGCTATACATTTTAGAATTTAGTTACATTCTTTTCATTATTCTACTTTATTTTATTACTTTATAATGTCCTCCTCATATTGGATTTTTGCTTTTGTACTGTACAGAAATATTCATTTGTTTTTTTTTCCCTTGGAATTTTGTGTGGAAAAAAGTCGAATAAGTATATTAATTTAATTTATTTTATTTTTTTTATTTTTTATAGGAAGATAGTGTTATTCGAGTGTTATATTTATATATATACAATATGTATGAGACAGCTTAAATAGTTGAAGCTCTACAGCCACATACTGTTTTTCTTTATTATAATCCATTCATCAACAGCAGCCCATGGCTTTATTTTATATTTAAAATAATACACATCTAGGTGTATATTAACGCATATGCATATATTGTAAAAATAAACAAATATTACGATTGCTATCCGCCTACTTCCGTTCTTCCTCAGACTATCCATTGTTATAGGCAAATCAGCAAAAAAAAAACCTGCTCTTTCAGCCGATTTCTGATGGCATACTGAAATGAATGAATTATTTAAATATTTATATTACAAGAGATACAGTAAAATAATACAAAAATCATACAGTTAATTTATTAATTTACCCAACTATACTACAGCCGATGCTGCGATTGGCTAAAGGCCAGAAATAACAAACACAACGTCATCGAGTGAACAAACATGTCAATGTACCGAGGTGGGAAATCGAAAAAGCGAAATATGAGGAAATGGGATGTTGTTTATAAACTTACATTAATTGTTATTACAACACACAATACTTATACTAAAACTACATATAACTTTATAAAAGCGATTGTGTTAGATGGTGTTTACGATTATAAGAGTTTTTGAAGTTTATAGACCAAAAAGTTACTTTATCCAAATAAGGCAAAAAGCATTAACTCACATTTTCAATGGTATTGTAGTAACGACAGAGGATACTCAATTTGGTTTCAGCTGTCTAGAGACTTGGGTTGAGCAGCGTGATTCTTGCCTTCTGTTTTCGTCAATTTCAGTATTTATTTGTTATTAAATGGTGTTTATGTTGTGTTAATACACAAGTGGAACTATACGTAATGTTTTTTTTTGGAATATGGTGATGACTCATGGACAGAAAAACTTCAATAAAATAATAAGCTTTCCAGGAAAGCAAAATAATAATTTTTCGTGGGCCATACTTTTTTCAAAAACTCATATTAAGAAATGAAAAATGCAATACACATTTAATATGAAACTCGAAATGATTAGAGTAGCTCAGAGTAGAGCAGAATCGAGAAGTTATAAAAAACAAACAGAGTTTTTGGGTAGCAAATCTCAATGCTTGACGGTTCTATTGCATAATTGCTTTATATATTATATTTTTTTTATAAGGAAACATTCATTTAGTTCACATTTTCGTTTTAATATTTTCTATAACTAAGCATTTAAGAAAGATAAAATAATGTGACTTTTGTATAAAAAATTGAAATATATTTCAGCGTGCTTATTTACACTTGAACACGTACCATATTTATCGTACTAGATGCATAAAAATCATTCTATGGTTTTCTTTTGTTCTTCTGGTAACTTGATTAATAATCTTTGAAATAAGCTTTTAGAATATTGAATTAACAAGATCAATGCCAATCGATACTATACCAAATAAAGCTTTCATAAAAACATGAAAGCCAAATTCAAACTTTTTATGTCAAATGCATAATGAGCCCAATGCATTAGCTTTCATGCGATACCAAGATTTTTTAATTCCATTATATATTATCCCACTTAAAACTTATTTTATAGGACCGCCTAAATTATATTCTCAGTTTTTGCAACGCCCATAATTTCAAGCAAAAATTTTTTTAAATGCTTCAGGCCAATCTTTCTCAGTTTCTGTATGAAATTAAACCATGTTCCGAATTTAAGTCAAATCAGAAACCATCGTGTGGAAACCTGATACGTTTAATATGGAATGAGAGACAAACAGACGGGCATACGGACAAGAATTAATCAACTCGTCTCGTTGCTCTAATCCGATCAATATAAATTTTTTTGGTCTTCTTCTACTGCGGGTACTTACATATTTCGTACCAAAGTTTTTTTATTTCTTTCAAATTACACAATTCATTTAATCTGAATCTGCCTATACCTACTAAAGCCTAACAGAAAGTGAAAACTAAATTGAATGCGAGTTAGCTTGAATAAACCATGAGCTCTTTTCGAAATATGACATTTTCCTTAGAAGGCGGGAACTTCTCTTTGCTGCATTCGGGAACGTTTTTGGGGAGTTGCACAAAGAATAAGCTGAAGGATTGGTAAGATTTCTCAGTTTCATGAGGTATGTCGTTCTGCTCATTTCATCTTCAGGCTTAACCAGTAGGAATCCAAACTCTTTTTGAATAAATGCTTTGTAATCTAGTTTTAGCACAGAGTTTTAATTTCACGTAAAGTATTTTGGCATCTATATGTCTTTTCCTGTTGAAGTTTTTAGAATTGTATACTGATATACGTTACATCATTTTCTTTGAGAAAATGTTTACCATTTAATTTAAATGGAATACATGATTGTGGGCATAGTGTAAATGTAAATTGTTTGCAATTTTCGCTTTAATTATCCACTTAGCCAGTCATTCTTCGAAGTAAAGTAAATTTTTGTAAAGGGTGTTTTTTATAGAGGTATAGAACTTTATGTTGGCATTACTTTTCAAGATGGCGACCGATTTAACAGCTGTCAAGTGATTTATTCTCAGTTTGGTTTGACAATTCATCAGGAATAGACTCACGCCTGAACAACGCTTGCAAATAGTGCAATTTTATTTCGAAAATAATGGATCTGTACGGAAAACGTATCGCGCACTACGTCCATTTTAGCGATGTTTAGCGATGAAGCGCACTTCTGGTTGAATGGCTACGTCAATAAACAAAACTGCCGCATTTGGAGTGAAGGTAATCCTCAAGTGTATGTTGAAACACCGTTACATCCAGAAAAACTGACTGTTTGGCGCTCTTTATGGGCTCATTGGTCCGTACTTTTTCAAAAACGATGGTGGCCAGAACATTACAGTCAATGGTGATCGGTATAGAGTCATGATTACTAACTTTTTCATTCCTGAATTGAATAACCATGATGTTCAGGAGATGTGGTTTCAACAAGACGGCGCAACATGTCACACAACTCGTGCCACAATAGATTTATTGAAGGACACGTTTGGTGACCGCCTAATTTCACGTTTTGGACCTGTGAATTGGCCTCCAAGATCTTGTGATTTAACACCGCTAGACTACTTTCTGTAGGGCTATGTAAAATCATTGGTCTATGCGGATAAGCTACAAACGCTTGACCATTTGGAAGGTAACATTCGCCGTGTTATTGCCGATATACCCGATATACGGCCACAAATGTTGGAAAAAGTCATCGAAAATTGGACGTCCAGATTGGACTACATCCGCGCCAGCCGTGGCGGTCATATACCAGAAATCATATTTAAAATGTAATGCCACAAGATTATCTTTCGGATAAATAAAATTCATGTCAATCGAAAAATTCATCGTTGTTTTATTGCAACTTAAAGTTCTATACCTCTAGAAAAACACCCTTTACTTTTAGATTTACTGGGTTGTCTATAGTATACTTGTATACATATTTACATAAATATTTGGCGCCTTGTAACCGCTGAAGTAAATTTTCTTCCTGCAGTTTATACTAAGCTACCTTTGAACCGACGAATTTTTATGAGAAGCTTTTATTTTATATCTGAAATACACTCGGAGGACTTAACATACCGCTGTTGTTATACCCTGGACTCAAACCCTGGCCGTAGTAGTACGCAATGCTTACCACTCAGCTATTGCGGTGTATACAATGTATAATACAGCCCCAAAGGCAATGAGAATTGCTTTTACTGGAAACTCCCAGTTAAAATTGGACAGGTAGAGTTTTATAATTTTTGCATATAGACCTTTGAGACAAACTTTGTCAAGAACTATTATACCGCCATACTTGACAGTACCATTTTTTTTACGAAAACCAAATTAGTTTCCTGGTTTCACTTTGTTACGTTGGAGGAAAAATTGTGCCTTTGTTGATAGCAGAATACTTTTGAGTAATGTGGAAAGACATGGTAATAGGCTCATACGGCTGTAATAAGACGCGTATGTGTGGTCCTTAATTGGTTTGGCTATCATTAAAATCAATATTATCAATACGATTCTCACTGTTCAATATTGGGTTCATGTTAATTGGCGAAGTCTATAAGCCGAATATTTTCCTCTGATCCGTAGTCCAATATAGACTAGAGGAAAAACACTCTAAATAGCTACTTATGTTTATTATAGTATTGTCAATCGAGACCCCCAATACTCCGGCTATAAATGTATCCGTTAGACTTCCAGAAAACTTCCCGTAGGTGCCTGTCATTTTTCTTCAGTTGGTTTGCATTGGGCGATAGCTCTACTTCAAGCATTACCTGGGATACTTTGTTTCTATTAAGATTATTTATAGCAGATTTAATATTAAAAGTAGCTTTTTTATCCCGGCTTGATTGTGAAATCTCTTCTCTTTAATTACAACAGTCAGACCTTACGAGGTTTTCAGCTGGTATGAGTAATAGTTGTTATTACTCGAACATAGAAATGTTACAACTTATATAATATATATAATATATTTTCTAAACGTGTTTTATTCTGTATATGGGTTTTTATATAAATCGTTCAATTCTCTTACCTAGGTCACGAATCTCCTATCACAAGTGACGTCACAGTTGCATCTGCTACAACCTCAGTGAAAGCGGGAGCTTCAGCCACATCTATTGGTTTTAATCGTAGCAACAGCACGAATATTTGTAACCCCAGTGCTAGTTTGACGTCTAAAGCAAATAGCAGCAGTTTAACTAGTAACATAACTAGAAACTATTATAATACAACAACAAGCGTAGTTACACGTAAACGTGGCGGTTTGGCCATCGCCATTAAACGTCAAGATAGTGTTGGTGCTTACAGTATTAAAAGTAATAGCGGGGAAACTACTTTTAATACACCTCTAAGTTCGCGGCAATCTTCATATTCCATACCCTCTCCACCAATCACACCAGCAGTGCCTACACTTAGGCGTGGCTTATCTGTGCGAATAAGTGAAGCTTCAACTGAGACTAGTGTTGGAATCGACGAAAGCGCGGGGAATAACTCAGAATTACGAAACCAACAGCGATCGTTGACGTGTTTGGAACGTTTTCGGGAGAGTGTTTTGAGATGTATGTATATTTTTGTTCGTTTTTTTACACGTGTATTTTTAAATATTTTTATATAAATATTTTTTTGTGATGTTAAGACAATTATATTTAAATAAAATATTTTCATTGTTTTTCTTTTACTAGTTTTTGCTAAAATCATGGGCAGTAGAACACCCAGCGAAGACGGCTATGATTATTATGATTGTAAGTTTTCCAAATTTATTTTCATAAAGGTGTGGAAGATGAGTGATTTTATATTACCAGTATGTAATGCAGTAATTCATGGAATTTCCAATATCAGCAAGTATATATTTAATTTTATAAATGTAAGGTAACATTTATGTAGATCGACACTTATACCGGCATACAAAAAATAAAAATAAAAATGGTGTGTACACAGGCCCTATCTATATACGGACATGGCTATCGAGCCACTGAATCAGTCAGTTTTGGTAGTAACCATTCCTAATCAATAAAATTAAAAAAACTTTTAATATAGCAAAAATTTTCAGTTTCGGAATTAAAAATATTTTGTAGATATCAATCAAACATAAATCTCATGTATTTCAATCCATTGAATACTATATGAAACCCACTTAGATTTAAATTTAACTGTTTTGATATTTTCCATGATGGCTAAACGTTGCCCCTACGTTAGACTTCTTATTTTAAAACTAATATACTCAGCTTAAGAATATCATAGATAAAAGCGTTTATCAAATCGTTCCGACTATTCGTAAACGCTTAGTGTCGAATCGCAGCGTAGACGTTACATATAATAATAAAAACCACTTTCTCCTTCGTTAGCGCGCCACCTAGTCCTATTTGTGTTGTCAATATTAATTTTTTTTTTCACAAACAAATAATTTCACTTTTACGTTAAGTTACGCTATATTTAATGTAGATTTGATTAATAGCTAAATTGTTAATTAGGGAAAAGAAAATGTTCGGAAACTCTAAAACTGCACTTTTGGATATTTCTGCTTAAACTAAGGTGTCTAAAATTTATTACCAAATGTATTAAATATTTTATATGCAGTACATATGTACACGTAGGCCAGTTTGCTCATTTGTAAACAATATAATTAAATTAAAGTACCGGAAAATCACCTAAATATGTACACATGTTAGTACGTATGTATACTTAAATAAAAAAATATGTATTTGTATGTGTTGGTATCATTTTCCAAATGCTTTGGCAAAAGAAAATAAACAAAGTTTTATCCAGTCGTTTCAGAACTGGCATACCCGCTGTTACTCCAGCAGCGTGGACATTAGCTTGTCAGCGACGTTGTTTACTCGCAATGGTTATAAGTAGTATGGCACAATGTTCAATACATACGGACACATGGATTTATTTACAAATATTTATTTCGATAAGCATATACATATCTACATATTTATCTTTGTGTTCTGTATGAAGCCGAGCCATTAGCTCCACAAAGAAGGCAATGGAGAACCATCCAAGACACTATAAAAACTAATATCACAGTAAAGATGAGGTTAAACAAGGCACTGAAGCTAAATATACCCAAAGCACAAATTATGCATGTATTCTTAATATAAGTATACATATATACAAATACTTATATATGTATATTTCCAGACTACATATCTTTCGCTCTTTGCTTATATACTTTAAAGGGAAACGTGAAGCCCAAACTTGAATAACTATATACTTACATAAATATAAAACCACAAGTGATTGCCAGAAGATTTTGAATACATATCTGCGAAGTAATGTATATTAACTATACACCCTTATAGACATAAATATATGTATATACAAGTACTTAGCTGTGCTCTTGCTAATCACATCCAACCCATAGCGAAAGGCAGTCGCTTGTGTGATTATAATATATATAGCTGCGCTTTTGGCTCCAAACTCCATTTGGGCTTCTGCCACTTAATTGTAGTCGTAGCAGTGGCGTATAGTAGTATGTGGGTCTAAAAACAAAGCACACTAAATATCCAGCCAGCTACCCGGCCAAATGATATGGTTCCAATGCCAGGGTCGCTGTCAGCAGGGTTCGTACGTTTGTCAGTCCCTGCGCACAGCTGAGTAGAAAATGTGTATATACAAAATTAAAAATATGTAAGCATGTATGGGTGTGTTGGAGCAGTTGCTAAGCAACAGGTAGGCCTCGGTCTGGTTTGCAGTGCTAAATTTTAGATGGCGTCCGGCGTCATCGACGCTGCCTATGCTGTTGCTGTGTACCTCTTTTTATCAAACAAATTCTTAAATGAAAGCTGCATACATAAATATAAGGTAATAAATCTCTGAAAGCATTCATGGCAAAGCGAAGTTTTAGGAAGCGATTTTTTGGGATGAATTTGGCACAAAAAAATAAGGAAAAAGAAAAAAATGCCTGTACTGTTGGGAAATTTATGGGTTGGCAAGTGCGTGAGTATACTTGAAGAGGAAAATATATTTACTTTGAGTGTGTGTAACTGAGAATTTAAGCACGCGAGAGAGAAATTGGGAAAAAAATATTACAACTTTATTTGTCTGAATGCTCTCGTTGTAGATTAGCGAATGTTTTGTAAACAAAGCAATTGTTTTTTATCAAAGTTTGGAAAATAAAAAGTTTTTAGTTAAATACTTTTCATTTTACAAAATTTTTCAAAAGTTATATATTCTACTAAACTAGAAATATGAAAAATCTTTCAAATTCAATGTTCAAATCCAGTTGCTTTTGTGTTTTAAAACTTTCGGAAATATTTTATTGACGAATAATCCTTATTTTGGGAATTTGGACAAATTTTTTCCTCCTTTAATTTATTACCCGTGAATTAATTACACACTGTTCTCAACCTGTAAGTGCTCTAGTAGTTAAAGTTGTCGTATCAAGTTGTCGTATCAATGTCAACAAGTGGTTACCATAAAGAGCAAAGACCATTATAGTCCTTTTCCATACTGGTTGAAAGATTCATTCAGCTCGTATTGGTTTCTTTGCAATGTTACCGGAAGATCCTGCAGATATCATAATAACGCTGGATATGAGAGGACAAAATATAGGAATTTTAGCAGATAGCAACTATTTTTATGAAAAAGTACATTTAGCAGGAACATTTCATTTCAAATTACTTAGGAAAGATTAATATTTACAGCAGAATATCCTCTACGGTGCTTTCTATTCCAATCGATGCTTGATTTTGTTGATCAATGGCATACGCACCCTGTGGAAGGTGTATATTAGTCAGCCAATAGTTTTTTTTGGAGGCAGGGCTACTGTAAAACAGATCCAACTTCAACTACCTTGTGGAATTGTTATAATTCTCTCTAGGAATTGTGAGCACCTAGAATCAATACAAATAAAGTGACAACCCACTTAAGATATTGCTAGTTAGGTCGAATATGCGCAGTTCTGCTGTTGTGGAGTGCATTGCTGTAGATCAAAATCAGGTTTCGAATTTTCTGCAAAATATAACTATTACTAATGTATATTGCAGCAGTTTCTTATCTTATTCAAAGTCAAACACATTTCTGCAGCAGGTTAAACATCAAATCTTATAAAGAGTAAAAAACCAGAATTTTAGATCACATCCAAAATTCTAAAAAATACGTTTCGAAAATCAATATTTCATATTGAAACAATTTCTTTAATTCTGTACCAGACGCATATATGTTTGATCACAATTTTTAAAAATGTCGTTGCTATACATATTTTAAAGTGATTACATTTCATTTGACTCCATCATTTTTAACTATCCAAAACATGCATTTATTAAAGGCGTTTTTATTTGAATTACGAAAAGTGTTCTTTTGTTTTCGAAAAAATGGAGGCAATTAAGATTTGAAATCGACCAGTAGTAATACCTCTTTAAATTTGTAGAATAAAAATATCTCATGCGATTTCCCACTCATCACACCGCTCCATGTTCTTCCTCATAGGCAAATAGTGTATAAGCTCTCTCCTAACAATATTTTCTCTCCACTTTCTTTTCACTCTTTACCAAAATACAAAACTTCCGTTATACGCTCTCTCACATTAGCTCAGCTGCTCGGGATGCGCAATGAGGTACGGAAAACGCATTGCGGAAAATTCCCTGCGTTTAATTAGTATACACGATGCGTTGTTTTAATTTCGTACAACATCTAAAATAGCAATAACAAGAATGCATCTACTAACAATGATGCCTGCATTAGCAATGTTTTTTACTGCGACAAAGAGTCAAAGTGTGAAGAGGAATGAGACGAGCGACTGCGACCATCACGACAACGATGGCTGCGACGACGATGACTGAGACTATCACGACGGCGACGACGACGACGACGACGGCGACAACGACAATGAAGACGACACATGCAGAGGCAGAATAATTTCCCAGCAGTTTTCGCGTAGCTTTTCTCACGTATAAACGTGTTGCGGGTGAAATGGAATCGAAAATTCAGAATGTTATGTTTGAATTATATTTATAGTGAACTGTTAAATATTTGACTAAATTGCCAAAAATGTAAAAAAAATAACAAAAACTAATTCAAATAATATTCTAATCTTTAAAAAAAAATGTATCTTGTATTACATACAAGTGTATGTATGTATATATTTTATTTTTCTTGTAAATATATGAACATAGTGAATTGTGAAATGTGTTTAAATGGCAAATGGTTGGTTGATATTATCAGCAAAACAAACAAAAATACGCAATTAGAATAGAATTGCAGTAATTAATCAAAAAATTCTAAAATTAAAGCAACAGCTGTTTACAAAGTGTTTGGGTGCAAAGTGAATACAAAAACATGCAAACATACACTCACATACATAGAAAAAAGTAAAAAAAAAATGCTTTTCACCAAGTTTGCTTGTAGCACTGAAGCTGGCTTACTGCGTTTGCCAAGGCAATTTGGCAGCACATGGTACGGTAGGCATGTCATAAAATTCAATTGCGGTTTAGTCCTACTAATGCCTAGATCTTACACATGCATAAGCAAATAGTTACAACAGTAGCACACACATACATAGTGAAATTAATTGCGAAGAAAGTACACAGCAGCCAGCAGTGTAACGTCCATGCACAACAGCACAGTATTTCGTACGCCTAAATGTATGCAGCTATTAATTTTAAGCCGTTGGGCAGGCAGGCATACGGCGCCGCAAACTCCTTATTCGTAATTTTATTTTACGAGCAAATTGACACCTAACTGTTGTAATCTGCGCTGCGTTTTCGTATGCCCAACACCATCACCAGCACAAATACCACCATCAACATCTACATATTATCCAATTTCACCTGTGTAACAGTTTAGGCCCACAAAATGATGTCGTAGCCTTCATAGGCATTAACTTTGCTTCAAATGAAAAATAAGAAAATGTGAAATAAGGGACCAGCGTCAGTTGTGTCCCCAGGCTACTTTGCGGTTGCTAGTGGTGACCACTATGCGGTAGCATCATTTTTATATTCTTTTTATATCCAATTAACATACATGTGTATGACGAAAGGTGCATATGCTTACGTGTATGCATGTATGTTATGTGCGAATATGCGCATATATAAAAACTGTGGCGTAAAAGTGAAAATAATCATAAGAAATGTCATGAATGTTTAATTACATGTGGTGCGATCATTTGGGCGGTGTAGTGTGCGCTACCGTCATTCATTTTTTATTCACTTTCTCATCTGTATTTATGTAAACAAATGCATACGCATACAAAAATGTGTATACACCTTATACTTGTGCTTACATTTTATTTTTGCATTTTTTCATTTTGCTCGTGCATACTTTGGCTTTAGTGAATTTATAAAAAAGTGATTTTCTTTCCTTTTTTTATCAATCTTCCATTTTGTGTGCTTGAAATTATGTTGCCTGCTGTCTTATATTCAATTTGCTCTTTTTCGAATTCATTTTATAACTTTTATCTAAAAGTTGAAATATTTTTGTTATTGTTTTTTCTTTTATTTTGCAACATGGTTTTTTTTTATATTGTGGGAATGTAAGTTTGGTTCGCAGAAAAATTTCTAAGAAATTATTTACAAAGAATTATATTGACACAACTGCAACTAAAATTCTCCGACCTTTTTACTAAGCTTGTAGTAAAGTTAAATGTAATGATTTAAGAAAAATGCTTGTTCTCGGGCATTAACAAGTATTTTTCTTAAATTACGTTTAGCGGAAAGGGCATATAAATTGAAATAAGTACTATTTTACTATAAATGTATTAGTTTGCTATTTAGTTATTTGGTTAGTTTGAACTACAAAAATGAAAATAAATGAATTGAAGAATATGAACATTTGTAGAAATAATACGGAATATACACAATATAAGTATATTAATTTCCACAATAGTGCCAAATATTAAATTAACTTTTCGCAAATATCAACACACCAAAATATTTTTCGGATACTTTTTGAAAATCATTTAAATTTGTTTGTTAGACATGGTTTTCTATAGCAAATCATCCTTAAGTCATATAAAATTATTGTTTACTTTTAATTTTTACCGACCTGAAAATTTTCCAAAATCTATCTTGCTACTACTACGGGTTTGTTGTATGCATACATGCAACATCTCTTTCAGTGCTGTTTTTTTTTTCTCTAAAACCCCTTTCTAGGGCCCTTAATTTAATTCGCAACAATACTAACTTCATCTTGTTAAATTTGCCTTGATTTGAATGATTTTTGTAATTTGTATAAATTTATTCAAAATTACTGGAAAAAGTTCTGAAAAAATTCAAAATGTTTGCTCCTAATACTCGAAAAGGGTCAAAATACGAATGCTGGCAAAATTTCCAAAAATCTAAAATATTAAAAAGAAATGTATGAATTAATTGTGCGCAGCAGATTACTAAAATTTGTATTGTTTTCCAGAAATTTTCAAAAAAAAAAATGCTATAGGAAATCTTTGTGACAGGGTCATCATATGTGACGAAACGGCTATATAACCGCTAAAAGGCATTAAAATATATTATTTCATTGAATAACCTTATTAAAGGTAGCTGAGAATTACTTAAATAATCATTTTTTGGGGAAAATATATTTCTAAGCTCAAAATGACAATACTGACCTACCTTAATGAGACAAATTTTTCCCCGCTGTTTATGCTAAAATTTTTCATGTTTATATTTTATCCCGTTTGCCATTTTGAATAATTAAAAACAGCTAGTAAAACAGTAAAGAAGCAAGCAAAAAATAGTAAACAAACTAATGCACTAAACAGTCTTGTACAAGTTTCAGTGCGAGTGGTCCACCTAGTTAAAATTTTGACGGTGAAAAATGGTTTATGTAAATATTAGTTAAAACATTTACTCTTTTTATTTTTTTAAAAAAATCTCTAATAATACAAAAAAAAAATTAATTTAATAATAATTAATTTGAAAATAATATCGTAAAAAATCTCCGAATCCACGCACAATACGATTGTTTGTCGTCGAGATAGAATCGTTAATAGGTGTGATACGAAAATTCTCCAAGATATTTCGGCAGTCTTATTTCGGTACTCAATTTGTATATAATTTGATTGCAATGAAGACTCTTTGCTACCTAAATATTTATTTTTATTTGTCGGCATTCCTAGTTTACAAAGACTTTAAGTAGTTAGTAGTAGTCTGTAAATTATTAAAAATTAAAGAAAAGGAATTAATAAAGCAGTATTTATTTTTCCTAAATACAGAGAATTAATCTTAAATCCTTGTTAATTTCCTTTTAAAATGTGTAACAATACTTGATATACCTGATTCAATTTGTTACCTAAGTATGACGGAGTTCTGCTTCGCCCAACAACCATATTTCTAGAAAATTTATTTTTCTAATTGCTGTGGCCCCACGGCAGGGAATGTCAACCCTCCGAGTGTATTTCCGATATGTAATAAACGGCTTCTCATAAAAATCCATTGGTCGCTCGGAGGCGGGTTAGTATTAGCTGTAGGTCTCTTAATTTGTTGAAAAAAAAAATCAAGACACACAAGTATATTATATGGCGGAACAGCAGGTTAAATTCACACATCATATAAGAGTGACAAAGGTCGGATTTTTTTATTATTAATTTCCATGACCGTTAAACAAAACAAGATGCTGAGGGGCCACAATTGACCATTTCGAAATTGTGATACATCACCTTACGAACTGTGTTCAAACTAGAGCTCTAGATATCCGAGTACCGAGCACTGCGCAAAGCTCGATGGTCGTTCAATACTCGCTCACTGCTCAACTGTTCAGCAGAACAAAAAAAATTAAGTTTTTTTGTCAAAATTTTTTACACTTTAAATTTGTTTATGAATTTAATTTGAATAAATAAGCTTTAAAAAAAGGTCAAAGCAAAATACTCAAATGGCTCGTGCTCGGCTCGAAAATTTTCAAGTAATGAGCAATGAGCTGGTAGGCAAATGCTGTTGCTCAAATGCTCGCACTGCTTCAAAAATATTTGTGCAAAATTTGGAACTCTAGTTCAAACCACATAATATTCATATGCGAAGAAGTGCCTTTACAATTGAGAAGTCCATCTGAAAAAATGAAATATGTGTGCATCGAATAGTTGTTCCAATTCAGGTTTGATTTCAGAATCAACATTGCATTTCACTCTCAATTTTACAGGAACTGTCTGTACCTTTGTGTTCTTTCTATTTCGAATAAATATTGTTCAACTATATTAATTAATTTTTTCGAGATTATTACATTGGATAAATATAAATTGTAAGGGTTTATAAGTTTAAATTTATAGCTCTAATAAATTGTTTTTATCTTGTTTATAACTAAATATTTTGAATATTATTAATAAACCTCTGCAAGTGAGACAAATCGTCTCCTTTATTTTCGATTGAAATAGAAAATGTTCAGGTTAAAAAAATATATAGATGCTTGAATGAAGTATTTATAATACTATTTTATACTACTCTAAAAGCATACGCAACACTTCCACTAGGACTGCCGATTTCGTCAAAATTATATGTAGCAAGGTCGACCACACCTTATTTTGATTTCACCATGTCGTTTTATGTATAATTGAATTTAAATAATTCGGTTCTAAGTAAATAAATTTAATAATATTACACTTAATACAAGATATGTTTTATTATCTCGAAAAAAAATCATATTTTCAGATTTTGTATTAAGAATATAATTTTTATTTTATTGTAATAATATTTATTTTCTCTCGCTATCACTATTGAAAATAATAATAAATCTCTTATTCCCAAACGTAGAGTATATTAGCCATTTCGCATGACATTCGCATTGCTTTATTTTAAAAGCCAAAGCATGTAGAAACAAAAAACTATTATTTGTGCTCTGAAACTTTTGCAAACTTCGAAATTTATAGCATCATCAAAATTCCAATTATTTGAGAGGCAAATTTATTGTCAACACCTAAAGCTTCATATTCCACATACTTTGTTTGATTACTTACGTCTTCGCAATACATAGAAATTATTCAAGAGAAATTTTTCAAAGTCACTTTAGAAATTCCAACCTTATTCGCTACCAAAAACTGTAAACTTCGTCATCTCCATAAATTAAATAGCGAATGTCACTGCATGACGTTTTCATTTTCATCCCTACCGTTCCGTTGCTATCCATTTGTGTACATAGCCATTTGTGTAAGCTTACATAGTTTATACAGTTTTGTGAACATATATTTTCACTCATCTGTGTACCACATATCCAATAAATAGGTACATACATATTCATGTGCTTTTTTATATTTATACATTATTGCCCCATAGCTTACTTGAATTCCCAAAGGGTAAGCAACTCGTATTCAGAGCCGTCTAAATTTGCTTTCCTAACATACATAGCTTTTGGGTCTACTTTGTAGTGAAGTTTTGTTACTCGGGCTCTTCCTTTTGCAAAAAATTTGTCTATATTTTCTTTTTACAAAAATGTCACATATGAGTTTGTATCGTTTGAGTGTTCACATACTGCATTTGTATATATTTTATATACATATTTTAAAGTTTGATATCTTGGTAAATAGCTAAAAGGCTGATGAAGTGATTAAAAATGAAACTTTTTTATTGAAGGAGAAAAGCAAAAGAAGCAATTACTAGGCCATCAGAGAAAGGGTCAATTTAATAGTGTATAACTACTTACTTATATATCTGGTGCTTGTAGACAATTTTCAAACAAAATTTATGCGAAATTTTACAAAGCCTTATTTCCTGATCGATTGATTCAAAAAAAGTATATTATTTCAATTGGAAATTATAGTCCTTTAAAAAAAATTTATTATTTGTTTAGGTGTCAGTGTGGAGCTGGGATGGATCTGTTTCATATTAAAATTATGGAAAACTTTCCTCTTCATGAACTTATCAGTATCTCAAATAAAGGAAGTTTCATTCATTCAACGTTTTTCTTCGCTTAGCGATGTTAAAATTGTTACGAATAACTTAATGCAGTAAAAACAGATTATAAAAAAATCAATTTTGATTAAATTTTCTTATTGCGTGATATCGAAGTAAATATATCTGTTTTTTCTTCTCTTCTAGGAAGATTTTACAATAAGCTTAATATAGTAAATATAATTTATTAAACAGTATCCAAATTCAACATTAAGGTTAATTTTCCTAAGTGTCATTTCGTTTTCTAAATTTGGAATATGAGTACAACTAATTATTTTAAAATTTTTTATAATTATAATACTATGCAAACTTACTTTATCCGCACTAGATACGCAATAGGAGTTAACTTAAATTAAAGTTAGTTATTCAATAGTCAAGAGCGGTTGATTTTGAATTATGTTTGATTTACAAAAGCATTATAATGAAATTTCCGAAAAAAATAGTTCGAACTATTTTAATAATTTTTAATTTCGAAAGCAAAAGAATTGGTTGCTCATTTTTATTAGCAATTTTTGTTTGTTTTGTTTATATAACATTAAAATTTTTTATTTAAAATAATAATGAATTGATTTATTTTTAACATTTAGTTCGTTGGTTTGGAAATAAAATTTATTGAACCAACAATACTTTAAAACAAACAAATCTGAGTATAAGATTGACTCGCCACCGAAAAAAGGGTTCTTATAATTATTTATTATAGTTTCTTACAATTAGGAATATTAATCAAACAAATTCTAAGTTGGCGCCACACCACCCACAAACGTGCATACATATTTTGACAAGCTAAGTCAGAAAATAGTTCTCTAGTCAAACAGTTTTTTAGGTACTCAATCGCCCGTATGAAATCGGACAAAGTTACCCAATTCTGAGCTGTATAAATTATTTTAAATGAAAAAGTCATGAGTGAATGCAGAAATTTTCATTGTATATTATTCAATGTCGGCAATGTTGGGAAATCCGAGCGGAATTGATTCCACACCCATTTGGATTTTTGACTGAATCAAAAATGTGTTTGTCAATCTTATTAAAAAAAATAAGTAAAATCCAATTCGAAGTGTCAAAATTCAATTAATTATTTCCTGCGTGTACTGATTACATTTCATTTCAGCTGACTCTTTTCTGAAAATTTTTTCAGAGACTCATGTAAAAGTAGTTCCAGCAATTCACTTGTTCTCTAAGATGGTTTTGAATTAAATTAATAAAACTTTATAAACCAATTATGATTTCATTGAATTATTATTAAAAAAATGTTTATTCAAAATGTATATGTAATTTCGTTATTTTTATTTTGTTTTAACACATAAGTATCTTGACAGGATTTCCAAATGAAAAATTTGCTGTGTGGGTCTTAATGTTTTCCCAATAAATGGAGGGACCTACAATTTATACTAAATCATCTCCAGATGACTGACGTATTTTTTTTATGAGGAGTTTTTATTTCACGTCCGAAATACACTTGGACACTTGGTTACATTTCTTGCCGAGGAGCGCCCACAATGCAAAAAATTAACTAAATTTTTGTACGTTAACCATACGATTATTGTCGCTTAAATAATATGGCATTGAGTGAAATGTAACTGAAGCAAAAAAACTGTATCCAAATTGTTCTTTAGTTGACTGCCATTCTGGGGTTTTTAGATGAATGAAGTAGAAATAGTGGTAAACACTTCTTTAGCATACCTTTGGCTGTGCTCTTTTGGCATAATTTTTAAAAACGTCGCACATTGGGCTGCATATAATTCCTACTTTACTTTGATTTTATTTTATTTATTTTACAAACCAGCCTTATATAGGGGTTCTTCAGTATGAGTGCTATGATTTCTTAAAAGAAACACACTAATTGTAAAGGAAATTCAAATGTTTTTTGTTTAATATGAAGTACACTCGATACACTTAAGTTTCGAATATAATATCAATCAAATGGCCTCCACGACTTCTTCTGCAGGAACGAATTCGATGAATTTTTGAGCACTTTTTCCACTAAATTAAGTCGCATAACATGAATAGCAAGTTTAATATTGACTTTTAATGCTTGAAGAGAGACTCATTTATTGCTAAATATCAATGACTTCAAATAACCCCATAAGTAGTAGTCTAATAGTGTTAAATCACAACTTCTTGGAGGCCATTCAATGTCACGATTTCTTGAAATAATCGAATCTCCAACCCTTTCTCGCAATAATTCGGTTGTTGCACGTGCTGTGTGACACGTAGCCTCGTCTTGTTAAAACCAGATGTTGCTAAGATCAATTTCTTCCAATTTTGGCCACAAAATTTTTTTTATCATCGATCTATACCGCTCTCCATTGACAGTAACGCTGCTACCAGCTTCATTTCGAAAGAAGTACGGACCGATGATTTCCCCAGACCAAAAACCACACCAAACTGTCAATTTAGGTAAGCCAAACGCGCCATTCGGATCTATGATAATTAACAATTTAGTTTAACGCATGAATCATGAAAACCGCGGTCGCAGAATAATTATACTACGCAGCGTAGGTATGTTCACACGATCTATGCTTATATCAAAATTAAATTAATTTTTGTTAATCTAATCCCTTTCCCGGTTCATTTCCGGGAAAAAAGTACTCAATTTTGGCAAATCATCTAAAAATTCAATCAAATCGAACCATAAATATATATATTTTTTTTTTCTCAAATAAATCTGTCCATTTTTTAGATAAAAAAATGTCTGTTGAAAAACAATGAACACAATTTTTTTGAATAGGTCGCAGGATGGTTTTGAATAGGTTTGCTTTTTAAGAAAATTTCAGATTATAAAATATAAATAAAATAAATCCGTAACCCGTCTTGAAAGGAGTGTGTATATATTAATTTTAATAAATAAAAAATAAAATTATAAATAAAACAAAGATATTCATTAAACTTCGAAAATATTGGAATCTTGTAAAGATAAAATAACAACTAAAATGAGATTGTATTATTTTGTACAAAACAGTTCGGACAATTACCATTTCGTAAAGCATCGCCATTTTAAAACCACTACCCAAGTGGATATGCAAATATTAAAAACTACTGTCATTATTGGTTCCTGAAGGTTTTTATAATTTACATATCTCGATACACATATGTATATACATATGTATTTATAAAATATGCCGATTCGCATTACTTACAATTACGTAAACACCGGTGAATTTCAATGCATATTTTGCTGTTTAAATACGTTCTTTCTTTTGATCTAGCATACAATCGTAATAATTCTTCCGCTAAATTTTGAATTTGAATGGTGCACTCAATATTTTTATTTTGAATGACTAATCATTAACAGCAAATCAATGGCAAAAACTGTTTACAAATTAGTAGTCATAAATATTTAGTTCGGAATACCTAAATATGGATTGTTTACAAAATTTTGATTGAATTCCGAAAAAAATTTTATTCAGAAATTGGAAATTAATTCAAAATATCTGTACGTCGCTTATAAATAACATTATGATTGAAGTGCACAATATGTATACTTGCACAACATAGTAACCCTACGATAATTTTTTGTTTTGTGTTTTTATAAATTTTTATATTTTTCGTTGTATTTTTATAAATTTTTATATACATTGTATATATGTATATATTTGTGTAGCACTTTTTTATTTACTAACTCATAAATACAAATTCACTGCTCATAACAATATTTTTAGTGCAAACATTAAGCAAAGAAGTGCATAGAAAGGGGGTATAAAAGTCCTGGCGTGATAAACAGCATACAATTTTTGAACGTTTGTGGCAATTTTTATAGCCTCGTGTTGGTAACGAGAAAATAAATGGCGCTTTAGCCATTTTATATAAACTAGGATATAATATTTGATTGCTTTATTTAGCGAAAAATGCACTAGGCCAAAAACACAATAGCCAAACAGCACCGAAATAGACAAGCGGACATAAATACTTATACATATGTACATATGAACAATATCATACACAAAAAACCACAAATGCTTGCACATACATATGTATGTACATATAATGTGTAGAAACAAAACAAAAGATGGATTATCTCAAATAGCGCGGAGATAAAATAACAAACGACTGCCGGTGTTGGCTATGAGGTCGGTGTCGATGTTGGCATTTTTGTGTTGGTGCATATACGAAAGCAACGTCAAGCGCACCGTGGCAGAATTGCAAGCATTCGTTGAAACAATAGTTGCAATAGTGAAAACAAAAACAAAAAAAGCAGAAATGCAATGATACGTAAAGCTCAACAGAGGATATTACAATTGTGTTATGTTAATATGTGTATGGCAGTAGTAAAACGTAATGGAAAAAAATTGTAATAAAAATATTGTAATTGTAAACTGCTAAGTAAAAGCCTACGCAAAAGATTTTTAAATTTACCAAAAGTAAAAAAAAATGGAAATTCATTTGAATAAATGGGTTTTTAATAGTTTTCTCGGAAGTTTGCTTAACATATTTGACATGGTTAAACAATTGAAAAAATTCAACTACACATGTTTTCAGATCACTTATTTCTTTCTTTTTCTTTTTGTGAGCGTTCGTTTGTGGGGCGTGTAGTAAACATAAGCAGAATTAATGATATTGGCAAGCAAAACCTGCTAATACATTGCTTATAAATTAAAACTCATTTGTACATACAGCAATGGACAGAGGTTTAGCACAATAGCTCACCTTAAAATGATATTACATTTTGACATAGTTATTTTTGAATAAAACTGATTTACTATTCCAATATAAAATAAGAGGACCTAAATTTGTAGTATTTGATAACCATAAAATTGTATTTATTTAGTCAGGACTACTCTCGGACAAACATGAAAAAAATTCTTCAGTAAAAATAATTGCCAGTTTAATACTTGTGGGTTAACTTTAGTTTTGAAGAACAGAACCATACCTATCTGGTAAACTCGCTATCATCTAAAATAGTTAATATAGTAATATACTTCCTGTCAATTGATTATTTAGATTTTTTATATCCGGAATGGATTTGAACAATATTTGATGAAAAAAAAAGTTATTAAACGATCTCAGCATTCATATTAAATTTAATAAAAGGATGGATATCGGCTAATAAAATTTTTGAAAAATTAAGAAAAAGCTTTATTAAAGAAATTTTTAACCGTGGCACAATTATGAAACATTTTTATTTAATTCTTCATATAATTTTTTATCGAATTATTAGTTACATGAAATACTGATATATATTGAAAATATATATTTATTTTAAATATTTTTTTTAAATTATTTTTTTAATGTTTCTAATGTTTTTTTGTTGTTGTCAATAAAGCAGTAATCGAACGAGCTCCATATCTTGTTATCATAAAAAAAAAATTAATGCCTCAGCAAAATATATGTTTTTAATTTTTGTCCTATGTATGTAGTACAGTTTTTTATTTTTTATTTTTTTTTCGGAGAAACATATATTTAGCAAAAAATAAAATAGCCATCCAAAAAAAAAAAAACGGTGCCATAATTTTGTGGCATATCGTAACATGTACTTATCGTCCTATAGCTTTTGATTAAAACAAATTAAAAATAAAAATTAATAAGAAATTTTTTTCGGTATATTAAGAGAATGTTAAAACGATATTAGCATAATGTTAAGAAACTCCATATTTCGTAAGAATTGTTGGTAATGTTTTAACATCCTTCATAATTCTTTGTCCATGGCTGTATAAACACTTTTACGTAAATTGTATTCATAAAAACATGCTTATGCACAAATATGCACACTTACATTTTCCCATAACAATAGTAGCTGTATATAAATAGTGATACAATCTAATAAATTAAAATGCACAGTGGGAAATGCTTTGTGTGTTATGCTGAGTGAGGAATAATAAGATTTTCGATTGAGTTTTCGTTGTCTGCTAGTACTAAATCATTCAATACTTATTTACTACAAGTACTTTAATAGCAGATCGTATTAAAATTGAAAAACAAATTCATTTTGCTTTTTCGGGCTGAGTTTAGTTTTAAATTTCAAAACAGTTTGATTTTCCGCTTATGTGATAATACTAAATAGTATTACTCCAAATTAACTTATATTTTATAGAATTTCCATTACATAGTATAGTTAATATTTTCAGCCACTATAAGTATTACCAAAGCCATTAATAGCACGCCTTAGAAATTTGTAGAAAACATATAAACAAATCTAATTGTTCAAAGAACTCTTTAATTTATTGCTCAAGTTACTCAAAGTTCTAATAATTAAGATTATAAAAACGAATTATAGACTACAACAATAATCTTCCACTGGGCTATCATATCAGCTTTTGTTTATTGTTCGGTTGGAATTTGGACAATTGGCAGACCGAAAAACAATTTCTTCGAAAAAAGTTGTTAACTCTAATTTCTTTATGTATTTTACAAATAAAATTTTTATATCTTAAGAACATTCAAACTATAAAGGCTTCTGAATATTATATCATACTCTGCAACCTATATTTAAATTTAATTTAATTTACTTTATTAGCTTCGACATTGGTAAATGACATTTTTAAAATTGTTATAGCAAAATTTGAAATTTACAAATAATCCATAAGTAGGGCATGTAAAAATAGCTAAGTATTTCCAAAAATTTGAAAATACCTAACATTTTTTTTTTTCATAAACTTTTGCTATTCTTAGACTCAGATTTGTAAAACTTACCGAAAAAGATTCTCAAATGATTATTAAAATTTTCTTCATTAAAATAGTCATTTGAAGAATTTGTTTGTAGTTTTACACCTGAATAAAGCAAACGATTTGTTTGTACTAGAAACATGTTGTTGTAAATAATGTTCTTCATTGCAGACATATAAAAAGAAATGATTGCTAAAAGTCCTAAATGTTCAAGTAAAATCCGAAAGGGAAAAATAAAGTAAAGCAGCATAAGCGAAAGTGGATTGCAAAAAAAAAACACACACACACACTGTATAATTGAAAAAAAAAACGGAATATATATATTCGAATCAAAATTTGAACTAAACGAATAAAAGAATTTGTTTTGTCTACAAATGGTTGCAACAACAGCAACTAAAGAGAAACTACAATGAATAATTCAATTAATTAATCAACGAAAATGTGTGAAACATTTGTATTATAACAAGTTGTTGAAAAGTGCTTAATTAGTTAACGGGCAAGTACAATATGATGTTGCTTAGCATTCGAAATTTGAAATTTTTTGACAGCATATACACAGCTGTTTTGTGTATGATATTAGTGCATTTGCATTTCTGTTACGAATTGCAGATGAAAATTGTAGATTAATTGGTAATAATATCGATGGATAGAAATCAGCCAAGATTTTGTGCTTATGTGGCTCGTGTAGCACATTTAATTTGAATTTAAGTAATTTGTGAGAAGTGTGAAACAGCATCAGAGTATATTTACGAGAATATTTCTGCTTAATAGGTAAGCCCAATATTCATTTGTAAATGCATGGCTTTTATTTATCTTTCAACGTAATTAGAGTTCTTGTATGTTTAATACAACTTCCTTGTAATATTTTAAACACAAATTTCAATTTAAAATTAATTAATTTACTAAGTTATTAAATGAAGCGCATGTCAAATATAATAACAGAAGTAGGTTAAAAATATATTTTTCTAAATCTTTTCTGCCTTGTTAAGTATTTCAAATGTTTTATCAAACTAGAGCCGAAACTTAAATCTCTTAAGCATCCTCAGTCCTATTATAAAATACCTATCATCTAAATCCTGGCCTTTAACTCATGAGAGTTGGATTTATTAAAACAATATAAAAATAATTCCAAAAAATCTAAATAAATATGTTTTCGATTTTAAAAAGCTTTGTTTTGAATTTCTAAATACTACAATGAAATTTTCCAAGTAAATGAAAATATTAAAAAAAAAACTGAAAAAAAGAGTTATGGGCTTACGAATTTACGAATAATTTTTACGTTTACATTTAGACCAATATTATTTATTTGAATCCAGTTTTTATATATCTATTTCGTTTCGAATATATCAAATCGGCAATTGAAAAATAAGTTCCATGCTCACCGTTCCATGTCCATAATTCGAATATTTGCGAGAACAAGTTCTAGCTCTTTGAATAAAAATGATATAAGATTTTCATTTTTATCTCCGTGCTTTTTTGTGTTATTTTCTAATTAATTGTGCAAAATTCAAAATTAATTATAAAACTAAAAAAAATTTACAAATAAAGTTTAAGTCTTTTGGTTAGCTGCACGAATTGTTCAGAAGCTCAAAAACTTCAACAAAAAAAAAAAAACACATTTGGCTTGTTGAGCAATTTCGAATATCGCGTCGATTTTTAAATACTCGTGTATTGAGCAGCTCGATATACGCTCTACGCAACGTAAATTTTTTTGTTTTTATTTTGGAATTTTTTTCAAACATTGCAATGATTTTCACACATTCCATAAGTGTACAAAAATTAGAGAAGAAGTTTTGAGAAAATGTCAAAAGTTCTGTTAAAAATGCTCGAGCTCGCACTTTTTAGCCCAGTGAAAAACGAAAAATTAATTTGATTATTTTTAAATATAATACTGTTCTTCTGCAAATTTCAAATATAATTTCTGAGAAGATGAGAGACTGTCTTGTTCTATAATTTCGAGCATGACATTTTAAAAACTTAATAGAGATTTGAATTTTTTTTTAATTCTTAGCAATTTTATTTGACACGCATACATCATACATTTTTGATATTTTGAGTTCAAAATATCCCTTCTTGAAAATTTTAGTGGAAAATCGCTGAAGCGTTATGGAAAGCCATTAAAGTGAAATAAAATCTGGCACAGTCTTTTGTTTTCTGTTATCTTTAGTAAGATTTGGTTCATATTTCAAACAAAACTATTTCAATTCAAACATGACACTCAATGTAAGAAAGCAAACTTTCAATCTAGTTCTGAATAAGTTGGTTTTATATTTTCGAATATGTTTTGACCATGCATGAATTAACAATCATGTTAACAGATCTATTTCTAGTTACTTATCGTTCACAATAACTTTTTTTATTCCTTTTATCTACATGAAATGATATAATAGCTTTAATTGGAAGTATGTAAGTGCCGAAAGGTGAAGAGAAAGACCCACCAAAAATTATATCGATCGTATCAAAATGACGAGCTGAGTTGAGTTAGCCAGGTCCAGATCCAGGTCTACCTGTCTGTCTGTCTGTCTGTTCGTCTGTCCATATGTCTGTTTGAACACTAACTAGTCCCTCATCTTTTAGATATTTCAACCAAACTTGGTAGGCGGATAGAGAACTGCACATTGGTACTGAAAAACATCGAAATCGGAAGAATTTAACATATAAATCTCAGACTCTGATTTGTTCAGATATGAGGTTTTGCGTCAAAAATCCGCCAAAAAAGCATCTAGAAACATGCAATTTGGTATTATACAGACATGACTTCAATATTGACACTGAAAATCACCGAATCCCAATTCTGAAAATTGCAATAAAGTTGATATGATCAGGTAAGGTATACATTCTTCGGCATGCCCAAAGATATCGCTTCTTTTTTGGTTTATTGAATTACGTACATAGGTAATAAGGATGTGAAAATTATATATTGCCTTTATATTAAAAATACTTTATTTGAAAGATTTTACGGTACAAAACTGTTGACCATTCTGACAAAACATAACTAATAGTTGTCTAAGAGTAACAAAAAAAAAACAAAAAAAAAACACTTTTAATGTGAGGAGTAAATAATTGCATACACTTTTTTTGCGCTACATGTATAATGCTTTATTTATTATTTATTTGAAAACCTTATCAAGTTTTTCCAACTACCAATTAGATAATTCAGGATATTCAAAGAAATTGCTCATACGTCACGGAATCGTAAAAATGTTTAATGCAAACTGAATAAACTAGGTGTAAATATTCACAATTTTTGGAGGTAAATAATTAGAAAAATTTTTAAAATAAAAAATAAAGAATTATGTAAAAATTATATAAAATTATATACTAATGAAAAATCAAAGAAGTAAATACTAAGTTACACATATGCATATTAAAAAACGGTGTAAGTATCTTTGTAAACATTTCAGTAGATTTACCGACAATTTAATTTCGTAAGTGATTTGGGAAAACACAAGACATCTGACCTTAAAAGTGAATAAACTTAAGAACAAAAGACAGAAATCACATAAGAGGTGTATCATATGGACATACATATATCTTAGAATCATAGAAGCAGGGAATAAAACAAAAAATTTCGAACATAAGTACTGTTTGCGAAAATATTACAGCACACTGAAAGACACAGAAGCAAGATCAAAAATAAACAAAAATGAAATGAATGGGCAGTTGAACTGATATTTAAGTGACCCCACTGACTTCAACCGATTTGCTCGGCTATCCATTTACATTTCCGTATCAGTTCCGTGTGCATGGCAAACCACAACGTGTACGAAAAGAAGGTGAGCAAGAAATATAAAATTGGGGGTAATAAATAACTAGGAGTATCTAAAATTTGCTAGAAAATTCGGTTTTATTACTTTAAGGAGTTAAACAAATTCATTTTTTATGTAATATTCAGAGTATAACAAATCTACTTATTCAATGACTTAAAATATGAAAATAAGAACATATTCAAAATATTTATATGTAAAACTAACTGTACCCTACCACGCTTTGCTGTGACACATCCTCGTTGAATGGATGAAATATGAAACATTGGATATCTTTTTATTACATTTTCATTAACTCAATACTTGTAAGTAAACAACATTTTTGGTTTTACCATCGACCACACAAATAAAAATGTTACCCTAGAACATACAACATAAATTGTGAAGCAATTGGTATCTAAAAGTTGACCACACAATTCCAAAAGATTTGCTGTTAGTGATTCCAAACTATAGTCGAACAAGGAACTGTAGTCGCGTGAATTGAAAGAGAATATCGGGCGGAATGATAGGGATTCTAAGAAAGAAGACGTCTTCATCTCTGAAAGGTGGGGGCTGAATTTTTGCTTTTATTACGTCCCTTTGTAATTTTTATACTGCAAGTCTCGCGCCGTTGTTTAATTTCGGGTAATTATTATTATTTAGCGAACACACCGATTTTCAAATTTAGTAGGTGAGACTCCCTTTAAATGCAAAAAATTCAAAAATTCTGTTGGGTAATTGATTGGCTCATTTATTTCCACAACGGCGTCTTTTGACTTATATTTGACGGATTCGCTTTCATTATTATGGTTGAGTCATTGTTTGCTGCAGCGAGGATAGCTCGTAAAGTCAGACAACCATGATCTCTATACTTGATGAATACTCCGTGAATCAACTGTTCTTTTAACGTCTCTAAATACCAAAAGTTATCGGGTAATGTTATCTGTCATGAAGTCCTATCAATTGGTATTTCGCCGTTCATCATTTTCAGTAACTGGTGTAAAAATATATCGGCCGATGGATCATTATGCAGGTTGACACGCATATTTGTGGTAAATTGCAGGGTTTACACATGTCGTACGTAGAGTATTTTAGGAAAACATTGATCTTGTCCGCTGGTGTTGATAGCGGAATGGCAGGCCGTGGTTGTCTAAAATCTCCTGCCAGCAATATAAGTGTTTTGCCAAACGGTTTATTGTCGGCACGTAGATCTTTCAGTGACTGATAAAGAGCCTCAACTGACATTTTTTTTTATCATTGTCGTAATACTTTTCCCATTTCGGATCATTTAGGAATATTACAGATCGTGGTCTCAATGGATTGCATGTTCATTGGCAACTTCAGAGCGGGTAATTTCACCGGGCAGTAATGTCACAGCTATTCCATCCAAAATATACCTCTGAATCCATCATCCACAATCTTTTATCAAGCGCTGGTCAGCTTCCGAATATTTCTTTGCACATATGGCAAATATCGTCAGTTTCGCGATTCTGTTCACGGCGCAAATTCGTATCGAATGAAGCAGTAGCAGCTCGATGCGGTGCTGGCATTTTAAAGGATGAATGTAAAGAATTCTAAAAATTAAACTTCTTATTATATTATTGACCTATCTACGTATTTGTATTTATGCATATTGCAGCGGCTGAGTTACTACCGTAGATAATTAGAGATTAGTTGCCAGGCAAAGTGTTCCGCAAAATATATATATATATGCAAATGTCAAGTAAATCAAACCATAAATAAAAAATTTCGGGACAGATCGGTCCCAGGTCCAGTTTCCGGGAAACAAAGTCCTGAAGTAAGCGTTTTGGCTTTTCATTGGTTTACGCTTGCGTAAAATAAAATTTGGCGAATCTTAAAAATCAAAACTGACCATGTACTACCATAATGTAGCGATTTACGAACGATCAAAATTTTTTTCCAACTCATACCTATTTTCGCCTATCCGTTAATCTTTGATCCCATTGCCAAAAAGAAAATTTTTGATATGTCAATCTAGACAAAAACATACATACGTGCTCAATTTAAAGCAAATCGAACTTTCCGAAAGAAACAACTACCAGGTCAAAATTTTAAGCTAATTGAACAATAAATAGATCTCTCCTAATGCCACTTCCCGGAAGAAACAGTGTTTCCTGTAATATTTGGAAAAAAAGCTAAATATGTACCAAATTTTAAGTAAATCAAACCATAAATAAATTTTTTTTGGGACAGATCGGTCCTCGTGTACTAATTTCAAGTAACTCGAACAATAAATAAGATTTATTAGGCGACCTCAGGTTGACTTCCCGGATAAAAAAGAGATTTTCATCGAAATTGAGACAAAATGCTACCTGTGCGTCAAATTTCAAGTAAATTGAACAATAAATAAATTTGTTTGGGATAGATCGACCTCAGGTCAACTTCCTGGAAAAATACTTTCCTGAAGGAACCTCCTCCAGACTCCATTGATCGGTCGGTAACTTTTCGATATTTGCGGATCTTCACAAACGAACGTAAAATTTACAGTTATTTGGCTCTTCTTGTATTAACTAACGAAAAATATTGTAGGTGATCAGTTACTATGATTGTGTTGCTATTTTTTCAATTTGATGAAAATCTAACTGACCCAATTTTATTGATAATAAATTATAAATACTACTTCCCTAGAAATTTTTTTTAATGACTCACTTCACTGCTGCGACAGCACTTGTGAATTTCGGCTTTTGAAATTCTAAAATGGAATATCTGTACCTTCTATTTAAGAACATAAATAAATAAAATTCCAAACGAAAACAACTAAGCCAATTGCAATTCATGAGAGTGTAAAGCAATCACTGAAGCAAACAGTAAGTGGGCTGAACGATAACAAATCTACCCAGATACACAGATAAAATAAATAAATGGAATAATCGAAAAGGGTTGCAACGCAACAGCCGCTTGTGATTTAACTAAATCCAACCAGCAGTTTGGGCGTATAAATTTACACTCATTAACATATATTTTACATATATACATAAGAACGTTCTACGTTCAATCTTATATGCCTGCGCGATTTTTACTTTTATTTTTTTTATTTTTCGTTTTTTTGTTTGTGTGGCTTTGTGCGTTATTGATGTCGATTTATACTGTTATCTTTTAATTTTGCTTTTGCTCTTATTTTTATCTTCTATTTTACATTTACTTTCAATTTCAATTTTACTTAGTGTTGACACGTATCTAGAGGTTTTGTAAGAAAATTGAAATAAATAACTAACAACAAAGAAGAGGACGAAAAATCGTCTATAATGAAGCAACACAACAAAAGCTTGAGGAAATTGATTTTCTTTTCGAACGATTCCCATTTATTTGGGTTCTACTATTTACAAAAAATTTATATATTATACTTATGTATAATACTCTCAAAGTTAAACAATAAGAATAACAGCGCTCTCGTAATTCAGTAAAGACCATTTTATTTGAAAGTGTGTGCCAAGAGCATAAAAGCGCGGTATATACTAATGTCAGAGTTTGACAATGATCGGAGAGTGTGCATACAACTTGATGATCTGTAAATTTATCGTGAAATAGTTTGAAAGTGCATGAATGGCTGTTGATATTTTAATCGGGTATACATGGTGAAAGAGTTTCTAGAATTCTTAACTAAGATATTAGAATACATAAATTTACTTATATTGTATTTATATATTTTTGAATATTTTTTATGGTGTAGGAAACTGAAAACGCAAAAGAAACATTTTATTAGAATTTAAAACATAGAAACGTTTTCGCATACTTAAAATACTTTGTGAGATAAGAAAATTAAAAATTGATAAGTACGTAAGAGAAGGTTTTCTTATTTGAATGTTTCAAATTAAAATTAAAAAATCTCTAATTGAAAATTTAATTATTTTAACTACAACTCACTAACTGAATGCAAAATATTTCTTTAAATGTGTTTACTGATTATAAAGAACTACAGAATTTATTTCAATTCTTCTCCAATGTATAAGAAAATCAGTTCACTTTAAAGGAGAAAGATGATATAGGTGCTTTATATGTGAGTTTATGAGCAAAAAATTACAGTATAAAACCTTTGTATTTTTAATTCCTATTTATCAAAAACATATAGTCTTCCCAACCATCGAATTTTGTAAAGTGTCAAAACGCCAAAAGCATTTTACGGCTTTCACTTTAATTTACGTTAACAGAGTCAACCGTGCGTATGAGTAACATTATGAAACTGACTAACTGACAGACAGCTGCCTACACCAAAAGAATACAAATGCATGAGAGTGTGTAGTATAAACGATGTTGAGTTGAGTTGAGTTAGAGTTGTATTTGTTTTTAGACAATTTTATTGTACTTTATATTATTTCCTTTTTTTGGGTGGAACCAAAAATTTCATATTTTATGTCTTTCAACAGATTAAATTTGTTTTACATTACATTGTGTGAGCAGCTTTTAAGCCTTTGAACATGAGGTTTCATACATTTTTTTATTACAGATTTAGTACTTTTATACAGCTTTTGCTTGTTTCCTCTTCTCTGACAGCTGTGAGGTTATTTTGCTTCCGCAACCACGAAGACATCAAAAAAGGAAATTATCCTCATTGTTGTACTTAATATCAGACGCTAATGTCCCTAGTGTAAGTATCTACATGTATGTAAGCATACAAAGTATATACTATACGAATACACAAATGTACGATAATGCATGATAGGACTACATGTGAGGAAAATCAATTTCAATTCACAGCGCAGATCATTAGCCTTATTTCAACTGCTTCCGTTTGCTCTCCAATAAAAGGCGTTTAGACAATTTATATGACATTGCAGAATATATTTTTACTTCTTTCTCATAAAATGGTAAGCAGTTTGACTTATTTATCTCATTTTACTGAGCTTCTTTTAGGATGGTTTTGTTATATTTAATCTCATGAATACTCCTATATGTAAGTAAATGTTAGGTATGTATATTTGTCCATATTCATATGGATCTAGCATGTACATAATTTTATATATCGTTGTTTAGATGTAAGAATTAAATAACTCGAAATTGGTGGTAAACAAAATACGGCTTAACAGTGTGCTTTGATTTTTTCAAATCATATAAGAACTTCGATTTCTTAGTCAGAACGATACAAAATTAAAGAGATTATCTATCTCTTGTGAAAAGTATATCTTTAACATTTTGGAAAATATGCCGGTTAGTGCCTTTTTTACATTCTGTCAACAAATCATATACGATTACTGACAACAGGCAACTCATAGTTTTTTACAACATAAAAAACTACATATAATCACGTGTAGCAAAGTTAGAAAGACATAAAGAATTTTTTTTTCAAAATTTCTTTTTTTTTATATTAAGAAATGTGTATTTCAAAAAATTTCGGTTTAATACAATATTAGAATATATGCACTTTAAACAGAAATATTTATTTGAATATTTAGAATTTACAAAATCTAACTTTCTTTTTAACATATAATCAGCAATATGTACTGAAATCACATTTGTATATAAAATATTTCACATAACAATGGGTATGCCTTTCAGCTCTTTTCTCAAATTTGCATATTTTTCCAGTAACTTGCTAATATTCCCCTGTGTATTGATGACAATTGCTCTGATACGTTAACTTTCTCCCTGGGCTATATAAATTCACATATGTTTGTATGTATACACATTTTTCGCTCAGTGACTATATATAAATTTGTATATTTACTGCTGCACGGCTCGACGTTAACGTGTGTGTAATACATACATATTATATACTCTTACATATCCTTAAATAACTGAAACTCGAAAATTCACTTCATTTTCTTTTTTTGCTCTATATATTGTTCCTGTTCCCTTGAATCCCACCCTAACGATGCTTAGCTTTTTTGTTAAGACACCTTATTCAAATATTTTAATTCTTTGTATAATAATGATGATTTATGGTATTTTTAGGGCTTTGCAAATGTATATGTACGTCACTTTATTGTATCCTCGTTCTTCACTAAATAATATATTGCTTTTTGAGTTGATTAATTTAATAAAGTAATTTCAAAAGAATTTGAAGACTGAAAATGTATAGCTTATTAGAAACCATATTAATGAAAATCTATTGTAAACCATTTACTGCCATACGAGTATATGTGAAATTAACAAATTTAAAATATTTTTTATAATGCGTTTTATTTTTCTGATATTATTTATTAATAAGCTGTATGTTATAAATAATTAACCCTAGATTTTTTCTTATGAACTAAGCCGCTAGGTGTTAAGACCTTTGAATTGTTAATGAGGTTTTCTGTGTCACAAAGTAGACTTAAATTAAAAGATTTATTGATTCTGTAATTTTAAAAATTTGAGAATTTTCTTTTCAGGGCAATTTGATAAGGCATATTGGTCACAAAGCATAATCACCCATCTTGAGTTATTACCACCATCGTTGCCACCTTGTCTGTTGATATATTTTTACTATGTTCTCACTTCACCCGTTAAAGAACATTCTATACTCTGCATGAAATTTAGACGTGGCTGATTATTTAAATGATTTGTGAACAAATTATATCACTTTACTGCTTCCGACGATATCAAATTCACACATATGATATATATATTTCATATTGTCACATACATATCTTTTATTGAGTATCAAATACTCTTATACATACATGTTTACCAAGAAACTCACAAAATCAATAATCCCTTTTTATTTCAAGCACGCACATTTGTATGCATGTATACCACGAACTATATATGTATTCATATTCGCTTCGGACGCTTTGATTGCGCCTAGCCTTATCCTATATCAACCTAAATCAATGTAATACTATGTCATGTCTACAAAAGGTTCTATTTATAGTACTTCATTATATTAATAAGGCATAATTTTGGATACGTTTTGTTTGCTGTTGTCTGTTTTTTCTTTATATATTATTTTAATTTTTTTGTTTTGGATATATTGTGAATTCCGCTACTAATAAAATGTAACGATTTAGTCACCGCAAATACCATTTGTAGAATATAAATAGATCTATGCATGCGAACCACTAAGAGCATCATTTTTTTAAGTTTTATAAAACCGCTGAAAACTTTACTGTATTTATTTTAGTAATCAAATAGTGTTAGAAGCTTTTTTAAATTATTTTTAATTTTAATCAAATTCATTTTGATCATTATTATTTATGCCCTTTTGTCATTTTTCGCGTAGCTTCATAATTTCTTCAGTTTAGGATTTCTGTGGTTTATCGGCGAAGCTCTCCAGCCGGTCAGTTTTTAACAATGAAGAGAGTTTGGTAGATGCCGGAGCAAAAGGCAGTGAGAGTGGTCCGGGCTATATGAAACATCGTATAACGAATTTCTTTGGAAATTTCAGCCATTTGAAAAAAATAACTTTCCACACAATTAACAGAATTTATAGACAAAAAAAACATTGCTTGGAATTTCTGCTTTCAAACAAATTTTACACAATTGCACTAGTGTTGGCTGAAAATCTTGTAGGCTTTATAACATTACATTACACATAACTACAATTCAAGATACTTGTGGGAGATTTTTAGAAAAATATCGTCAATATATAACAATATAATAACAACGATCAAATAATATTTTTAATTTGGATTCAGTTACAAAGACTTTTGTCAAAATCTTATTTCCATAAATGTATTGAAATAGAGTAAGTGGTAAATAATAAATAAAATTAACTAAATAAGTCCATTAAAAAGCATATAGTTTGAATGGTATTTATCGAGTAAAATAAACAGGAGAGAGATTAAAGATAAATTTTCTCAAATTTGTTCGATAAAGCACTTCTAAGCATTACGCAGATTGTTTAGAAAGTGGCAAAGAGCTGTGTGCATCTTCACAAGACCCCACTCAACTAGGTCTTCTAAAAAGTACTCAATACTAACGAATATCGTTTGTTTCTGGAATGCAATTCAAAATTAAAGTTAAATTTTTTCAGTAGATTGTTATCCAGAGTACTTAGCAGATTTAACTTTTTTATGAAATATTCTGCGTATATTTTTAAATTGGTATATTAACTTTAGCATGTAAGTACTATTTATAAGATGAATACAGAAACTCACAAAAATATATATCGATCTTATTAAAACGACTAGCAAAGTTGATCCGCCCCTCTAGTACTTTCAGTTTTTGAGACATTTCAATCAAACTTGCGAAGGAATGTACTTTTACATCTATACTATGTCCTGTAGGAACTGTCCAGATCGAACCACTATAACATATAACTTGCATACAAACGATTTGTTCAAATGTGTGGTTTTTGCAAAAACTCATCTAAGAGTGGGAAATTTGATATTCTACACACATAAACATAAATAAATATTGACACCGAAAATAATCGAAATGGAAGCATAACCTCCCTACAATCGATTTTTCAGATATGTGAATTAATATTTGATCCTAACATGTAGTACAATGTGCATGAAAACATGACTGAGTTCAGCAATTCATTCATGTTTAAAGTGATTTTGATATATAAGGAGTTGGGAGGATTACTTTGATATCTTTGCAACAATAAATAAAATTCAAATATTAAATTATTATTATTATATTAGAGATCAGTCGAAAATTGCCATAAAAGCTTATATTTACAATAATATAAATGGATATCTAAAAATCTTTCCCGTCAATTTCGTTATACTTTGAAATATTCTCTTTCGTCCTTATGATATGCTCGTATGCATGACATATGTATAACTACTTGAACATCTGACTTCGAACCGATTTGCATTTGCATTTCAATAATGATCGTCAGCATATTTCGTTACATTAGAAATGTAAGAAATTACTCATAACTGCACATTTATGCTGCTTAGAAAGCTTTCTATTAAATGCAATTCCGTTGATTTATTACTACGCCCAAGCAGCTGCACTGAGGAAATATTACAATGAAAAGAAAATTTATAAGAATTGCCATTTTACCATTTTGCATTAAAAATTCTGTGCTGGTAGCTATCATTCTTCTTTTTAAATTTAATACATTAAATAATCAAAAATAGATTTTATCGTACATACAGACAAAATGCTGGAAAGCTGAGCTTGTTTCAAATAAAACGTAGTTGGATAATAATAAACCCATACATACATACATATATGTACTGCATGTTTGGTTGACTGTTTTTAGTTTCTTGGTGTTGCCTTGTCAACGCAGCTCTCAGTTACAGCTACTCAAGTTGGTCACTTGAGAGATTAAGGGTGTATATTAATAAACGTATATGTGTGCATGTATGTCAGGAACTGATACGTTGGAGTCTCAAATTATACTGGTCGCTATGCTGTTGAATCTGAAGCGTACAAGGGAAATGTCCTTCTTTAGTTTGCTTGCGTGCGCACAGAAGTATGCTTTTGTTGTGACTGCATTGAGGACTCAAGGCTTTTTGAAAAAGCATATCCTTATGCCAATTCTTTTATATAGAAAGAAACGTATGCATTTGAAGCAGTACAAAGAATATGTGTAATTCTTATAAATATATATATATGTAGTTAAGATTACTATAAATACAAATATGTTAATTTAAAATAGTTATTTTAGAAATTTAATTAACATACTTGATGTCTAATTTGTGTTTTCGGTAGCGATTCCATGTAAAACGAAATTATCCGAAATAAATTAACATTAAATGAGTCATATAGCTGATGTCCTTCTTTTAGCCAAGAAAGAAATTTTTGTTCATTTAATTTTTTATTATTAACAATTTATATACAAATATTCTATGAACGCATTTCTGGTGAGGTTGGCCTATAGTGCTTGTAAATCGTCAAACGGGCTTGTTGTGATATTAGGTCAGATTAAATCTGCGATGATTTTTCCATTTTCAGATTTTATTGTTAGGGATCCCAGCACTTTATACCTATCGATTATTTTTGGGTGGACGGAAGACACTCCACCTTTTCATTGCTCTAAAGCAACCTTCGACAGCACAATTACCAGCTGCCTCTACGAAGCTATGTCTGAATTTGGTGTACCTATAAAATTTATATTGCTATGCAAACTGACGCTGAATAATACCTGAAACGCACTCAGGATTAGGAAGAACCTTGTGTGATTTCTTCTTTCTGCTGGAGAAAATAATACTATCAGCAGCGCTAAATAGACAAAGTCCAATATTTTACCAGAGTGTAAATTGTTGGTGTATGTAGATGATATTGATATTATTGGCTATAAAAACCTTGCCGTTGGTTCTGCTTTCTCCAGTTTAGACAAAGAAGCGAAGCGAAGAGACTAATTTATTTCGAGCCTTTTTGTTCCAACACCGATACCGTTATCTAGTTTTTCCGGTACTAAGTTAAATATTTAATGAGTTTGCCAATATTACTACTATCCTATCCACCACTACCATCTGGCAGACAAAACCTTATAAATATATTAGTATAAAGGTGATTTTCAAGTTACATAGGCATTCTCTAGTCTTACTACAACACAATTTAGAATGGATGAATTTTCTGCTAACGCATTTGCGATTTTTTTACTGCCAAATTAAAAAATTTAGAAATTTTAACATATTTGTTGAAATTCAATAAAATGTACCCAAAATATATTTATATTAAGATCTTATTGACATTCAACAATTGCTGCAGGTACTCCAAATGACATACACATTATACAATAGTTTCAAATTTGCAAATATTTGCAGGTCTTAGGAAAATCTTTGCCCACACAATTCTACCATGCGCCTACGTTCATATACGCTTAAATATTGGTATATACTTATTAACCATGCAGTAAATTGTCATTATTTGTTTTTGAACTTTTTCAGGAATTTCATTATTTCCTTTTACCATTATATTTATACACACACGCATAAACACAGTCCAAAACATACGTTTCCAATTGTTGTTCGAATAACTTTACCCTGAAGGTAACTTGAGTTTAAAGTCGGTCTCCTGTTTTATTGCCGATGATGCTGCTGCATAGATTCATACAAATATGTAAATATGTATAAATTTTTAAATGCATTTACTGCTGTATGTGTGTACTTATGCATATATACTTATTGTTTGTTATTTTATGACATAAGTTTATTGTAAACTTTTCTCTCCTTCTGTGCATTCAAACCAGCAAAGGGAGCTTTTGTTTTTATTACTTATTATTTTTACTCTTTGTTATTTTGTCATATTTATGTTCGGTATGTCTACTACATGCATGTATAACTCGAATTGTTTTGCCATTGTTCAAACTAAACTTTATCTGGCTTTTTTTCAACTCGCCTCAGAACTACTTTGTTTACCAAGACTTGTGTGTTTATTTCAGTTTTGCATTTTTCAAACTTTTTTAATTAAGGTAAAAATAAAAATCCCTTGTTGAACATATTTGCGTCACATAGAATTTGAAAAACTTCTCTCTAACTCAAGAATTGTGTTTGCAGCAAATGAAAAAATATATGAAATTTCTTCGCAAGAAATAATTTAACAGTTATTTTCAGTTTGTAAGTTGGTGTTGTTGGTACTTCACTGCATTAAAATTTACATATTTTATATTCCACTAATTTTGTCATTTTGATTTCAAAGGAAATTTTCTTCCAAAATAATTTTTTTAATAGGATAATGAGAAATATGTAAAACTGTAATTTTTTTTTGTAAATTCAACGTGCTTTAAATGAAAATTAAGAAGAAGAGGCTTTGGCTTCTTATTTTATTGTTGAATACTGTTTATTCAAACAAACTTTTTTCTTCAGATTAAACGGTCCAACATCAAATTCCTTTAAAACTATGAGAATTAACTCAAATTTTAGAAGTCGCTGGTTTCTTCTTGTCAGTTTTACGTTGCATTATCGCGATTTAATTTTTCTCCTAAAAATGTGTTATATCCACATTGAGGCCCCAAATTTTAATACAAACCAGCAACAGCCAAATTTAGTATTTTTCTGTCAAAAAAAAAGGTCGACTGCACCGAGAGTGGTATAATTATCGATCCCCTAACTTAACGATCCTGCAAACTAAAAGTAAAAGCTGCTAAGAAATAACTAGGGAAACTTTAAAATCTTAAAAAAAGCCCACATTGTTGTGATAGAAATATTATAATACATGAAATGAAAACAACATAACGTAGTTTCACTTCAAAAATTTTGAAATTAAAACTAAAATATGAAAAAACCTTCTCACCAAAGTCTCTTATATTTCTAACAAGCTAAATTATCTCAGCTCGTCACTCCAATCAAATCGGCCATAGAGTGGCACAAATAAGTACTTTCTCAGTTATAGAATTTGACAAATGAAAATAAACAGTGCTCAGTTATGTCATTTCAAAGAAATGAAAGTTTTAATGTCATAAAAAAAAATATCAAGGAAGAACGGTTGTCCTCGGCCATGTCGAAGTCTTTAGATCTTTCATGAACTTTTGTTTATTGCAAATTTGCAAAGTTCGGTTTTGATAATTTTCAGTGTCAATATCAACTTGAAATTGAATTTACTTCTGTAGCATACCACATTTCACTATTAGCGACGCTTTTTTTTAACGAGTTTTTTACCCAAACCCTCATATCTGAACAACTCGGTTGAATGTGAGCTATATGATATAGCAGACCGATTTCTATGATTTTCAGAACCAATATGCAGTTCATTATGTATGTGTACTATACCAAATTTCACGTTCTTAGGTACTTTTTGACGGATTAATGACTCGCCTAGATATAATAGTCCGATCTAGCCGGTTCCGACAAATGATCGTCTAAAAGTATAGGTGCTTCTTCCTACCAAGTTTGGTTGAATTATCTCAAAAATTAAGGGCCTAGTTTGCGTTCAAATAGACAGACGGCCAGATGAATGGACAGACAAACTGACGGGCAGACGAACATGGATAAATCAATACAGCTCGTGAGATACGATCGGTATAAATTTCGGTGGGTCTATCTGTTGTCCTTCTGTTACTTACGTATTCGGACCAAAGTTAATATACGATTTCATGTACATGAATGGTATAAATAGAAAAAAGTTTTAACGTATTTAATTTAACTTAGCTCTAGGCATATGTCGCTTAATTCAAATTTAAAATAAATGAAGTTGTGAATAAATATATTTCATTATTTTCGGTGGTTTTGTGAGCCAAGGCGATGTTAGAAAAAAAAATCGTATAGAAATTTTAATTGAAAAGGCATAATTAATATGATAGCGCTTTTTTGCTTTTTGTTTTTTGGGCCTTTAGCTCACAAAAATAATGAATTTAATATATTAGTCGTTAAAATAACAACAAATATTGAAAAAGAAAATTAAAATAAATAGCTTTTCAAAGTTTACAAATATTATCATATGGAATTACAATCTAAAATAATATATTTTTTTATATTCTAACGGGTGTGGCAAGGGCTGATAGATTTAAGCCCAATATAAATAAAGGGGTTTCCAATAGGGATGATATGAATTCAAAGTGTTATTTCGGCCATTTTTAACATTCGTCGTCAAAATTGTCGATTCTGGTGCCAAGAAAATCCACAAATTATTCATGAACAATCATTACTTACATATATATTCACCTAAATTAACAGTTTGGTGTGGTTTTTTATATGGTGGAATCCTCCTTTCTGTCAATGGAGAGAGTTATAGATCGATGATAACCCACCTTTTATGGCCACAATTGTAAGAAGTTGATCTCAACAGCATCTGGTTCCAACAAGACCTGGCTACGTGTGTCACACAGTATGTGCAACAACCGAATTATTGCGAGAAAGGTTTGGAGATTCGATCATTTCAAGAAATTGTGACATTGAATGGCTTCCAAGAAGTTGTGATTTAACACCATTAGACTACTTCATGTGGGGTTATTTGAAGTCATTGGTTTTTAGCAATAAACCAAACAAAAGTCAATATAGAACCTGGTATTCATGACATACGACTTGATTTAGGGGAAAAAAGTGTTCAAAAATTGGGTTCATCAAATTCGTTCCTGCAAAAAAGTCGTGGAGGCCATTTGAATGATAATATATTCAGAACTTGATTGTGTCGATTATAATTCACACTAAATAAAAAAAAATTGAATTTCCATAACAATTAGTGTGCTTGTTTTAAAGAAATCATATCACTAATATTTGAAAATCCTATATATATAGAATTGTGACAGTAAACTCCTCTGTAGAATAAAATACGAAAATAGAATATAAAAATTTGAACAATTTTTGATATAAAATTTAGTTTTCAGGATACTTTAGTTGAGTATTTAAAAAAAGTAAATTAGTTTGTTTTGTGATAAATACTACTACTACGCATTCCACGCAATATGCCACGCCGTAGGAAATAAAACTGCAACACTGCAGGAAAAACTGCAAAATGCGCATCTCAAATACGAGAGAAGCTTAATATTTTAAGATATTATACTTATAAAGCGACAATTTTGTTTAATAACATTTTTATATTTGTTTTCTATTAACATATAATTCTAGATGATTGAATAGACAAAAAATTCACAATACCCCAATACTTTATTAAAGCTTTTATGCAAAAGGGGATATATACTTCCATTTTTAAGAGCTTATATATTATTCTATTCTATCTTAATAAATCTCTACTCCCATCACTTCCAGACAACCTTGTACATCAAGCGTTTACTTGGAAAGTTTTTTTATAGTTTTTTTGTAAATATCCTTTAGATAAAATTGTGTAGGGGACAGTAATTAAAATTGAAATAAATTACACACTTCAATGTCACTGCTCGTGTCAGATCAGAAATATGTTCATCAAATTGAAACTGATACTTTTAGTTATGTGCATATTGTACATTAAGTAAAAAAAAATAATAGTTATTATGTGTATATACGTATCTATAAGCCAATAACAAAAGAGCGCTCCTTGGAAGTAAACATATTAATTTGAAAGAATACATTTCACATTATATATGTATATATGCTTACATAGTGAATGCTGTAAACGGAGAGCTATAAGCCAACTTTAAGTAAATATAAAGTGTTCGCGCTTTTCACTGAAATGTCTGTATTTAGTTGTAGCACAATTGAAAGCAACCAACACAGTTATTTAATTCACTTCATTGAAGTTTCCTGCCATAGTCATTAGGTTCACCGCGCCAAGCATAGACGACACCATAATTAACTATCGTTTGTATGAGACGTCAACAACAGCGCGAGACATTCTGAAGTGTAGTGAATTTAAGAATGGAAAATATTGTTGGCGAACCTTTGTAGAAACATACAATTACTCACATATATTTACGCAAACCAATACCAGCTTGGATGCATAGCATCTTCACGACATGGGGAAGACCGGCTAATTATAAGGGAGTACAGTAAGCTGTGGTGAAATTTTCCATTACATTATTCCGGCGAAATCTTTTAAGCGCAGTAGGCGGGCGTGATTCTTGACAGTAACGACTTGTGCGTAATCATACTTATGAGTAGGTGCCCGTCTATGTTAAACGTAATGTGTGCAGAATTGCGTTTGTGTGTGTTGAGGAAAGAAAATTATGATTCTGGCATTGTGTGTGGTTTTTGTTTGTCACTGATTGCGAAATCTTAAGAAGCTACACAAAATTAAAAGAAAGTAAGCGCACTTTGTAATTATATAAATATCTGCAATTATACTTTTACTAATAATTTGAGTATGAAGTTCTTTTCATCAAAATATATACAATTTTTAACATAAACAATTTCATTCCGGATGTAATTAATCTTTAAATAATTTATAGAATCTTAACTGAAAATTTTTCAGTATTGTTAAAAGCAATTCCAAAATGTTCTATATAATTTTTTATAACGATTTGCACGGATTTTTCTTCGCCACTGAGATTGCTTTTTAGATCAGAACACTTAAAGAAACACAATAAAAGAGTGTTTCCATCCAATCGGACTTTTATTGACGATATTACTTTTTCGTACATCTCATACAGCATATTGTCGGGTACTCTCCGTCGCTGATAAGCATAGGTCCTTCGCAAAACTTTTCTCTCCAATTGGATGTTGTCAACCAATGTGTAATACCTAGGTAGCTTTTTTGCTTAGATTAGCAGGAACAGTACTTTTCTCTCCGGTAAACAGACCATGGACCGACTTATTCGAAATCTTATTTATGGCTCGTCTTACGTGAATGATGATTTCCAGGCTATGGACCCATACAATTGAGAAAAAAATTGGTTTATGCATCGATTTGATTAACATTTTAAATGATATGTCAGGACAATGTATCAGGAAAAAGTTAAATTTGCCTGAAACATTTTTTTGAGAAAAAGAGATGACCGCGACACAGACAAATAGCTTAATTAGAACTTTAATGATCTTTTGCAATATCAATTAGATTAAAAATTGAAGAAAATGCAGAAAGCCACAACATGTGGCCGGGTCAGCTAGTAATTAATAAGTAAACAAAAATCTTACGAAAGAGTTTCCCTCAGTCCGAAACTTAATTTTGTACCGAACAACTACGAGAGTTTCTGCCTAAATCTGATGGAGATATTGTGTTGTTCGGCATCATTTTACACAGACGCCGATGCAGCCTCGCTTAATATCCTAAATTGGTGCCGGGAAGAAATTAATTATGCTTTTTGAGTACTCAGCTATAATCGCATAAGCATTGCCCGATAGCTAAAAAAAATAGATGTACTAAACTCAAGGTATATTATTGATTAAAATTAAATACCGAAAATAGCCAATTAAAACTTTTAAAACCATAATAATTCTGTCCTATGGTGTTGTAAGCAATCTGAACTACCAAAGATGGTGGATTCCGCTAGACTGTGGGAATATTTTATGACAATAAGGATCTAGTACATGAATATAATTTATTGAAAGACCTATCATTTAAGAAGCTAAATCCGCATAAGACTGATACAGAAAGTTTTGCAAAATTAAAAATTCACATATGTTGTATTCTTTACTTTATTGAAATTTCTATTTTTACTAACAATTGAATATATTATTGCAGCTTCAGTAATAGAAACAAAGACTAAATGTTTATTCTTTTGTACCTATGCTCAAAATTTTCTCTTAAGACTCTCCATCAGTATTTTTACAAACGTTTCGTCTACTTTAATCAATACTTTTTGCCATTCGACTTTTATTTCCACGACCGAATTTTTGTTGTTGTTAAATTTGACTGTTGATTTTGCTCAGAGGGAGTAACGGGATCAAACTTTTTCCGCATTGGCAAAAATGTTTTGCCAAATTAATAATGCTTATTCGAACTTTTCCATTGAAATGGTAATCATGATTCAGCAATATCTTCCTCAGGTAGCTAAGCTATTAAGTCCACATTCACATATATTTCGTCATTCATAACTGTAACAAAATGTTTATTTGCAAGTTCCGTTTCGTACAGTTTACGGAAGAGAAATGTGTTTGCCGTTTGATTTTCGCTGCGTTTTGAAATTGCTTGCATTTTTTCCAATATATTTTATTGACACGGAACGACTCTTCTTCATGGCTTGTGTCCATTGAACCTCTAGGACATACACTTCTTATCTTAACCTTAATCGAGGTAACGAGGTCACTAGGTGGCGAATGTCGATCCGAAGAATTTTCAATTTTGTATATTCAATCAGATCTACTTTGTAGCTTGTTTTGGTCTGTATATATTATATTATATCTACAACGGTCCTTCAACCAAAAATTATGGTTGTTGACGTGGCTATATCCCGATTTATTTATGCTAGTGGCAGAGCACAACAAATTTTATTACGTTGATTTAATAATAGATTTATCCTTAAATATATTTTATCTCGTTTTTACTAATCCAAGAGTCTATTACAAACACACAACGAAGTTAATTTTTGTATTTGCTTAAAAAAAAAAAAATATTAAAAAAATAAAATACGCGAATCATAAAAGTTCAATTTCGTTTGACGCCACAGAAAATAATCAATGCATAAAATAAAGCAATCGTATATATGTAGAGAAGTAATCGTGATTGAGAAAGAAAATATTGATGTTAGTATATATATATGTATATATTTGCATACATATATATGAATACATTTTTATGAGACCAAATGATTTGGTCACACATTTGCACAGATTCCTACATACATACATACTTCGCAGAAAATTTATCATGTACTCTAAACACACATACCTGCATATGCGCAATCGTAAAATATTGTACTAGCGAACGGCATTTGCTAGTGAGAAGACCGGGCACACCATAAAACGGAAACAGCCAAAGTGAGAAATGGCTCAACGACGGATTTTTCCATTAATTCAAGTGCTCAGCGGCTTTCATACGTTGCCGAGAAGGTAGCAGACTTTCAGGTGCACACTTCGTTTCTACATGCATATGCATGTTAAGAGAGTCAATGGGCAGGTACGAATACGAATACACAACATTTCGAAGGACAAACCTACAATTACAATAATGCCAGACGTGCCCAGAAAAAATCCGCACTACATTTCGTTTACATACATATATATCGGTATGAATCTCGACACATTCTCATATAAACCTATGTATATGAGCGTACTTAGTTTGCCAGCAAGTTCATTTGTTCTAGCTGTCAGTGACCATTCGCCATAAAGTAAGTAATCTCATGTAGCGCTTCCAAAGTATGCATGTATGTGCCTCACTGAAGCATTCATACACATATATATACATATGTAGAAACACTCATGCATGTTCAGCTGGAAATCCGACAGAGTCAACGGAAGTAACTACCGGTACAAATAAAGCGCTAAGCGCTTAGGTGCTACTAATGGCAAAACACAGAGTGACAATATTGGTCAACTAATGCTTTTACCACCCGCGAACACACACACTGGCTCTTATATATGTACAATAAATAAATGGAAGCCGTAAATGCTCCTCAGTACCGAGTGAGTGTGGTAATTATCCTTTCCAATAACTGTTTGGAAAATTCAATGTTTATGGCATTGTTTACACAAATATTGGAATAAAATGTGTGACTTAATGGCTTCAATGCTTTATTATTGATTTATTCAGAATATACTGAACGTATTTTGAGATTATATATATAGTTTGGGCTTTGGAACCGCTGAAGCGATTTTCGACCGAGCTCCTTCTCCACTTCTCTATCGAGAGGCGGCAGCAATCAGAAGAATAAATTAAACTTTTTATTCAATCTAATTTTCAATAAAATTGGACTTAATTATTGTACATTCGTAACCAGCTAAATGTTGATAAGATAATTCAAAATACTAAAATAAATTATATACGACATTTCGAAAATAATTTGCTCGGGGTCAAAGGTCACAAACACTGGGTTTTTACGCGATTTTTAGCTAAAAGGTAAGTTTTATCATAAAATAATATGAGTGAAAATAGTAGATCAGATGATTGTATATAAAAATGACGCACACAATCAACCTTACATTATGATCTTTCATACACACGTTGCACTCATTCTTAACAGTATAGTTTAGGAAAATCTTTTTTATCGGATTTCTGTATCATAACAGAATACGCTCTCCAAGTCTCATGTATCTACGATTAGCGATTTAGGCGATACCTTGGCCATTTATTAAGAACAAAGTATTTTATATAAAGAGATAAGTGTATACTCCAATATATTTATATGTAGCGCCATCGGACCCAACAAAATTAGTCTTGAGTGATAGGAACATTTTAATAAATTCAAATTTGAATATGCTTTAATGCCATTTGCTATTGTTAACTTCTTCTCAGTATACTAACTTCAGCCGTAGTATACAAATATGTCGCAACGAATACATCCCAGGTCATAGAAATTTCAAAAGTATACACGATTTTGGACCTATGCGTTCAAAAGTTGTTTTTAATATAAGACGCTAAATACACATCTTCACTCCGATTTTTAAGATTTATACAAATTTTTTGTATAACATTTTAATTACTTAGATTTTTATGATTTATGAAATGAATGGTCATCATATTAAAGAAAAGTAAAAAATCAAAAATTAAGAGAGGTGGAAGTGAGCTTTTTTTATTGCTTGGGATATTAGAGTCCGGCTGCTAAGCTTTTTGTAAAGATTCTGTCGGTCATTTATTTTTTAATATCTGAAATACTGAAAAGTTGGTTCGGTTGAGTGCTTTGGCGGAATTTTTGATAAGGCTGGGTTTAATGTGAAGAGGATTTGTTTTTGATTTACAAGTGGTGCAGCGAGAACCTTTTGCTGTCCAGGCTCATATTGAGTATGACTTGGCCAATCCTTTCTCACATAATGACGTTCAATTGCAAGGCTGTGGCAAGCGAAATTTTGTGAATGCAGATGCATGCAAATCAATAGATAAATTACTTGGTAAATTCGCAACGTTAAGCTGAGAAGCCGTGATTTATTTTGCTGTACATTTTTGTGATTATATTGTTGTTAGTGAATATTAATTCAGAGAATTAAAAAAATTGAAGTTCTATATGCTATGTGCTGCATTAAATGACTTCCTTTCATTAATGTTAATTAATTTTACTTTTGTGCATTTTTGTAAATTTTTCACACAATTTATATGCCAAGTCATTTATGTATACATATTTACATAATAACCTTTTATTGTTGTACAAGCTTTAATATTGTTTTTGTGTAAACATTTGCTTTTGTTGACACAGCTGTTTGCGTAATGTTTCATCACACAGTGTATTTAAATTGGCTCTCTATACTGCCTTATAAACTGTTTTTATTTATTTATTGAAATATGTATATTTGTCAAACTTTTGAAATTTTCAACATTTAAATTTTTTTAATATTTTCGTTTATTATAACTTTCTTTTTTTAAAATTGTATTATTAAAGACAAGCCTGAGCGTCACTATCTTGCTGCCTTTGCGATGGACTTGCCCGTACAAAGTGTCCTGGCTTAACTGATAAAATTCTAGATTCCATTAACTACTGGAAAGGCCTAAGATAGTTATTAAATGTAAATCGACAGAAATCGAATTTTACTAACTATTCAAGCAAATGTTGTTGAATTGAGGCATTACATTTCGCCAAAATGATTTAAATATTCGGATACTCAATTTTAATTATGAAATACATAAATGGTTCTTCAAAATAGATATTTGACGTTCTTTTTAATAGCTCCTGAATGAAATGAAGGTCCAAAAAACCAGTAAATAATCGCACGCTGATAATCTATTATCAAAAGGTTAAGAGATATGAATACCGAATTGATGGATCTTTATTTTAGCTGTCTTCATTATATTTACGGAAACATGACTAAAACCGTTTATTTTTGATAATGAAATTTTGTGCAGCGAGTATCACTTATGTGACGTCATCGATTGATCAAAATCGGCGAGGAGTTCTGCTCGCGCTTCATTTATCTATACCTATGTTTTTAGCAGATTATATTGAATTTAAATGAATTCATATTTAATATAAAGATGCACACCATATTTATTACATAATTCCCCAGACAAATTCATGAGTATATCTTGCGAGATTTCAATTTGACTTGTATCTCATGGTAACAGATCAATAACAACATCATTCCAATTTGTAGTCGACCTGGTTATTAGAGGAAATATCTGAGCTTTACCTTAACCAAATTAATTTAATTAGAATTTTGGTTGCTGAAACCGTAATGCAAGCAACTCTGCTTTTTGCTTGGACAAATTCAAATCAGTAACTAAATCGCTTACTTTACCTTGTGAAATTAAATGTTTCTATAGCGAAATCGCATTCAGTGCTCGGAGGTGATATTTGCACTTAAATCTGGACAAACATATTTTAAAGGTCCTCAGAAAATTTCAGAAAAAATTGTATATAATAAAGACCTTCTCCTAGCAATTAGCGCGCTTAAAACTATATCCTATAGTCCAAACGAGGTACGATAAAGTCTTCAGCTGATTTTGAGAAAAAACGAGATGCCTTCTAAAAATATTAATTCCAGCGTATTACCAAATTTAAGAAGACCCTGGTCAGAAAGCTTATTTAGGAAATCAAGAACATTTTTTTTGAACATCAGAAATAAAACCTTTAACCATGATGAATAAAGGGAAATCCCATCCTTACATCTTTGAGCTTAGTGTTGAAACCTCTTACGTTTTGGTAGTATATATTACAGTTTTTATTAAGGAAGCAGGTCGCCGTGCCACATTGTTACAAAAAGTACATTCACATTTATCTCAAACTAACACACAAGTGCACCATGTAGTTGATACATAATTTTTAAATGAAAACTCCTCTCAAAGGAAAAATTAAATTTCGCAATACCTAAACTAGACGGCTTAATTTTGATTAATATATATGAAAGCACTCACCTGTAGTAGTGAGAAGCGATATACAAAAACTTATCTCCTTTTCGGAATCACAACTAGCTCTTTTCTATTTGATGTAGTTGTAAATGAAGTTGGGCTAGAGCAGATGAAATTAAGTTAAATGTGAGCACCTTACCATCTCCAAATATTTTTGTAGTTGCCCTTGTTAGACACCATTGTGAAATTGAAAGTTGGGATTTCTCAGGACAGGATGAAGAAAATGACATGAAATCTAACATATATTAGCAGTCGGTAATATTTTTTCGTTTATTCTGTTTCTCTTCTGTTTTAGAGAGGTAGGAAAAAAAATGCATTTAAATTATATTATTATTATTATACATATAAATTATATATATATATATAAAAGGGGTCCTCATATTTTTTAAACTACTCATTGAGAATTTTTTAAGAGATCTACTCTTCTCGTTTTTTTATATAAACGTTGGGAACGTCATATTCTGAAACGACTGCCCATTCCTTTGTTCACTTGTAAAGCTCAATCTTTTGATCTTTATTTGTATACTTTTTACCATACTCACTGGAAAGGTCAGAGATCAAACTATACTCTACATACGTTTACGCTTTTCTGAGATATATATTATTATATATTCAAAAAGCATTTTGCTCCATATCTTTGTAAATTCTAAAGAACGGGTAGAAAATTAAATTCTTTAATATTTGACCGACTTCTAGACATATTATCGAATATTTATGAAATTGTATTGTATGTATTTATTGCTCTGTTTTCTGGCTAATAAGAGGGTTTTTTTTAATCAAATGTTTAAAACTTTAAGGGGGAAAATAAAAAATACAATTTGGCTGTTATAAGCCTTTACATCAATGAATTAACAACATGGCAACTCGCTGACCTATTAGAAAATGTCTGTTCGCCCCACCTTTACTTGCGCTCCAGTTAAATTTATTAAAAATAAATCAATAATACAACAGCCACAATCATCACATCCCGACCCGCGTGCTATTGCCGCCGCGACAACCGCAATACCAGCGCAACGAAGCGCAGGTTTGCTGAAAATTTAATGAAATGAATTTGTTCTGACTACAGAGAACACAACCGTGCGATTTACACACATACATTTGCATGGATACATGGCAGTAAAGTAAATAGCAGAGAAAGGAAGGGTCTGCCAACCACCACTGACAGTGGCATTAAGATGAGTGGCGTTTCATTTCAATGTGAAGACGGGAAGAAATATAAATAAAACAAGAAAGAAAGGTTGTCTTTGACCATGCCGAAGTCTTTATACCTTTCAAGAACATATACGATTTTTTTCAATTACAAAATCCGATTTTTTTAATTTTCAGTATCAATATTTAATTCACGTCTGAAGAATACCAAACTTCACACTTCCCGATGGTTTTTTGATCAAAACCTCATATCTGTACATATAGGTTGTATGGAATCTATTTGTTATAGTAGTCCTATTTCGATGATTTTTAGTACCCATATGCAGTTAATTATGCATTGACGAATTTATGGCCCAAACCAACTCAGGTCGTCATTCAGATACTATCGTTATAAATTTTGGTGGGTCTATCTCTTCTCCAACTGGTACTTACATACTTCGTACCATAGTTAATATACCATTTCATGTACATGAAAGGTATAAAAATTACAAAGAGAATATCGCGAAAAACGACGACGAGAGTCCAGCAGCAGCCAAAGACCGACATCCACTTTTGCTGGTCGTATATATGTGATTACTCTGAAAACATACTATATGTATGTTTATTTTTAGCCCTCATTGTATTCATGAAGCAACTAGGATACGGTTGTGCCAATGTACATATGCGTATCTGTGCCTTTTATGGGTATGTATATTACTCAATAACAATAAACAATAATAAAACGGAGACGAGAGAACAGAAGGAGCTTAAATAACACAAAGCGTCCACCATCGTAAGTCATCACCAACAATGGCAGCAGATTTCAACAATCAATCGATGTAAGCGCGCGTTACAACAAAATACGTATATGTAAATAGAAGAAATCGGAAGTATATTGTGGTATAAGAGCAGAAAAAAATATAATAGTTAAACAAGAATGTGAGAGGAATCAGCATTGATGTAGTGAAGCTGACTATAAATAAGCTCTGCTTGATAAGTTAATGCTTTAAAGTTTTTCTTTGACTGCCTTCACTTTTTGCTAATTAAATTCTTTAACGCTCTCCCTCACTTTAATATTAATTTAATTCGTAATTAAGTTCATCTGTTATAACATCTAAAAACTGAAAAGGAGAAGCTCGAATAATTATATTCCTTGTCATACTCAGTTGTGATATGTACACAGAGTACATTAGGTTTATTCCGATAACGGTTGTATGTAACGGCACAAAATAATAGAGATATATATGGATAATATATAAGTATATCACACTTCAGGGAATGTCGAGATAAATCGATTTAGCCATGTCTGTATGCCTTTTCGTTCGTGTACACAATATCTCAAGTAAAAAAAATGCGTTAATTCAGTAACTAAAATAAAAAACATTAGAGGAAGGAAACATTTTTGGAAGATAGTGTTACCAGCCACTTTTAGATGAAAAAGTGTGTTTCAGAAATCACTAAACTGAATTACATAAAATTTGATACTTATAATTTGCTGTGGGCTAGTATCAATACGAATTTATTATGGGCGCAACCGGGAAACAACTTGGCCTTTGTCCATATACCGGAGGCCCTACTTTCCATTCGCGCTTTACTCAAGATCGAATATTTAAGGTATTAATCAACAGAAGGTTGACAAAAAATCAAACAAAATATAATTTGTCGTATTCTTGCCATCTAGTAATGATATATGATAGAGTCCAGCACAATTTTATAGCACATCGTGTGAAGATTTCGCTTCCCTGTTAACTAGAATTTCGGCTTGGCAAAAATCCTCATCCATCTGATTCATGTCTCATATTACTGGATATAAAAATTAGCTTGAGTTTTTATGAACTATTTCACTTATTTGAGGCATACGTTATCATTTTAGTTAGCATACAACAACAATTATACTGTTTTAAAATATTGTACCTTCTTAAATCTGCTCTCTATTCTGTATCATTAGTAACTCACCTTAAGGAATATATTTATATTTCCTATTAGATTTAAATGTGTCCGAAAAAATATGAAAATATATAAGGATTAAAAAGAGCGGGTCTGTTTAAAATTGCTGATGATATTTTCTCTGCCATCGAAATACATACATATTAGATTGAAGCCGTTTTAAAATTCAAACCTTTAATTAAACATTGCTATAGTAAGTGTAGAAAATACTACTTTCTATTTTTTTTACATATCAAAACTTTAAATAAAATTTATAAATTACATCATTCTTTCCCTCTGAATTCCTTTTCTGTTGGCTTATCAGCGCACACCCAAATTATGTTTAATACATAAGTATGTATATACAATCAGTTTGTTGACAGTCCATTACTCTTTATGGTTACTACTTTACCAATTATCGTTAATTGATTAAATTTTCTTCGAATCAAAATTGTTGTGCAGCGGTGTTCAACAATTTGATTTCCCATCAGGCATTGCCAATGTGGCTGCGCGGATGGCATGCAGACATTTCCGTTTTCTCACACGGATTTTTTTACTCGTTTTTTCAATGTTAATCTCTTATTTTTGTCATAATATATATTTTTGTTTTATTCGTTGAAGTGAGATATTGTATAATTTTCAGGCAGTTCAATATATGCCTGCACACAATTCTGGCCAGCAGCTAGGTAGGTTTATATAGATACATATGCTTGGCTGAATGAACTCAGAAACATCTCATTTTTATATAATAAAATAAAACTGGTTAAATAAAATTAAAATATTTACTTAAAATGTGAAATATCTGTTTAAGCTACTGGATCAGCCGTGTATTCTAATTGTTTCACTTCAATAGAAATACGTGGCATTTGGTGTGTGAAAAAAAACAACTGACTTAATAAAGCAGTCACTCTTACCTAGGTATTCAGAGTAGTACTGCGGTTATCAATTTTATATGTAGTAAAAATATGCTGAATTTTTTAAATTAAATGTATTATATGGAACTTCCTCAGCATTGCAGATTTGCGGTTATGAAAATTCATAGTATTAATTCATGTTCGTACGTGTTCTTTTTTTTTGACGAATAATTTAGACTTCTATAATAATGTGAAATATATTATATAACAAATGAAATTTAAAGGAGACAATTTTAAAGGTTTGTTATTATTTTCCATTAGCTTGCCGTCTTGTTTAAAACTTTCGGCTTACCTTTACCCTTGTGATGAATTAAGGAGCTAAAAGGCGTTATCCACTTCACAGATTTGTCTGAAGTGCACTTGGTTATGAAATTTTGTTTTATATTAGTAACTCCTACACAATCTACGCATATTACTCAGATGTCTTCGCCGTTAAGTTTAGAAACATGAATTTATTTTATTTATACCCATACCATAGTCCAATTAAATATTATTATATTTCACTACTATAAAAGTACGTGGCATTCGGTGTGTGAATTAAAACAACTGACTTAATAACTCTGTCTCCCCTACCTTTATTATAATATATTATTGCATAAAGTCCACTATTTCTAATAACAATGGAACATTCACTAGTCACTGGTTCAATTCATTTTTGGTATTGATTAAATGACTCAGACATGGTGCTTTGGTGGATTTTCAATGCACACGTATGCTCAATGCTCTTGTATACATATAGTTTTTCCTAATGAGAAAAGGTTATTCCATAAGTAGATCCAACAGATAAACAAGCTCTAAGTCAAACGAGAGAAGAGTACTTCAAAAGAGTAGTTCAAAAAAATAAATAAATTAATAAAGAAAAAGAAAATGTGACAGATGACGAGGTCATAATGAATATATATCTAGCGCGAACGGCATAACCAAATTAGATACAAGCGGCTGGCGATGAAGATGGCATACATTACAAAATAATTATACAGGCAGTATTACCTGTTTCTTGTATTTCATAATTCAAAAAACCTCGTTTTTATTATATTAAACCCCAAATTTTTAAATCATTCATTTTATATAGCTGCGCTAATTTTTAAATTAAGAAACATACAGATACAGGTTTGAGAGCCACTGTGAGGTTTCCCGAATTTTCAAATTGCAGACACTCTGCCTTTCGATATATTTCACATACATATACATACATTCGTATAAATAAAAGATAGTACTTCCATTAACACCTTTACAATTTTATTAACTTTTAAGAATTTAAGATCTACATTATTTAAAAAAAAAAATTATTTTCAGTTTATGCCGAGTCGGCGACATATTTATAATTCTGTTATTTTTACATATTTTAAAAATCGCTCTTTTGTTAAATTAAAATACAGAAAAACTACGAAAAAAATATATCCAGTTCCGGTACGGATGCTTACAATAAGTACCATAAATAATACATTTGTAAGCAATCCATGCTAAAAATAAATACAAGCTATTGTGCATTGTATTGGTTTGCTTTCTGTCGTAAATTGCTGTTTGTATAATAGTAATTTTATTTAATTCAAAATTTAATTTTTATTAAATTTTTTTTAGCTTGAAATAAAGTTGGACATCATAAATTTTCTCATAACAAATAAATATTGCGGAAACATTTTATTTTCTGTATGTGCTCATGTCCGCAATGCAAAACAAATTTAAAGCAATTCATTTGTGAATTAAGAAAATACAATGTATATAGCGAAAATTATAATATGTGATAAGAGCTTCCATAAAGGAACCAAATGGCAGAAAAAATACTCATATCAATAAACAATTATTGTTAAGCACATTCTATACAAAGAGTAAAAGGAATTTATTGTAATCACCATGAGCTATAACATAACAAATATTAAAACTGAAAATTATTTATTCCGGTTTCTTTTGCAACGGATCGGGTATTTCTCTAGTTAGTCTTCCGGAGTGTGTCCTATCACCAAACCCTCTTTGAGGATCTACTTCCATTATAATTGGCAAAGCGATCGGTAGATTCGCTGTTGGTAGCTCTGCTTAATATATACATAGATCGATTATGTCTCATTTAACGTATTATTTACTATATAATAAAAATTACCTATGTCTGATTCATTTTTACTTTTCGCTTCTGTGATTTCATCAGTTTCAACATCGGAAACTACCACTGAATCCATTGTATCCCACAATTATAATTCAAACTGCAAGCAGTAGTAAATGTTGATATAGAAATGAGTTTTTCATTCAACCTCTACGAATTTATATACAGTTTGCTACCCTATTTTTAGCAGCATTGTATAATTTATGTAGATTATTCACATGAAGGAGAATAATATTAAAAACTTACTATGAAATGCATTTGATAATAACTCAAACCTCTCTATTTTATTTAACACTTATGTGCATGAAGTAACATAACACAGGTTATGAATCATATAATATACATATATGTACACAGATATATATTTTTAGAATTTCGCATGGTGACACATAAATTCTTATTATAGAGTATTGCCGTACTCACAATAATGAATGTCTTATCTTTTTATTGTGACACATTTACGAAAAAATTACAAAATTAAAAAAAAAAATTCTTGTGAAAAAATAAAACTCAGCTCCATACGTAAAATAAGCTGTTGCTTATCATTCAATTAAGTAGTAAAGCCTTAAATAAAAATGTACTCTAGTGAAGAAAACATGGAACGATGTAATATCACAGGAGAAAAAGCAATTACATAAAGCATTTGAGACTAGCAATTCTCGTGCATACGTTGCTGTGTCTCTTTCTTATTTTGTTGAAATTATATATTATAATTGGCATTGTAAAAAATGCCAATTGCAGTTAATCCAAAATATTACACTTCCTATCCTAGTATTTAGGGATATTCTACATTTCGATTATGTTCCCGCTCTCCGTTCCACCACAATAGTAATTAGGTATTCTGAGTTACGCTCGAATCGAAAGAAGAATACATTTTCGAAATCAGCTGGTTGCATGTGAATGTGTGAAATTGAAACAATGCAAAGCAAACAATTGCAGAGTTTTTGTACAATTCAAATATATATAATTTTTGTTTTGTTTTTAACGTTAAATGGAATCAAGAGTCGCGGCGATATTTCATGAGGATTGAGAGACAAGTGTCAGCCATTTCAGATGAGTGATGAATTTTAGGAAATTGTAGTAAGCTTGTAATAGGCTATATTTTATATAACAAATTTCGTTATTTAGATTCAAAAAAAAAATTCAAACTTAATAAAGATGCTTTCAAGTATGTCCTCGATATTTTTTCACAAGAAACTCAATCAAATGCTTTGACATGGTTATCTCCACCTAAACGTGTAGGCAACATAGAGTTGGTGCAGTTTTTAACATAGCAATGTGTCACAGCATGTGTCATTACACAATTTCCTCGAAATCATGGAGTCTTTTAATGATGGATAAATAGTATTTCGGCAAAGTTATTTCAAAACTCACTAATATTTCATGTTGCTCTTGTGTTGTATCAAAAAGCGCCATTAAGTTCATAAAACTGAAAAAAGACATCGTTATGACTTCCAATTACCAAAATAATGTTTTACTTACATTTTGTTAAAATTACGTTATTTAAATACACGAAAGTATACAATCGAATTGTTCTCCGCCAACTTAATTACAACGTACTAAAACGTAGCGAAATGCAGATTACATAGAATTGGATAGAATCGAAAGGTTCGTATCTATGAACATATGCGGCGCTACTCAAGTTCTTTCACGAATGTCAATATGAATGCCTCGAAGTAAGCCAAACACCATTACTTTGGTCAAAATAAGATAAGACGACTAAAAATATCTCAAAATGATGCAAATTTCAAGTATATAAAATCATAAATACGATTTTATGGAATATATCGGCATCTCTCCGAAAGAAAAACTGGTCCATATCTTAATCGAGGCAAATGCATAAATAGCACGCATCAAATTTCTGGTAAATTAAACAATTAACAATATTTAAAAAAAATCATTCCATCGTCCGTTGAAAAAGTTATATTTTTACAAAAAACTGCTCCTGCAGCTATAGAAACTTAAAATGTGTGTCGTTCTCAATTGATGAACTTTTAAAAATATTTAATTGAATTTAATTTTCTGACAACTCTTTCAAAAATAGCCAAACTTCACAGGAACACTCCCAGGCTCCAATGAAGCCATCCTGAAAATGTTCACAAGATTGGCTGAGTGGTTTCGGACTCTTAAGATACCTACATATATTCATACATACATACATCCCATCCACTTTTATATGTACAGATTGTTCTTGCTTGAACGGAGACTAGTCCGTCTTGTGCGAATTATCGAAAGCATAGTAACTAATGTCACTCTTTGTTATAAACTAAAAAAGTACGATTGTTTTCAAACATTTCGGTCCCGTATTCCTTTTTTTCTGTCGGACAGACATTAAGTCCGATGTTAGTTACTGTGCTTATAACTCAAGAACGCCCTCGACTGATTTCGCTGATTCACACCAATTCGGAAAATATATATTTATATATATAAGTATATATAAGAATATATATTAGTACATATGTATATATTTGTCGCTTTGTAACCGCTGAAGCGATTTTCGGCCGAGCTCTTCCACCAATTTTTGGTTTTGCGTCTTGATGTTTTACCAACAAATGTAGGGCCCTACAGCTTATTCTAATCCTCCTTCGAACGGCCGGTGGATTTTTATGAGCATCTTTCACTTTATGTCAGAAATACACGCGGTATATAGATATAAATATAAGTATATAGATTACAGTCCTTTTCCATGTGTGCAGTGCATACTGCTATTCGGAAAACCAGTGTATCGAGTTCTGTGCCGACAAACATTCAATGTTATAAAAAATTAATATTTCTAATTTCGATCGCCCCACGGCTGGGAATGTCAAGCCCTCCGAGTGTATTTCTGACATGAAATAAACGCTACTCCTAAAAATCCATTTACTGTTCGGAGGCGGCTTTGAATAAAGAGTAAGCCCCTACGAGTGCCATACATAAATACTGCTAACATGTTATTACTGGAATTGTCACTTTTTTGGAAAATTAATTCAATAACATTGAGGAATCAAATCAAATATTAGAAATGTGTATAAAACTGTAGAAAGCTCAGAAAGTTTACATAAGAAAATATTTCTAAGCGTTTTTACACATAAATGTTCTCATCAAATACTTTTAGTTGTACATATTATTATTATAGACCTACCAAAATTTTTAACAATTTTATCAAAATAACGAGCGGAGTTGATTCAGCCTTCTTCGCCTGTTTGAACGCAAAATAATGCCTCAATTTTTGAAATATTTAACCAAACTTGGTACACAAATGCTTCATTATATTTATATGTACATTTGTCGGAACAGATCGGACTACTTTAGCATAAATATGATCGATTGGTGATGAAAATCATGAAAATTCGATGACTATAACATATAGTTCCTATGCAACTAGTTGTTCATATATGAGCCTTTGAAAAGCATCAAAAAGCATGAAATTTGGCATTATACAAACGTTAATCCAAATAAATATCTGACTTAAAATCAACTATAGACTATAACATATGACGCTCTTATAACCGATTTGCACAGATGTGTGGTTTTGCTTCAACTAGTTTTGCATATACGAGAATTAATATTTAGTCTTAGAATTGAATACGAGAAATTTTATATGTACATGAAAGATGCTTAAGCGATGGTTCCTTCGTAAGTATTTTATAAGAAAATAAAAACACTCGCGTTAAGAATTTAAATATTTGTATTTTTAATGCTTTTTTATTTTAATTATTTCGTTCAAGTTTCATGTATTTATTCAATTAATTGAGAATCGTACTTTTCCTAAACTCTGCGGCTTTTATAATAATGCAGTCAACGAAGCATTAGGGTGCGCGTGGTGGTACATTAAAATACTCGTTGCAACAAAATGTATTAAGTTCTCGGCACTTTTTCTTGTTTAAGTTAGAAGATAGATGTACTTTCCTATCGACTGTCTCGTCTCGTCTTAAATGGGCATAGATATTTTTATAAAAAAAATAAAATAAAATAAAAATTACAATAATAATAATAAACCTGTTTATCTAACACAAATTGCAAAAATTAGAGTAACAAAACTAAAAGAAAAGTAAATTTTTTGAGTATATCGCAAAGGAAAGTAAATTTGCTACTTTATCCAATATGTAATTAATTGGTTTTGTGTGAAAAAAATCCAATCCAATTTTTTTTTTTAGGGGGGGGGAGGGGGCTTCTTCTTATATCAAGTATTTAATTAATTTTAAAATTCGCAAATCCGAATTTCCTCTCAGCATAAAACTCGTATTAGCAAATATCTTTTAATACAATATGTATTAAGTTAAAATTCATTCAGTGATTTGGTTGAGCTGTGAAAGCTTATTGCTTTATTATTTCGAAAGAAGAAGAAGAGTGCAACCACCATAAAATCGATATTTCAATACCAATTTCAATAATCAACAAATTTAATTTCACATAACAACTGTGGCATTAGTATAGCTTTTATCACTATTACACCATCCTCACTCTGCTACCCAATTTTCAGGAACCACAGATTAAAATATAACTTTCATGTTATATTTCTCTTCCCACAATCATTTTTGTGGTTGAAGTCAGTTAGTGGTAAGCATCAATGAGATCACGCGCCCAAAACGCTTCAACTTTTTGTCGTTAAAGTAAGAAGTTTTCCTTTTTTGAAACAACGTTCTAATGCATTAAATATGTGTAAAAGTACATTCATATCTAGGTAAATAAATATAAATATTTATTTTTATATTTTCTTACTGGCTTTTAATGACTTCCTATGTGTATTGTTCTTCGGCCACTTGTCTTTTGTTGCCTTAATAAATACAAACTTTGGTGATTACAATACCTTTCTAAGTAAGAAATTGTGGAATTGTTGTTAGCTGAAATGAAATACTCACAGATAAAATTAGTGCTTCCAGGCTTTGTTACTGACGGAAAACTGTCGCATCATTTTTAAATAAGTAATGAACAAAATATCGATCTTTTTTCCTTTTTCACAGATGCATAAGCGCGTAAAAAACAGGGTTTTTAGTTTTTGAATACGAAACCATTGTATTAAGTATAAAGTATTGCAGGTATTTGCAATAAGTTTTTAATGATAACCGCCGATCATTTCTTGAGTAATTTAATTAAAAATTTCTAAAATTTAGGTTTTTATTAAATAAAAATCAATTTAAGCAAACAAGCAAAACTCAAAATTATATGAAATCAAATTAAAAAAATTAAAAAATCAAAAAATTTTATGTTAAAAAATTTAAAAAAAATTAAATAAAATGAAAAAGAAAAATTCAATTGAATAAATAAATAAATAAAATAAAATAATTTAAAAAATATAAAATTAAATATAAAAATTAAAATTAAATAAAAAGGTAAGGAAATTAAATGGAATAAAATAAAGTAAAATAAAATAATAAACATTAAATTTTCTTCGAAAGTGAATAATGGACTGAACTGTAATTTCTATAACTTTTGAAAAGAACACCCATATAAAAAATATACGTAAATTGGACTAAAACTAGTTTTTTTTTAAATTTTTGACAATATATAGACAACTAGATGGAAAGAAATAAAAAAACTTCTTTAAAGTTTACTTTTGGATCTTAAGCCCTTTTTACATACAGAGCTCGATATATTCGACCCAATATGAATGTGTTCTAAACGATTAAAATATTAACATCAAAAACGTCAGTAAAAGTATGTGATGACCTTCCTTTTTCGGAAAGGCCATCCTTAGTCCAAATAAATTGGCAAATTTCTAAGCTTTTATTAAAATTATGCAAGTTTTTATTTATTTTATTGAATAAGTACAATACTTGGTGTATAATTTTAAGAGAATATTACATTGAGTACGTAGATTAATCATTATATATTTACGGTACAGTATGTGTGCGAGTTTTTGTGAAATATATATATCTCTAAATATGGGTATTATAATGGATTTTTCATGTCAGAGCAAGAATTCGTGCTTTTGTGTCTGTGACAATTCGAACACCCGCAATCGAATGCCCATAAACACACAAAACTACAACATTTGTGTACACTAAAATTTATACATGTGCGTACACAATAAATACCCTGCAGTGAAAAGTAGAAATATTCAAACTAAATAATAGTATGGTTAGAATGAAATCATACCAATTCCAAATAACTGGAATTATAACAATTTTCACCACAACGCCATTCGCATGTTTTTGTTATTTCTACGCCAAGATTGAATTTCATTTCCTAATAAGATCTGTTGAAGTGCTCATTAAGTAGCTCATTTATTTCATATTTTATTTATATTTATATTTATATATTATTTTTGGTGAATTAGTCATTCAACACATGCTTATATGTGACAGCTCATAGGGCATCGCCATGTTAAAAATACCAGTATCGTATACGGGAAATAGATGGAAGATGAACTTGTTAGTGCAAATGTGCAAACTAGTTAAATTCTAGTTAACAACTGGTATTTTTTCCTGCAGGGTAAGTCTGTATATACGTCTATGTAAAATCTGCTAATGGCCACACTCAAGGATGCGAAGGTAAAAACACAAGTAGCGAAGGCAAACATTACACTCAAATACAATAGCGTTTGGTCGGTCGGCCATCAGTTGGCATCATCACCTCAACGCCACAAGAAATGTGAAAACATTTTGCAAAATGCCACTGATGTACAAATGTGCTGTTTTTGGGTGTATTTTGGAGTTTGATTAAAGGGAGAAAATGGATGCGGCTGTTGTTGACAAGTGGAATCGCCGAACAGCTGACCTGTTTTTGTTGTCATCTACAGTAAAATGGCTACAGTTGCTCTCCAAAGCTAGTACTTGCAGCAAATATGTATGTATACAAACCACACTTGTATATTTGTACGAGTGTCGCTCTGTTTTTATTAGAAGACTGTTATATTCCAATTTAAATGCCTTTAGTAGGGTCAAATGTTGGGTTTTAATTTTTGCAAATAGCTGAACATCAAGAAAAAAGAATTAAAGAGGAAAAACATGTGAAAGAGTAAAACTAATCAAGTTGAGGGCGTCGAAGGAAAGAAACATTGAGTAGATAATTGTTCAAGTGGCTATTTGGAAGCGCTAAAAACATTTGGACTGTAGTTTATTTGTTTTCTTTGCCCAAGTCTCATTTTAATTTCATTCTCCCCTAAGACTTTGCGAAAACTTGATAGTACTTCTGAGACAAACCAACTTCTTACTTTGGTAATTTTCCGTGTACATGTATACATTATTATCACGGAATTCAAGCTATTTTTGTAGCAGCGAATATACAATGTACTGTACCCTATACTTATTATCTTTTCAAAACCAATCACTTCCACAGCTAATTTTGAAAATACATTTCTTTGTAAATTGCGTAACCTTTGCTATAGTTTGCAAATGTTTTATTTTATTGCCCCTATTAGTGTTTTATTGTGTTAAACTTTAGTGTATGTAACTTTAAGTTAGTCAAACTACGAAATATCGAAATTCTTAAACTAGAACATAATACAAAGGGAAGTTTGTTTTAAAAAGAAAATCTTACTGTCATTTGATGTGCTTATACATATTGCACATATGTACATGTGCATAGGTTCTCGGGTGAACAGTAAAGTAATTAACTTAAAGTGTATATTTGGTGGCGAGCTCAGTACGCTTGGTACATAATCGAAAAATTTTCCTGGATCAGGAACGGCTGAAAGACGCCAACCCCTAATTGGTGTAAGATGGCTTTGCATTACCGCTTGGAGCAATGCCTTGCTCCTCTGGGAATTGCTGTACATCTTCAATGCTTCATCTAAAATAAAAATTTTCAACACCAAGCTCACCCAATACATTCAGCAGATTAAAATAGGAACGGTTATTCCGCACCACCTCTAAGATTTGACAAGGAAAATTTCTTATTAGCACAAAAATAATGAAATGAAAACGTCATTACAAAAATTTTCTAATTTCAATTGTAGACCATGATTCTCCTATAATTTGTGGTTTGCGTCTAGATGTTTTTTTTTCAAACAATATTACAATTTATTCTAAGTCGCCACCGAACGGCAGATGGATTCTTTTAAGGAGCTTTTATTTCATATAATTTTTGGTTGTTGGTCGAACTAGAACTCTGGCCTTCTACCACTAGAACTCTGCTCTCCACTCCGGCTGTTGCGGTTGCACCGGCTGTTGCTGTAGTACTCCATTACTGAATAGACAACGCTGAAGATTACTTTACGGTGGTCCAAATTTTTAGTCAGTATAAAAATTTATAATAACTGAAAGAAGGGAGATTGGATATATTTTACATATGCATCTTCTTTCAGTAAATTTGTAATTTAATTTTTGCAAATTCCATTCCAAACTGCTTTGTGGCATGCTAACGGCCATAGAGGTGGGCTCAGAGCCTGTCTTTCGATAAGTTTTGATTTTCTTAGAGAGCGGTAAGTGTCCCAGCGGGGCACGCTCTGATCAAGTTCTTTGTTGATTTTGCTAGCACCCAAAGCAAAGAGTTTTTCGTATTGTTCACAATGTTTCGATTTCATCTTTCCAATAGCATTGGTTTTGATCCTCCTATTTCCACAATCATATTCTTAGTGCTTCTTAAAAAAATTACGAGCTACAGCATCTGGGCCACCAATTTTTCGTTAAATTTCTCTCATTGTCATGTTTTCGGCTCCTTTCAACATTTCAATATTTGTAAAATATTTTTAAGCGGTATGGTTATGATAACCTTCTTTATCGGAAATCAAAAATGTTAATAAATATGAAACACCTCAAAAACACTTTTTTTATATTAGTTACTAAATAAACGGTTTTGTTGTTTTAATATTTCTAAATCATACATTTTTAGATTATCTCTCATAACCCGTGTCTATTTTCCTTATTACTTTACACTAAAAAAGTTGAATCGTTTATGAATTTGCAACAGTGTGTATAATATAGAAATTAAAATTTTTTTATTAAAATTCTCACGTGTTATTTGCAGCAGAAAATATTCAAGATGAATGTTTATTTTATGTTTTAAATTTAAACAATATGCAAAAGGACTGCAATTACGAATAGGTATATTTAAAAACACAATTTTTCCCTTCAAATATTAAAATACGTTAGAATGAACAGCAAGAAAACCTACCTATTAACGTAACTTTTTGTTATTTATGCCTATCATACATAAATTACACCTATTGCTTTGTTTCGTGCGATACACGGAACTTAATTAAATTCCATGCAAATGTAACATTTCACACCTAGAGTTCAACAAGGGTTCAGTAAATACTCACCAGTATAAACCAGGGTACGTACGGAAGGTGGTATTTAGTCGAAGCGACAGCCAAACAAAGCGATTAGTCTTGTAATTGTAGCGCATGAATTTCCGTGAATATTAAACAGACGCAGCCTTTTGTCGCCGGAAAGTATGCAAGGAATTTTGAGTCACCAAACAAGTACACGTGAATGCCAACTTCAGCGAAACAAAAGCGTGGAATTTCATATTACATATAACCTGCAGGGAAAATTCTAGCTGTTAACTGGAATCCAACTAGTTTGAATTTTTGCACTAACTAGTTCATCTTCCATCTATTTCTCATGTACAATTATATAACTGGTATTTTTAACACGATCTCCTACGAACCGTCATATAAATATTAGTATGTGTTGTATTTCTAATTCACCAAAAATAAAATTGAAAATAAAAATAGGAACGAATGCTTGCAGCAAGATTCGAACCGTGAACCTTATGCGCTTTAACCACTCGACTATCGTAATAATATAAAGGACAAAGTCATACTTCCGACTTAAACTGATGTCACTCTTTTTCATACTAGTATTTAATTAGAATTTTTGAATACTATTCCATCTTTTCACTGCAGGGTAGATAGACACATATAAGCAAGGTTGCAAGTATGAATAAAATTATTAATTTGTAGGCAAAAATTACATATAAGCAGGAAAAATATATGTAGCTGTGAAATATTATATTATGTACTGTATAACTAATATTATTGTGTCAACCAATCGAATTTTAATACGCATCTGCTTTATTCTTATTAAGAACAAATGCATTTATGCAAGTGGAATTACCATATCTTATCTAATAAAGCACACATGAAAGGACTCAAATAAAAGATGTGAAATTAAAGTAATTTTTACAGTGTCTCACAAGTTACGTGTGCAATAAGAGTAAGCGTCATTTACTTACACTTTTATTTTCATTTCAATTTTACATCAATAACTATAAATCACTCAATACAAATAAAATTAATAAATCAAAAGTTTAGATATAACAATACCTTGTAGGAAATTAAAAACATATAAGGTGAATGTATTACGATAATTTTGAAATTTCTTTATAGTGCTTCCAGCCCCAATGTTCCTGTACAATATTGTTGAAAAAATCAACTGTATTAGAGTTAAAATATGTGACTATACTTTATTCTGTTTTAAGTATTTGGGTGCATATAAGAATACATATGTATATACAGTAGCGGACAAAAGTCTACAAACACCGCCTGTATTCGTAGTGTAGAAAGTACTATCGCTTTGCTGAAAAATGTAGGTATACTTATACAATTTTATTTATTATATTTTTTATTATATTATTATTTAAATCCTTTTTTTATCACATTTATTAAGACTAATCCATTATCTAACATAAAATAAATCAATTATGGTGAAAAAACGCAAAAACGCCATTGACAAAAGCCTACATACAGCACGGGTGTACTAGCAGTTATGCCGATATGCTGTGTTGTTATGGCGGTTAGTTACCCTTTTTTTAATTTTTTTTAAAATTATGTTTTCTAATTTGCTAGTATTGAATTTAGTTGTGGTTTAATAGTTATTCAGCACAGAAAAGAGAAGAAATCGTATGGCGAAATTTAAATTTTTTTAAACTTAAATTCACAAAAGGTACAGACCATTGTAAAAAACTTAAAAAAAAGGATCCATCGAAAAAAAACCGCGTGTTAGCCGCCCGAATAAGCTGGCTCCAAGAGATATCAGTATTATTCTGAAGCAAGTAAATGATGATTCTAGAGTTCCTGCTCCAAAATTAGTCGAAAGCATCGAAAACTCATCAATAAAGTGTGTCCATTTAAGTTCGCTTGGAGTTCGTTAAAGCACATTTAAACAAGGGAATGGATTTTTGGAAAAACTTCTTGCTTAAAGACCAATCGAAGTTCAATATATTCGGCAGTGATAGAAGAGCAAAAATTTGGGGAAAAGAAAACACTGCACTTAACTCCGAAAATATAGTACCAACAGTTAAGCACGGTGGCGGTAACGTAATAGTTTGGGGAGCGGTTGCGGCATCTGGAGTTGGAAAGCTTGTTTTTATTGAGGGTAATATGGATCGATTGAAATATAAGTCATTGTTGGAAGCTATTCTGAAGCCTTCGGTGGACAGCTAGGAGCTTGACGCAGGCTGGATCTTTGGACAAGGCACGCATACATCTCCTGAAAGCCCAGATTTGAATGTTATTGAATGTGTCTGGGAAATTATTGAGCGAAAAATTAGAAAAAATCAGATTTCCAGCCCAGCATTACTCAAATAACGTCTTATTGAAGCTTGTGGCAGTATTACTCCCTCAGGAAGCGCTAAGATAAGTTATGTATGTACTGTATGTAGAGTTCTGTCAATGTTGGATTTACGCTTTTTTTGTCATATTTTTACTATTTTATGTAAAAAAATTATTTTTGGTGGTTTTTTAAATTGGTTAAATTTTCCAATAAACCTTTTGGACATCAATTCAACGAAAAGCGGGGGTGTTTGTTGACTTTTGTCCGCCACTGTATATCGACGAATCGATTTAGCCATGTTTGTCTATCCGTGTATATGATAACTCAAATAAGAATTTAGATATTTTCATGAAACTTGGGTCACACATTCCTTGAGTCTCAAGTGTGTACGCTATCGAAAATAGGCAAAAGGGTGCCAAGATCAAAACCACCCGCCTTATAATGGTAACTTTGATAAATGCGAAAACCGCGCTAATGCAGTATCCAAATGTGCAATAAAAGTCATATTTGTTGGTGGCGATCGCATTAAATGGAAAAATATGAGGATTGCGGAAAATACGCCGAGTGGGCGTAACGCCACCAAATTTTAGCGCAAAAATTATATATCTGAAACCACACAGAGGTTTCGATGACAACAATTTTTTTTAATAAAACCCCTTTATTTTCTTCTCAAAAACTGCTCCTGCAATAATGATTGACGATAAAAAACAGTCGCCACTAAAATCCGAAATGTGGAAATATTTAGCACTTGAGTTGCGGAGAGCTGATGGGGCCAATGCACTTATTGCTATAGGCTATAGGTGACAGACGTAGCGCTCAACGCACTGTATTTAGCACTTAAGAAAATACACATAGCTCAGAAGTAAATGAAGTCAATTTACTTTAAAGAATTTGGTTTCTTTAGTATCTGTTACTGACACAATGCAACAAAATGGAAAAAAATGGTACCGCAACCTAGTTAGTGATTTTAGCAAAAATGGTAACACTAAACATATTTATTATTTTATTTTCCCAGCGTATAGTTTTTTGGCCGCAATAGCCGCGTGCTTAGCAATGCGTCGGAAGGTCAGGATTCAAGTCTGGTCTTCCTTCGAGTGTTTTTCTGATATGAAGCAAATGCTCCTCATATAAATCCATCGGCCGTTCGGAAGGGGCTTAGAATCAACCATAGATCCCTCCATTTGTTGGGAAACACGTCAAGACGCAAAATCACAAATGGAAGAGGAGCCCGGCCCAAAAATCACTTCAACGGTTGCAAAGCACCAAATATGTATAGTTTTGTGGCAACCCTCTGTTTTTTAAATTTCGGCAGCACGGTTTCATCATCAGGAAGAAGATGGCGATTCCACAGTCAAAATGTTTATAAAACTATAACTATACTTTAAGTCGCAAATTGAAGACGAAAAGAAAGCCGCGGATGCCTAAAATGGTTTGCTATGAACACGTGAGATAGTGGGTCAGTGCTAAAAGAGCTGCATGAGATTCAGGGTGATTATGTGGTGGACAGCACAAAAATATCCTTTAAAGCAAATATAAAATCGTCTAGAAGACGTTTAATTCATTCAGAGGAAGTATCTGATCCAACTATTTGTTCTTTCTATGCACCATAATTTGAAGAAACCTATAGTGCAGTATCAAACGATATTTATATCGAAGATATATATATATATATTTATAGAAAAGCATTTTGAACTACTTAACGAATCTTTTGAGGAGAATTTGTTTAGACCTAAAGATGGTTAAATTATATTAGGAAAACAATGTGTATTCCCAAATACCCATGTTTTTATTGTCTGTGAAAGGAGTGCCAAACAACAGCACTTGTTCTTTACGTGAGATTTTGGTAATAAAAAAATGAATTTAATAAATCCAACTTTGTTTATAAGAGGTAAAATTATATTGAAGCATTTGCTCATTAAACCAGGGTTAATAAAATTTTTTTGAATACGTTGGATGAAAATCAACAATGTTGTATTTATATAACAGAAAATTTCACATATCCAAGCATAGAAAAGATAAAAGCAGGTATTTTGATTAGTTCACAAATAATAGTGTTAATAAAAGTGCTCCGAAATAACATGCTGAAAAATTTCAAAAACTTTATATACCTCCTCTAAATATGTCTACCTTAACCAGTTTCCGGGGAATCTTGCTGCCTATAGCGCATAACAAGAGGAGAACATTTCTGAGCATATTAGAAGGTAATAAATGTGGTTGTTGATGTAATCATGAAAAATTGTATTGGATTTTCTTGTTATGGTATGTTATAATAAGCCTGATCCCATCCTTGTACAAAAGCAGTAATTCCACTAGTTCCAATGGATATAAAAAGGGACCGTTCACCCTTCCATATGCATTTTCACAATTAAATACCTTTTTATTTTTTTCATATGTTCCGCAGTTGTACTACGCACAACTTTTTCATATAAATATAAATTTATGGCAAATTCTTATACACGAATGGAATAGTTTCTCACATGTAATACCAACTATCTGTGTGCGTTCGAGTATTTTCTCATATTCACATTTCTTACTATGAGCTTAAGGTGTTTTACGGCTTGCTTGCCCTGAGCCTTTCGTTAGAGTAAATACTTGCGTACACAAGCCAAATTAGCTTACATATTTCACAAGTTATTACAAACTCTAACACGGGACCTCCCTCCCTCACTTTCACCTTGTCTGTTGTCCTTCGCAACGAAATGTGCTCGATGCCGAAAATACAGTTAAACTGCAATTGTTCATTTCCACCTGGGCTCACTGCTTTCATAACTTGACAGTTTGTGAAAAGCATTTACTTTTGCATTTTGTCACAAAGTATTTGCGAAAATTCCGCAACTACTTAATGCTTCTTAAATATGGCTCGTAAGAAGAATCATGTGTAGGAAGTGCAGACTAAAATAAAAGGGGAGTGGTGGCATGTGGCAAATGCAGTAATAAATAGTTTAAGCTAACTTTATTGTCACCAGAATTTAACGGAAATATTTGCGCAAAATGCCATGCATATTGAATGCTACAATGTTTTTTATTTCATCTCAACAGTCTCACTCGCTTGTTTTACTCATTACTTATATTCGTATTTTGTCTCTGTATGTATGCGAAAGAATATTTTTCTGGCTGACAACTACTTTATTTTACACCCGTACGAGTTCTTCTCAACTAAGTAAGGGTTAACAGCTGTGCGAAATTTACATTACAATAATAACAAAAGCGCCAGATTAGTATTAACGAAAACTACTTTGCATGAAGTGTATGTGCGTGTGAAGGTTTTACTCCTTTTTCCAAAAAATTAAGTGCTCATTGTGAAACTTAAAACAAGACTTAATTAGGTGAAAGGCATTACGGTGTAAAGCTTAGGGGATCTTTTGGGGTAAGAACATTTATATTATGTTTACGACTACAGATTTTCATATTAAGCATAGATATATTGAAATTTGGCAGGGGATAAGAGAACAGAAAAAGTTGTTTCATCTATACCGAATACCTTTATCTTTGATTAAATAAAAGACATTGCGATTTCGATTCATTTTTGAACATCTTCAAATTATTTCGGGGTCTGTTTATGAAACAAAATGTCTATAACTAGTTAACTAGTAGAAAACCATTGTGCAGTGACATCTGTACTGTTTTCAAAAATTATATTCACAATTTTTCTTATGGTTAGGTTAACTTTTCCATTTTTTTTAAATCACAATCCTCAAAAACTGCAGTTTTTCTATGCTAAATACTTGTAAGTGTGTGTTGACCAAAACTAAAAAATATATTTCTGATTATACAAATTCTCCACTAAAATAATGACGTAGTCAAATAAAACAACTTAAATTATTCCACAGCAAGAAAATTTAAATAAATTTTCCAATGCGAAATTATATTAATTTAAATTTCTGGTTTTCCATTCTGACTAAGCTCTTCTACGCTGATTTGAAAGAAATTTTTTTTTTTCTATCAAAAAATTAAGAAGGCTCAGATATCATAATTTCAAAGGTTCGTAGCCTTTGTTGCACTTTATATATCACTAAACTGCAAAATACACCTCATTGGAGGGTGTAATGTTCGAAAAATTTGCACGCTAGATGGCGCTGCCTCATAAACAACACGTTTATTTAATGATATGACTCATAAATATGAAACGTTATCGTGGCAAGAGTGAAAATAAAGGGTGACCCATTTCGAGGTTCCCTAGTCTTTTAAAGAAAAAATCACAGAAAATGCAAATTTAATGGGGTATATTTATTATAATTCGAAAGAACACCACGGCTAGGTTTCAGAAGGTCAATCTGTTGAGTCCAATTTTCAATGACTGGCGAATGACATGCGTGATGTTTTGCTCCAAGGTCTGAATCAAAGCGGGATTGTCTGCATACCATGACTTACAAGTCTAACGGTGTGATATCACACGATCTTGATGGTCAAACGACCGGCCTAAAACGTAAAATTATCTACTCACCGAAGAGTTTTCATCCATTGATCGATGCAATGTGTGGGAATTGACGTCTTTTTGTTAAAGCCAAATGCCGCGGGGATCACGAGCTTTAATTTCAGGTACCAAATAGTCGGTTATCATGGCGCGATAACGGTCGACATTAACGGTTGTATTGTCCCCGGCATCATTTTTAAAGAAATATTCCATGATGATTCCACCGGCCCACAGACCACACCAAACCCTTGTTTTTTCTGGATGAAATGGCAGCTCTTGAATTTCTTCAGGTTGCTCTTCGTCCCAAATGCGGCAATTTTGCTTGTTTACATACCTATTGAGCCAGAAATGAGTCTCATCGCTAAACAAAATTTGGCTCGAAAACGTCGGATCTTTTTGGAATTTTTCAAGAGTTCATAGAGCGAAGCGATGCCGCTTGAGAAAGTCGAGCGGCTATAGTTCTTGCACAGGGTGTATTTTGAACGCTTTCAATTTAAGATATCGACGTAAAATGCGAAGTCGTTCCAAAAGTCAGTCCGAGTTGCTGCCGGACGACGCCGAATCGACTCTCCACGGTCTTCGTGTACACTCTCAGCTATGGCCGCTATATTTTCTTCACTGCGTGCCAGACGTGGTCTTTTCGGTCGTATATTATCCAATAATGAATGCTAGGTCTCAAAATCAGGCTTGGCATGATGAAATTCCAAACAACACTGAACAAAAATAACATGCCAGCTTGACACGACTCACGCGCAATCTGTTAAAAAAAAAAAAAAAAAAAAAAAAAAAAACCTCTACTTTAATTATCTTTTACATTTTGTAAAATAATTTGTGCAGAACAGATCAATAATTCAATTCACTAAAAGAGGTGAAAGTGGCAATTGTGCCCTAATATTGCCACAATGTATTAGCCAAGTAATTATTAATCATAGTGAAGCCATAAATTATTGACTAAGTATAGTTGTATTTATTTTTTAAACATGAAAAAAGGTAGAATATACGCATGTATAATTGTTTTCAGTGGTAAAGAAAAGGTATTACGAAAAAATTAGCAGTAATTTTTGTTGGCATCACCTTGGCGATATTCATATCAACAAACTCTACAAGACTTGATTTGCCCCACCCAATACTTTTTAACATAATACATCACACGCATAAAATATTATTGTTTCTGTGGGTGTAAATCATTGGCTAAACAACTTTGACAGGGCTTCTTCTCCAATTAGTAGTGTGTGTCTTAATTTTTTTCAACAAATGGACTTCTAAGTTCAAAAGTTTGTTCTAAGCCGCCTCCGAGCGGCTGATAGATTTTTACAAGAGCCTTTTATTAAATTTCACAAATACTCTCGGAGGAATTAACTTTCCATAAAAATAATTCTCTTATTTGTATTGTTTCCATTTTATGGCAAAAGTTTTTATTCTTCCTATACCAAACCAAATGTACATAAGTAGTTGAATATATAGATATATCAACAATAAAGGACTACTTTAAGGAAAATACACTAAATTAGTCAAAAGGAAGCACCCGTACACCTTGACTAAATTGAATTAAGTGCAAAAGCTTAAGTGAATGACGAACAACATTTTCTTGCTAAACAGCAACACTTTTAATGAATTTAATCAAGAAGATAATGTAATATTTTTTTACAGAAGGAAAACAACGAATAAAGTTAAGCGAAGGACGATAAAGGATAAGCGCATAAGAGTAAGTAAAATACAATACAATGGGAAAAAATAACTTAAACGATTATTGGTGAGCAAAAGATTTTGCGCACGCAAGAAAGTAAGATATACACTGGATAAGAACATAATTTGTGAGTAAGAAGTAAACAGTTCGCCGCACAATAGCAGCGGCATTGCAGAGAAAATAAATAATTTCGGCAAACAAATTTTTACGAAATTTAGAAAAGAAAAAAAAAAGAAGCCGAAAAGAAAAGGTGGCTATCATTTTTGTAATAGCAAAAAACCAAAAATATTCAATTCTGCACAAGGAAAAATTCTGGAGCCAAGGGGTAAAAGTATTCCTAAGAATGACATGGCACTAAATATTCATAAGGTTAGGTCAAATGAATTAGTTATGAGGTTATAAAGCATATTGTGAACTTGCCGGTTGTGACACAAAATACAACAACGACTCTGTACAGGTGAAACATGACGTCTGAATGAAAGTAAAAATGTTTGCCCAGTGACGATGGTTAGATGGAATGAGAGCAAAGTACGGTGGTTCATTTTCGTTGTTGTTGCTAGACAGGTAGACAAGCGGCAAGGACTTAATAAAATTGTGCTAGGCAAAGAGCATACTTAAATGCAAACATAAGCGGACAGGCGTGCGTGTAAACAAAATGTATAATAACTTGACGTAATGGTGAAACAGGTGAACATAAAGGCAAGACTAGTAAAAGAAAGTGAGGAAAGACGTGGTAAATATTGGATATGTATATAAATATATATATTTGTCTATCTATTTCGCTCTATATATACAAGAGATAAAGGATAAATATATACTATTTATGTTTGTAGTTAACTGCTGTTGTCAAGTGAATAAATAGAAAACACTTAAGCGTTCGAGTGTGGGTGGTAGGTGGTAGGTAAACTGGTTACACTTCCTGTGGATGAGTGAACAATAGAAAGTGACTGTATTCAAAAACAATGAACTTCATTCTTATAGCAAAGATAAAATGAAGTAGAAGTAGCGATGACTCCTTTAACTTTGTTTGTATGTAGTGTAAATAAATGTTAATACTTGTTCATTAGTGTTATATAATGTATGTTACATGTGTAACAAAATTTTGTATTGTGTTATCTTAAAAATAATATTGGAGTAGTACTTAAACTATTTCTATAATAAATTATTCACAAATGTAATTATATCTGCTGCAAAATACCATGTTTATCTCACAACAATTACGTGTTGAGCCGGGCATTAAAAATCTGAAAAATAAGTTTTTAATAAATATAGGTTCCTTAAATTTTAAAACAAGCAAATTTAAATCTAAAGAAAACGACAAAATTATTTAAGATGACACATTTGGAACATTTTTTTATAAGACTAAAGAAATGTATTTCTTGAATTTGATTAATTAAAGCCTAACAACTAACTAGTGAATTTTTAGTTCATTATTAGTAATGAACGACAGGTACGACGTTGCTCTTCAAATACCGGCAGATCCTCTCTTTGAAGGCGTTTTCGGCTTGCTGAGCAGTGCTTCGCTAGGGGATTCGGATGAGTTTGCAGTTTCCACAAACTTTTGAAGTATTTGGTGCTGCTATGTGTACCATTGGTATTTTAAGGTCTCTATGTATATTTTCTGACTGTATTCTGTATTCAAAAACAGTGACTGTATTCAAAAACAATGAACTTCATTCTTATAGCAAAGATAAAATGAAGTAGAAGTAGCGATGACTCCTTTAACTTTGTTTGTATGTAGTGCAAATAAATGTTAATACTTGTTCATTAGTGTTATATAATGTATGTTACATGTGTAACAAAATTTTGTATTGTGTTATCTTAAAAATAATATTGGAGTAGTACTTCAACTATTTCTATAATAAATTATTCACAAATGTAATTATATCTGCTGCAAAATACCATGTGTATCTCACAACAATTACGTGTTGAGCCGGGCATTAAAAATCTGAAAAATAAGTTTTTAATAAATATAGGTTCCTTAAATTTTAAAACAAGCAAATTTAAATCTAAAGAAAACGACAAAATTATTTAATGACACATTTGGAACATTTTTTTATAACACTAAAGAAATGTATTTATTGAATTTGATTAATTAAAGCCTAACAACTAACTAGTGAATTTTTAGTTCATTATTAGTAATGAACGACAGGTACGACGTTGCTCTTCAAACACCGGCAGATCCTCTCTTTGAAGGCGTTTTCGGCTTGCTGAGCAGTGCTTCGCTAGGGGATTCGGATGAGTTTGCAGTTTCCACAAACTTTTGAAGTATTTGGTGCTGCTGTGTGTACCATTAATATTTTAAGGTCTCTATGTATATTTTCGTTACGCATATACTATGGTGTACCACTGAGGTTTCGTAGAATTTTTGATTGAGATCGTTGTATTCCATGGCTACTACTTGCGCAGGCAGATCCTCATAATTATATTCAAATGGTACAATATCTTCTTATTTTTCTTGAAATGATTATAAAAGTTACGTTTAAGTAGACTCTCCGGTTGTTGGTATGACAAGAAAGTGTGCCGAAAGAGTATTCTTTCTTTGAGATAGTCAAATACTCTGTAATCTGTGAATTTGCTATCAATTTGGACCAGTTCATAGAAAACAGTCCAAATTAAAGTAGAAAAAGTTAATTCACACATCTACAAAAGTTTACTGTCAAAATTCCAGTGCCTTGTGATGGGGACCATACCTCATCTTAGATATAATAATAAAATTTCCGGATGGTACAGATTTTCAATTATTAACCAGCATTACTCTGTTACGTAAATAAGTATGCTTTTAGCTATCACAACTTTAACAATTTCTAGGAATTGTAATTTAGGGCTTTAAATTTTTTTTAATTCCGTTAAATATTACAAACCTTAAACAAGAAGATTATAAAATAAGAAAAAAATGTGTATTCGTTGAATTTTTCTATTTTAAATATAACCATTATTTTGAAGAATCTGAGTGAATCGATGAAAAAATATTGCTTTGCGTTGCAAGGCTAGTGGCGCTTGTTTTGATTATTAATGAGTACTAACACATGGCGGGTGCGTAGTACCATTCGAAAGGCCAGAGTTCGATTCCAGGTCGCCACTCGCCACTCGCCAGGGAATGTCAAGCCCTTCGAGTGTATTTCTGACATGAAATAAGGTATCCTCATAAAAAATCTGTGGACCGTTCGGAAGCTGCTTAGAAAAAACTGTAGACCTCCACAATTTATTGGTATAACAATCAAGACGCAAAATCACAAACATTTTGATTACTAAAAAATTAATTACATAACAAGACTTGTTATTGATATATAAAAAATAAAAAAAATTATTTCTTATGATTCTGAACGCATCTTATTGAAAAAATTTAATGAAGTAATGAAAATTGTAAAAACTACACAACTTCTGTCGCCATAAAAAAGAGGGGAATACACAGAAATTTAAAAAAATACCAATTTAAAACTTTACTAACCTAAGATAATTTTTCTTCTTTTGTCTATTTTTTGACATGACCTACCGTGAATTTAATAGCACACTTACAAAAAAATGAATTGACATTTTAAAAATGATGTGAAAAATATTTTTAAAAATATCGATTTCGAAAAAATTCTATACTAAGCACTCGACTTACGTCTTTAAAATTTTTCCGTAGAAAGGTTATTATTGGGTTCAACCAATTTTGAATGATTCTGGCTTGTGTTGAGATTAAATATGTGCATTTACAAAAAGTTTTTAGATAGATGTAACTGTAAATATGTTTGAATTTTTTTGTTGTCGTTGAATTGTTTTTTCGCATTTGTTGTATTATGACCTCGCTTAAGCGCTTAGCGGCAAGCTCAAAAACCAATATTATATTAGTATTTTTTTTTACTGCTCAGTGGCTTCGTTAGTTAAATCGGTTAAGTGAGACGCCGCACGAAACGACTGGACAACCCACAGTGACAAGCCTAGTATCAACAAGCATATATATGAATATATATGTAAGCGTATATATTGTGTTGGCAAACAAAACCAAAAACATGTGTAAAGTTTATATACATAATCTTATATATGAATACATCTATGTACATACACTGCTGCAATGTATTATTTAAGTACAAACATATGGAAATAATGGGTGTTTTTTATAGAGGTATAGAACTTTAAGTTGGCATTACTTTTCAAGATGGCGACCGATTTAACAGCTGTCAAGTGATTTATTCTCAGTTTGGTTTAGCAATTCATCATGAATACACAACGCTTGCGAATAGTGCAATTTTATTTCGAAAATAATGGTTCTGTGCGGAAAACGTATCGCGCACTACGTCCATTTTATCGTCTTCGCACTTCTGGTTGAATGGCTACGTCAACAAACAAAACTGCCGCATTTGGAGTGAAGGTAATCCTCAAGTGTATGTTGAAACACCGTTACATCCAGAAAAACTGACTGTTTGGTGCGCTTTATGGGCTGGTGGAATCATTGGTCCGTATCATTGGACGTAGTGCGCGATACGTTTTCTGCACAGAACCATTATTTTCGAAATAAAATTGCACTATTTGCAAGCATTGTTCAGGCGTGAGCGTATTCATGATGAATTGCTAAACCAAACTGAGAATAAACACCCTATATATCTTTATATGAGTATCAAAAATGTTCATAAAGTCAATTCATTATCCATATGTTTACTGCTTTTTCTATGACATAAATACATATTTTATTCTATGTCTGCATTTATTATACCTTTCATGTACATGAAATGGTATATTAAGTTTGGTCCGAAGTATGTAAGTACCAAAAGGAGAATGGATAGACCTATCAATATTTGCACCTGTCGTATCAAAATGACGAGCTGAGTTGATTTATCCATGTACGTGAATTTTTCTGTCTGTCTGTTTGAATACAAACTAATACCTCAGTTTTTGAGATATTACAAACAAACTTTGCAGGCAGATTCACTGGTATATATACCATTTATCATATATGTATATAATACATACGATCGACTTTTCGGTTTTGAAATTTTGTGCCGTATAGTCGTCAAAACAGCATCTAGAAGAGTGAAATGGTTTTACAGACATATATAATAAATTACACATTAGAACTAAAAATCTTCGGAATCAAACGACTATAATCAATTAAAAATCCGTCAAAAAAGTATCTAAGGGCGTGAATGTGGTTTTCCACAAACGTGAATTCAAGACAATGCAATGTATTGACACTGAAAATTATGGAAATTAAATTTTTCAATCTGCAATAAAATTGCTATGTACATGAAAGTTATAAAGACTTCGGTATGGCAGAAGATAGCCCTTCTTTCTTGTTTTTTTATGACGCCACCGTTAATGATACGAAGCCTTTATATCCGCCTTCATTAGTTATTGAAGTTATAAGAGCTATGAATTATTAAATGTTTTGGTATTTATTTTTTATATTTTAGCACATGCAGAATTCATTGTGTCAAAAAAAATTATTTTGCGGCCAAATCCATATATAAAATTATTATTTATTTTAACTCTCAAGGTCTCTAGTGATAAATTTTTAACGAAAATAAAATTTCAATGGTTAAACCTACAAAGCTATTATTTGATTTTTGAAATTATTTCAGGATTTACTAATTTTTATTAGCTGTTCCATATACTGCTGAAAATGCAATAAATGCGCATGAGATAAAAAATTATTTACTACATATTTCATACAAAGAAGTATTTAATATTTATTATAAGAGTCGCTGTCACATGGTGTCGACATGACGTTCTGCATATTTGACAGAAATAACGAGATAATTAGTACATGTTTGTCTAGATACTGTGACAGATTTATTGAGTAGTGCGGCAAAATGAAAATAATATATAATATTAATAATTGTAATAATAAAGACTGTAGTACGTATTACTAATTGTTTACTATCTGTACATACGAGTACGTGGGCACGTCTGCAGAATAACATTAAGATAGTTAGTTATCAGCTACAAATTGACATTGTGATTATTACCAAAATCGATAAACAAGTAAGCCTCTACAACTGTAGTAAGCCCCTACAACTGCTGTAATGAAAATCTGCGGTGCAATATAAGCCCATAGATAGTACAGTAATTGCGGGGAGATTACATTATATGTAGGTTTGTTGTTAATTGAACCATCGTTGCTGTAAATCAGTTTAATGTGTATGGTTATATTGGTATTTATAGCTCTCGGTTAGTTTAAAAATATTATTTGTTTTAATACTTAGTTCATTCAGCTCTTTTGTTGCTTGCTATTGTTTTATTTTTCTGTTCAGCGATTCCTCTTTTGTTGTGTGTATTTTATTGTTATGGCGTTTTCAATATTTTGTTTGTCTTATGCTTAAAATTCACCGTATACATGATTATAGTGCCTCCATAAAAAGTTAAAATCTGCTAAGTTGTTAAAAAAAAGTTAGCAAAGTCTCATCTTATTCTAAATGGCTTTCGACTATCCTCGCTGTGATGCCCGAAGAATTTTAAGCCTTGGTACCAGTTAGTGGTGTGGGCGCCATTTTGATGCACTGCCTTAAGATCGTAATATTTGTGCTATCACGTTTCATCGTCATGTTCGAATCACAGTGTTCTCTATGAAACTACTAATATCCGATGTCATTTTTGTGAATAGCCATTTTAAGTTTGTACCGGTTGAATTTCAATTGTTCTTGGTCGAGACACCGACAAGAGATGACAGCAGACGAAATGGTAAACAGTCTCTATGTTACCGTCTAGTTTGCAGATGCGAATTTTTGATGCCTTGAAAGAAACATTTTTTAATGCTTTCTAGAGTACCGGATTGAATGGCATAGAACCAAATATAAAGTTATGGTTATTCCTTAATATAACCAGATAGCTCGTAACTATATATCACTTGACACTATTTCAGACGGAAACATAATCTTTTATCACGTAACCATTTAGTAATTGTTCAAAATAGGATCACCATTATCTGCGGAAAACAATACAAAATTTCGCCTGTTAAGAAGCTCAACTCTTGAATTTTTACAAAATTTTATACATCTAGAGATTAGAATTGGTACCAAAAATAATGTCTCAAAGCTAATGTTGAAACCCTCTCGCCACTCAACATGTTCCACATTGGACCCAGAACTGCAGTTATGAATATAATCATGAATGTGCGTAGATACAGAGGTGTATTACTACTTGTATATATATAAGAAAATGTGCGAAAGAACATAAGCAATACGTTTGAGCACAGGCTGTTGCTCGCTAAAACTCTCCAACTCTAAAAGGTTTCGGCAGAAGACCAAAGACCTGAAACCGACGAAGACGAAGATATCCACTCCTTTGGTAGGATCAAGTGGTGAAGGACCTGCCTTCTGGCTTGGTGTCTCTGTTTTGCGTCGAACCGCGATGAAAAGAAACGGCTGGTGCATATTGCGTAAATACCCTTGATATTTTACAATAAATAAAGATTAACGGCATATTTTATGAAAACGATGAAAGTTTTTCCTGACTTTCATCATACAAGCATATCTCTTTTTTACATTTCTATTTATTATTTTTCTTCTATACAACTCCACTAAATACATTTTCTTGCCAAGAAATTGTAAAATGTTATCTTAACTAAGCTCCTAGCAAACCGTTTATCACTAAATATTGTTACAATATATGCTAAATAGATTTTCATTTATCGAAAAATAATTATAATTATCCAAACAATAAAAATACATACATGCCTACCAGACAAACAGCAATATACATACGTAAAAATACACTTGAAAATGGAAAATGAGTTTGATTTCTACCAACAAAGGAAATCGGTAAAATGAAAACGAATCAGTGACAGATCTAATCAATAAATGAACTAAAGATATTTAGATTAGTACATTTATATGTATATATAGAAAAGGAAAAGTATGTGTGAATATATTTGATATTTAAGATTCATCCAGTGCACAGTCACAGACTTGATGAAAGTTTTCATTGTTTGATTTCTCTGTTTTTTTCTCGACACTAGATTTCCTCCTTTATTCATTTTCTATTTTTGCACTATATTATTTCTACATAACACATTAAACAAAATACAAAAACAAGTTAAAACAGTTGAATGTGTAATGAATTGGCAGTTGGACATTAGCGTTTAATGAGTGACATTATTTTGTGAGATTATATGCATTATTATGCTATTAGTGTCAATAAAATTAATTAATTTACGACATCGGCAATGTGGGCATTACGCTGGCGGCATCTTCAAAGTGATACTGATTCCTGGTCGCTGTGATGTTTATACATTTACGAAAAAAATTATAGTGTTAGACGTGGTTAGAGCAATGTGTATCGGCCTTTCAACGGATGAGGATGATAAACTTATTGTTGACAAATGTCAGTTTCGACAGTTTCGTTCAGTCAATTACAGCTTTTAAACCCCAAGGGTACATTTATATGTGTGCTGGAAAATATATTTCGTATTGTGAATAACTAATTTCGGCGGATATTACTGATATTTTCCATTGATGAATGGAATGATATTATTCTTCTCCAATTGTTTAAAGCATTCTTAGTAATTAATATAAGTATTCACTTCACATTTATTTAGTAATGAATAAAGTCAATTAGTGACAACAATGAAAATCAATTTGGACTAGATAATTTAACCCTTACAATGCAAAGTGGTAAAAAGTAGACCACCAAAATATTTACTCCACCGGTAATTTTCTGACTTTCGCAGGCACTCAAATTGTAAAAAGATCAAAAAGTTAAAAAAAAATTTTGTTACAAAAGTAAAATTTTTTAAAAAGTTTCATTTACAGCCAACTAGAAAAAAATATTTACAGTAAAACCAGTATCAGTAGTAGGCTCCTTTAATATATTAAAAGCAAAGTAAACATGCAAAACTCATACATTTTGGCCAAGGATCACAATTTCGCTTGCATCATTTTTATAGTTCGTCAAGACTAATATTATATACTTAGATTTCTCGATGAAAATCGGAAAATCTCTCAACGAGCAACGAGTCTTCTCTACATGGCATGAATGAAAGTATCAGTATTTCTATGTGAGGTAGAACAGTGAACTTCTCAACAATTTTGATATGTCGAGCTGCACCACTATAGAAAGTAAATGGACGCTGTCAATATTTTTCACGATATTTAAGGGACTATCCGCCTAATTACGGTCCAATGACGTATACTGACTGTTTTTTAGCTAGAATCTTCTACCTGCGTTCGTAGTGGGTTGCTGCTGTTGTAGAGGCTCTCTGGGTACTGTATAAGAATAAGTAAATCTGTTGAGAAAATTTCTTTTTATTTTAAAATATTTTAAGTTTGATAAATATAAAACATCAAGTAAGTAAATAATTTTTAAGCAGGGCAATTCTTAAGCGGATGAGGGGTATTATATAAGTTCGATACAGGAACTATGCAAAGCATTACGTGGGGTCCAAAGATTATGGCTCTAATTGAAGAAATTATTACAATTTTCATTTTATTTATATCAGCTTAAATGTGTTTTTTCGTATTTTAAATATACAAATTATTTAGGTATATGGCAAAGTGCTACAGCATATATCATAACAGAACAATGGACATAATTCACATAAATACACATATATATATATATATATATATATATGTACATCTATGTTATAATACACAACTATGTACGAGCATACACGGCCATCACTTCCAACATTGTCATTACAATTGCTGTGCATTAAAATATGAAACCACAAAAGCGAGACAGACGCCTTTTTGCGAAGGACAGCTGGTCATCATAGAGTCGTTTTACTTGGAAAAGTCGTTAATGATTCTGTGATGAGAACGTATAAAAATATTACTTGTCGTCGTGCTATACGGCGAGAACAATGTTGTTAATGTTTATGATCACACACATCCTTCATCCACAAGTACATACATAAAGTAAATAAAGTCTTTAATAATTATACCCGTGCGTACATACATAAGTTAAATTCCAAACAAAGCTGGCAATTTTTGCATTTCCGTATATTAACCAAAATATTTTATTAACTGCGGGGACATATGGGAATATTTTGAGGACATACGATTCAATTAACGGAAACTGCAAAATATATATAGTGAAAATATATATATAGTTGAAAAGAATGTAAATTGAAACCGAAATTAAGCAAGGTACAATAATAATAAGTAAATACATTTCCTTATGTAACTTAAGTATAATTTTTAAAATATGTAATGATTCTATTTTACTTCTTCTCTTCTTTGTCTACGCCAACGCTTACGCGATTATAGTCAACAATTGCGCACCACTCGTTTCTTTTCCTCACTTTTTGGCGCTAGTTGGAGATAAATAGAATATTAAAAGTGAAACCAGGTGGCTCTTCACCTGATTCTTCCAACAAAGTGGCGGTCTTCCTCTTCCACTGCTTCCACCGGCGGGTACTGCGTCGAATACATTCAAAGCTAGTGTGCTTTCATCTATTCGAACGATATAACCTAACCAGCTTAATCGCTGTCGTTTTTTTCGATGAAGTATGACAATGCCGCCGTTTAACCCATACAGCGTAGCCAATGCGCGAAGGACTACAAATCTTTCGCAAAACTTTTTTCTCGAAAACTCCAAGTTTCTCACCATAGGTCAGGACGATTATGACTTGTGTGCTGAAATTATTTACACAACTTCCAATTTATGACTGTCAACAACGACGTTGACGCCAAGATGCGAATGCGCTGACTGTTTGTTTGATGACGGGAGATATCTGATGTTATCCTCGTTCATCACCAGAACCATTGAAGAAAGCAGACCTAACGGCACGGATGTTATGGCCTATCAATATCAACGGCTTACGCCGTGTCTATTTAGCTTGCAGCTCGTATTACTTCCTCCGGCACCAAGTTAAAGAAATCGCACGATAAAGAGTCAGCCTGTTGGTACAGTTACAGATATTGTAAGTCCTGTGCATCATCGTTTCGCTTGTTCCATTTCAAATAGCGCTGTTGTAATTAAAAGTGTAGCCGAAGACCCGAATGTGTATATTTCTCCACGTTCTCTTGAGCTAGGCATATTATCGTATTTTGCACTTGGACTTACATCTACATCCGTATAAAGTCCAGCTCATACAATAACTGAAGCCAACTGGCTATACACAACGTCGTACTACGTCGATTAGGTTTTTCCAACAAATTTTTCTTCAACGGCGGGGCACATTCCTAACTCGGTGGATACGTAAAAGAACAAATTATCGCATTCGGAACTCCGAAAATCTTAAAATAATTGAAGAGTGTGACACAATACACACAAAAAGTCTTACTGTCTGATGCGCTCTTTGATCCGGAAGTGTGACTGGACCTTACTTCTTTGAAAATGGTAGCGGTGAGACGGTCACTGTCAACTCGGAACATAAATATTTTTTTGGCCTGTAATTGAAGCATGCGATTTGGACAATATGTTCCAAAAAGATGGTGCCACATGCCACACAACACTAGCGAATATGGTTTTATTGCGAGAGAAATTTCTTGGCCGCGCAATCTCTCCTCTTAGCGATGTCAATTCGCAAAAGAGATCTTGAATACTTGAAAACCAACATTTGTCAAGTTATGACTGGCAAACCGCACAATATGTACCAAAAAGTGGTTGAAAATTACCTCAAACGGATCGAAGTTTGCAAAAATTCGCGAAGCGGTCATTTGAGTGATGTAGTGTTTCATATATAATCCAAGGTCACTCTTTATAATAAAAAAGGAATATCATGAAAAAAATTCTTTTAAATACATTTTATTTAGGTTTATTTTGGAAACCTCAAAATGGATATGCCTGTATTTTTATACTACCCTGAGTAATTTAGATCAATATTCCGAATATTTTTCATAAACTTTATATATGAACCAATTTGCTGTAAAGTCAGAGTATCTGCTCAGTATAAAATCCAAGTCCTTTACCTCGTCTTTTATATAATTGAGAAACATAAAAAGTGCAGCATGGACTTTTAGTGTTACAGAAATTCTTGAAACACAAAAGCTAGTCTTAAAGTTAGATATAAATTTCTCATAACTTGGATCACGATGAAATGAAAAACATGATTTCAAAACAGTTTTAAAATCATCGAAACACTTTACAAATTTTAAACAGTTGATACTGCATATCTGCTACAGTAAATTGGTCTAATTTTTAATGCTTTACTGGTGTTGATTATATCTTCTGATTGTATCAAATTTTTTTCTAACAAGAAATCTAAAGGTAAAGCTAATCTATTTGCAAAGCGCTACACTCTGTTGTTATGATCTTTATTTCTGTTTTATTATTTTTCACAATATTGCATTTTCTAACATCAAAATAAGAATTTATAGAATGATTTATATCTTTGAGCTTTTGATTCAAATTTGATTCAAACATTTTCCGGTCCTTGCTAGCAACTGTTAAGGCTGATGTTAATGTTCCTATTTTATTTTCTGAAATTCGGAAACCTATTCTAACTTTAGAACATTTTTTGGCAGAAATAGGTTTTTTTCTTTATTCGGAAATGAATTCAATACCACTCTTATTGGTTGTCCATGATTTTTAAGCACTGAGAATTTACCGACTACTTGCTCTTTCTGTTTTACTGAAAGATCTGAATCAATATATGCCCCCAAGCAGTTAACGTAATTTAATTTTTTGAAGCGGTTTGCCAACAACTACTTTATCGGATTTACTCTCGTACTGGCTTAATTTATTAGTTGTAACTCTTAAAGGTTCATATGAATAGTTGACATGGCCTGGTTTTCTACCATATTTCTTGTCATCTTTTCATCTTGTGTTACGATCCATTGCTTTAAAATTTTAATAGTCTGGTAGTTTTAGAGTAAGTCAATTTGGATCTTTTTCATTTCATGATGAACCAGATTTCTATAACTATCACAAATTATAAAAGTGACGTTCATCGTATTTATTATAATTCACTATTTTTAAAATATCTTCTTTAAGTACTCCACGATTTGTAACCATTCTTTTATAACAATAAGTTTATATACACTGTAATGTAAATTACTAAAATCTGCAAAAATTTATGTGCTATGACTTTGGATTTAAAATGGGTTCAGATCCACCGTGTCACCTATAACTGTTGCAACATCAGATAAGTAAATTTAATTGCAGTTTTGTGTCACAAAGAATGAGTAAAAATCATACCAAAAATAGCACCTATATATGTATGTTAATATGAAAAAAACGAGAAGATTTTAACCCAATCCTAATTATTTTTAATCTCTACGTATTAGGATACTTCATTCCAATGGGCAATTTTTCACTAAATGAAAATTTTTAAATTGTTTCAATTTTAACTAAATATTTATAGAAAAGGAAAATAATTAGCATGATTAGCATTGCATCATATAATCTTTTCACTTTATCTGAGATCTGCTTTGGTTAGTTTTTTTCAGGTAATGCAAGTTTTTGTAATGAGTATGTGCAAGAAAAATTTGCAAAACAGACTCACTCCAATGTGCATTCCTACACACATACACATATACTTACTTTTTTATTAAAGAAAAATTCTCTTGTGCATTTTATTAAGCTGTGCTGGGGTGCATAGTTTTTACGAAGCTTGCCTAGTAATTGCCATACAACTGGTAGAGAGATTATGTTTTACCACTTAAATTGCACATACACAATTCTCACCATAAGTCACAACAGCAACAAGCCAGTAGACGACAAATGCGAATGTGTGTGTATGGATACATTTGCGTGATTAAGCCTTTGAATACTCGTATACATGCAAGGGTGCATATGAGTTGTTCTTATTGAAAATGGTGTAAGTATATTCCTTCGTATATTGATACTATTTATAAATAGAGTTTGATTAGACATACGAAATAAAAAGATAGATATAAGAAATTAAATACGTTTAAATAATTTAATTTTTTTCCTTCATTATTGTTCGTTTTATTTTATATTATTATTATTTTATATTTTATTTTTTATTATTAAATGTTATAAAAAATTTTAACATTTTTAAAATTAATTTTATTATATTTTTTTCATATTTTATTGAATTTATTTAATTTAGTTTTATATTATTTTACCTAGAAATAATTTATTTATTTTACATTTCATTTTTTTTTTGATTTTATTTTATTTAATCTAATTTTTTTAATTTAATTTTATTTTATTTTATCCTTATTTTTTAATTTTATTTAGTTTAATATAGTTTAGGCCGCTCTATTATACATTTTATTTTATTTTGTGCTATCCTTTTACTTCATTTCTTTTAATGTTGTTTACTTTTAAATTTTAGCGAATTTTCGATTCTTTTGGTTTAGCTGTAAGAAATAAACAAAAATGTTATTTTTCCTCCAAATTGACTTACCTCACTTTCATTTAAAACAGCTTATATCGTATAAGGACACGCATACAAGCTTTGTTTTAAAATAGTGGATAAACATAGTATGAATGCGTTGAAAAGGTTTTCCATAGAAAAACATTCGTGAAAATAATGCGCTGGCACTTTGTTAAATTGTTTGTAAAATTTACACTACGTAACCACATTTGTGAGTTTGTAAGTTTGCACTGTGCATGGAAAAATATGTTCTTCTTGTTAAATATTCAAACGTAGAGTATTGTAAGGCTGCTGGATTATGAACTTTTTTTATTTGTAACCATAATTGAGTTATTTTTTTTAATCACGCCCAGTTGAAGAAAATAAATTGTATATATAATGCTCAAAAAATTTTAAAATTCAGTGAAAATCCGTAAAACAGTACAATTTTTACCCTTTTTTAAGTGTAAAATTTATTCCCAAATAAGCTTTGTAAATTTGATAAATTTTATCCAATCCGTTTTCGTTAAAAATTATCACTTATTTCGCATTAAAATTAATTCATATTTAAATTTTCAATATATATAGTTCCAAAATTACTTTATTTAAAATATATGTCTATTATTTGCCTTACTTATACTTATATTTGAGACTTAGAAATCTTTCAAAATATATATCTTGTGTTTTTTAGTTTTATGTCAGAATCCTTCAGCTATTGCCAAATCTTAGCTGTCGTTAATATTTAGCTTTGACGGGGATAGTGTCAGCACATTTAAAGAGAAAAAAATCTCGGCTTGTCTAGTTTTAGGGTTTCTCCAAAAAAAAAATCTGTCTACCAATGTAAGACAGTCAGTGGTTTTAAAAATTTAAATTTGAAGATGAACATTTACAAATAAAAATTGTAATAGAAATTATTTTTTTCAAGTAAATTGCTTCTTTACTTCTTCTACTATTAGTTATCAATTATTGAAAGAGAAATACCCTATTACTTCAGAAATGTAAATTTCACTTCAAATCAGCGCCCCTTCACTTACACAATCTACCTTATTGCCAAATTCACAGCTATTTTCACCCAATTTCAAACACGTTTTTCATCAATCGCGCGCGTAATTCAAATTTCCACCACCTGTCAGTCACACACTTTGTGGGTGAACTCAATTTGTTTATGCAAAACTTCATTAAAATGCAAAAGTACATTTCCTTTTAGGATTCTGTGAACGCATAAAAGGCAGATACTTGCAAGAAATAAAAGTAAAAGGAAAACAAGTGCAACAAAAAGATAACACTAACAAGCAACATTTCTGCTTATTCCACTCGCACCTCGCATTCGATTCAAGGTCCTTGCTCTTGTCGTTGGCCTGCTGCTTTGCATCATGCTTGCTTTTGCTTCAACAAAGTTACTAGCAGCACGACAAGTCCCTTACTTTGTTTGCAACAGTAGCAAAATTACGCCATGTGCATTTGGGTTGCCTCACAAATTTCAGTTTATCTTCATGACTTCGATTTTGTTGACTTTTCTTGCCCAACATCTACTGCTATTATCGTCTACTACAAAGCTGACATATTTCCTTCAAGGCAGAAGCTTCCTAGTTGAATATGATGCCTGATTATATCTGAGATGAGCTGAACAACGTTTGTGTGTGCGCTGGCTTTCGTCAGTCACTTTAAGTCAACTTTAATCCAATTGTGAAATGTTTGCTGATTATTACTTTGTATGTGTGTGACGCGTTGAGCAGGCAATCTGTGAAAGCGAGCACTTTAAAATTTTCGCGATTAGTTAAATATGTGATGATTAGTTAAAATATGTCAATGTGAATGCAGCTGATGTAACCGAAAGTCGTCAATTGTTTCCTAATCTATTTTTAAAGTATTAATCGATGTGTAGAATGAATTCAGGTCACTTATACATCACGTCGCACAGTGTCGCGACTAGTAAAAAACATACCAACTGTAAAACCTATAACGGTACAAATCTAGGTATGAGACTTTGTTGTAAATTAAGATAAATTCGAGTAAAAAACTCATTAGTATAGAAGTAATGAGCTCTTGCCGCAAAAAAAAAATAAACTGGAAAAGTTCGGTTTTTTATTGTTTTCGGGGTCATATATCTCAGAAAAATTTCTAAAATATTTATGTTATTAAAAGTTTTTGATAATGTTAATCTGACAATATCAAAATTTTCTAGTCCTTTTACACGTCAGATCTGTACCGTTATGAATAAAAGCGAAACAAAGAAAACGGTTAAATTATAGTTTATCAAGAGTTTGAAGGATAATTAAAAAAATTTCATAATCGTTTCACTAAATTTTTGATATTTATATTGTATATAATTTTTCGTTTGTTTCATATTGTAACGAGCTCCGTAGAAACTGTGTGCAAGCAGAGGGAAAGATAAAATATAGTACTTTTCCAACATGAAAAATTGTATTTTGCAAATTTTCTCAAGTATTTTTCTGTGTGATGGGCGTGCATGAAGTCCGATGTGTACCAAATATAAATGAAACACTTTCTCTGTCCACTAGCGTAGAGAGCGTGGCAGTTGACAAATTTTCAAAGTGTTTCGGATTCCTTATTTCTACTTTAAAAGATCTCTCTATTCTGGAAAATAGTCAGCCTATCCACAGAAGGGTAAAATTTTGTCGGAAAAATTACCTGACCTTTATTATCTGAATTTGTCGATTGTCACATCTCACTGCTTCGGATGTGACTTACTTTAACTCTTCTGAATCAAAAGCAATGTATCTGGAGTAAAGTGCTTTGCTTACTTCAAATAAATAATATGAACATAATGCACTTCATTGAAAGGACCTATGTGTTCCATTCGGTTTTCTTTGTAGAGACGTTTAAGTCCTGTAGTTGCTGTTTTATGGTTCTAAGCGAAGCTCTTCTGTCAAAACTAATGAAAAGTCGAAAAATATTCCACACTTCCACAGTTTCTTTCACCATATATTGGAATTTTTATTTAGATCACATAAACCGGTAATTCGATCTGTTTTAACCACTTCTTCCGATAACATTTTATAATTTTGGATAAGGAGTAGTGATTTCTTGTCTAGCTTTCTGCCTATTGTTGACCGACGGTTGTCATTTTGTTATTGTAGCTTTGCATCAGCTCAGCCGTTATGCACTGAAATGGCGTGTTCTAAACTGTGTAATTTTGAAAGTGAAAAAAACTCGATTCATTTATTAATGAGACTGTGTAAATCTACTAAAGCCTAGCAGAAAGTGTACTAATATTGAAACGTATTATATGGCGCTATCCTTAGAAGGCGCGAACATCACTTCGCTGCAGTCGGTAATTTTTTGATGAGTTGACCAAAACGTTAGCTATCAGATTGTGATGATTTCTCAATTTCGTGAGGTATTTTGCTCTTCTACTTTAAACCTCGGGCCTACGTACCAGGGTGCACCGCTAGACCGCTGGGATCTCTACATTTTCTCAATATTCTCAATATTAAATGCACCCACATACAAATTGGCTTTATAACTGTGTTATAAATGAATACTTTGTAATATAATTTTAGGTCAGAGTTTTTACGTTAAAGCCAATTTAAGGTAGCTGCTTTTAGTTTCGTACATAATAATGGCAAAATATTCTATGTATCGATACCACTAATCCTTCTAGCTAGGGTATCCAAAAATTTTTGAAACCTGGTATATAAAAATTATATTTATCTGTGAGGCGCCTTTCAGACAGGTGCACAACATCTATGACATTTTCTGTTGATTATGTTGTTGACATCATTTGCATTCCAAAAACAAATACTGAGCATGTCCAGCTTGCTCATAAAAGCATATAACATGTCGTTCTGAGCTTCAATTATGTATTGAATCATATTTTGCATAGTCAAAATGAATTATGTCATACGTTGGGTAAGGCTTAAACTCATTGACTTAACACCTCCATTACAGTTATTCTGCGGGATCTGATTTGAATTGCTCTTATGTACACATGGCAGAAAAAATCTGCGTTCACTAACTGTATTAAAGTATGCAACTAAGAAAAGTTATGCATTTTAAAACAATCACTATTTTATTTTCACTTATTTTGAAGACAATTATCTAAAGAATATTTGAGAAAAATTTTGTAGAATTTGAGCTGCGTCGTTCTGAGTTAACGGGATTGTAGTACCGCTACTTAAGTAAGTTGAGCAGAAAAAGTGTGCGTTCACTTCAAAAAGCGATTATTTTTTGCATTGTAAATACAAATTATTTGTGTTTAACTTAATTTAAATGATACACGATAGAAACCGCGATTAGGAAGAAGCTAAAACGTCTATAGGAGAAGCTTATTATTTTTTTTGACTATGGACCAAAAGCGAAAAGAAGTAGAAACTGGCGAGAGGAAAATTATTGTTGGTTTGTGGTAGAATGGTAAAAGTTAGCGGGAAATCGCGAAAACTGTTGTGAAACAGTACTGTACGGTAAAGCACGGTGGAGGTGATGAGGATGCATTGAAAGTTCGGGTGAAGGAAAATTTCAGTTTAGAAAAAAATTTAAAAGAAAGTGCAGTATTGCTGGGACTTGGTGAGCAATTTATTTTCTAACAGGAAAACGACCCGACCTCACAACTAAAGTTGTTAAGCTTGCTGTACAATATTCCTAAACAAATTCGTAGAAAGAAAATTAGACAGCGTACCATAACCAGCAAGGAAGTGCTTAGGAGCGCGCTTGAAGAGGATTGAGAAGCTATAAGCCCAGAAGTAATAGCTAAACTTGTTTGGCCAATGAAAAAATGATACTAGAAGTCTTTAAAAGACGTGGATATCCAACAAATTATTGACTTAAGATATATTTTTTGATTTTTAGCCTTTTGTTTCAGTATTCTTGAAGTGAACGCGGACTTTTTATTATTGATTTGAGTGACCTTTTTGTTTACATGAGATTTCATTTTAAATTTATATTAATTATTGGTACAAAAGTTTGTGTGACAGTTACTTTCTATTGAACTAAATAAAATAATGTAAAAAAAGTTTAAAACTGATTTTCTCTTTTCGATTTTTCATAGTGCAAACAAAGTATACTTAGATGAACGCAGACTTTTTCTGTAATGTGTCTTTGAAAACACATATAAATATGTATGCACATACCACATTCATGTTAACTGCTCATTTGTTAGTGAAAGTGGAGTGAAAGTATAATGTTCGTAAAGTGCAGCCGCAAGTTGTGGCATTGATTTAATACCTCCAATATATTGATTCTGCGGGATCTGATCTGTAGAGTTCTCAAATATATGCTCATATAACAATTGAGTTCAATGTTTTTTCTTTTAGATTTGGGATAGTTTTGTCAGTAGCTTTACCTGCAAATTTTATGTGAGGTCTGTTTACCATTTGGCTGTGGCGAGCCTAGATGGTATTTTTGGGAATCCTAACTTTTACGTCTTTATATACAGCACAAACACCAAAATTGACTGTATGATTATTTCCGTAATTGCTACATGTTTTCATGATGACGTCATTTTTCTAAGATATGTATTGCTCTTCACAGTTATACTGCGATGTAGCAAATATTTTAAATTCACTCTTTTTCCTTGAGTTTACTTGCAATGGGCGTAATTTAACTTCATTTAATTTTATGATTGTTTTTATAGTCATATGTCGGTTAATTTCATCACAAATAAATTAATAATGTCTCATTTCTCAGACAGCAGCGTGAATTTTCATTAATAAAATTGTACAAACGACTTCGAAATAATTGACTTACTCAACTGCAGAGCTTAAAGTAAGTTTTCTGTAATTATAAACAAAATTCACTATTCTAAGAATACTAAGAATCATTAATTTAATCTAAATCAACCAAACGTAGTTACTGAAAGCAGTTCGAATGAGATGGTTTTGGTTAACGTAGGTTAAGAGAAATCTTCATCTGAGTCATATTTATTCCATCAGATCAAATAAAGTTAAATAAAATTAGTACTTACATTAAAAAGCAAAAGCCTGCTAGGTCGATAGCATTTGGAATTATTAGAACTAGCTGAGCTGAATATCAGCTAATGCTGAGAAAGGGTTTCCACTTTTAGGATGCTCTCATATTCTATAGTAAATTAATATAATCAATCATTTGCAGCTCCTTTTATGACCGAATGTTCCATGTTCATATTCACTTCTATTTAAATTCCATTTAAATCCTTTAATGTCAGAATACGTACTTCTGTTGTAATTAAAATTTAATTGCTTAGAAAATAGAAATATAAATAAAGAGCAGGCTTGAACTAAAAAAGTCTGAAATAGACAATATTTCACTAAGTTAACGCCTTCAGCACATTTTGCTTTCTACAAAAGCAGTTTCCAAATACCAACATCGCGTTAAAAATACATATGAACATAAATATCACATACATACACATGTTCATAAAATACTGGTATAATGAGCCATTTACAGCACACACATTTAAAATTACATATAAATATATATATATGCGCATACCACATTCATTTTAACTGCTCAATTGTTAAGAGAGAATGTGGAATGAAAGTAAAATGTTGGTAAGTGCAGCCGCAAGTCGTTGCATTGAGGTGGAGATGCATATTTAATTACAAGTCTTTATAATTTGTCGGCGTTGAAAGTATAGGTTTGCATTATGTGAATGCATGGATGCCTACATTTATTTATATACATACATACATATGCAAGTATCGTTGTAGAAAAAGCAAAAGGAAAATGCAAATGGCGGTAAAATTATTAAATGAGATAGCTAAAATAAAGAACAGAAAATAATAAAATATTAAATGAAAATTTAAGACTAAGTATTGCTGGAATAACATATTAAACACCTGGTTGGCAACGCATCTGTTATAAAAGAATTCGACTTATTTTTGAACCATTGGCAAATATCTAGCACTCAACACTCTGTTTTTATGAATTTTGGTTATATTGCTTTGTTTTAAATAATATATTTGATTCGAAGTCTATGGTCCGATACAATGAGATCATTATATGGAAGGCGAGATGGTTGTTGTTCTTTGGGTATTTAAACCTTCCCAAGTTTAGTAGAACTACGACTAATTAAATAATTGTCCATATTCGAACTATACAGTTGTTCCTTATAAAGGGTGATGTATCTCGAGGTACCCACATTTTCAAAGAAAAAAGAACAAAATATTCATATATAATGAGGAATGTTTATTATCATTTTAAAGAACATTCTTTGGCATTTATTTTTTTGAAGATTATCTCTTTCAAATATTGGCCGTGGCTACGTCTCAGATGGTCCATCCGTTGAGTCCAATTTTTGATGACTCGTTCGAGCATTTCGACTGGTAACTGGTAAATAACACGCGTTATGTTTTTCTCTAAGGCCTGAATCGAAACGGGATTGCCCACACAGACTTTAGGCTTTACATCTCCCCTCAGAAAAATTCTATCACACGATTTTGGTGGCCAATCGACCGGCCCAAAAAAAAGAAAGTATCTGCTCACCGAAGTGTTCTCTCAATATATCTATTGATTAATGCGATGTGTGGGGAGTGACGCTGTCTTTTTGAAGCGATGATCACGAGCTTCAATTTCAGGCATGAAATAGTCGGTTACCATCGCGCGATAATGGCCGCCAATGACGATGTCGTTCTCTCCGGCATCATTTTTAAAGAAATATGGACCGATGATACCACTTACCCACAAACCACACCAAACCGTAGTATTTTCTGGATGAAACGGCAGCTCTTGAATCTCTCTAGGTTTCTCTTCGTTCTAAATCCGGAAATTGTGATTGTTTACATACCCATTGAGCAGGAAATGGGCACAAGCTATATTTTGTACGCTTTTAATTTAAGATCTCGGTGTAAAATGCGCCAAGACATCGCCAAATCGACTATCTACGGTCTTCGTGTACACTCGAAATTACGGCCGCTACATTTTCTTCATTGCGTGCTGAACGTAACCTATTCGGTCAAATATTATCCAATAATGAATGCTATTGAAGGCTATTGAAAAAAATACCTCATTACACATTATTTACCTTAACAACAAAAATTGTGGCTAAGTGGAAAAATTTCACGTTCGATGAAACTTTGATTTTCAGAAGCGAAAAGCTGATTAAACTAATTTTTAACGACGTGACCATAATGGAATACGTTAAAAGGGTCTAATTAAAGAGCTGATGCAAATAGTAGTCTGAAAGCGCCAATTCAGCACAATTGGGTTTATGTGACATTAGTTTTGACGACATTTTTCTTGTTTTCTTCGTTTAAATTCAATAGCTAACAAAATAAAATTCGTATTAAGGATTTGGTTTCTTGGAAGCGTTTCGCAGTTGACTTAAAACTCCATCCCACATATGGGTAATTTTGATAACGATTCTGTAAAGAGCAACATATACTAGAGCATTTAACGAGGTAAATTTTCCTTAAACTCGTGACAAACATCTAGTTTATTTACGTAAATAAGCTATTGTAGATGCAAAGAAATGATTGATTTCAATATATAGAGCTTTTCTTGAATTTTCAATTGCCGTTTATTTTCCATCTATGCTTTTTGCCGTCTGCAGTAGTGCTTGGATAACCAAAGTGTAACGCATCGTGCATATTAAAATTTTCAGAACTTAAGCGAACACACAAATGCAGATTACAATTATATTTCTTACTTCTACAGAAAACTCTAATTAAAATTATAAAATTTTCAATCAACCAAATTCAACACATTTTTCGCTTTCAACAAATATATATTTTTTGTTTTTGACTTTCATGATTCTATGCTGCAACTAACGGCACAAAAATTGCTGCCAATTAGCTATGACCCGATTTTGAGCTTACATTTATAACTCAGATTTAATTGCTATTTTTAATGTAATTTTAATGCCATGATCATAGACGAACTAATTACAAAAAGGATGAACATTGGAGAAAGAAATAGGTTGTAAAAGTAGAATTAAGGCTGTAAGTGCCAAAAATTACAAATATAATACTTCAATGTAATTAGCCAGAAATTGTGCGTAATTATATAAGCTAATGCTTTGTGAAAATATTTGTTGATAGGCACTTTCATTTGTGTCTACAAATATTAAAGTATTAATAGAAAACTTTCCATTATAAAAATATATCTTTTTTTTGCGCAAAAAACGGTTAATTCACCCGTGATGGTTACGAAAAAATAGCATAAAGAGAGATTAATTAAAGGCTTAATGTAAAATAAAAATATGACAATAAATTAGTCTTGTCTTCGAAACACCCTATATACATATACTAAAGTAGCAACGACCAATACAAATTTACTTGTTTTAAAAATCGTTTGGTCAGACGAGGTCATTAGAGAGGACTAGTTGTACAGAGAAAGCCACTCATAATCAGTGCAGAACAAATTGGATTTTATGCGGCAATGAAAAAATGTTTATTGAAAATGTTCAACCGCAGGCGACTCGTTCTGACATCAGACATTTGAGTGCTTGTTACAGTTGCCGCAGAGTCGAAGAAATTGGAAAATGTATATTTAGCCAACGGTAGGTAAAATTGATATCGTATTTGGAAAAAAAATAAGGATGACGCAATAATAAGAATTTTTTTTTGGTTAATTAGGTAAATCTATCATAATTAAGAAAGTAATTTTTCTAAATAAGAATCATTTAAAAAAATAAAATATAATATTTAACAGGATTTTTGTTATTAAAATATTACGTATATTTTTTACGACTACATAAACACTCTTAAAAAACAAATTTCGCTTGTTACCACCTTTCGTTATACTTTAAGTTTTGTATTTCATTATTTTCCTTTAAATTGCTTTTTATTTTTGAAATTTTACAATTGAGTATTATTGATATAAAGGTCATGCCATTTAATTTAGCTCAGACTTAGTATTTGGAACTCATACAATATGTTCATTAAATTAAATGTAAGTACCGAAATTTTTATAAATAATTTTGTTTTAGACTTTAGAATTATCATTTGTCAAATATATTTAATTTCAATTAATGGTGTTCGCCTTAATGTTTTTAGTAACATATGGTACCTGGTCGCCACTGAACGGCCGATAAATTTTTAAGAGGCGTATTTTTATTTTATGTCAGAAATACACTCCGAATGAAATTCCCTGCCATGGGCGCCCGCAATCATAAATTTAATTTTCTACAATTTCGGATATTGGTCGAACCAGGACTCGAACCATGGCCTTCCTCAGCTATTTCTGCCTGGGTTTCAATTACATTTTCTTGTATTGGGAAGCCAATTTATAGAACGATTTTAAAATTAGAAGAGTAGATATATTTACCTTAATATTTATCACAAATGGTTTAATAAAAATTAGGTGATCTGGGCTTTACATATAATATGAATATACCTCAGGAGATAAAGTATATGTGTATCGACATAATTTGAAATAAAATAGCAAGAAACACCTTTTTACTATTTAAATTCATGTCATTTTATATAGTTATTATTAGTATCATCAAAAATAAAAGCAAACCAATTTGAATTTGTTTTTTTTTAAAAATATGGAAAATTTTAATATTTGCACTTCTTACGCAATAAGTACACGTGTACAAAGATATAAAATTAGATTAGTCCAAGCAAACATTTATTCGACTTTTTTAATAATTTATATGCTTTCCTTTTTTTTAGAAAAATTTGATTAATAATATTTGACATGAAATCAGCCAACTGTTTTAAACTTAAATTTTTAATTTCATCCCAACCACCAATAAGGCCTCCTTGAGTTGTTTAATGGTCTCAAAATGTCTCCCATTTCCCCTAGAAAGTATCTCCGAAAAATCTTCAATAGTCCAAGAATCACCATAAATATTACCATCAAACCCGATCAGTACTTAATCCAATAGCTTAATATATATTTCTGCAGTCGTCCTGGTGAGTATGAAACACTGCGGAGACTTTCCATCATATGCAAAGGCTGCCCAAATCATCAGTAAACCTCCACAATGATTTCGCTTATACCCAGTTTGGCGAGGCTGTTGGATATCACCAGTACTTATGGCAGCCATCAGGGCCATCCAAGTTTCGTCAAATAAAATAACCCAAAGTCCAGATGTGTCAGTATATGTCGATTTTGCAAATTAGGCACAGTCTCCCGAGACTCATATCTAACCAATTTATTTTGCGTCAAGATTTGGAGGATTCTTCTTGATACGCCTAGATTTAAATGTGCCCTGATTTCTAAGCAAGACATGCTGCGTTCCTAGCCGCCATATATCATACTTACATCTGTCATCGATTTTAGCCGGTCTTAATTGTACCATAATTTTCGGAATTATTAAAAAAATTATAATTAATATTTTAATGACAGTTTACTCTGGAAGCAATCTCGGCAATTTTCTTTCCCGATTCATTCGAACCTTTAATCGGTCCACGCACCTGGCATTTTAACTTGAAAACCATATCCAATATAAATGTTTTATGTTAAAGATAAACAAATTTGTTTTACTTGCCGTGATTTTGACAAATATTAGCACCATGGAATCTCACGTTACTTAATCGCTCTTAAAAAACACTAATTTCGGAATGCACATTTAACTTTTTTCCTACGTATAATGCCTACTTGATCACGTAGTACGTATAATGTACTACGGATAAAGTTTAAAGAGAATTTTGGACATGGAAATATATCATAGAATATATAAAAGCACATATACTTTTTTCCCTGAGGTATATATGAGCTCGTATTTAACCCTAAGCATATCTCTCTTAACATATTTCAGTTAATTTCAAAATTAATTAACAAATATTTATAGAAAGCCTCGTGGTAAATTTGCACGTTCAGCTGCGGTAAAATATTCATCGCACTCTATGGGTTTAAAAAATGTGCAAATTTATGTATTTGTTACAATGGTGCAAGCTCTCTTGACGTACTTTTATTGCCCACAAGAGTCAATTGATTTTGATTGATAATTTTAATGTGTTCGTTAATTAATTACCCAGCACCGTAGCGCTTATGTTAACCATAACCCTTAGGGGTCAGTGTGGATAGGACAGAAATTCATAAACACATTAATTTCTAGCTGTGTTATGGCATTTGATTTCAGCTTATATATGGTGGAATTATTGTCTAGACTAATTGTTATAATCTAATTAACATATAATAAAATATTTATTTTATTTGCGAAGCGAAAATTATACCCCTAGGTAAGGCGACATGCTGCGATTATATTATAACTAAATTTTTTTATATGTACAAATATACTTTTCCACAAAATAATTTTAAAGTATTTTAAAAAAAATCACTTTACATTTATGGATCTGCATACTCATCAGCGAGGCTAATTAGAAAAAATACTAAACTTTTATTAGTTATGAAATAACTTGTTAGAAATAAATACTGGACACAAATGGATACTCCATAAATAAAGTATTAAGACATCTTTTTTGGTATGAAAATTATGTGATTGAAATTGTGTAAATTTTCTATTTTACAATTGAAATCAAACAATAAGTTCTTAAATTTAATTTATAGCTAGTGAATTGCAGCTTTAGCTCATTAGTAGTAGTGGACGACAGATAAAAAGTTGATTTTCAAAATATTGCTAGAAACAAGCTTCCTGGGCAGGAATAAGTAATTCGCTAGAGGATTCGGAAAGTTTTTTGGAATTTGTGGCAATTATTTGCCATTATAATAGAAAGCGTTGCGTGTTTTTCGGATTTGATTATCTGCTTTCGGCGCATAGCGCAGCTCAAAGATGGTTTTCAAAAATTGAGACAATAAATTGAAAGCAATATTTGTGGTGTTACGTGGTCGTAGCCATGCGATTTTTTATGTTCAATACTTTTATATCAGACGAGGTTGTACTCACTCGGGAAGTAGTCTTCAAGATATAATGAGATAAAGATGGATTTAGGAAGTTATTCGTTGCTGTACGCTGTATTGTACGCAGTTTAGGAATATTGTACAGCAACCAAAGCTTAACAATTTCTGCTGTGTGCTTCTGTTCTGTTAGAAAATAAATTGTTCATCGAGTCCCAGCATTACTGCACTTTCTTTTAAATTTGTTTTCAAAATATTAAAATAATCATACTTGTTAATGATCGACTCAATAAACTGAAATTTTCCTTCACCTGAACTTTCCATGCACCCTCACATAATAGCACCTCCACCACTGTGCTTTGCCGTAGCTACAAGATTTTACTTTTCCGTTCCGCTTTTCCTCCAAACAATCTTACGGCCCTTTATCCCAAAAATGCAAAACTCACTCTCATCTGAAAAAAAGAACTTTATTCGAAAACTCTGGAAGCTTATTTAAGTGCTCCTTCGCAAAGGCCATCCGCTCGAGACGATTTACTCTCGATATGAAGGGCTTTCTTCGTGCGACTCTGCCATGAAAACTGGTTAATTTCAGAATTTTTCGTACCGTATATGGACATAATTTTTTTGGTACTCTAATCAATGCCTTTTAAAAGTTGGATTGCTGTTAGACTTGGGTTAGACTTCACAAGAATGGTTAGGTTGCGCTCTTTTCTTTCCTTAAGTTTCCTCGGACGACCAGAACAGGGCTTAGACTCATAAGATTTTGTTTGTTTGACGTTGTTTATTACTCTCTGGACAGAGGAGTACTGTCTCCCAGCAGTTTCGCGATTTCCCGATAACTTTTACCATTCTGCCACAAACCAACAATGATTTTGCTTTAGCCAATTTCTATTTCTTTTCGCTTTTGGTCCATAGTCAAAAAACATAATAAGTTTCTCCTATATTTAAATACGACTTAGCTTCTTCCTAATCGCGGTTACTATCGAGTATCATTTAAAATTAAATTAATCACAAATAATTTGTATTTACAATGCAACAAACAATCGGTTTTTAAAGTGAACGCACACTTTTTCTGCTCAACTAACTACAATCTGCAATCTCGTTAACTCAGAACGGCGCAGCTCAAATTCCACAAAATTTTACTCAAACATTCTTCAAATAATTGGCTTCAAAACACGTGGAAATAAAATGGTGATTGTTTTAAAACGCATAACTTTTTTAGCTGAATACTTTAATACAGTGAGTAAACGCAGACTTTTTCTGCCATGTGTGAATAATTTTAATAAATTTGTTCATGCATTCGTACACAATCGCAAAACTTAATGAATTACGGCAACCAAGCGATGCCAAATGTTTAACGTTTCACATCTGTGCAATCGCTTGTATGTATACTTATATATGCATGCACATACGAGTATGTATGAATTTATTACTCATCTAGTCCACCGCAACTCAAGCAAATAACATGAGTTATAATTCAAATTTGCACATATACATTCATATATGTCTTTGTAAAAGGGCATTTAAAAGGCAGAACTGTAATTAACCATATCTGGGTGATGAGTAGCTTTGAAGCCGAAATTACGCGTTTCTTCTCCTGAATATCCTGCTTTTACTCCTGCTAACATTTGCAACACAACAGCTGCAAGTCTAATTAAGGTTCTTCTATTTAATTTATTACTTTGTAAATTTCCATTGAATTTATTTCAACACCACTCTTCCGCAATGTCTCTCAAGTCAAAGCTTTGCTTGTCTATAACTATTTCAAACCATTGAAGTTACGAGTTTTTTCCTAAAACTTGAAAAGAAAGAAAAAATATTATGTTTATACATCCTAACCCTTCACAAAACATCTTTTTTATCAAAAGCAATAATACTCACATACATATGTACAATCTGAAATACTATACTTAATTTTAAATGTACGAGTATATCAGTGTAAACAAAAAAAAAAAAACGATATCTTGATATCGTGCAATATCTAATTTTCGACAAAATTGTTTTAGAAAAATATTAACTACAAAAATTAAAGGATAACAAAGTTATTGTTTCGCTCCTTGTGGTTTGTTTCATATTTTTATGGATATTAATGAAAATAATAATAATTTTTTATTTGGTTTAGCTTATTTTTTCTTTGTATTACGATGTTACTAACTCTCATGTTGAGTTTCTAAAAGAATTCATATGTACTGTAACGTATGTATATATGTATACTTCACTAGTCAAATTAGTCTCAGATAGCATAGGAAAATATACCTACAAGTATTACAGTATCAATAAATTAGTATTCATCTACGGCTTAATAGAAAAAGTTTTATTTGATGCATAGTTCATATAATATATATATACAAGTATATATGTATATATATGAATATGTAAGCGACTATATTAAGGTTCGTATTGTCTGCATAGTTTACTTGGTCGGTGGAAAAATCTGTACATAAAGTTTTTCGATAGTGGATACTCGCTCATTGGTTAACAGCTTCTGAGAACAAAAACATTTGCTTATTAAACTTTAAAATGTAATGCCATCCAAAGTTAATTTTTGTTATCGAATTTAAATTTGTTTCATGAAAATATTGGAGCCATATCAGATGAACATGGAAGCCGTAATGGAAACGATGAAAATAAAAATGACTGCGAAATAACTTGACCCATAACAGCATATAATAAAAATATTTATCAATATTTATATAACTTGTGACTATAATTTAACATTTTCTTTTACCAATTCAAATATATTACTAAAAATATACGTGTTATACTTAACAGCTTATTGTATTCCGTTTTTACAGTACAAAATATGGGAAACTCGCACCTAAAATCCATAAACAGAATAATTTTTCCTTGCCAACCAGTTATATAAATATATCCTGAATTAAGGGGAGATGCGAGATGAGATCGTAAATTTCAGGCATTTTTAATAATTTGCTTAAGGTGACAATAATAAACAACAATATTTAAAATTTTTAGGTACATTTTACAACCTGAATGCAAAAACATTTATATAATTTAAAAAATAATAATTTTAAATTTTTTAAAATTGGTCCTGAATTTGATCTTTTCAAAAATTTGCTGTGAATGGCGCAGGAAATTTCTGCTTTTGTACTTATCTGAAACACGAAGATCAAGAAGATTATTAATTTGTACAAAAGTAGCATATAGCTGTGCCAAGATCATTTTTTTTTTTTAAAGTAGTGAGTTCTTAAATTTCAATACCTGAAACAAGATTATTTTTTGTCATTTTTTGAGCTAAAAAGGTAAGAAGTTATCAAGATGATGCAATTTATATGTTACGAGACGTAGCTCCTAGTGTACTAAATAACATATTAAAATTTGAGATCATTCGGATAAATACTTTTTTTACCTGCGTCGTGCAGAAAAAAGCTGTTCTGAGAAGTGTATGAGGTCGAGCGGTGGGCCGCTACCTGCTCAAAAACCTGTTGAACCGAAAATAATATAGATATCATTATGAAATTTTAACAGTATATGCTTGAAATACTATACTTTCGGAATATTAAAAAAAATCGTTTCTTTGAAAATTCTAGACCACCATCTCCCCTTGAGATATATTAAAAATTAAGAATTAATGAAAAAAAAACAATATATAAAATAAAGAATTATTTAAATAAATATATAAATTCTATGGCGTCTAATAGCGTTGATAATCCTTAAGAAACTTATAATTTTACAAGATTTCCCCCGCGTCTTCGACCTTATGCAACCTCAAAATGGTTTTAATAACATTTTTCATTATTTTTTACGTTATTTATTTTACTATAACATATAAGTTATTAAGGTAGAATGTTTGAATACTTATATATATAAAATAATTTTTGATCCAAATATGTTTATCCCTGATAAACTCCCAGAAAGAAAAGTATTATTTATACATATTAACCTAGCCAAAGAGCTTTCAATGTTCAAATAAATCAGTTCAAAGAGAACATACCCTCCAAATTTCAGGTCTCAACAATCACTGGAATAATCTGTGGGTTGATCAGTCAGTTCTTCAGGACAAAGCCTTTTATATATACATATAGATAAATCATGCTTGAATAACTCAAAAACCATGGATTAAGTAATTTTTGCGTTGAAAACTACATACATTCCATTTTTAGATTTTCTGAACTTTGTGTTAATCAAAGTTGATTGATGGTTCTACTCTACTATTATACATTATATATATATATATTTTTTTTTCTATGTTTACTCCTCACCAAGAGCATTCTTAAGAGGCCGAAACAGATTTATAAAAAAAAAAATACATATATGTATTTTGATATAATCTTACAAAAATATTTTTATAGCATTCTCTACGAATTACAAACATTTTCTCAGGTCAACATAAATCTTATTTCTACTTCATCATTTCCCTGTAAGTAATAAAGTTCACTTCCAAGCCATTTATTTACATAAAGGCCAACGCTGATATCGTCTTCTTACACTTACTCTTCTTTTTTCGCCTTTACTACCACTTCATAGTTTTTCTGAGAAGCAATGAGAAGGCATGAATGCACTATTTTTCTGCAATTTTTAGTTTTACTTCTCTTACTTGGATTCTTTTGCAAATATTCAAATAATATTTATGGTGTATATGTATGTACATTTTTTCAATTTAATTTTTTTTGGAAGGATAACGTTGAAAGTGTGAATTTTACTCACTTTCCCTCTATCCCAGCCTTAACTAAACCATTAATACACTTGTTGCTAGCAAACACTGATTCCATTTAAACTAAAAGATTTGTGGCTGGCAGCTAGTACTTATATAATGCTGCATCTTATGTTGTTCGAAAGGTAGCTAGGGGGATAACACACTTGGCATTTTCGGCTTTGCTTTTTAACGATTAAACTGAAGTTAGTATTGAGATTTATGTTTTCGTAAATTAAGTAAAGGCTGTGTGTAATGTGTAGTGAATGGAGATGAGCAGGCCTGTTTTGGCAGCGGAGTGGTTAGCAATGTGTGCGACGGCTCGTTTGATCAAATACATACATCTAAAATTTTAGAAATTTTTTGAATAACGCACACGCACTGTTTAACACACCATACATACAAACTTGTTCATGCTATGTGAGTCAGTATTCATAAAAATATCGAGTTTTTGGAAACCACCAAGCTTATCACACTTCTTATATATATAAATATGTGCAAATTTAAACTTAATAGTCTAACGAGGTTACGCGATGGATTTGGGACCCACAACGTAGAAAATAGCTCAAAAGAAAAGTTAAACTCCTGGGATAAGAAACCCTCTTTATTGATGACGACCACTGCAAACGTATTAAGGACTATAATTTATTTGGGAATGTTCCGTTGTCTAGCCGTTTGATGTCTTCGTTAGATTAAATATTGCCATCACGGCCGTTCAAGAAGTGTAATGAATGAGGCAATGAAAGATACAATTAGGTAATTGAATCATTGACTACAGCAGTCATATGCAGACAAAAAAGAATGAGTCCGAAATGCTCGTGTATGAAAAGCCTGAGAAGCTGGCCAACAAAGCTTCTATAAAAAAATACTTGTAGGACAGGGAACACTTCTCCAGCCCAGTGAATGCCAGTGGAAAAGGTACTCCAATGGATGACGAATTATATTCCCGATAATTATGGTATAACAGATGTTGCACTGTACAACTATTAAGAACGTCGATTAGCAATTGTCCGCCTCAAATTCAACAAAGCGGCGGAAGCGTTGGCTTAGAATTGACAAGGTCGTACATCCATTTATTTGCAGAATGTGGTCAGAGGAAAGCATATTCGACGAATTTAAGTTAAGCATGTGCTGCCTAATCTATAGAAAAGGGAATTTCACAGTCTACCCCAATTATAGCGGGATAGGCCTCTTCAATATTGCATATAAATGTCTTTTTAACGTATTGTGCGAAAGATTATAGTCTATCGGACCTAACCCTTGTAGATTTAGACCGGAAATCTACAATTAATTATATGTCAAATCTTGGAAAATACTAGTAAAAAAAGATCGACACCCATCACCTCTTGTTCGCTTTTAAAGCTACTTACGACAGCATGAAAGGAGCTGTCCCTACGCCACAAGGTCTAAATTTGGTATCCCCGCAAAACATATACGTTTGTGTGGACCGATGTTAAGCAACACCAGAAGCTCCATCAGGATCGGGAAGGACCTAGTCATCTGATTTCTTTAATATATTGCTGGAAAAATAATAGGAGTGCAGCTCGTATAGCTGAGTAGAGAAGGTACAATCTGCCATAAGAGCGGGCAGCTGCTATTGATATCATTGGCTTCAGCAACCGCGCCGTGAATTCTGCTTTCTCCAGTCTTTATAATCAAGCGAAGCGCATCAGTATTGGCAGTCATAAAAAGTCTTTTATGCAAAGAAGCATCATTTGGGGCAATCTTTTCAAAATATTTTTCACTAATCCCCGTCTTTAAGCAAATTATTGGCAATTTGTTGCAAAATTATCCAAAGATTGGAGTTAGAATGTCTCTAAAGATTCATTTCCTGTATTCCCACCTCGATTTTGACCCAAAAATTTGGGCGATACCAGCAACAAGCAAGGAGAGTGGCTACACCAAGGTGTAGCACACATCGATAGACGATGCCAAATATATTGGAATGAAGGCAGCGACTACTTTCGGAATTTAGTAGGTGCAACATATCACAAGCAATAAAAAAGACTCACTTCAACTTCCCTTCATTTCTGATTTGCTGGGTTTTATGTAATAAAGGCTTTTCCAGGATGATATGATTTCTAAGTGCCATTTTGGCCATTTTTTCATTGTATTCAGTAATGCTTACAATTTCATCATGGCAAGATATACGCAAGAACAACATTTACAAATTATTCTTGGAGCAACTTGAAAAGGATAACGATTTTTCTTAAGATATTCATCTTCTCCGATGAGACTCACTTTCATCTGAGTGGTGCGGTAAGTAACAAAACTGTCGATTCTGGTGCAAACAAAATCCTCAAATTATTCATGAACAACCATAACATTCACCCAAATTAAGAGTTTGGTGTGGTTTTGCTCTGGTAGAATTGTCGGTTCGTACTTCTTTCGAAATGAAGCTGGTAGCACCGTTACTGTCAATGGTTAATGACCGATGATAACCAACTTCTTATGGCCACAATTGGAAGAAGTTGACCTTAACAAAATCTGGTTTCAACAAGACGGGGATACGTGTCACACAGTACGTGCAACAACCGAATTATTGCGAGAAAGGTTTGGAGATTCGATTATTTCACGAAATTGTGGTTAAAAATAAAGATATCGGTAAATATTCTAAGCTAAGAATATTCATGTCAACAATTTTCCGGGGCGTTCAAAATTTTAGTACATGCTGTAATGCGAGTCATTATTATTACAGTTATGTATATTTGGATGTATATTTTATTCATTAATTTTTTAAATTCAGAATTCAAATATTTTGGACGAAATTTGCTGCCACACGTTCCATACCCACAACAATAAAAAAATGTCATGACATTTATGGCGCCGCTTTATTCCACTTTTCACACAAAATATGATACAAAGATAAAGTTGCTTAGAATTTGCTTCATCATCCCTTGTAGCAAATTCTGTCAATATGCTTTCATCAATATATATTTTAGTAACACATAAATACTTATACATATATGTGTTAAGTACTTAAGTGCTCAAAATATGAAAGCCAACATTTATCAGCAAGTTTATCACTTAGAATGCTGTTTTAACCCACTCACTTTAGTCAAAAGTGTTGATAAATATGCACTAGACATACCAATGTCACAGAGAAGGTTAAGTTTTTATGTATTCCATCTCTATGCACAAAAATGCACAAAAACATTTATAAAACAAAAGAAGTGTGTGTTTTTTTGTCTTTGCATTAATGCATCCAAAAGTGATGTGATGTAGGTGGTAATACCTGTGTAAAACACGATGTACATATATACTTATATATTTACGAATATTTTATGCACACTTATGTATGTTCCTAAGCCAAGTTTATTATGTGCGAAATAATGAACGTGCAATGAATAACACACTGATATTTTCTTGCATGTACAATCAATGTTTACAATAAGGCCACATACACATGGTATGTATGGTACAACTGTTAAATTTTAAAGTATTTTATTGTGTACTCGTTGGAGATTCGTTCGGCAGACGGCAAGTTTGCTTGACTCCATTGTGTTTTCTTTTTTTCTTTTGCATAATGTGTCCATTGGCACCTACCCTTGATATTTCAATTCCTTTCCATGCAGCGACACCGTCTAGCAATGGTTTATATATATATATATATATATATATATAAATGCATTTACTTCTTTGTATTTAGGCATATGCAAATGTGCGCTTCACACGTTTACATCCAAAGAAAATTTGCATTCCATGGTTCGATTAGAACATTTCAACTTTTTGTCTATTTATGTCTCTTTCCACAAACTTTTTAACTGCTTAAAAACGTCGGAAACGTGCGCACGGGGATTTTTGGGGCTAAAGCCCCTAGTAGGTAAATACAAATTACATAGTCAGTTTTGTCTGCCTAGAAATTTTCTCTATAAAATTTTTTTTTACTATTTAATACAAAAATTGGTGCTGTGTTTTACTATATTTTGAATGATTGAATACGGATTGAATAGATTTGCTGATAATAATATCCAGCGCAACGTGGATGAAGACATTGAAACGGTCTTGAAGGAAATTTTTCGTGGCTCAAAGAGTCGCATTAAATAGCATTGAAAAAATTGCATGGAGTCGTTACACTTGGAATAAAACCATGTAAATTCGTTTTAAGTAAGATTAAAATTAAATTATAATCTTCCAAATCATTAAATAGATTTGACAAAGTTATTTTTTATTGCTAAATTTTTCTTATGATAATTATATAACCAAAAATACAATTTTTTTTTTTTTTAAATATAATTTTTTTCCAATTCATGTAATGTCTAATTAATTGTTAATCGAATTTTATTCGTGAATGGATTCATTCAATCCAGAACTTCCCCCGAGGGTTGAGTCCTTTGCACGACCCTGATAAACACTTTTACTACAGGCATTGTGTATTGTTTAAACTTAACCACAAGTCCATTGGAAGCTCGTGATAGTCGGATCGTGTGAGTTAGGGTGGCTCTAACATGTAGGTTTTTAATAAATTCATGATATAATTAGAAACCAAGCTGTGAATAACGAGTGTTGTAATATAAAAATGAAATTGTTTAAAACTTTTGCTTATATATTTTAAATTTTTCTTTTAATATAACCAGAAATTTCCATAACAAACAATAAATTATAAATACATTTAATATTATATAATGTGATAATTAAAAATGTAACTAAATTATAATTAAACAAGCAATAAGTCATTGTATCCTTCATGAAACCTTAAATTTTTTCGCAAAATACAAAATTCTGCTCCGATGACTTTCGGTGTCAATATTTATTTCAGTTCACTTGTGCAGAATTCTAAATTTCACAGAATTATTTGCTATTTGCATACTTATGTTAATAGATCTTATCGTTTAATAAATAAATATTTTTTACAACAGCCTCATGACCGTATAATATTAATATATATAGAAATTGAAACTGATAATGAAATCAAAACTATTCCGATAGATAGTTTAAAGCCAGCAATGGTTGAAGCATTTTCGACATCTAGCACTTGTTACCAAAACAACATGGCAACACAAAAAAAAAATTACATTCATTTATTTAATTCTAATCCTTCCTATAACTATCAACTTGTTTAAAAATAATTAAACTTTGAATATATTTCACTTTATTTTTATTTCAGTGTTCTGTCAGTTGAGTTTTCCATTTAAGAAAGAAAATTTTTGATTTAAGATAAGAGTTCGATAAAAGAAAATTTCCATTCAATAAAATATTTGCAAGTAAATATTTGCATATATATATATAAATATTTTTTTAATATTCTTCTGTATATGAGATGCTTCAGTATGCATGTAAGTTATGAAGATAAATATTTACAATTCGCTTTTTTTAACTATTGAAAATACTTCAATTCTTTTAACTTCTAAACGTCTAAGAAAAGTTTTAAGCATGATGTAAGTTTTCCTTGATAAGTTAGGGAAAAAAAATTGTTATTAAATTTTTTTAAATTAAATTAAATATAATAAAACATAAAACTGAATTGAATTAAATATAAAAAAATAAAAAGATCAAATAACATAAAAGGAAATAATTAAATGATGTTAACTAAAATTAAATTAAATTAAATTAAAATATTTTAAATTAATAACTAACAAAATTAAATAAAATAATATTTTTTAACGAGAGAAAAATAAGAGATCCCATCTTAGTATATACTAAATCGTGGGGAAGCTATAAATCATTGACGCACAAGTTGGTAACATTGATACTACTGTTATACTACATTTGGTATGCTATTCTACACACCTTTACGAATAACTTGATAACAGTTTTTCTCTGCTACTGCTTTCATTGCTATTACATTCATGTGGAACTATTATGCTGCCGCTAAACAGTTGTCAACAACTGAAGTATTTCCGTAATTGTGTGCTCCTGCACATATGTATACTTGTATATGTCTTAGCGTTATTGTTTGGTAATGTTTAAGTTTTCTTTTTTAGAACTTTGGCTTTAATGTCTTCGAAAATATATAAGTTGGATATGTGCAAAAAAAAATCATATTTTCTTCGCTTATTTTAGGTGGGTAAACGGATGATAAAAAATATAACTGCGTAAATTACGAGTCAATAATAAAATATTTTTATTGAAATAATTATAAACTTCAAGCGATTTATCACAAACTACATAGCAAGGACTGAACATTACATTTTAATTTTCATTGAATTTAAATATTCTTCATTTTACTCCTATTCAATTTCGTCATAAATTACCGATATGCACTTATATTGATAAGGTTTAAATATTTAAAGTTGCTGCCCTTTGTTTGCTTCAATGCCGCTAGTATACTTGTAATACTATCTAGATTTCCTGCTCACATCCTTTAGGTTGCACAATTCAAGATGTGAACTAACTTAGTGCTCCTCCTCATTTTTACAAAGTCAGGAAATAAATACAAGGTTTTGTTGCTCCTAACCTATTGCTAACCGGCAAACAGTCAAGTACAGAGATATACCCAAAGAAAAATATTTATTTCAATACTAGTAAACAGGAAGACAGATGCCGTATACTAAAGCTGTAGGTTAGGCGAAGGTGAGGCCACTGCTGTCCTGGTTGGTGGCTTGTGTAACTTCCGCGATTGCTCGAAAATATGAGTGCGCTTGCCATTGCCGGAAGATAACGGGAAATTGGATTTTTGTCGCTACTGTGGTATAAATATCCGGTAATAATTTATATTTCTTTTTTTTTGTTCATCACTTAAGCCTAAGTAGTAGCGAAATTGTTGTAGCGTAATAATAATAGGAAAGATGATTGTTATGTTAACGGCTGCCGGGAGGTAAAAGTGAGGATTAAGACGTAGTCATGATTTCATAAAGGTAAAATTTATATAAGTACATTTTTGTATAAGGTAATTTTTCTGATAAAAATGAAGCATATAAATATTTGCTCATCTTTTTGTCTACATACTTCCATAGTTCACAAATGCATGAATTATTTCATTAAATACTAAATCAAATAATAAACCAAAGTTTCTGCATTATGTATATAATTTAAACTACGGTTGAGTTACCTCAAACAGTTGTAGAAATCGCAGTGCCTCGTTTAAAGGATTCAAAATCTTTTCTTTTCCTATCACACACAATTTATTATTTTTCCCTTTTTATTATATATTCTCTTAAATAATAATAATGACAATTAAATTAATAATATTTTAATTAAATAAATAATATAATTAATAAAAAATATAATAAAATATTTTTATTATATTATACAATACATCATATTTTCTAGTGTAATACAATTTAATTATTTTATGTATGCACCATATCGCATATGATATTAAATTTTACGCAGCAATAAAAGCATTTTATTTTCCATTTGGAATGCACGTGTAGCGGCGCATAATGCATGCATGAAATCAAAAGCAAAAAATAGAGTGATATTTAATTAAATTGAATAAAAAAGGCATAAGGAATATTAATATTAAATTTATAAATACAAATATAGTTCTCCAGTACCTATGTATATTGTTCGTTTATAGCACTTCTCTTCTCGAAGTAACGCAAACGTCAAGCTATGAAGTTGTGTTCTTAATGTGAAATTTTTAATTTTCATTACTTTTTAATTTAATTAAATTAAATAAATTGGTAATCTATTATATAATAAATTTAGTTATTTAGATTAAAAAAAAAATTCAAACTTAATAAAGATGCGTTCAAGTATGTCCTGGATAGTTTTTGGCAATAAACTCAATCAAGTACTTTGACATGGTTATCTCCACCTAATCGAGTAGTAGCAGATTTGGGTTTTTTTACGGAAGGCAGTTACCAACATAAAATTTGTGCAGATTGTAATGTAGGAATGTGTCAGTCAACAGTGGCAATGTCACTGCATAATTTTCTTGAGTTCATGGAGTCTTTTACTGGTGGATCAACTGTATTTCGACAACGTTATTTCAAAACTCTCTAATTTTTCATGTTGCTTTTGTGTTGTATCAAAAAGCATCATTAAACACATTAAAATAAAACAAGACATCGTTATAACCAACGATCAAAATCATGTTTTACTTACATTTTTGTTAAAATTATATTATTTAAGTACACGAAAATATACAATCGAATCGTTCTCTGCCAACTAAATTACACCGTACAAGCAGGAAATTACGATCAACATTCAGAATACATAGAATTGGATATAATAGACAGTTTTGAAGATTAATCGAAACGGAACGTAACACAGAATATCAATTCCGCCGAACGGAGAAAGTTTCGGTTCGAGTCGAAATGCAGAATAGGGCTGAATATTTTGTCTTGGTTTCTTTGGATGAGCCGCTATAAAGAATTATTATTAGTTTATTATAATATAATAGTGGATTTTGGTCTCGGTCACAGCTTGATTACTGCTAAAAAAAAAAGCTTCTACAATTCGCAGAAACAAAACTTAGATACTTGGAATTATTTTGCACCAGAGGTGCATTTTTGATGTTACCCTCCTTTCTCTAAAGTCTTTCACAATTCGTACTCAGTTCCGATGCGCTTTTAAAAACTAAGGAAAGCTAATTAGGCGTTTGCTAACTTCAATGACATTTATACAATGACATAATACAATTGATAATCGCTAAAATTTATTTTAAATCATATATTTCGAGATTATGAATAACTAAAATTCGGGCGGAACCAAATATCAGATATATAAAGAAGGTATAATTAAAAAATTCATCAAGTGAATGCAAATTTTTACTAAGTCATAGGTCCGAAATAATATTTTAAATTATATATTACGTATAATTTTTCTGACATTTTCTTAAAACAACCGAATTCTAAATGGTAAATGGATAAAAAATGTTACCATTTCTTCAAAAAAGTATGTACCAAATTATATATCGAATTATCCGAAAGCTTATTCCAAGGTCGCCCTTTACTGATATTTTCATGCAATTTCAATAAAAAAAAATTGCATCACAAAATCGTCATGCTTTCCTTCCTGAATTTTTTCGATAGATGATCCGACCAACATACAAAATTGTAGAAAATAATTTTTTTAAATTCGGTTTCCCGTTTCCTCCGAGTGTATTTCTGAGATAAAATTAAAGCTTCTCATAAAAATACATCGGCCGTTCGGATTAGAATTAGAATTAACTGTAGGTCCCTCCATTTAATAGTAAAAACATCAAGACGCACACCAAAATTTGGAGGAGGAGCTCGACCGAAAATCGCTTCTGCGGTTAAAAAGCGCCAATTATAATTATAATGCTCGTTGATTAAAAGTATGGACACACTAACAATTGCGATGTAGAACGTAGTAAAGAGTTCATTATGTTGTAGCTAATAACGGTGGACACTTGATAGATTTGGAATTAAAGAAAATGGTTCATTTAAAATTCAATTGGAATTCGCAATGACCCTATCTACCGATTGTGAAAAGGTAGGCTGATAGATTTTCTAAAATAAAACCAAAATAGTTATACATTTTTAAACATAATACCAATTCCACTATTTTGGTGAAACTGCGGTTATATACATCACATAATTGAATGCGACCTAGACACATGAAAAATTCAACTTGTTTCGCAGACCATATTTCGGTAATTATTCGCATCAGACGCTACCTCACAATTTTGGCCATTTCATGTTAACTGCTAAGACAAATTGAAACTATAATTTACTAATATGCAGATGTGCTAATCATATCGTTCCATAAAACTTTTAATATATTAAGTAATTATAAGCGAATTGAGCTTAAAATTAAAATTGCTTCATATTTTATTTGAATGGGACATCATTGGAGCCAAATTATATATACCCATTTTTTTGTTTATTCATACTTTTATTAAACAATATTACAGTTTTAAAATTATTAACTCTTTATAGTTCAACAGTAAAATTTGGTTTCTGATTAATTAATTAAATGTCCCTTCGTTTAGGTTGAAGTCCGTTTTCGACAGAGTCATTTTATTCTTGGCATATGATAAGCTTTTCATCTCGCCGCGTTTTGTTCGTAGGATTGTATTTTTTAGCTTAACACTTTAACACACCTTAACCCTCGCCCACATTTGTCTAGCTTGGGATGAATACCAATAAATATTAAATCATTAAATTACTAATACTAATATTTTTGTGGCAAAATAATATATTTTTTATTAAATGCTAATGTAATGATTATGCTAAAAAATCTTTATTATGCATACTGCCATGTTTAATTTAATTGCATGCAATTTTTTACACATGCCAATAAATAATTTAACAAATATGCACTAATTATGTATATTATTTGCGTTTTCTTCTTTTTTTACTTGCAGATGTGTTAACAAAAAAGAAAAAATATTATTAACATATGCATAAAAAAAATGCAGCGCCACCTACAATATAATTCATAACAGAAATAAATTATTAATTTTTCTTTAGCTAAAATTAGAAATATAATAAAATTATTCCGTCGCACGTCGGCATTTATGCAAAAAGCAGTACTAACATCAACAACAACAACAGCTTAAGGCATATATATAGTGCATCAAACGCCTTAGACCGATACCCAAACATCAGCAGTGAAAGAACCATGATAAGGCGCGAAATTTTTTATTCATGTTACATAATTAAATAAAAAATTTATATTTGTAATTGTCATTCGTGGAATTATACCAACTCATTGGTAATAATTAAATTGAAGCCAAAACTCTGACGTCATATGTAGAAATTTTGATCTCTGATATTGCAAAGAGGGCTTTGATAACTCCATCTTATGCTTCTACTTATCAGTGATGGAGTGTCTAACGCTGTATGTTTTTTATGTCTTTCGCGTGTATGTCGAATAAGGAAGTGATCGACATAAATTATATATCGTGACACGCAATGTAGCAAGTAGGCGATGCAACATGCGACAATGCGAAAAGACTTTGAATAAGTGCCAAAAAATTTGCGAGCCAAATATTTTAATAAAATCTCAAAGTGTTATAATATATTTTAAATATTACTAAAAGTGTGTGAGTTTTAGAAAAATGCAGCAACACACATTCAGAAACAGATTTAATTTTTCAATAGTACACAGTTCAAAAAATTATAAATGTTATAAAGTTTAAAATTTAATATGAATTTATAATTGTTATAATGTAATTTAAAAATAAAATCCTGTTTGAACATAAAAATATAAAATAAAGTTTAAAGCTTAATTAAATTCTTTAAATATAAAGAAAATTTTATAAAGTTAAAAAGAAAATAATAGTTATCCAGTGTCAAAAGTGGATTTATATATATAAAATTTTTTTAGCTAATTTCATGTAAAATAAAAAATTATAATATTTTCTTATCAAATCCGGCACGACTTACTTTCACTTTGTTGATGCCAGAAATATGTGTTCGACTTAGCTATAAGCAAACGAAAAGGCAAACGAAAGCCTTAAAAGCAACAACAACAACAACTCTTCACCATCACACACAATGGCCGGTCCACAAGTGCAACATTCACATTCGCAGCGTCCAAACAGCGCCTACTACATGGGTTTAAATGGTGGTGGTGGGGGCAGTAGTGTGGGCGGCTTGGCCAGCAATGGTCATCATGTCGTCGGCGCCGCGCACACACACCCTACAACGGCAACGGGCATGAGCACAAGTAGTAGCGCCCACACAGGGTTGCATGCGCTACGCCAAATGTCCAACGAAATGGAGTTAATATATCGCGGCAACAGTGCCAATGCAAGTCATCAACCAACGCAATCCGCCATGTCATTGCATGTCATCCAGCATCAGCCCACAACTGCGGCGGGAACAGTAATGGCAGGCAGCAGTAGCGGCGCTTTAGCTGATGTTGACAGTGGTCAGATTGCTGGCATAGCTAGTGCCGGACCGAGTGCCAGTGATGCTTTAATTGTTCCTTCAAATGCTGCGTTGAAACGCAACAATTTGGCGTCGTCCAAAACGGCACAGCGTAGTGTGGAAATTGTCGTCGATGCGTCGCAATGTGGCACCGACGCTGACGGTGACGGCACAGACGGCAAGTCAGGTGATGACGTCGAACAGGGCCGTCGTTTGTCAAGACATCGGCGACGACCATTGCATCGTCGGTTTTTCAATTACCTGCGAAATTTGTTTCAAGGCAGCGCCACACAGAATGGTAAGTGAAAATGTATACGAATCTAGTGAATGTGAATTTTTGCTGGTGTCATAGAATTCAGTATTCATTCCGGCGCTTCAATGCTTGCCTTTTGTATAAACATTGAAAGCAAAAGTCCCAAATTGTAATTAATTTACTCATATTTATTTGTATAATTATTTACAGAAATTACTTTTAACAAAATCTAAAGAAATCTCCATACGGGTCAAAAAATAAATCTTGAGTGACATATGTTAGATTTTTGCATATTAATGAAGTTTTAGCTTCATTAATTATAAGCATTCGAATCGAAGTTTCTAAAAAAGGGTTTTCTCTCAACTTTCCATCACGGATACCAAGAAATTTAGTTTACACAAAGTTTTTAACTAAATGTCAAATGGCAATAAGACAATTCAGTAACTTCGAGACACAGTTTTAAATCCAGCAGTAAAGTGATTTCTTTACAGAAAAGTTTGTAATATTTGTCACCTAATCGATTATCCCGCTGATATATAAAGCAGCAAAACTTGGAGTATCATTCTTCCCCAGCAAATATAACGACGAATTTTAAACCAGAACAAATATTCGATGGGTGTAGAATATTCAGTCTTTTTTCAGGAACTAGCTCCAAATTTGTACGATTTTATTTAATTTTTGCCTTATGTGCAAAGAAAGGTTATTAGAAGATGCAAACTATTCATTAGAAACTTCCCGCAAATTTTTAAAGAATCCTTGCAGCATCATTATAATAATGGTCTTTGGAAAAGTAAAAAAAATCCCGATTTAAACACGATCCAAAATTGATTTAATAGATTTTCAAAGCCCAAGTTTCTAACAGTCATCTAAATCACATAACCTAAATGACGTTTAACAAGATTTGAATGTAAATATACCTTTTATGAACAGGAAATGGTATATTAACTTTGGTCCCAACTATGTAACTACCATCAGGATAAGAGATTTATACCCATTAGATAAGAATGGCAAGTTGAGTTGATTTGGCCATTTCCGTCTATCTGTCTGTCTGTTCGCATGCAAACTAGTGTGTCAGCGTTTGAGGTATTTGAACGAAAGTTCAAGTTCTTCAGAACCGGCCAGCTCGGTCGACTATGCCATATAACTTGCATACAACAGATTTGTTTATATATGTGATCTTGGGCCATAAGTACTTCAATAAAACATCTAACATCAATTTGATATTCGAAATTTAGGGTTTTGCAATAAGAGTGATACGATTTATTTACAAAATAGAAAAAACAACACATACTAATTGTTAAGGAAATGCAAATGTTCAAGTACAATCGATACAATTAAGTTCAGGAACGAATTCGATGAACCCAATTTTTGAGCATTTTTTCCACTAAATCAAGTCGTATTTATGAATACCACGTTCAATATTGGATTTTAAAGCTTGAAGAGAGTCTGGTTTATTGATAAAGACCAATCTTCAAATAAACCCACAAGAAGTAGTCTAATGGAGGTCGCTCAATATCAGAATTTCTTGAAATAATCGAATCTCCAAACCTTTCTCGCAATAATTCGGTTGTTGCACGTGCTGTGGGACATAGACCTGTTTTGTTGGCCATAAAAATTGGTTATCATCGATCTATACTGCTCTTCATTGACAGTAACCAGTTTCGTTACGAAAGAATTACGGACCGGTGATTCCATCAGACCAAAGACCACACCAAACTGTCAACTTAGGTGAATGTAATGGTTTTTGATGAATAATTTGTGGATTTTCTTCGCACCAGAACTGACAGTTTTCTTTATTTACCGCACCACTCAGAGGAAAGTGATCAGAGAAGATGACTTTCTTAAAAAAATCGTTATCGTTTTCAAGTTGTTCCAAGGCAAAGTCAGCAAAATTGTTCTTGCGTAAATCTTGCCATGATGAAATTATAAATATTACTGAATACAATTAAAAAAGACAGATCGTCACATACTAAAAATGGCCAAAATGACACTCAGAAATCATATCATCCCTATTGGAAAATGCTTTACATACAATGAGTTGCATAGTGGTGCTGAAAATCATTGAAGCCAGACGATGTGATCATTCCATAGAATCTATTCGCTGAAATATTACGTTTTAAATCAAAAAGAGAGAGCTTTTTTTTATTATGACAATATTTCGATAAAATTATGTAAACAAAAGTTTGCACACCATTGCGAATTTAATATGTAACGGCAAATATTGGTGTTCCGAAAGTTACAGATGTATTAGCTATCGTGTGACGGTGCAAGGTTTTGTTTACATTGCACTCTTTGTTTTTCCTGACAATCTTTAAATCCAGCAGTCGACAGAGGTAGAAAAAGCTGTGCTACAAACTTCACCTTATCTTGTCGCATATGTATGCATCTATGCTTAAAATTAAAAAAAAACGCACATCGACATTTATTTCATTACTTATATAAAAATTCTTCAGTCGCCCAAAAGTCAATGAAAACTATGTAACAAAACTTTGCAACACTAATAATGCATCTCAGGATTTGTTAGAGGCAGGAATTTATCTTGAATTCCGGCAACGGGGATCTGGGGAAGTGCCGGTCCGCAATTATTCAAACCAGAAATCGAAATCTTTATTAAATAATTCAATAAATCTTTATCGAAATAAAATATATGAATAATGTAAGGAACCAATGCACCAATGCACTCACCCCAGAGATGTTGGTGAATCGGCTGCTAAATTGAAAAAGGGCGTACAATACCGGCCACCCTTTAAAGACTCCACGTAAGGTGGAAATATTAAGGGGTTAAGTGGGTTGCAGAGGTTAAAGGAATTTTCACTATTTTGTGGCATTTCCAAAGGGTCTATCTCTTAGAATTTTACTCTGATCAATTTGAAATTTTAGGAGAATAATTTAAACATATTTTACAATTTAATAAGATAAAAATAATCGATTTTTTTTTAATTTTAAAACCCACCTAACCCCTTAAACAAGGCTAACTGCGCTATTCCAATTAATTTAACGAGTAACTTATAGTTGACCAAAACAGCAGCGACATCTCTAGGTGGATATTATTGCTGCTACTAGGGTTGCATGCATAAACAACTAATTTTATCCAAGACTATTTCATAATTGCACATGAAGCTTTGCATTTAACATTCCATATAAATTTTAATCACGTGTTAGAATAAGACCTTTCAGATATAAGATATTTCATAAACGTAATATATAAATATAATAACTCTGGGAGATTGAAAGTTGAATAAATTCTCTTCTAGGTTCTGGTACATGTATGAATATTTTGAAGGACTATTAACTTCGTAATTTACGTAACTTCATTAATCACGAAATGACTTTAATCCCTGCGGAAAAAATGGAAATAATCCCAAGGATTCAGAATACTGAATCTCCTATATGACTCGAATTTGATTCAGTATTATATTTATCGGGCATCGAGTACATACCTACACAAAAATTCAACTTTTTGAAATGCTTAGCAAATTTTATATTTTTTTTCACAATAAATTTTTTTAAATTTTGATTCTATCAATTTTCAGCACAATTTAATCTTTACGCAGTTCTATTAAAAGTTTTATATCTCAATTTTAAACATCTCGAAAACGAGAGATTTTGCATTTTGGAAAATACTAGCGTTTTTATTCAGAATGAACACAACAATGAAGTTTAATTGCACATAAATCATTTTCAGCAACGATCGATGATAGGCACCGTAGTGCTTATACACTCCGCTTCAACTGCAACCAATGACTCATGATTGAGTTCATGGTTTGTGTGGTGTTAACGACAATGTGCTGATGCTCAACAGCAACATCAAATAAATGCTTCGAGTACGTATAAACAATGGTATTCAAAGTCATTGATGGCAAACACAATTTTTTTGCAAAAACTATATTTTCGTATGACGACACAGCAAATGGCCATTAAAACCAAATTTTTCTTTGAGTGCGCGAAAGAACATTTAATAACATATATTTCGAATTATGGCTTCAATTACTTCATAGCTGTTGAAAGAATTTCATAAAAAATGGATTTTTCATGGCTGAGCTATACTTGAAAGTAAATAGAAATATCACTAATTTTTTCTGACCCTTCTAACCTTTAGATCTTCTCGGGAACTGTTACCAACTCTCACATTTCAATGGTCATACATTATATCTTTCATCACTCATTCATCTTCAGCGATCGCCGTATTAGTTTAAGCAAATGCATTTGCATTTTAAAATCCAATAATGCGATGGTGTCATGCATAAACATATATATTACTACGTGATTAATTCACCCATCCCAATACAAACAGTTCATCAGTTCCCATGTCTGTGATTACATCCGCAGGAAGTATAACATTTAAGCGTAAAAGTACGTATGTACAGATATATGTATGAAAGGAAAATGAATATCGCAGTGCCTGTTACATTATTGCATCTGCAAAACAACTGTTGGCTTGAGAATATATGCATGTTCATAAAGAAAATGATTTAACGACTAGACACACGAGTGCATTAGAGCTATGATTAAATATTTATTAGATGCATATTTGTAGGTCAATTTCACATAGTCGAAGAAATAAAACTGTTTATTGAAAATCTAAATTTCAAAATTTACTTGGGAATATAAACATTAACGGAATTTTATTTTTTTATTTTAATCATAAAATAGTCAGGTCAATTTAGAACTCTAAGGTAACAAAAATTCGCACCCAACCGAAAGTTGGTAGGATTGCTCAAAATGCTATTATAAATAAAATCTAAAAAGTTGCCATCGGCCAGCCCGCTGGAAAAAATATGTATGTGGGGTCAAAGGTCGCAAAATCGGTTTTTGTCTATTTGCAGCAAAACAGTAAATTTTATCATTAAATCAGTTAGATAGTAGATATTTGCCCCTGTTTTGGCGAATTTGTCGATTTTCAAAGACAAAAATCAATTAAATGTTAATATAGATTAAAGAGCATAAAAATTAAGTACTTTTAACTTTTTCGCAATGGGGCTTACACCACTCTAATTTATAAAAGCTTAAGTATTACTTGTATCAACATAAATGTCTTGACGTTCTAAGCGGAACATTTCGGAAAAAAGGAAGAGGACTAGAAATTGAACCAGCTATTTTTCACTATGAAAATTACAAGTAGTTGAATACAACTTGCAAGAATAGTTAAATCGAAAAATATCAGACGACCAGGGAAATTATACTGAGAATTCCAATCAAAAATTTTTAAAGCAAAGAGAAGAAATTGTTTTTGAATAGATTCTGTATGGTCTGAGTAGATTTCTTACCTCGGTCTCTAAATTACGGAAACGTATTCCAGAAAAGGCCTCGATAATATTGTGTATAAAATTTTACAAAAGTAAGGGTCCTGAATTCCTTTGACCATCGTTTTACAAACGACAAAATACCTTTGGCTTTGTTGACTGTCATACTAAAGTGAATATTAAAGTCCAGTTTCCCAGGTCAACAAAACGGTGAACCAATACCAAATTAGAGTTATCTGTTGTGTAAACTGCAGTCTGTAAAGTTCGTTAGGAGAAGCTCTTAACTTTACATTTTTTAAAATTTAGTGGCACCCGATTTATTTTACACCATTCAATCACGCTATTTAGTTCTTACTGTTCATTTACCGAAGTGTAAGATTTATAAATTTCTACATTATCTGCGTAAATTAAAATTTTACATAGATAAGAAGATATATCATTTATAAACAGTTAAAACAGAATCAGTCCTAGATGGCTATCCTACGGCACTCCTATAATGGAATGTGAAATATAATTTTAAAACACTATTGCTTGGGTTCGATCGTAAAGCTATGAAGATACCCATTGTAAAAGTTTTAGTTGAAAAGACGGTAAATCAAGTTTCTTATCAAACATCGTCGGATGATATTGTATGGGTATAGACTAAGACCAGGAAATAATACGTAATTGGAATTAGATTGAGGTTTCGAAGAACAATTAGATTTAAAAAATTTAGAAAACGCTTTGATCGGGTTTTTCATTGTTTTTAGCCTACAGTAATTCAGGCAATATTTTGTTAAGATTTTTAAAATTATCTTTTTTCGAGAAATCACATTTAATATTTTAATCGATTTATTCAGTTTTTAAAACCCGATCACATATATTTTCGTCAGTAATAGGTAGCGATAGGCCTAACAAGAGGAGTACTTCTTTCTAGTAGTGCTTTATTTGCATTATCAACGAAAACAGGATAACGAATATTTTCAGATTTACTTATGTTTTGCAATGTATTTACTTGATACAGACTGAGATCAGCCATTTCTACATCACGACGATCTTGAAGAGTGAGGTACTGTGTCAACGTCTACCTTGACACAAAAGGAAGATTAGAATCGCCAAAAACAACCACTCAATCAGATTCTAAAATAGCAAGGCTAACGTCCTCAAATAGAATCGAAGAGTATACAGCAGAACGTACTCCATCAGTGACGGTCTTCACGGTCTTTTCTAAAAATTTATAAGAACATGGAAAAATCTCTGGGTGAAAAGCATAAGATTCACCAAGTTCTAACAAAAGAAAGTACATCGTAATTTTGTTCAAAACTTTTGAAGTACTTAGTTTCTTAATTTAGTATTAAAACCTCTAACATTTTGATAGTGAAGCATAAAACCAGCTTCAGTTTTTGGCACAATTCTTTCAGGCGGGATTCCCGCCAAATTATTATTTCCTCTTGGTTTATATTCGAAGTCATTTCAAAATGTTCCAGATTGATATAAATTTTAAAAGAGGAGACTTTCGCTCGTAATTAAAGTTAGTTTTTCAAATAACTAAATTACTAGTTTTAAATTTGGATTGAATGAAACTCTTTATATTAGCAGCAGGGACTGTAACAAACTTGCTTGAAGTTGACTCAGACACAGGATATGGAGAGCGCTGCAGCCTTAGATGTTGGCGGCATTTCAAGAGATAGAGAAGCTATACTAACAGATTTTTTGGAGGGGTCATTGGGATGCAAATTAATTAATTAGACTGTTTCCACCTTAGAACGTGCGCTACTGGCAAGCTTACGCTTTTTCAAACTTACATCGTCCATACATTGTATATAGCAAATTTGAAGTGTGTAATACCGGCACAAAGCAAGCAACACAGAAATCGTTCTGAATCTCCTTTAACTTGACAATTATCATAAACAAACTTTATATTGGTAAGAAAATTATGAGTAATAAACAAAAAATACAGACAAAACTACAATATATTAGTTACAGTTTGAGGTTAATTCCTAAATCAGCTTTGAAGAAATTTAGTGTGAACAGTTTAAGTATCATTGAAGTATGACACTTCATAAACACAACGCAAACATTTGTGACAACAAATGTAAGCAAAAGTAATAGAGCTAACCAAACAAAATAACAAAAAAACCAAAAAAAAATTGTAAAAATATATATATATATATATATGTATTTATATAAGCGCGAGTTAAATTCATACTCTTGATGTACATAAATAAATATAATTTTATTGGTTCCAAGATGTACTTAAATCAATTCTAACCTGAAGTTCATATGCTTCAGTATAATAGAAGACTAACTTATTTTTATGCTTAATCCTCTATTTATACGCTCTGGTTTCTTTTGTTTATTGGTTGCTGATAATCTTCAATAGCAATGTTTTGGTTGCTGATAATCTTCAATAGGAATGTTTTGGTTGCTGATAATGTTCAATCTTTTATTTGCGGATAATGTTTAATAGGAATCTTTTGTTTGCTGACAAAGTTTTGTTTGCTGACAATGTTTTGGTTGCTGATAATGTTCAATAGGAATCTTTTATGTAAACTACTGATTCTGTATCATACATTGGATGATGTCATCGGTACAGTAGAGTATTTTCTGTTGCACTAACTCGCGCATAGAAAGTAGTTTAGGCAAGAAGCATGGCAAAACAAAATTTTTCGGAACATTCAACGTTTTTAAGCTTCCTTAACAGTCTCCGACTGATACTCATCGCGAGTGGACGTATCTTCAGACTGTGTTTTCTCTGTGGTTGCTCACCAACTCTTTTGCTTCTTGTTAAGCGCTGCTATTGTGTACGTGATTACAAATATCAAACGATACACGTGTTATTTCTCTGTAAATTCTTGTGAATAAAAATTTCCCCAATGGACCCGGGTCACCAAATTTGGGGGGCAATAGGTTCGCTTTGCTAGCTGAACGTCTCCAAGCCAAACGCAAAAAAACAGTATATAAACCTATAACATTTCCCGAGTTACCAAAAGCCAAACAAGACAATCCTAAATTTATTACCATATCAGCAGTTGATTCAACTAAACCACTATCAAAATACTCCTGTTTTGCAGTTCATAAAGCATTGGAAGCTGTAAGCAAAGAAATTACTTCTATTTCCGAGCTACGCGACGGTAATTTGCTGTTACTAGTGAAAACCCCAACCATTGCACAAAAGTTCTTAACAACGAAACGATTAAATGGAATATGCGAAGTAAAGGTATCTTTTCAGGATAACCTTAATTTTTCAAAAGGTACAATATTTGCACCATGCCTTATCGATGTCCCCGAAGATGAAATCATAGAAAACATGAAAGACCAAGGTGTAGTAGGAGTGTACAAGTTTAAAAAAAACGTGGACAATAACCTAGTTCATACCGGGGTCAGCCTTCTTACATTCGATTTGTATAAGTTACCTGAAAAAATAGAAGTTTCATGGCGCTCAGCTCATGTAAAACCATACATTCCTAACCCAATGAGATGTAAATCATGTCAAATTTTAGGACACACCATTAAGAGATGTAGCAACAAAGCTGCTTTTGTGACTTGTAACTTCCCCGCACACGTCTCAGAACAATGTTCAAGCACTTTATGCGCTAATTGTGCCGGTGAACATCCTTCATCTTCAAACACGTGCCCAAGGTACATTCAAACAAAACAAATTCTCAAAATTAAAACAGAGAAGAAATGTTCGATGCGGGAAGCTGTCAAACTACATAAAGCACAAGTGCCTAGTCTACCAAACATCTCTTTCGCACAAACAGTAAGGCAAAATGAACAACACAAAAATAATAACTCTAAAATCTCTACGGCAGATCCGTTCACGAGTACATCTCTGAGCTCACGAGTACACCTACTCTACTCTCTCACACTGAAACTATTAAGAGCACTAGCACTGCTCACACAAATCTTATTAATCCCAGCAGCGACTTTCAGCCCCCAACGACCTCCCCTTTCGTTTTACAATCGAAAGACATTCTACACAACAATACAGTAAATCTCAACACTCAATCTCTCTCTTTTGATTCTCTCAATTCCACCTTCAAGAATATTCTTAGCAGCTTTGCTAATAACCCCGGGCCTCTAGTAACTAACCACTCTCTTCAATCTATCAGCGAACTACAATCTCACCACTCTTCTAACACTTTTCACAACGAGTCACAAGCCAACTCATTAACTACTCAACAATACAGTCAAGCAGATCATGATGAAATTATGACAACTTCTCATAACGAAGAAATTTAATATATTCTTCTTTTCCTTTGATTCTTATATTTACTGATGTTTATAATACTACAGTGGAACATAAAGGGCTTCTACAACAACTACACCGAACTTGAAATTCTCATTAAAGATATCTCTCCGCACTTCATTGCATTACAAGAAACCCATCTTGCTGCAAATAAAGACGCTTTCGTACCAAATAAGTACGTTAGCTACTTCTTAAATTTGCCACAAAACACAACAAACAAACAAGGGATCGCTGCCTTAGTAAGAAAAGACGTTCCACATAAATACATACAAATTAATTCAAATATCTCTACTGTTGCAATTCAGGTATCCATGGGATTTCAATTTACGATTATTTGTTTGTATATTCCCCATCAACTAAACTTTACGCTTGCTGAGCTTCGGAACATTTTAACCTCAGTACCCAAACCCGTAATCCAGGTTGGAGATCTGAATTCCTGGTCCCCATTATGGGGCTCCCCATTAAACAACCAAGGAGGCTTGATTCTGGAAGATTTAGTTCTTACAGAGAGTCTAACAGTATTGAACGATGGCTCCCCAACGCATTTCTCGACTCATAATTCCTTCACACATTTGCTCCACCAGTATTGCCCCAAAAGCAAGTAGCCGAACACTCTCTAGCTTATACGGTAGTGACCATTACCCAATAGTCACTGAACTAGCCACTCCATCCTCAGAGAAGTTTTTTCCCAAACCAAAGTTTTTGAAAGGAAAAGCAGACTTGTTTAAATATACCCAAAAGGCAATTTCTTTCTGTGACAAACTCTTAGTATCTCAAAACATTAATAAATAGGCTGCTAATGTCACCAAAATAATACGGTCGGCAGCGCACCATGCAATTCCACAAACTGCCCACAAGCCCTACAAAAAAATTGTTCCATACTGGTCAAGTGAGCTGGACAACTTAAGAAATTTAAAACAGCTAAACTGGAGACAATACAAGAGAATTAGAACAGAAGCAAACCTGATTTTGTACAAGAAAGCAAACGCTATTTTTCGTAAAAAATCTAAGGAAGCAAAGCGAATGAGCCTCGAAAACCTTACCACAGAAATAAATCCCAGCTCTAACCCAAAAAAGATTTGGTCGAACATTAAAATGCTCGCAACTTATATACCCAAAACCATTTAAATTTTGTTAATAGCTCAACTGGTCCAATATTTAACCCCAAGGCAATAGCCGAACATTTTGCCTCCACTTGGGCACTGTATTCTAGCGACTCAAACTTCAGTACAGCCTTTATAACAAAGAAAAATGAAACACTATGTAGAGGTTACAATCAGCTAAACTCCCCAGCTGAGATAATAGAATCCGAGATCACTTATCCAGAATTCGAAAATACAGTCTTTTCACTGTCTGGAAAAACTCCCGGCTCAGATAGAATTTCATACGAAATGATAAAAAATTTGCCTACACAGGTTAATCAATCTGTATAATAAAATTTTAACTACCGGAATTTATCCCCAAAACTGGAAAAACGCAACAGTTGCTCCCATACCAAAGTCTACAAATCCATCCTCAGAAGCTCTAGATTATAGACCGATTTCGCTTCCATGTTGCATGAGTAAGTTACTCGAAAAAATTATCTCAAAACGAATTATGTGGTACACTTCAAGCATTATTTAATAAGGGCAAGGCACTTCCGACGCACTATTACTTTTTGAAAATTTCGTCTCCTATGGTTTGTCCTCCCACAACTATATATCTACGCTCAGTCAGTAAGAAAATATATAATTTTATCAAGTCGTTTCTCACAAATCGTAAATTTAAAGTAAAAGTAAATAATGCGTTTTCAAATTTATACAATCAACAGAATGGAATCCCACAAGGATCCCCCCTTTCTGTAACGTTATTTACTATTGCTTTCGATGAAGTTAGCCATATAATTTCCAAACGTAAAAACATTTCACACATTATCTATGCAGATGACGTTTTACTCTTTTCTAAAATAAGTAATTTAAACACTGTTCAAAATAAATTTCAAAGCATTCTAACCTTAAAGTTAGATATGTCAACTGGTCAATTTGCTCAGGAGCAAACCTGGCGCTTAATAAGAGTAAATACTTCCATATATGCCGTAAACACAAATGCACTAGTTTAAATCTAGTTCATAATAATATTAACATTGTAAACGTTCATAGCTTACGATTTCTTGAAATCATATTCGACAAACGTTTCACATTTAAGGAGCACTGCCTAAGATTAAAAAAAAGCCTAGCTGTCAGGTTAGATATTGTTAAATATCTATCTTCTACACATTGTCTAATCCATCCAGATACTTTAATAAACGTTACTAAGGCTTTAATTCTGTCAAAGATTGACTATGGTTTACCAGTATACGGATACTGTGCAAAGAGCAACATAAAACTGATATTTTCTACGTATCATGCGGCCGTCCGAAGAAGCATTCGTACCTTCCCTACATCTCCAATTAAATGTATCGTAGCGGAGGCTGGAATGCCTACCCTACAGGAAAGATTAGAATACACCACCAGGAGGCTTATCCCAAAGGTCTTTCTCTGCAGAAACAGTATTCTGCACGACACCATCTCAACAGTTTGGGCCACTAAGAAAGTACCAAGACGTAAGCCAACGTTATACAGAGTGCTGGAATATGCTAAAACCCTAGGAATTACCTCGCAACCCTCTTTTTTGTCTCCTGTCAGTTCACCACCTTGGCACTTACGCAACACTTCATTTCCGCTTGGCTTAGCAAACTATGGCAAATCAACAACAAGCCAAATAGTATAGTGTCTTTTTGAAGAATACAGAGATTATTTCCGAAACGAATGGAAATTATATTACACCGATGGATCAAAGTCTAATGACCAAACCTCATTTGCGGTAGTTCAAACCGATGGGAAGACAGTAATCACCATCAATAATCACCTACCAAAAATTCAGTATATACGGCGGAGGCAGGTGTAATATACAACGCAATACTGTCAGCCATTGAATCTAACGACAAGACGATAATCTGCACAGATAGTATGTCAACTATTATGAACATTATGAATATCACGAACAAGTCACCCGTAATTTCTAAAATTCGTACCAAACAGATAGAAAACTGCAAGGTAATCAAAATAATGTGGATTCTTGGTCACGCAGGCATCAATGGCAACTAGTTAGCGGATCAGAAAGCAAAAGCCGTAGCAACCGAGCCATTATTTACTTTTAACTATGTGATGGAAAATGATATATTTCTACTCGCCAAGAAATACCTTAATAATCAGAAAACTATTTCTTGTAGAAGAGTGCATCACCATAATTCGAACTTTAATAAAACTGGCACAAAACCACTCTTTCCAACTACTTGCCACACGAACGACATTCTTGCCTCCACCCGACTTCGTATTGGGCACACTATCTCTTACTTGTTAAATGGTTCAAGTCCACCCCACTGCGTATACTGCACTTCTCCATCGTTTACAGTTAAACACCTTCTCGATGATGCACAAATTTCAATAAAATTAGAAACAGTATGTTTGGCGACCAACGCATCTCGGAAACACTCAAGGAATCTTCGCAGGATAATATCAACAAGGTTGCGGATTTTTTATTCAAAACTGGCCTTAGAAAATTAATTTAACTGTCTAATTTTAATTTATCTTACGTTTAAATAATTTTCATTACTAACATCCATTAGTTTTTAATTGATGTACTGACAGTAATATATAATTTATACTTTTCTTCATTTGGCTGGCTAATATATTAATATTCTTAGACAATATAATTTTATTAGAAAAGTGAGCCGTAAGCCCTGGCAGCTAGTGCTTCTTTCTTTGTAAAATAATAATTGTATTATTGTTTTTCATTTAATAAAATAAAAAAAATAAACCTTCCTTAATTCTCTAATACAATACATGATATTTAGACTTAACAAAGGAAGAATAGTTCATATTTGTAAATTTGAGTATTCCTATATTTTTCGAAGTTATTAAACAACAAAAATAAAAAATATCGGGTAATTTTTAGGCCTTCAGCGCCTTTCTTTGAAAATCGTCCACCACAATGGAGCAAATTTTTTTAAACATCCTTCGTCGTTGTGTTACGTCCCATTTTACATATAAAAAGCAAAAGTGAAATATTTATACAAAATATTCATTATACATATACTTTTACCTAAAAATTTCACTAATATATATTAAAAATATTCGTTCTTCTATGCATTATATATGTAAATATATTTGACGCTAAAGAGATTTTCGGCCGAGCTCGCCCCTCCTCCGATTTGTGGTTTTGCGTCTTGATGTTTGTTGATCAACACTTGTAAGGACCTATTGTTCAATCTAAGCCGCCTACGAACGGCCGTTGAATTTTTATGACTAGTTTTTATTTCATTTCAGAAATACACTCGAAGGGCTTAACATTCCCTGCCGAGGGGAAATTAGAATAATTCATTTTCTATAATTTTGGATGTTGGACGAACTGTGACTCGAACCATGGCTTTCCGAATGGTGGTACGCAATGCTAAAGACTCGGCTATTGCGGTCACCTGCATTATACTCATTGTAACTAAAGCAAACATCATAACTATTGTTGTTGTGCATTAATTTTCATAATACTACAAAATTTTCGTGTTTTATCTCTGCTCGGACCTGACCAGCGCCAGCAATTGCGAAAAGTACAAAAAATACATATAATGTCACTAGATACATAGGTTTATGTAAACTTACATAAATATGTATGTATATGCATGTAGATTTGCACTTTCATACATACCCTGCAGTGAAAAGGTAGAGTAGTATGCAAAAATTAATGTTAAATACCAGTATGAAATAAAATGAAATCATATCAGTTCGTTGTTTGTATAGCAGTTCACCAGTAACGGGAAAAATAATAATGTTCACCACCACACCGTGCGTATGTTGTTATTATTTTTCGTACGCCACGGTTGAAGTTCATTCCCTAATAAGCCATGAAGTATGAAGTATGTTGTTGCTCTTCATTTCATAACGATAGCCCAGTGATTAGAGGTTATAACTGTAACACAATAGGTTCATGGTTAGAATCTCGCTGCAGGCAAACTAATTTTTATTTTTATTTTCAATTTTCTTTTTGGTGAATTAGAAATTCAACACATACTTATATATGACATACATGGGAAATAGATGGAAGATGAACTAAATAGTTCAAAAATGTAAACTGGTTGGATTCTGATTGACAACTAGTATTTTTACCTGCAGGGTATATACATAAATACGCAAGTGGATGCATTGTAAGTGCAACCAACTGCATAAACACACCTTGACCCCATCTATTTATGTACAAATGTATAGGCGTGTGTACTGCTACAAACTGGAGGCACATGCGATTGCCATTTTATATTTCAACATACTTTAAATGTCATTCAATGCCACATACACACTCTGGCATCACATACACTTACACACATTTATTTGCCTAGAATAATAATAGTTGTGGCATCAACCAAATCGGTTAGCCCGGATAATATGAAAACTGTCGGCAGATGTTCAACTAAATGTGGTTTCGTAGAATGAAATTCACGAAAAAGAATTTTTTTGTAGGAATTGACATAGTAGTACCAAAGGGTAAGTTGAATGCGTGAAATTCAAGTACTATTCCATAGCAGTAACTAGTCTTTCATCTTTACAACATTTTTCTTATTCAAGATTTGTTCATCGTATTAAGCTTATGGTATGCCGCTCCGCCTCGTTTAAGTAATATCACCAGCTCTTATGTATAACCAAAGCTGGTTGTTAGTGAAAAGAAGTGCATCCCAAAAGTAATTCGAAAACCAATTGCCACAGAACTAATTTATATTTCACCTACGTGGTAATATTCTCTAAATTTTCTCAGAATATTTATTTACCCATGCATGTCAGCGACTGGTTAGCAGCAACTACCATATCCGTTCTGCGCTTTATCGACTAGGTGTTTTTCAACACTCTACTGTTTTGCTACTTGGCCCGTTGGTATTCATGTACGTATGTTTGTGTGCATTTTCATTACAATACTTTATGTAAACTAAAATATGCACTAGCATGCGGTTGCATAGTACCAAATGTTTGTATTTTTATGCAAATATACACCTGTGTACGCATGTTTACTTAACTACAACAGCACGAGCGCTCATAAGTTTACTAACTTAATTTTTTGTAAATGAAATAAACTCATAAAATTCATTCATACAGTCACAACAAACAGCGAACAGTTTTCTATTCGACGTGCACTCCTGCTCTCTGAGAGTACTAATCAACAACTCAGTGTAAGGGAACTGACGGACGGCATTTCAGACTCCGTAAGGATTTTTAACCTATCCTTACGGAATCTTTTAGCTCTCATAATGGTCAAAAGAACATTTTGGAAGAATATTTTTGAAATAAAACAGACTGCATACCTCGCGACATTATGATCGACCACAATACGTGCGGGGTGGGATAGGCACCGAAAGCTAAAGGGGGAAGCGAGACGCTTATGCAGATAGAAAAATAAAAATAAAGAGTCAAAGATGCGTGAACATGAAGATCTTGAGAAGCTGGTTGACAGAGGTAATGCTCCAATACTGAATTTACTAAGATAACACTTCTCCAGCTTGCTGAACGATAATGGAAGCGGACATAAGGAGATGGTGAACCCGATGCCCCAATCGATGACGATAGAACAGACATTCCACTGCCCGAATAGCAATTTCCTCCTGAAAAATGAGAAAGCAACGGAAGCCGATGCTTTACCAGCTAAGTAACTCAAATGCGGCGGTGAAGAATTGACAAAGTGCATGTACCAGCTCCTTGCAGAATATGGTCGGACAAAAGTGTGCCCGACGTTTAGAATTTAAGTGTTCTCTGTCAAATCTTCAAAAAGGGGGACCCCACAGTATGTCCCAATCATCATGAAATAAGCTTCCTCAATATCGCATATTAGGTCGAGCATATTGTGTGAAGGACTAAATCCCAACGCCAACAAATTAATTAGATTTTTCCATTGTGGATTTAGACCTGGAAAATATACAATTGACCAGAAATTCACCATTCGTAAATTTTTTTTAAAAGACCCGTCATCAGAGAATCGACCCTTTTCATTGATTTTGAAGCAGCCTTCGAAAGCACTTCCTTAACGTGCTCTCTCGTCACATGTCTTATTTGGTGTCTCCTCAAAACTAATACGGCTGTATAAACTAACGTAAAGTAACGCCAGTAGCTCCGTCAGCATCCGTGATGACCTCTCTGAACCGTTCGATACCAACCGGGTTTCAGACAAGGTTATTCCTAATCGTGTGATTTCTTTCATCTATTGCTGGAGAACATAATACGAGCTGCAAAGCTGAATAGAAAATCTACAATCCTCTCTGCGCTGAAGATAAAAAGAAAGAAGTGAATGGCAATAAATTAATTACTCCGTTATAATCGTTTAAGCGGAGCGTGTGACAAGAAGATGAACAATTTAAGTATTAATTTAGATAGTTTTGTCATTTGTGGAACAATCCTTATACCATATCTGATCCGCATTGTTGTGATTGCGAAGAAGGTTTACCTCTGTCCTCTGAGAGACACCTTTATTTATAAGGATTGTTTGCATTTAAATACAATTATTTTATATTTATTAAATTCTGTTTTAAATACATTAATTTATCAAGTCGTAAATAAATTACTTACAGAAATTTAGTGTTTAATTCGAAAGAAAGTTAAAACCAAACTATTATAAGTGTTACAGAATTACTTATAAATAAAGGATTTTTATTATTTAAAACTAGCTATTCACTTTTAGTTGAATGCCACAAACAAACATAAATATAATTGTCGAATGATTTAAATAAATTGGATGACTAGATTTATATCGGAATGAATTTTCGTCATCCCTTGTCAATTTTCGGCGAACCGCCATCTTCAGTGCTTGATTTCGTTCTCTCTGGAGAAGAGATGGTTCGCCGAAACCGGTTTGTTACAAAACCAAAATTGACAAGGGATGACGAAAATTCGTTCCGATCTAAATCTAGTATCCACCCTGTCGGAAAAACACAAAACCAAATCAACTCAAATTGGATAACACTCAATCATATAAGAAACTTTAAGTTTCAAACTTCTCTCAAAAAGCTGTACAACCAATTACTATTTGGAACCATTTTATTGACTCGAGAATTCAAAACCCTAAAACCTATTTTGGAAAATTATATTTTTTGCTATAAGATGACTAATTTTTTCATTATTATTCCCAACGGTATATGCAAGTTTTTTCTTTGTTCTCATTGCTGCCGAGTCACGATGAGCAGGAGTTTGTAAGTTCTTGAAAACTAAAAAAGTTCAGCCACAGACGTTAAGTATAAGGAGAAAGCTTATATTCAGAGTCCCACTGCGAATTTCTTAAGTCAAAAAGAAGAATATGTTTATTTAGAATTATCTATTGTGTAAATAGCAGTCTCAAGAATATTGCCACACTTATTTTGTAATAGTTCTACTTGACAAAGGCTGAGAAGAGTCACATTTTCTAAAATTGCATTATAAGCTGCTTTTGAAGAAATAGGTACAATCTGGCACTTCTACATTGTTCCATGATAGACATGGAAAATATTCACTAAATCAGTAAATTTTGTCACCACCGACTCTGTTATCACGGAATTTCTAAAAATTTGAGCTTGTCAAAGTTTTAGTAAAAGAAATTACGTCATAATTTTGTTCAAAATATTTTAGGTACAAGTTTTTTATTCAGTTTTTTGGAGTATTTCAATCAGGCCAGATTTCAGCCAAATTTTTATCCCATTTTTTATGTATTCGAGTTCACGAACAAAAGCACCAGGAGGCCAAAAAGAACTACTTAGCATCGTTTCAAAATATTCCAAATTGATATTAATTTTAAAAGAGTGGACATTCCGTTTGTATTAAAGTTAAATTTACTGATAAATAAATTATTCATCCATCTCAAGAGATGGATATGATATCTCAAGCCCTTTGATTATTGCGCTAATGGATTCTGGAGGAGAACATGGTGATGCCAAATTAATTATTTCGACTGTGTCCGCTTTTGACACGAATGTCATTATTACATTGTCATTATTACATTGCATACAGTGTAAACATTTAAAATTCTTTGAATTTTTCATTCAAAAACAACAATTCCTTTGCACATAGGGAAACCCATATTTCCGTTGATCTACGCCGCAATCAGGACAAACGAATTCCCCTGCCAACGGTAATTGCATTCAGAATTTGCCAAGTCACAAAGTCACACAAAGAAAGCAATACAGGAAACATTCTAAATAAAAACTCAGTCAAAACCACATTATAATAGTTACATTTTGAGGTTAATTCCTAAATCAGTTGATAAACTTTAAGCAAATTTAAAGTGATCAGTTTAAGTATCACTGATTTATGACACTTAATAAACACAACGAAAAGAGCTTTGACAAAAAAAGTTAGTAAAAGGGTTAACAAAACACTATTGTACAAAAAAAAAAAAAAATTAAAAAAAATAAAAATAAAAAAACTGTAAATATACTCAACAAGTTTAAAGCAAATGAATATTGAAATTCAATTTAATCAATATGAATTAAATTTTTACGCTTTTTATACTAACTATTTTTACTTTGTTCAACAAAAAATCAAAACTAAATTCAAAAAATTACACAGCACACTAAAAAAAACAACTGTACAGCTTAGCGTTAGCGTTACTACATCGGGACTGTCGGAACCTCCTTCCTTACATTGGTCGTCTGAAATTTTATAACCTTCCTACTCCTACTTCCGACCGTGTTTCAAGTCTGATTAGCTCAGCTTGCCACCGTGCGCACTTGAAAAATATGTGCTCAGCATTATCTTCGTTGGCATCTTTGTAGATGCAGTACGGCTTACGTGCCTTTCCAATCTTGTAGAAGTTTTATTTGAATTATCCGTGTCAGGGTAGCTGCTGTGTGTTGTAAAAATCCACCTCTCCGAATTTTCTGTTAGTCCATTCTTTGACGACACGGCTTTCTAGTTCCCAACGGTTGTTCCTTCCTTTTTTCCTGTGTTGGTCCAACGATATTGACCATGAGTCTGCTGAGCTGGGAAGTGATTCTGGCAGCTTTTTGCGCAGCCTGTTGGATTTGTGCCCAGAAACTGAGCCTGTGGTCCAGTCTTACACCTAGGTAGTTAATGAATCTTCCCTTTCTTAGGATGTTGGAGGATGTGTGCATAACTATTTATAAAGAGATGTGCTTCATCGTTAGAAGTAGCACTTCGGGATTTTCCGTAGCAAGTTTTAGATCGCGCGAGTCAAGTCACATTTGAGTTCTTAGCATTACTTGGTTGCTTTCTACGTGCATCTTATGCATCGCGTGCAATAATTAAGTAACTAAGTAGGCCATATATGGTTCAGTATACCAAAACTCTTTCCCTTAGGTAGCTCCTAACCATTGAGCTATGATACGTTGGTATGCTGAATGTTTTATCCAAAGCTTCAATGAAGTTCTTCCATTGCTAGGAGAACAATGCTGCCTCTTTGAACTGGGCACCCAGTGTTGATCTGGTCTGGTCCTCCATTGGCGATGGAAGCTGCTTCTGTCTCGGCTAGAGAAATATTTCTAGGAGCTTTTCAGCGGTTTCGAGCATACAAAGGGGTCGGTATGCTGATTGGTTGTCTGGGTTCCTCCTTCCTTTACTGATGAGGACCAATTTTTTCGGTTTTCTGGGAATAGGTCGACATTGAGACAGGCATTTAACATATCCAGAAGTATTTCAGGACGGTATGCAGCAATTATCTTCAGCAACTCTGATGATATTCTATCTGAGCCTGCTGATTTGTTTGGTTTTAGCGTACTTGTTGCTAAGTTTAGCTCTTCGGTTGTAAATAAAGATTTTTTAAAGGATTCTTATACAAACCTGCATTTTTTTGCAGCTCATGCGTTGGAAATAAAATATTCACTTGTTACATGCTCTAGTAATCATAGGCATTGTACTTTTTGCTGTTTTTCTAGCATCTCCCTGGTTATTTCCTTGGAGGGCTTGTTCATCTCACGCGGATATTAGCGTGATTGTGTTTAACTTCAACATTTGCGGATAGGAGTTAATTTACTATGTTGTGCAGATCTGATTTCTGACTCTATTGCAAAGGTTATCACTAACACTGGGGATCACTAACAGTATATTCTCCAGCATTTTCCCGCTTTTAATTGTGTCAGCTATGCATTCTGACACTAATGTTATGTTCCTCACCCCCTGGTCTATTAAAGGTCATTTCTATCCCTCTGTTGAGCATGATAAGGCCGAGCCGGGCAGCCATTTCTAGAATATGTTTCCTCGAGAGTCGATACTTTGCTTTCCCCATTCAATGGCATTAGAGTTTAGCGCTCCTGGGATTATCACATGACCTTCCACCTGGCGAACGGTATCTTCAATGCTGTCTAGTTTAATCTGAACCTCCTCTATGTTATCACTGGGCATTAAATAGCAGCTGATGATAATGAATCTTTCGCATTTGCTCCAAGCGAAACCATTTCCATCCTATCTTGCTGCGGTCACGAGCTTACTGCTGGGGGGAAGCCATAGTGCGACTGTGCAACTGTTGTCCTCCAACCATAACCCACCTTTCCTTTTCTTAAATTGTTCAGTGCATCAGCAGTTTTGCCTCTACACATGTTGGATTGCAGAGCCTTCTTTTTTTTGAACAACTGTTCCATACCATAAACTTATTGGAACCTGGTATATGGTCTACTTGTTCGTATTTTGCCACCTTACAGAGGCAGCACTTTGGGAACTATTGTATTCTTTCAAGTTGTGTCCTGGTTGGCCGCACTTTATGCATTTTTGTGAGGGTCTTTGCAATCTCATGTTGAATGCCCAAACTCGAAGCATCAAAAACACATCTTAGTGTTTCTTTAAGCCGTAGTCAATTAATCCATCCGATTTTAATGTGTGTCTGTTTTTTTAGCTTATCGGCCTCTTCATTTGACAAAATTACGTTTTTTCTTCCGCGATTTCTTCTTTTGTAGTTAAGGGATCAATGTCTCTTATCTCGACTGTGCTTTCGGCTTTAGGTCGGCTATGATGCAGATTATTTTAACGCGCTCTTAAGAGTCTAGCAGAAATTTGGATGGGCTGTCGGTCTTTTCTTTAATTCATTTCATTTCATTTCGTTCTCGTCGGGCTTCATTTTGAACTTTAAGTTTTGGAAATCTTCTGCGTAGCTTTTTTCCTCTGCATGCTTAATTGTTACAGCCTCTGATAACCTCTTTCATCTCATTTTGAGTTTACCTTTTTCTTTCTTAATTCCAGTGTATGTAGGCATGTTCGAAGGCGGTTGTTTATTGGTGTAGGGTTTTTTTAGCTTCTTCGTCGTCACGATTTTCCATTGCTCATTTCCATTCCAGCGGACCTTGGTTCAACCAGGGTTAAAGCGCGTCGTTCCGAGGGGGACTTTCCGGGAGTTACAGCTTGAATTTTCTTCTCTTTAATGATGGAAGTAGCTTCTGTTTCTTCCTCAGACCTCGTCCAGTTTCATCTGTAGCTTTTTATTATGTCAAAAACTCGTTCAGCTGAGATGCGCCGTTTTTAACGTCGCTATTAACATTCTCTTTGTTTAGCCATTACCAGTTTCATCTTGTGGAATAGGTTGAGGAGCTGCTGGAATACTTTGATTTGTCATCAGCTTCGAAATATTCGCTGCTCTGTTTGCTCTTGTCAAGTCAGTATATTCTCCGTATCTGCCCCCAGCGACTACTTGCTGTCCTCAGATCTCAAAAACATGCTCGGAGCTTTGATTAATCAAATATAAAGTCAAACGTGCAGATAAGCTGTTAAGGCTAAATCAATTCTTCTTTGCATTTTGAATAATTTTTAAACTTATTTGTAATATCTGGTCTCAGATACATAAATAATATACTATAAAAAAACACTAAGGTAAGCGATTAAATCTTGGTAACCATCTTAAGTTTACTAGCAACAGACCTAAAATACACATCAGAATTCTCGTAGCTAAACTATACAACAAAAATAGACAAAGGCACAAGATGATTTTTTTCAAACTACATATATCTGTGTATGCAGAAGTATATCCTTTCAGAGTCACACTTGAGAATTCATAGATCTATATATGTACATCCTGCATCAAAGATTATGTACCTGTGCATATGACATATGTATGTCTATTTTCATCGCTATTTAGTCATGTGTCGCTTTAACTGCATTCAACCATTTCGAATGCCATCAAGTCAACTTGAGCTGAGTTGAACTGAGCTTGAGGCACACAAAAATGCTACACATTTCCCCCCTGCTACACAAGAACATTTGTATGAACTTTAAAATTTAGGGGTATTCAGCGCCTACACCGCCACTTAGCAGATTTAGCCGCAAGCCAGGCAACTTAAATTTAAGAAATGGTAAAACTGAAAGTGCTGGCGGAATAAATCCTTGCGATGGATGTGCTAGCAAGCATATCTACTTGTACGTGACCAGTGTTACCAAATTTGAGGGCCTAAAAAAGTAAACTGGTGCACATTAAGATTGGCCCTTTATGGTAAACGGCCACACGATATAAAACGTAACAAAAACTGCATATGAAACGGTTATATTTAAAAAAAATTCTAGAAGTTATATGTGTGGCAAAAAATGAGAATATCATGAAGGTAGCCCTGGGAATATGAAACGTATTTTTTTAATAAAGACAGAAAAGTATTTAAAATAAATTGGTGTATATATAAAAAAATTATCTGATAGCGATTGATTACTATATAATACCATCATTCTAAAGGCCAGGGTTCGAGTCCTGGTTTGACCAACATCCAAAATTATAGAAAATTAATTTTTCTAATTGCGGTCACGTTTCAGATAGGAAATATCAAACCTTCCGAATGTATGTATTTCTGGCATGAAACAAAAGCTCATCATAAAAATCAATCGGCTGTTTGGAGGCGGCTTAGAATAAACTGTACGTACATCCAGGAAAGATATCAAGACGCACACCATAAATTGGAAGAGGAGCACGAAGACCTTTACCAGATTCAAAGGAACTACCTGTTCTAACTATTATTCTATACCTGAACCACCATTTGAAGAAAATAGTGAAGTGTCTACCGATATATCATCCACAGAGCCAAAAAAATTAACTAAATAGAATTAAACGATTTTATAAGGCATCTTGAACCTCTTAAAGAGTCTGTATTGCCACCTTTACACATTAGACTAATATTAACGAAACAATTTGTGAAGGCGGAAATAAATATTGGCAATGTTTTCTTTATACAACGAGAAAATTCTTCAGTACAAGTCTAGAAAAGACACAAACGGGTGTTTTTGATTGCTCAGCGATAAGAAAGTTGATAAAAGATACTGATTTCTAAAGTTCATTGAGCAAAAATCAAGTAACAAATATGAAATTGCTTATAACAAGCTGCGTAATTTTAAAAACTTAGGATGTAATATATCAATAAAAATGCATTATCTTCACTACTACCTGACCACTTTTTAGATAATTGTGATGCCTATAGCGAATAAGAAGGAGAGAAATTTCACCAGAACCTAAAAACTATGGAAGAGTGGTACCAAGGCCGATAGGATCTGTTGATTACTGCTCAGAGATGTCACGTAATTGTTCTTCTACACGTCATTCACGAAAAACGAGTAAAAGAACATTTTTATGTACATTAGAATTTAATAAATGTTATATTTGGTATAAATATTTTTTTCTGTTCAATAAAAAATATAGAAACCTTTTTTTTTTTTGCTATTAATGTACTTGTAGTTAGCATATTTCCGAAATAAAAAATTATTTCTAATGTATTTAAAATATGTCACAAATAAAAAAAGTTTCTTAGATCAAAAACCACTTTTTATCAGTGTAATTTTAAAATACAAAATTTTGTTCCAAAAAATATTTCCTCATTCTTAAAACTCCCTAATGTAAATGTATTTCAGTTTGAAATGCGATGTGCAATATGTGCAGTCAAAATAAATGAGAAACGCTATTCAAAATTTTTGCTGCAGGTTCGTGGTTTTAGCGTAAGCCATTTTCTTCTTTTTTTAGGACGGAAGGGTATTGTTGTCATGTGCAACAGTGTATGTAGTGAGTGCATCAGCTTGTACGACTTTCTAACTTCCATCACGTTGCGATGGAGGAAAAATGAAATAAAACAAGAAAGAAGAGCTATGTTCCGCCCATGCCGAAGTTTTTATACCTTGCATGAACATATAAAATTTATTACAAAAGGCAAAATTGGATTTCGATCTTTTAATGTCAATATTTATTTGAAAATACTTGTATATACCAAATCTCACACTCATAGATGCTTTTTTTAATAGATTTTTTTACCCAAAACCTCATATCTGAATGAATCGTTTCGATAATTTTCGGTGTCAATATTTAATTGTCATAACGTGCATAGAATACCAAATTTCACAATTGATTTCGATGATTTTCAGTACCAATTTTTAATTAATTAAATTTGTGTAGAATGCCGAATTCAATGTTCTTAGATACTTTATTGAAAAATTTATAATCTAAAATCGCATATCTGAACAAATCGGTTATATAGGAGCTATATGATCTGATCGGTACAAATTTTCGTCAGTCTATATCTCCTCCTTCGGTACTTACTTCATGTATAAGTATATGAAAGTTATAAAAGTTTCGAAATTAAACGTTGATGGCAAAGTGTGTGGTAATGTGCTACAGTAGATTGTATGTGCGCATTAAATTTTGAAATCTAAGATTAAATCTTGTACTATAGACCAGATGCTCCAGCATTTGTTGAAATGTTTTTGTACAAATTTTAATCGCACCACTGACTTTACCACTTCTCTTGCCACAACGAACTTAGTGCTTAAGTTTGTTAAGCGATAAATATGTACATGCAACATTACTTACTTTGTTTTTACATACGAGAAATTTGCATTTAATTTGGCCAAGTTTTGGTTGGTATGTGAATATTAAAGAATGTGTGTAATGACAAATTCCAGCTGCATCCAACCAAACTCTGAATTGTGTCAGTTGCATTTTAAATGCCTTTCTACTTATGCATATTCATACATACATATACGGGTACATCAGCTCAGAAGATTTTTTATACATATATTTGTAAATCATATAGATTAAGGCAGTTGGATATGCGTCACGAATTACTTACGATACAAAAACATTTTTGTATGATTTTATGCAAAATTTAATATTAAAAATAAATTTATCTTATTATATTACCGAGTGATGGAAATAAACTGGTATTTTACTAGCATCATACTGACGTTTAATGAAAAATTAGTGTTAAATATACCATTCGCTTACATGCGATAACTGTGGAAGCAACTGCTTAGTTCACAAACAGTAGCTTTCCCAGTGGTGTACATACAAATACAAATACACGCTTATGTATGTAAGCGTACCTTATACATCGTATGCATTTTTACATAACATTTTAAAGATGTTGTGGGTCAACGCTGATGAATTGCTTTGTGGCATGATGGTTTTTGTTATCGTTGCACACTAGCTGGCGGCTTTGTAGTTGTGAGCTCTTACCTTCATTTGATGTTGCATGTGTAACGAGTAAATGTCGTTCGAAGTTTGTAAGTGCCAGATTTAAAAGCATTGAATCCATTGTCGTGTTTAATACAGAAAAAAGTTTACAGTTGATGAAGCATTTAATGCGTTGTTTAACTTACATACAATCCAATCCACATATAAATTGACTGAGAATAATTCCTGTTGGTACCCTTTGTGCAAAACGTTATATTTGTGGTAAAAGTTAACAAAAATGGAGTTTTCACATTTTCCTGAGTTTTATAACAAAAATAGTCCAAACGAAAACTGTAGCTCATCCAGGAAGCGTCTATACATTCTCTCATTTTTATAATATGCATTCATTTCTGCTCAACCTATCACGATACAAAAGAAATATTGGATATGATAAGAGCTGCATAAATTATTGCATTTATAATTGGGGCTTCAGATGTGTTGCCTTCGTTTTCTTTATTTTATTATTCTTCCTGTTGGATAGAAATGTATTTTTATATAATTTATACATCATATTGCTTATAACTTATATCGTAATTATTTTCACCTTCAGCCACTAAACTTGCTATATATCTGTAATTTAAATAGTAATGTTTTCTGCATGCTATATACGTAATATGTTCAAATAACAGTTAAAGTTGAGTATGTAAAAGAGAAGAGTAATGTTTAGAAATACGGTTGACATAAACATCGCCAAGAGGTTATACATGCACACTCTTTCTTAGCCATTGAAAATAATAAGATATATGTACGTCAATCATTTTATTATTTTTATTATTATATACTTAAGAAATACTAAATACAATTTTATTTAGTCAGTAATTTATGGGTTTTTTCTTGATTAGTGATTACTTGGTAATGACATGGTGTTATTGAAGTTATTAGTTTTATTAAGATTTCAATACCAATTTTGTCTCATTTTCCACAATCGCTCATTTTATGATTCCATTTGTCCTCCACTTCTGTACGTATTATTTGACAAATTTTTCCATCGACATTTGCTGGCCAACCCGAAAATGCTTAATTCTATTTTTGCGAACTAAAACAGATTTCACTCTATCTAATTTCTGGCCGTCTAGGCAGTCTTTATCTTTCCAGCAAACTTGATTTCTATTTAGACTCTCCAATTTAACATGTTTTGATCACTGAGAATTAGTAACTGATGTTCATTATCCAAAAACTTGTAGTTTTCTGCTAACTGAAGTCTTACATTTCAATACGTTCAGTAACACTTGATACGAATATGATATGTTGAATACCTGTTTTCATCAACAAATCGTTTTATTTCACGTATCGTTAGAGCATCACCTTTGGGCTTTGCTCAAAGTTCTGTAGTTTTGCCATTGTATTCACATTTCTGTACCTTTCATGAACACGAACTTTGGTCCACAAGTAAATTCAAAATAATCACACTGAAATCCAGAAAATACTGTTCAGAAATGAAATTTTAAGCTAAAGTCGTCAAAGCAGCATCTAAGTGCGTGAAATTTGGTGTTTATCTATATTAATAACAAGAAAGAACTGCTGTCTTCTGTCATGACCTTCCATAATTCAATATTCAGTGTCAATATTTATATGAATTTACGTGGGTAGAATTTCAACAAATTTCACACTATTAGATGCTTTTTTGGCGGATTATGAATCTAAGACCTCATATATGAACGAATCGGTTATATAGGGGTTATTTGATGTTGTCATCCGAACATCCTAACATGTATAGGATCAAAATTTCAATCCCTCTTTGATTTCCTTAAAATTTTAGGCTACCTATCAGAAGATATCGAATTACTATTCAATTTTCTTGAAATTAGATAGATAGCCAACTTTATTCTTAGTTTGGCATAAACAATAATTTTTGACCCCAGAAGTGTTCCAGGGACCGACCTAGTCAAATTAATCGTTTTTATAGTTATTTTTACTTGAAATTCTTTATTGGAAGGCGGTGGATCTATTTGAAATATGTATATATATATATATATATTTTGATGATTTGATTTGCTCATATACCTAAATTAATATGATTCCGATATAACCATAAATCGTGCGTATTATTATTCTGCCGTTGCGTGTTAGAAGCTATTCTTATATGTTTAAATTTATTGTGAATGAGTATAGGTCCGGCTTACTTCGAGGCACTCATTTTTGCATTTATATCCAACCAGCCAAAAACATAGCGACGCAGCTAAAATAGCCTAACTTATGAGAGCGCCATGTAAATGAAAAGTTATCACCGTTACGCCACATCTCTACGGGAAATTATCGATTGCTTAACAATTGTGAAAATACAAGTTCTTGTATGTGGGCACTTTGATTTCCCATAAAATCATTTGTTTAATGGCGAAAAAATTAAAAAATTAGCAGCTTTCATTTATTTAATCATTTTTCTTCAATTAATCATAAAATATCAATAAAGTTACTACCTGCAAGGTTTTGACCAAATGAAGTTTTAGCTGTAAAAGTGAAAAGATTGCAGCCGATGGCAAGAAACAGGTGTCAGCAATATCCCTGGTAATAAATTTCCACTCACTTTCAAGTTAGTTCCTCGACAAGAAAGTTGCTTGAGAATAACAATTGAAAGCAATAAAAAATGGAGTGTCCAGCGGCGATTTGATTTTTTGCATAAAGCGAGCTCTTATTGCTCGCTGTTATTGATTTTTTAAAATAAATTTTCTATAAACTAAGAAAATTCATATATTAGAAATGAAACTGAAATCTTAATTTAGTTTATATAACCATTTCGATCATGTACTTATATATATCATATACAAAAATTATAAATTCCCTCAAAAGTGTGCTTGAATACTGCCCGCTGACAACATTTTTCCGTTATAAGACACGCCCGTAACTGTTTACAACATATTCTTCAAGTTGGGTGGTCCGTCTGGGAGGCATCTAAAATGGCTGCTTCGGTTAATAAATATAATAAAAATTTGGATTAAATGCAGAAAGCCACAACAACGTGTGGCCGGGACTGCTAGTTTCAAACAAATATTGACATTGAAAGTTGTAGATACGTCAATTCGTCTGTTTGAATGCAAACTAGCCAATCAGTTTTTGAAATATTTTAACCAAACTTTTTACGCAGATGTATTTTTATATTGATACGGTTATTTGCCCGGAAAACTATTTTTCACATTTAAGATTCAAATAAATATTGCTAATGAAAATCATCGAATTCAGAAGACTATATCATATAAAGTCATGAAAATTAATATTTATTTCGAAAAGGAAATACATAAAATTTGATAAATTCGTGAAAGGTTCGACGTCTTTAGCCATACCAGCTTCTCTCTCTTGTTTCTATTGTCGCGTAGATTATCTTTTTATATTATTGCTTTAAACTTGTATTGACCTTTTAATTACTGGGATTGAACAAACTACTAAAGTAATTTCCCTGCTATAATCTGCAACAATTCGAAGCGGTGAAATAGAGAATATAATCGAAGGAAATAGCAACAAACGAGAAACAAAAAATACTTTCTTTATATCGATATTCTCGTATAGTTGTGGCGACATTACATTGCTGGCGCCTGTTCTACTTTCCGACAATAAGTTGCTAGCAATTGCATCAATAACAACAAACGCTGTTACAATCAGATAAAAAGTATTTTGTTATTCACTTTACAGTGTACATTTATTTCACCCACCATATATAAAAGTACGCACAACTGCACTTAATGCAATTTTATTATCAGCAAAGCAATAAAAAATTTGAGACACTTTAGAAAGCAATTCCAAGTCGGATAACATACTTGTCCGTTAACCCATAAGAGGCAAATGGACTTGATAAAAATATAGTTTTTTGAAATATAACAATGGGATGCTGGAATATTAAATTCATAACAACATTTTTAAATTATATGATTACGTTTTTCTAAATAAATAAGTCATAAAAATTAAAATCTCTTCGAAAAAAAAAAATTCAAAATGTAATGTAATGTAAAAACACTAAAATTAAAATTAAAATAAAAATAAAAAATAAAACTGTAATTATAATTAAAATTAAAAAAAATTAAAATTAACATTCAAACCAAAATTAATATTAAAATTAAAATTAATTAAAAAATTAAAATAAAAATAAAAATAAAAAATTAAAATTAGAATAAAAATTAAAATATAAATTAAAATTAAAATTAAAATTAAAATTAAAATTAAAAATAAAATTGAAATTAACAAAAAATTAAAATTATAATTAAAATTAAAATTAAAATTAAAATTAAAATAAAATTAAAATTAAAATTAAAATTAAAATTAAAATTAAAATTAAAATTAAACTAAAAATAAAATTAAAATTATTATTAAAATTAAGCTTAAAATTAAAATTAAAATTACGATTAAATTAAAAATAAAAATTATAATTAAATATAAAACTAAAATTAAAATTAAAATTAAAATTAATATTAAAATTAAAATTAAAATTAAAATTAAAATTATAATTAAAATTAAAATTAAAAATATAATTAAAATTAAAATTAAAATAACAACTAAAATTAAAACTAAAATTAAAATTACAATTAAAATAAAATTTAAAATTAAAATTAAAATTAAAATGAAAATTAAATTTAAAATTAAAATTAAAATGAAAATTATTATTAAATTTAAAATAATTATTAATATTAAAATTAAAATTAAAATTAAAATTAAAATTAAAATGAGAATTAAAATTAAAATTATAATTAATATTAAAATTACAATTATAATTAAAATTAAAAATAAAATTAAAGTTAAAATTAAAATTATAATTATAATTAAAATTAAAATAAAATTAAAATTAAAATTAAAAATTTACTTAAAATTAAAATTAAAATTAAAATTAAAATAAAAATTAAAATAAAAATAAAAATTAAAGTTAAAATTAAAATTAAAATTAAAATTAAAATTAAAATTAAAATTAAAATTAAAATTAAATTTAAAATTAAAATTAAAATTAAAATTAAAATTAAAATTAAAATTAAAATTAAAATTAAAATTAAAATAAAAATTAAAATTAAAATTAAAATTAAAATTAAAATTAAAATAAAAATAAAAATAAAAATAAAAATTAAAATTAAAATTAAAATTAATATTAAAATTAAAATTAAAATTAAAATTAAAACTAAAATTATAATTAAAATTAAAATTAAAATTAAAATTAAGATTAAAATTAAGATTAAAATTAAATTTAAATTAATTTATAATAAATATTAAAATTACAACTAGAATTAAATTTAAATATAATTAATATATAATTTAATTTATAAACTAGGCTTAAATTATTAAGTAATGGCAGGAAACACTCGTATTGCTGTTGTTGGTGGCAACTAAGTGCCAAATAAAGTCCTATACAAATCATTTTAGATTTTTTTCATCACTTATGTGACTTGCATTTGTCCATATCCTGGTATTCACATGCATTCAGAGTTTCTTTTTATGTTACTACATTTACTGCGACCGTTTTATGTAGAACTTCCATTATTTTTTCTCCATTAGTTTGTTAATTTAGTTTATATTTTTTAAGCCGACTTTTTCACATGAAATTCAATTAGTCATTTTAATGCAACGTTGTCGTATATGCGAAAAAAAAATAGAAAAAAAATAATAATAATCAAAATAAAAAGTGGCACTTTACGTCGCACTCTTACTTAGGGATTCTGGTTTGCACAAATGCATGAGTGTTATGTACGATCATTGTGCTCTCCACTATTTCACTTTTTATTCACGTTAAATGTTAAATGAGGTTATGAGTGTTATAGAGTGCCAGATGGACTTTCATATAAAGATTATTTAATAATGTTTTTTTAATTTGGATGGAGAATTTTTAAAATTTTTAATACATTTCAAATCTTAACAGCTGTACTTTAGTGATTGAATCAGTCCCAATATTCTTTATAAAGCAAAATTTGTGAACTCAAATCCAGAAACTAAAACGCATTATATTTTTTCGATTTTTTTTAGAAGTGTTAAAAGTATCTAGTTATTAATATCGATTTTAACAAATACGGTTAGGCCAACCAGGCTCTGATAGAACCGAATATTAATTACTTCTTCGCTTTTATTTGGGAATTGAAAAACGATGTTTGATAATATAATTTTGATGTAAAACATATTATTATGAGTTATTACACTCATTAAGTATTATACATTTGATGTCTTAATATTTCAACTATTCGGTGTTATAACGAACACAAAGCTCGAGCTTTGGAATTCCCACAATTATAGCAATAATTTATAGAAATATGTGTATCTATATATAATTATATAAAAATCAATGCAAATTTTGATAAGCGCCTATAACTTGAGAACCACCAGATCAAATTTCACCAGATTTTTAGGAGTTATAAAGTGATATTAGCAGAAGGTTAATGTGTAAGTTTTCAAGAGCCGTACCAGAGATATGACCATTTTAGTGAACATTGGTCGCTACCCATACAAAATACATGCAACAACAACAAATACATGTAAAAGTCCAAAATACGTTTACATTACGTTGTACGTGGTGTTGAACGGGAGAGAGAATGAGTAAAAAAAATTTAAATGAAAATAAATTTAAAAATAAAAATAAAAAACTTTGATACAAGTAGAAAAATGTTTGGAAAAAAATTGTAAATCAATTTTTTTTCGTCTCGTTTTCCAAAAAAAAATCGAAAATTCAAAATTTCAATCAAATACATCTTTTTATGAGATGGTGGCCGAATGTTTAGAAGTGCCTTATATGGGGGTCATGGGCTTGAGTCCTGACTAGACGAATATGCCGAATTATTCAGCGTCAGGGAATATCAAATCCTATAAATGTGTTTCTGACACGAAATCATTTAAATTGATTACTGATCAAACAATTAGGGGATTCGCTTAGACTAGGAAATGCATACTATGCAAATATTTCCGATGAAATTTTGCTAGTGAACGAGAGCACCACCGTTGCATGATTTTGACAAATTCAAGTAAAACAAAAACAACTACTCGATATAGGGTTGCTGTTTTAGCTTTAATGTCCATGAAATGTTATATTAACTTGGGTCTGAGGTATGTAAGTATCAGAAAGAGAAGAAGTAGATCTACCAAATTTATATCGGTCGAATAAGAATGACGAGCTGAGTTGATTTAGCCACGTCAGTCTGTCCGTCCGTCTAAGCTAAACGATTCGCTCAGATGTGAGGTACGCCAAAAAATACCTTATGGTGTGAAACTTTGTATGCCACTCACATAAATTGCCAAATCGAATTTTGTATTTTGTCATTTATCCAAAGACAACATTTCTTTCTTGTTGTTATATACGTACATAGGTTTGGGTAAAGGATATTTTTCCTATCGTAGTTGAATGTGTGCAATCCGTGCAACGTAGCATCCATTTCCTAGACGAATACCCGTAAAAAGACGTATACTCGGCTAAAATCGTTTCAGCGAAATACCAGGCACTTGATCGGCGGCGGTTGGTGAGTTTCATAAAACTTAACATAATAATTGTGATATCACAACGATTCAATCGGCATAACAGTTCTTAGTTACTGATATTTAATCAATCCAGTACAACCACCCAACTCAGCTTATAGGCCAATCTCATAGAAAGTATTTTCAAAATACCCAACTTTTGCTAACTAACTTATGTTTAAATTTAATTTTGCGGTCGAAGAGACAAAGAAGGCAAAAGTAACTTGATATACGAGGTGTGTTCAAAGGAAAAGATTTGGTTCTCCTAGATTACAATCGTGTGGTGCATCGTCAGTTCCTGCCAAAAGATGGTACAGTTAATAAGGAATACTACAAGGAAGTTATGCAACGTTTGCGTGAAGCAATACGGCTCAAACGATCGGAGTTGTGGAAAAACCAATCGCTTCTGCATCACGATAATGCACCAGCCCACACATTAATGCTTATTCGTGATTTTTTGGCCAAACACAAAACCGTAATCATGCCTCAACCACTGTATTCACCAGATTTGGCTCCCTGGGAATTTTTCCTATTCCCAGAACTAAAGAAACCAATGAAAGGAAAGCATTTTGCCACAATTGATGAGATCAAGCCAAAAGCGAAGAAAGAGCTGATGGCTATACCGAAAAGCGCAATTCAAAAGTGCTTCGAGGATTCGTAAAAGCGTTGGTACACAAGCGTTGGCAAACAAGTGTATTATATCCAAAAAAATTCAAATTTCACCTTTTCATTTGAACACATCTCGTATACACATATTTTCGTGTAGTAAATTCGTCTTTGTTCTTACATACAGGATTTATGTGAAGGAAGACTTTACTGAACTCAGAAAAAAAAGTTAAATGTGAAGTATACTTCCTTTCTGAAGCCATATTATTATAGCCGCCAAATTCTTTCAAAAGCTATTGATGCAAATGCTATTCTTTATTTCCATCGTTTACACTAATTTAAAATTTAATGCCACAGAACAACGAAGAAAGGGAGCGACAAACATTTTTCATAAAACGGTTTGTTACGAAAAACATTTAAATTGAAAAACTAATAATGCTCAAACCAGATATTTCATATTTGTTTTTTAGGTAAAAAAAAAAATTTTATTTGATCATATTTTGAATGAAGCGTGGTACCGCCGCCATTTCATTCAATGATAAGAGGATTTGAAGAGATCAAGAAGATATTAAAAATGAATTAAACGCCCCGTGAGCTTTTCGGGCAGCCATAATACGAAACCTTATGCACAGGTGGAGAAGTATTGTACCAGCCATATAACTAAGTGAACACTTCTACAGTTGTTTGGGTATACGATGCAAACTTTGATAAGCTTTTTATGCATAAAACTCGCAAAATGTTTCAAAATGTTTTTATAAGACCCTTATCCACAGCAGTAATTGTAAATTGTTCACAAAATCTTCTCTTATGGAAAGCTCCTTTCTTAATTTTTTTAATATATATATATATAATAATAAACTAATATAAGTGTGTTAAAAAACGTATTTTTAAACAAATTTCATGTGTGGATAATACCAGCATATATTAAAAAAATGAGAGGGACATATTTTTCATTTTAATTTTATTTAATGTCAAAGTTTTCCCATTTTAAAACATTTTTTTACTCTCATAGTAAAAAAAACTTTTTCCGCCAATGAAACAAAATATATTAGAATATCTTAGAATAAGAGTTTCTTTTCTATTACATACGTATGTATAAACAATATTGCATAAATCGTTTAATTTGGTTTTTTAATTGTTTCAGAAGGAGCATTATAAATGTGTTAGTAGCAGAAGAAAAATTATTAAAGCAAATGAAGCAAGTGAATTTCATAACGAAATACTTAATTTGAGAGTACATAACATATGTTAGCACATGTTATAATAAAAAATTGAAAGCGATATTCAATTTTTATTTTTGTACTTTTTTTTATTTAGAGTTGAGAATCAAACAAATTTTAGTCAATATTTAAAAATTGTACATAAGTTTATTGGTCTTGTCCGCAAAAGTATTATTTTTTTTATAAAAGTAACAGCAATTGCCTGTATACTGGCATATAACTTAAGTTTGCACCTTAGTAATTAGATGAGATAGTAGATAGATAGTTATGAATAAAAAATAGTATTTTTTTTTGCTTAGCCTTGTGCACCCTGTACGGTTAAACGAAAAGGAACTCACAAATGTTTGAATGAGGCTTTTTCAGTTCTCCACCATATCTGTCGATTGGCAGTTGATAAAATTTATTTCACTATTAACTAAATTTTTATGTTTATGACCACGAATTCTCACTGTGTAACGTTTTAAAAAAAATAGCCAAAGCATAAAGTTTTTACGAAAAAAAAAAAAAAATCCTCAACTTGAGTTTGTTCAACAACAATGTATAAATTTATTGTATGTGCGTGTACTTAAAAATACATGTTGCTTACCCTATGCGGCATCCATACTTACAGGAAATGCATGTTTTGAATTCCTTCCACTATTTCTTAAACAACAACAATTATTCATGAGTATGTGTATTGTCGTTTATTAGCTTACTTTACAATCTCTTATTACCATTGGTGTTCCTCCCCCCGGTTCTTTGGCATCGAGTTGAAAATTACCACGCTTTATAACAATTTAATGCATTGCCCTTGCAATTGAACTTAAACTATTCGGTTGGTAAATGTGCAAACTTTATATGAGCCGGCAAAAGAGGCAGTAGTCTGAAACCGTAACCAAAGTGTGTGTTACAGCAACATTGTTGCCACCAAAAACCTTGAGCTTACGTGTTTATACAGGGTTATAAATTTCGGGTTTCCGAGGTAATTTTCAACAAATTTTTTTGCATATCTTTGGCGAAATAGCAGGCATAACTTGACGAATGTTAGTTTTCAAGTGTTCAAGAGTGAAAGGTTTATCCGCAAAAACACGGTCTTTCGCGTAGCCCCACAAACATCGCCAATGAAACAAGAGAGATTACGCGGCCGGGAAATTTCTTTTGCGATAAATCCATATTTGTTTATGTTGTGTGGCATGTGGCACCATCTTGTTGGAACTACATATTGTCCAAGTCGCGTTCTTCAATTGCAGGCCAAAAAAGTAGGTTATCATACGACCATAACGCTCCGAATTGACAGTAACAGTCTCGCCGTTATCGCTTTCAAAGAAGTAATGCCCAATCACACCTCCAGAGCGCACCAGAAAGTAATGCAACAATTTTTCTTATTTAAGTATCCACCGAGTGAGAAATGTATCTCGTTGCTGAAGAAAATTTTGTTGGAAAAATCGTGGTCCATTGCTAGCTGCTCAAGCACCCAATCGACCTCACTACAGCGTTGGGAATGGTGAACTGACTTCAGTTGTTGTGTGAACTGGACTATATATGGATGTAGGTATAAGCCGAAGTGCAAAATAAGCCTTAAAGTGCCGTAAGAAAGTCCCAGCTCTCGAACAAAACGATGATGTAAAGGCTTTACAATATCTGTAACCGATCCATTCTCTCCAAATTTCTTAAAAATTTTATCAATTGCTTGAGTAGTTGGACGATTATATGCGCTATAATCTCCTCTTAAAACACGAAACGTGGCCTCTCGTCTTGGTGCTGTCAATTTTTACGCGATATCCTGATGTTAAGCGATCCATTTCCATAAATGCATGACTTTTAACTAAAACAAAATATGTTTGGTTTGACAATTAAGTTTGACAAATGTCGAAATACAACCTTTCGCTTTCGAAACCATCAAATGGATAACCCCTTATAAGTATGTACATGCATTTAAGATTCACAGCATTCATTTATAGTTCATTTTATTATCGACTTACTACTAAGAGGCAGGTTTAAGAAAATATATGTCTCTTAAATTTCGAATGGGTAGTTAAATGTGTGAACGTTTTGGAGCAAGTTTGTAGGAATAATAATTTAATCTGTATGCATACATATTTGTATTTGCAGAAAGTTTTAAGGGACTTGCCAAACATCATTCTTATGCTATTGGACTTTAAAGATCTCAATTTATAATATCTGCAAGTGCACAGATATTTAACAACTCATCAACAATTATTCCGTTTTACATGTGAGAAGTAAAAGAAAAATTTAAAACACATCATTGAGCTGTTCTGCAGCAATTTTGATTTATTTACAATGCAAGAAATATTTAATAAGAGTTAAATAGCTTTAAAAATATATATTAATATATAGAAATTTCTTCCTGACGAAAAAAAAAAAATTCAACTCTTTAACATAATTTTACAAGAAAATCGGGTTTAGTTGGAAAAATTTCGAGAAACGAAAGTAGAACAAGAACACCATTAAAGAATGATAAAATTTGCTTAGTTCATACAAGACAGTTACCACTTAGTGCTTTTTGTGCGATTAGTCGTTTTCGTTTCTTTCCGTCTTAGCGCAAAGGAAGGACAATATAAATTTGTCTCTATTTTTTTACATTGGAAATAATCGGCTCATAATTCCATTAATCGAAATACAATAAAAGTTTTCAGCTCTAAATATATATATTACATAACTCTCATGTAGGAAATATGCTAAAGGTTCAGAATAGTAAAAGCATATCATTGGAAATTCTCAAGGGCATCAAATAGGGGGAAAGTTTTCATATAATCACTCGAGTATATCTGTAAATGTTTATTCCGACAATTTCAATATGCAGAACTCACAAACAATAATCGATTTCGATCCAAACAGAACCTGCTGTACGAGTATACATCCCAATGTGTCCCAATCAGCGAACATTCATATTTCCTAGTAATTTAGTGGAAATGTTGATTTATTTTTTATTTATAAACTCATATTTTGACTTCTGTACAGATCCATAATACCAAAAGCTCATTCTAGCAATGAGTTGAAAATTATCTATTCAATAAGGCTTAATCTTTTCATATACATATTTATCTACCCATAGACTTCATGATCAGTCTGACGGAAAATATGATAGCTGAAGGAAAGGAAAGAGCATCTGCTTGCGGAAGTGGTACGTTTGAGTAAAAGGTACCTAATCGCAGATTATAACAAAATACTAATCGGTATGAAAATTCTCATGCAAAAGTATTGTTAGGTCATGTAAATATGTCTCAACCTCTCCCACCGCCACCTGATAATCGAATTTTTTGATATAACGTTTTACTTTCATCCATTGTAATGATTGAGCACTTAAAATAATTTATATTTATTTCAGCATCTTACCGGATCGAAAGATTAATTTTCTCTTCCATCATCATTTACATATATATTTTGTTTACGAGAATTTTCTAAATACATATGTATTTAATTCTCATTATTTACGCTTCCTCGGTTGATCATAAAGTTTTCTATTATTTAAAAATAATAATAATAATATAAAGTGTGTGTATTATATAAATTATTATATTATAATTGATAAAAAGAAATGGGACTTGGCAACCATTTAAGAACTGAATCAACATACTTCACCGCACAAAAGATTTTAAAAAGTCTGTTCAATTTCAAAAGAATGTGAAAAAAATGGAAATTTAGATGTCCTTAATTTTAATCACAAATGAAAAGATAGGTATGTTAGTTCCTCTTGTTATTGCTAAGCTTATTACAAGTACTCATTTTCTAATCGTTTTTCTTATTGAATATACTTGAGATTATTTTCTTCCCAGGACCAGATAACGATATTTGAAAAAAAAAGACAATATAAAAATTGTGTTTATTTGGTTAAATTTTTGGACGAAGGTATCGTTATGTGGAGATAAATAAAGGGTGTTTTTTATAGAGGTATAGAACTTTAAGTTGCAATAGTACAACGATGTATTATTCGATTGACATGAATTTTATTTATGCCAAAAGTTAATCTTGTGACATTACATTTTAAATATGATTTCTGGCATATGACCGCCACGGCTGGCGCGGATGTATTCCAATCTGGACGTCCAATTTTCGATGACCTTTTCCAACATTTGTGGCCGTATATCGGGTATATCGGCAATAACACGGCGAATGTTGTCTTCCAAATGGTCAAGAGTTTGTGGCTTATCCGCATATACCAATGACTTTACATAGCCCCACAGAAAGTAGTCTAGCGGATCTTGGAGGGTAATTCTCAGGTCCAAAACGTGAAATTGGGCGGTCATCAAACGTGTCTTTCAATAAATCTATTGCGGCACGAGCTGTGTGACATGTTGCGCCGTCTTGTTGAAACCACATCCCCTGGACCTCATGGTTATTCAATTCAAGAATGAAAAAGTTAATAATCATGGCCGATCATGGCCGATCACTATTGACTGTAACGTTCTGGCCACCATCGTTTTTGAAAAAGTACGGACCAATGATTCCACCAGCCCATAAAGCACACCAAACAGTCAGTTTTTCTGGATGTAACGGTGTTTCAACATACACTTGAGGATTACCTTCACTCCAAATGCGGCAGTTTTGTTTGTTGACGTAGCCATTCAACCAGAAGTGCGCTTCATCGCTAATGGACGTAGTGCGCGATACGTTTTCCGCACAGAACCATTATTTTCGAAATAAAATTGCACTATTTGCAAGCGTTGTTCAGGCGTGAGTCTATTCATGATGAATTGCCAAACCAAACTGAGAATAAATCACTTGACAGCTGTTAAATCGGTCGCCATCTTGAAAAGTAATGCCAACTTAAAGTTCTATACCTCTATAAAAAAAACACCCTTTATATATCTCAATGTTAGTTCCCGGAAGCATACCAGCATAGATTTGCTTAAAATTAAGTATGTACGTAGATAGCTTTTTTCTTAGATTAACATCTAGGATAACTAACTTCCAAAAGGGGATCCCAGGTCAACAATTTGATGAAAATTGATATGATATATATTAAAATCTAAATTGAAAAAAATATAGAAAGCCATAACAACGTTGGGCCGGATCATCTTGTATTAATTAAATAAGTAATATGAATTTCAATATAATATATAATTGGCACTTTGTAACCGCTGAAGCTATTTTCCATCTGCTCCTCCAATTTCTGATGTGCGTCTCTTGACGTTTTTCCACTAAATGGGGGAGCATACAGTTTATACCAAGTCGCCGAACTGCCGATAAATTTTTATAAGGAGGTCATTTTAAATAAATTTTTACAGCTTAAAATTTTGGAATTCCTATCATCTGTCATTGTCAACCCCTCCTTTAAGTTCATCATATTTTACCTTTTTGAATATTTTTCTTGCTTTTAATTCCTTGCTGATAGTTTATATTGATTAAGTGACACACATAATATATTTTTATCATTATTATTAATTATTATAGGAGGAATTGTTTTTGAATAGACTCTATCTTATCAGAGTAGATTTGATACCTCGGGTACCGAGCCGTATTCAAAAATAGGTCCCACTATGTTGTATACAATTAACATAAGGCTTATTAAACTCTTTTGACTACCATTTTACAAAAGCCAAGATGCCTTTGGTTTTGTTGACTGTCACACCAATGTGATGTGTGAAGTTCAATTTAGGATCCAAAGTGATCCCCAGGTCAATAAAACGGTGAACCTGTGCCAAATTGTAGTTATCTATATTGTAAGTAATTGTCTGTGTGAATCTTCGGGAGAAACACATAACTTTACATTTCTTAAGATTTAGGGGCATCCGATTTATTTTACACCATTCAATCATGCTGTTTATGTCTGTTTGTAGTAAAATCTTCATTTAACTAAGTGTAAGATTTATAAAATTTTATCTGAGAAGATATATCGTTTATAAATAGTGAAAACAGAATCGGGCCTAGATGGCTACCCTGAGGGACTCCTGAAGAAACATTAACGTTATCTGAAATGAAATTTTTAAACATTACTCTTTGAGTTCGATCATCAAACTTTTGAATTAAATTTAACACAATCGATTGACGACTATTCTTGGTTTCTTGGTAGTTCGTTGTGGGTATAAAATAATCAATCAAGACCTGAGCATTTTTTATTCAGACAATTTTTAGGGTCTTTAAGGTATTTTCGTGTTCACCATTTCTTATTCACATATTACCTTGTTACAGAGTTACACATCTTTATTCCCGCAGCAAAATTTAGCAAATCCTTTTCCAACCTTGACACATTTACTACGTTGCCACTTAAAAGACTTTGAAATCATGAAGTGTTGAGCTGTTTCCTGAATTACAATGCGCGTCGCGTTTTTGATTCATGCATTGATACAAGCATTTCCTGATGTCTTTTTGCTGCTCGGAAACGACATCAACATTTCATCATTTTTCGCCCTATTGTTTTCAGATTTGTATAAAAAACGTTGTCGTCCTCTTCGTCCTTTATGACTTGACCAAGGAAACGAAGGATGTCTATTGAAAGAATGAAACTATGCTTACTAGGCAAAGTCGTAAACGTAAAAAAGGGGAGAAATTGAAAAGTGACATTTATAAGTAGAGACAAAAAAGGAATGTGAAATAAAGAAAATTTTCAAAAAAGCACTGACTATTGCACATTTTGTAATACAACGCACGCAAATAGACAATAAACAAGGAACGCAGAAAAACAGACAAACTTGTATACAAGTGACGTACAAAAATGTTGCGGTTATTTCTATGGAGCGGTTTACACTTTCAGTGAATGACATAGTCAAGTAACTTGAAACATCACTTTTTTTATTTTCTTAGCCTTGTTTTCTTTGCAGTCAGCGCTGGATCTGGCTGTTAGCGTTGTAAAATTTTATTGTTTTTGTTTATGTTTTTTTTTTGCTGCCCAACTTGTTATGTTCGTTTGTTGCTTTGTTGGTATTTATCACAAGTGGGGTTCTCATTAAAAATTGTATATTTATATTTTATTAAATCTTTAGGAGAATGGAAATAGGAAGAACTGGTGAAGAACTCAGAGCAATATAAAGGCGATAATTTCAAGTTGACATTAATTAGCAGGTACGGCGTGAAGTGGTAATTTAAAAAAACATCCCAATTAGTAAGAAATTTTTAAAATAATAAAATAAAATAACAATTTGTATTGCAGTCTATTTCGCAATTAAACTTTCGGTTACGATTCACAGTAAGCATTATTATTGCGATTGGACCAAAAATATTTTCAAAGGATAGCTTTAAAAATGTATGTAAATATATAGATGAAGGATCAAAATACGTTCGTACATATTCAAACCACGGCGAACTACTTAATACTACTCGGTTAGGGATTAAAGAATTTACCCATGTTAAATAAGGCATGTCTGTCGTAAGAGGCGGCATAAATGCGACAGTCTAGTTTTTATACCGGAACGAATTTTTAACCGGCCAAGGGTTCCAGCAATTTCCACCAAAATCTAGTTGTTACTAAACAAAAACAATAACAGATACTCGATACTCAAGTACATAGAGCTAAAATTGCTTTCAAAATTTTTGTAAATGTCTTTAGTACTCGCATAGAAAACTAGAAGTAGAGTTAAATTAGAGCTTATTTTTTAATAAAAATAACTAATATTGAATTATCGTTTGCGATTTTCCCAAATAAGAGAAGTAATAAATAATCGGCTTTTGTTAGGGCTTTATATTTTTTTTAAGCTGAGTTTTTGTGCTCAATAAAGCTATAATAATTCAGGCTTTACTCAAACGATCGGAGCTTTTCCTCATGGCAGAGACCAAAAGTTCCAACAAATAATGGAATATCTTGCATTATTATTAATTGGCCACCGAACTGCTGATGGATGTTTATAAAAAGCTTTTTATTTCATGTCAGCAATACACTCGAAGTACTGATATTACTAGACGAGAGGCGGCCGCATTTTGAAACATTTTTGGATGTTGCTCTGGAGAAGGTTCGATCACATAACTTCTATCAAACCGACTAAAGAAGCCGCAATGTATGAAATTGTTCAAATAAAGGAACAAAATGAAAGTTTTAGGAAAAACAAACACGAAGAAAGTGTTGTGTTTTGTTCTTTATTTAGGATTGTATAGTAATTCTCAAATCTTAAAATTCGATTGTAATGGGCAATATTATATAGTCTTCCGATTTCGATGGTTTCCAGTACCACTATTTATTTGAAGTTACGTCTGTAGAACACCAAATTTCACGTTCTATATGCTTTTTTGCAGACATGTTGACGAAGAATCCCATATCTGAACAAATCGGTCATATTGGGGCAATATAATATAGTTTTTCGATATTTACGTATGTGGGATGTCAAATTTCACAATCTCTGATGCTAATTTGATGAAGTTATGACTAAAGTTTCACATCGGATCAAACCAATTTATGGGAGTTTCAGAACCAATTCGCAATTCAGAACATTTGTGTAGAATTCCAAATTTCACGCCCATAGGTGGCTTTTGACGGATTTATGAGCCAAAACTCTTGACAAATGATCCTTTATTGTAAAAATTAATATTCAATTTGGAAAATATTGCTTGAAATAAGTTTATCAACACCATCTAGTGACTAAAACCACAGAAATATTTTTAATTGCCGAATATATAAAATAAACACATCATAAACACAAAGTAAGCTTCGAATGATCAGAAAAGCACGAATTAAGCTTTCTGTCAATACAGGGAAATTTCAATCACCCATTTTTCGTGGCCGGAACCTAAGTAATAAACTCTCTCCGAAAAGTAAAGAACGAAACAAGTAAACTAGAATTGAGGCCTCATCATCTTCATTATTCTGTTTTGTAAAAAGTAAAACTTCCAGTTAATCAAAAAATTTACGTGCGGTTCATTTAAATGGATACCAAGGCTAAGTTTCTTACCATAATCCCAGCAAAATATTGTACAGGATATAAAAGAGATATGAGATGATACCTTAAATGGTATGGAAGCCAATTATAAATCTGAACTATTGGAAGCCTCGGAAATACTTGAAATATACACATTTACATGAAGACATGTAGACGGCTGTGGAAACAATTTGGAATGGACCGATTTACTTTTACGTTACAAGTGTGGAAGTGTGGATATTGACGGATCAAACGTTGGGCATAAAATTTTGTTTTTTTAGACCAAAACCTCTGGCAAAGCATATTGACATCAAATTTAAACATAAGATACCTTCATATCAATGTTAATCAGTTAGCTATTACTGTGCCCTGTTCGTTTACTGTTACTTAAAGAAATCTGTAAAGAGATCAATTGGAAAAAAGAGATATCAGGACTAAATAGTAAAACAATGGGCCTAATTCTGGCCTAAGGGAAACCGATTTATTACCTAACATATTATATGCCTTATAGTGTATTACGGTGTAATTGGCATTTTTAAATGGACGACTATCTCTAAATAATAAAATAAAATAAAAAACTGAGTGTCAACCACAAGCAATTCTAGATAGTTTTATGTGCACGTCAAAACAAGAATTTAACACTATTTCTCTATTTTTGCACGCACCACTGGTACAGAGCATATGTATATACAAAGTACAAAACAACAAAATAATAAAATAATAAAATAACAATTAAAGATAAATAATTTCAAATTACAAATTAAATTGCACTGTAAGGATAACAGCAATAAATGACGACAACCAAATACTGTAAATATATATATACTCTTACATACGTGCTACATGAAACGTTGCACATGAAACGTTGCAATTATTTCAAGTGGAATTTTTATGGCGTAAAGGAGTGTCTTTCACTATAAGCACATAGCCTAGCAACGCTTGAAATTTTACTGCAACAGTACATATATATATAACTGCACTTCTACATTCATTCTTAGCGATGTGTCTGCCACTCAACTGGTCCCCTTGACTGCATCCTTTCAGGGTTAATTAGCAGCGCGACAGCCACAATGGTAGTGCCATCAGTCTTACGGGAACTTACAGTATCACAGACAGTGGGACTGCAAAAACGAAAAAAATAACTAACATAAGAAAGAAGTATCAGCAATTTAGTTGTAATGGAATTCAGTTATTTAAAATATTCATTACAACAATTTGAATAGGGGAGGTCGAAAATTATAATTTTTTTTTGTAAGAATTTCATCTTATCAACTAATGTATATGTACACACATATGCAATATATCGGTTTATTGCAGCTTATGTTGTCAAGAAAATTAAAAAAAAATTAACACGGTATAGCTCAAAATATACGTTACTCAGTTGGAATTATCAATTTTTCATTATACGTTATATTGTTTGATAAGTCATTGACTTTTTTAATAAAATATATTTTTTCGGCAAATAATAGTTTCATTTCCCCTTTTGGCTTTATATATTACATTCAGTCCAGCGTTTTTCAATTTTTGTGTTCTTTCCAAATAAAAGGTTTTTGAACACAGCCGCCAAGCCATTTCTTCAGGTTTGGAAATAAAATATATTCGCAGGGGGGCTAAATCTGGAGAATATACTGGATCGTGTGCACACATGAATTGTCGTAATGGAGCAACACTTTTCAATATCGAATCTGTTTAAAAGCTCTGAATAATATCCGCCGTTGATCGTTTCACAATTTTCAATGTAATCGATATGAATGACACCTCGTGCATACCAAAAGACAGTGGCCATGACCTTTGTTGTTCACCCGGAGAAAGTCACTGTCTTGTTTGTTCCTTGGTCTCTGGTGTGGAGTGGTAGATCCATATTTCGTCTACGGTAACGAAACGGTAAAAAAATTTGTTTGGATTGCGGTTGAACATCGCCAAGCACTCCTTTGAAGTTGTTACACGGTTGGGCTTATGGTTATGTGTGCCACCTCACATACTTTTATTCTCCGATCGACCAATATCATTCCCATTTTATCGAGGGTTTCTAGCGTGACGACCTCTTTTCGGCGACCTGAACGTTCGACGTCACTTGTACTGGTACGTCCACAACGGAACGCAGTAAACTACTTCTTAACTATTGAAAATAATAATGTAGAGTCCCCATAGTATTTTTCAAGTTTTTTCTTGGTTTCGCTGATGGTTTTTTATGCCAAATAATAAATATTAAATTAATTTTTCCAATTTCGTTAAAATTTACGAGGTCGTCTGATCTTAATGGCTATCAACAACAGAATGCTTAAATTTTACAACAGTTTATTAATTGATAACAGTTGGCGGGAGCAATGTTTATTTAGCATTAACTGTACAGAAAATTCAAATAGTCACTGGCTTATCACACAGCATTAAATAATAATTATTTAACAACAGCTGATGTATAAAATAAAAAATTCGTAAAAGTAATATATAGAAATTTTATTTGAAAAGTGAAAAAAAAACCCCATACCATCCCACTATTTTTCTTTCTTTAATATTAATAAAAAAATTTGCTGCAGCTGCTCATTGTACACTTAACACAATCACTTCGAACTTTGGAACGCGTAAAAACCTGTACTATTTTTAACTTTATTAATTTTCTCTGCACTTTATTCGCTTTTTTATACTCTTGTTCGCATGCTATATTTTATTGCGCGCTTATTATCTGCAATGTATTGCATTCAACATTTTCCCATACTTTTTATGTAGAAGAGAATTTTTATGCTTTGAGTGCATATAAAAAAATACAAACTGAATGTATGTATATGGCCACGAGACGCATGTACCTAGCTATATTTATTTGTTTTTTTTTTTCGGTCTATCACACAGAAGGTGAAAATAGTTTTTTTTTCGGTCTAACACACAGAAGGTAAAAATAGTTTTAGTTCAGATAAGTGGCATTGCATTTCATTGGATTAACTTATCTAAGCTTGCACAAAAAATCGTAGAAAATGCAAAATTTATATAATTTTAAGTTAATATTTTTGTGAATTATTTTATTCAAATTAAGTCCTGTGCAAATTGGTAAAAGCTAAACTTCGGTTCTGGCTGCTGTAAGTGAGATAAGCTCTCTTACTGATTAACATATCGTACATATCTCTAGCTCGCAATGCTTTTGGTGACCTAAAACGGTATATCGTCATACATTTTCTTTTGGTTGAAGTGCTTTCCCAGTGGAATAGTTTTATTTTTCTTTTACACCACAAAACTATCCCCTTTGTCAAAATTAATAAAAATAAAAATAAAATAATAAAAATAAAACTTGAACAAAAAGATGGGGAAACTTTTAATTAACTGCAGTATTTTTAAAACAGATAAGAAAAAGAAGCAAAAGCACTTAGCTACATATTAAATTAGTATGTAAACAACTGTACGGACATACACACATAATATACCAGCACATAGAGTACACTAAATTGTTTATAAGTAAAAATATATTGTCTAGGTCGCGCCGACAAAAACGAGTCCTTGAGTTTGTTTAGAAGCTTTAAATGAATTGAAGAATTGAGTACGGGTTCCAAAGAGATAGAAAAAGTCATAAAGGCTATGTGTTATCATCTCGTTTCCTTAGCATTCAGTATTGCCTATAAAATGATGAGAATTGTCTAATATTTATAAAAATATTCAACTTTATTTACTTTAGGTTCAAGTGTTAATTCATTTATATAAGATGCTAATTAGCCAAGCGGTTAACAGTGACTGTCTGGGGTTTGAATTCTTGCCATAGTAACAGCCAAACAAAAATTAATTATACTTTCTAACTTTGATCCGAAGTATGTAAGTACCTGAAGAAAAGGAATTTGGTCCCCTAAAATTAAAATGTATGCCGATCGTATCAGAATGACGAGCTAAGTTGATTTTTCCATGACCGTCAATGCGTCTGTCCATCCATCTGTTTGAACGCAAACTAGTTCGTCAGTGTGTTCAGACATGAGGCTTTGCGTCAGAAATACGTCAACAATCTACATTGCATCTGTACATTGCATTAATACAGCATTAATCTTAAAATGTAATACAATGAATTTGTTATATTCATGAACGGTATAAAGTCTTCAGCATGGCCGATAGGATTTTTTGTTTGTTTTACATTTACATATAATTACTAAATCTGATATCAAAACCCTATCAAGTAGTCATACCATAAATTAAATTATATGAATATAATAGGTCATTAGCTAGGATTTGGCTGCTAGCTAAGTGTTGCTCTTTACAAGGCTGTTAAATACATTCCCTTTAGGCGGGTTTGTTGACCAAAGGGCTTTACACTGCTTCCGAAGGGGACCCGAAAACCCCACCTGTGAATCCGCCACTGATTTGCACTTATTTCCGTTAACTTTAATTCGCTATTTTGTTAGCCATTTTCAGTTAACTAAATACATTGTACTAATGTTGGGCGGATGTATTGGGGCATTTAAGTCGGTTTATTATAGTAGTATTAAAGTTAACGTACATACTTAGGAGAAATGTCTGCGGTGAATAGTATATGTATACAAAATTGGCCCAAGAACAATACCTTGAGGAATACTTACGTTGGCTATGTAATCTTTTAATTTTACAGCGAATCGACTCTTGGATGAATGGGATTCAAAAATATTTCCGAATGTGTTAGGTAATGATTGCTTAATGTTATGAAGAAGTCTATAATGTCCCACCTTGTCAAATGCTTGACCCAAGCCAACAAAAATGGCCAAGAAATACACTCTGAATTCGAAAGCTTGTCTTATTTTATTAGTTATACGATTTATTTGTTTTATTGTGTTCTGTGTAAGCAACTCTGCAGTTTTGCAGACACATTTCTATATAAACATTAATTTCAGTTTTTACAATTTGCTACCATAGATTTGTGTTCTGAAGAGGGTATGTTTTCCATAATCGCGAGATTCATAAGTGAATGTCTATCGCAAGTGAGTGAATATACATTTCCACATATTGCATTAACCTTGATGATTTCCCAAAACCTTTGATCGTTAAATAAAAGTATCAGCCTTTTCCCTCGGATTTTTAATTGCCGCGAATTTACTCAACGTTTATTTGGTCGTTAATGAATTACGATTCCTTTCACAATACACAATGGTTTATTTTACAATCCTCTATAACCCCACTGTTCATTCTCCTGCACAAAGTTTATACTGTTTTAAACACACAGTTTACTCCGACGTTATCGCCACTGAGTTTTTCCACTCGACTAGTGAAACGTTGCCTGAATCTGATATGACAAACCCCCATATCGCTCACGGCAGAACAGTTCACAGATCGTATTAGAAAGGTTTGAAACGCTCAGCCTAAAGTGAATACCATCTGGACCAATAATTTCTCTTAGCATAAGAAACCAACAAAAATATTTTTTTGCCTCAAACTCCACTCCACTCCAAGCGAAGTTTTCGATTTTTTTCAGAAGTAAGAGTCTTTTTACGAGAGGTTCTACTGTGGAAGCCGTTATCGTTCAGAGCTCTTCGAATTGTTCTTAAATGGACAGACTTTCTTGATGAAGTTGCGATGTTTTCGATTAATTTTGGAGCAGTAACTTTAGAATCATCATTCACTTCCTTCAGAATAAAGCTTACAATGGTCTGTACCTTTGGTGGACTTAAGATTAAAAAAATTTAAAATTCACCATACGATTTGTTTTCTTTTCTGTGCTGAATAACCAAGACTCGAACGTCAATGGATATTTTTTTTCGCGGAGCCATTGTTGATGCTAATGTGTTTAAACCACAACTAAATTCAATACTAGCAAATTAGAAAATATAATTTAAAAAAGTAATAATGGAAAAGGTGCGTAACCGCCATAACAACACAGAATATTCACATAACTGCTAGTAAACCTGTGGTGTATGTAGTCTTTTGTCAAGGTTTTTTTGACAAATTACCTTTAAACTTTAAAGCTATAAAATCAATATGTGAAGTTATCGAAGATTATTTGGAAAATCGTTGTAAAATGCATGACAATAAATCTAAAAGTGCGTATAATAATTTTCAAGAACAGCAACCAATACCAAATCGGCAATTACTTGTTATAATAGCAAAGAAATCGGTCATATTTTTAGAAATTGTCTAAAATTGTGTCAGGCGTGTAGATCGCGGTAGGTTTACGTTCGAAACGAACCACAAAATTACAAAAATATAAATAAATCTGAACTGTCAAATTAAAAGTGTATTATAAAATCTAGGCAAATTGACACTAAAACGTATAACGCATTTGCAGACATGGGTGTGGTCAGCTTAGCATGGTACGTGCAGTAGGAGCTAAAAACCTTGGTGATGGTTAATTGATGAAAAAGAAATTTTCCCAGCACCTAATATATAAGAAAATGTTTTTGGCTGTAGCGACATTTACCAAATACCATTCGCGGCGAGTTCACGTAAATATACTACTTTTATTACTCCGGATTTCCAGCGATTTATGCCGAAAGTGCAAGGAAATACTAACCACAGTGTTATATTGTTGTATATGGATGAATGGATGGACAGACTGCAAAATTGACGATAATAAATTATATCGACAAGTTGACAACAATTTATTACGGGTTGTTCCGAAAGCGCAAAGATTTCGTGGGACTCAAGAAGCTTTTGGTCGCCCTGGATATATGGGTGTCAAGAAAATATTATAACGACAACTGACTCATCTTTGATTATCCGGAATGCGGAACTTCGTTAAAAATTATATCAAATCCTGTGTAAAGTATGCGCACTACAAACGTAAAAGTGGTTAGAGGAAAGTCTAGTAAAATTTCGACAATATCCCATACCGTTGAATTCATTAAATTTACTCTTCTTCGAGCAGTTAAAAATACTTCTACTAAATTCAAAATGTAGGTATTGAAAAAGCAGCTTCATTGGCATGCCTGAGCGGATAGTAATCGATCGTGACACAGCCTTTACTTCTCGTGACTTCTAGAAATATTGTGTCGATAACAGCATCAATCATATTCTAACTGCAACGCGTACTATTCATGCCAATGGTCATGGCGAACGTACCAATCGTATTATATTGTCAATGGTTTTACCTACAACATTTAGGTTCCTGTTTCCGGGCATGCTTTCGTAGGGTCATACTCTGAGAAGTATGCACCTTGTCAGTTGTCGGGTTTTGGAACATCTATTCCTTCCATTCATTTTCGCCGGGGATTCGGGCTCACCATCTCCGGGTATTGCACTATCACTACCATTCAGTAGATTGAAGAATTGTTCCCTCCATGAATTCAGTGTGCACTGGGCATTGGTGATCAGATTACCTCCTTATTTTCTACGTGAGTACCCTCCGGTTTGTAAATCGCAGCATCTTTTCATAGAATTTCGAGCATTACCTATGTCGGCCAGCTTCTAAAGCTCTTCATAATCACGCATTTTGGCCTCTTTCTTTTTTTGTTTGCAAATGCTTCTCGCTTCTCTCTTCAGCTCCCACCCGGCGTTATAATCACTTCCAGCGTTCCATATATATGAAATGAGTTCGCTCATTTTTTGGTGTCTACTTTCTTCATACTTTCCATGGTGGGCATAATTTCTATCAGTAAGTAGAAGATAAGCACATTTTTTATAATTGCGATCGCCCCACTGCAGGAAGTGTCAATGCATTTCTGATAATAATAAATAGCTCGTGAGAGAAGACAGGTTAGAATATAGTTTACGTTCCTTCATTCGTTAGAAAATTATCAAGAGCACATCGCAAGTTTGAGAAGGAGCTTGGCCAAAAATCGCTTCGGCGTCTATAATATATATTAATATCAAACTTGTTAATAAATTATTCATCGAACATTACTAAAACCTGGCTCCAAAGTAAGCAAATCACGACATTTATACAAAGGATCGAATCGATAAGCTAAGTTTATCAAAGCACTCCCATCCCTGTGGCCGTTCGTTTCACAATTTTTCAAACTTTTCCAGAAATCCAAACGGAATTCCGCGCATTGATATTTTTTAGTTATTGTAGGGATCGATCAACCATGAAGAGTTTCAGTATATATTGCAAATATATAAGGCTTTGAAATGAATATCATTCCAAGGAAAATCTATATATCCTTTGAAGCACCAAAAGTTTTATTACTTTCATCAATTCAGTTAGCAATTTATGCAAGTCCAGAAAATGTTTACCGTAATTAGCTAAATATGTTTTGCGCAGAAATGCGTCATATCAGAATATTATAATATAATATGCATCTATTATATTTTATAATAAAAAATGTTTAAGTATCATTATACCTAATTAATAATTTGTGTATAAACTCTTATTACGAGTGGCAACACAACACCTACATTGTAAATTTTGCACCTGTACCAAAAATTAAGTACTATACTTCGTTTACTCCGGCCAAAAGTAAATTTGTTTATATTTTCTTCTTTTTGAATGGAATATTTGTTCAACGACATGCCATAAAAACGGTTTCCAAATTTCCCTGTTCTCGTTGTTTTCTGAATTCTGTTTAAATGTAGCTAGAAAAAAAATTAATTTTTAAAGAAAAAATGTGCAACAAATTTCACAGAGAGAATAAACTGATTTAAGCAACCACTATTTACTTACTTGCTAAAACCTAGTGATACCAAAGGCTTCTTGTTAAGATCTAAAGGACTCTTCACATTTGCCATTAGGCATCTTCAACATACGTACTTCAAAAAATTTAGTCTCATATATAACTACATATATATATATATATATATATATATTTATATATTTTTGTATATATGCATCGTATATATCGAGCTCTTTTGTACGGATAAGAAAGTCTAATACAATAGAGACAGTGAAGCATAAATATTTTACACATGACAATTCTCAATTTTTTCATCTACCCGCAGGAACAAAAGAATCCAAAGGGCTATAAGAATAATGAAAGTGGGCCACTTTGATGGTAGTGTATGAGGATGGGGCATAGAGAAATGACAAAACAAATAAATTGAACAATCGAATGAGACAAGTGAGAACGACGAACTTTATGGTATTTCTGAAACTTCGCGTGTATGTGCATAAGCACGTACATATATGTTGTGTATATGTAGGCACACAAGCACCAACATTTCAGATCGATAAAGGTTTTCCACTTTAATACTATCTTCGACACCTCTGAACAAGCATACATGCATCTAGATATTAACATTGGCATTGTAAGCCTTTGAGATGCACTGACGCGACAATCACTGAGCAAATATTGAGCGCCCACATTTGGTAAAATAAAACTTTCAAGGGAAAAAGGAAAAAAAACCAAGTCGAATAAGTTTAAAATCAAGCTCATATACTTCAAAAAATCTCTTAAATCAAAATCAAAAAATCTCTTAAATTAATTAAAATTATATTTTTAGAGCGTTTGAAATCACAATTTTCCAATTTAACTGACAAATTTTTATTTCATTTGTTTTTAGCCTACTTGCATACGCATAGATCTTACACACTTTCGTCTCTTTTTGATTTCTTGCAGATTCCGAATTGGAGGAATTCGAGACGCCCGCACGTTATCGTCCTGATTCCTTAAGTGCCCTCAGTCGTACAACACGTTTCACAGAGGACGAGATTAAACGAATTTATCGCGGTTTTAAGGCTGAGTGTCCGACTGGTGTTGTCAAGGAGGACACCTTCAAACTTATCTACTCGCAATTTTTCCCGCAGGGAGGTTCGTGCGGTACAGTATATTTTGTTTGCTAACACCTCGCTTTTAACTAGAAACTCAACTAATGCTTGTTCATATAAAATTGCATATTTTCGTTTATTCGTTTTCTCAATAAGTGTTGTGGATTATCTGGCTTGCCGATTTATTTGTATATTCGTTTGCGACCCGCTCCCGATCATCAGTGTAGAACTTAATGTGTATCACTAGCATATATGTGTGTAGTATTTTATCAATATGCAAGTATCACATAAATTTAGCAATATTTATGTATGTGGAGCAAAGCAGTGTAGTAGAATAAGTATACATATATATATATCCCCTTATGTATATATTATTTATATTTGTACCCTTAAGTTAAAATAACCTAGTTTAGAAAACATAAAAAAGCAACATTTTTTAGTATTGTTATTGTAAAATATTTAAGAGAAATGTCCATAAGCAAAAAAAAAATGTAGGCTAGATTCGAATGAACATCTCCAAATGAGTTAAGAAAGTAATTGAAAAAATCACAAGCAGTAAAAATTGGTGAAATCATACTAAAAGCTCAAAATTATTTATATTAAAAATACTTTCCGATTTATGTCGGCTTAAGTTTTTTAATACATAAAGCGCAAATAGATAATATGTAAATTATACGAGTGTAACCTCATGTGCAGTACATAAAATCATTACCAAATTGTTGAGGGCATTTAACTTATCGTGAAGATCAGCTCTGACATTTTGTTTTAAGAATACCTTCGCACTAAAATCTTTTTGACAAAAACACACACAAGCATACCTATTCAAAAATTTATATTTAATTAATCGGTAATTTTAATAATAAAAACAACAAACCAATATTTGTTTACTATAGTAAATATAATAAAAAAATTGTCAACTGTAAGATTCTAATTGTATACAAAATGTAGAAACATTTTTTTATCATTCCTGTTACTAGTGAACCTCTTCGTACTTTTTAACCGTCCGTTGTGTGAAAGTTTTTTGTAACTTTGTTGTTTTAAATAGGCTCACAAAACCACCCATAAGAAAATATTTTTAGGGAAAAGGTTACTATGAAAATGATGTCTATAAACATTAAGACTACATACACTGTAACTACTCGACGTTCGGAAGACCAGGGTTCGAGTTGTGGTTTAACCAACATTTCAAATTATAGAAAATTAATTTTTCGAATTTGGTCGCCCTTCGACAGAGAATGTCAAGCCTTTGTAGTGTATTTCTCATAAAAATTCATCAACCGTTCGGAGGCGGCTTAGAATAAATTGCAGGCCCCAACAAGACGGACACCAAAAATTGGTGGAGTAGCTTGGCCAAAAATCGCTTCAGCGGTTGCGAAGCGCCAATTCTAATTCATGGTTTTGATTTCATCAACATCATACGTAGAGAATGAGTATTAGCTCTATTAAACAAAACAAACGTGAATAACATTTTATATCAATACCAGTGTTGGGTTATAAATATCAATATATATATATATATATATATATATATATAAATGTCATAGTACTTCGAACCAAACACATATAAGTTACATGTTAGTTTAGCCTCATTCCACGCCAGTATTATTTCTAATCTTATCTCACCCTGCAATAAATTATCTCTGCCTTCAGCCGGTTATAAAATTCACCGATTATTTAATAATTAGACGTTTGTGGCGTATTGTCAACACGAAAATTTTCAAATAATGTGAAATAATGAAGAGTGGTTACTTAAATGCTCGAACTGCTCGAATATGTTCGAACAAAATATTGATATCTAATGGAAGCACATAGTCAGTGACCAATTTTTCTTGTGCATTTTCCAAGTGTTTTTTTTTTAATTTTGTGCTATTTTTTCGTGGTCTTCCCATATTGATATTTCTCAAACCTTTTTCTTTAGAAGATGTCATCTTCCGCAGATAAATTTTAATTAAGAGAGATAAAAATTGCTATAATTTTGATCACATTTTCATGAATATATTTGTGTTCAAAATAATAATATTATAAATACATCTATAGTAAATATATGTAATTATTTTTAGGTAATTTCGTCGTAAATAATTTCTGTGGTAGCAATAATGTGATTTGAAAATTACAATAAAAGTTTTTTTTATTATATATTAATTAAAGATATAAAATTCCATTACATAATTACGTATAAATGCTTCAACCTAAATGTCACTGTGAAACAAAAATAATAGAAATGTTCTTTGCAATATTTACCAAGTAAACTGCGGCTTACCGCAAACCATAACTACCCAAATCAAATAATTTCATATCGCAACTATGACAGTTACTACAAGGACAGTTGCACTTGTGACACCAAAAAAAAAAACAAAACCAACTAAGAAACCGAATATAATTTAGAAAGTTTGCGGCAAATCGGAAAGCAGTAAGAACGTAAGGAACAGCTAAGTCGGCTGGAACCAGGACAATCGACTGTTTTGCTTATACGGAAAATTATATGATTGAGAAAATGTATGTTTCGACTCTGGTCGCATTTAGCTTTTGATAACCAAAGTTTATTTGAAATATATTTTGAAAACATTAATCGGATGAGTTACTGATCCCAACACTTTCTAAAATTGGTTAGTGGATTATTCAATTACATGATTTACTTAATCGTTAGCTGTACAAAGCTAAAATACCCTGTCTATAATGCTATTGGCTAAAGTAATTTGCTTACTTTGGAAAGAGGTTGATAAAGTTAATCTTTACGGTAGCCAAATATAGCAAAGCAAAACCGCATTGTAGAATCATTGGAACTGGCAAAAGTGGCGAGTGCAAAATTCTCATTTAACAGTATTTTTGCTAGTAAGTTTAGATTATCACAGTCATATAAATTTAAAATGAAGCTTAATAGTATTCATACGTTTTTTATTTCAATATATGAATGTTAAAAGCAATAAGCAAATTTGTAAAATCTATTTACAACCTTTATCCGTTTACACTACTTATGTTGTTAATTCTTAAAAAGGCAAGGAAAGATATACATATATATTCATAAGTGAAAAGGCAAGATATAAAATATGCAAATAATGATTATAACTACAGTTTTAATTCAAATTTAAATCCAAAGTATAAGTATGATAAGATTGATGCAAATTTAGTAAGAGAAAATTACCAGTATATAAAAATTAAAAACAAATCCTTACTTCTGACTAAACTGATAGAAGTTTAAATTATAATATGCCACCATACAAATTTGATACTTGAATCCTAGTTTGGGAAAGCAATTAGGTTCACTGACGGCAGTCTTCAAAAAATAATTATTTCAAACTCATGTATAAAGAAAATGTTTCAAAATGGAACCATACGAGAACATTTTTATCGATTCCTCTGCCCATGCAGGCGATAATGTCAATAAAATTCCGATATATTGAAACCACCATATATAGCCAGAGATTGTGCGAAGGTTAGAATTCAGCATTTGGTATATGACAAAAAAGTCTTTAGAAAAATGGAAATTATATATAGGGGTTTCCCATAAGAGTGATATGATTTCTTAAAAAAAAAACACACACTTATTTTTAAGGAAATTCAAATGTTTTTTGTTTAATGTGAAGTACAATCGATGCAATTAAGTTCTGAATATAACATCATTCAAATAGCCTCCACGACTTCTTTTACAGGAACGAATTCGATGAACCCAATTTTTGAGCACTATTTCCACTAAATCAAGTCGTATGTTATGAATAGCACGTTCAATATTGACTTTCAAAGCTTGAAGAGAGTCTGGTTTATTACTAAAGACCAATGACTTCAAATAAACCCACAAGAAGTAGTATGATGAGGTTAAATCACAGCTTCTTTGAAGCCATTCAACCCCGCGTGCAACAACCGAATTATTGCGAGAAAGGTTTGGAGATTCGATTATTTCAAGAAATTATGACACGTAGCCTCGCCTTGTTTGAATCAGATGTCAAGATCAACTTCTTCCAATTTTGGCCATAAAATTTTTTTTATCATCGATCTATACCGCTCTCCATTGACAGTAACGCTACTACCAGCTTCATTTCGAAAGAAGTCCGGACCGATGATTCCCTCAGACCAAAAACCACACCAAACTGTCAATTTAGGTGAATGTAATGGTTGTTCATGAATAATATGTGGATTTTCTTCGCACCAGAATCGACAGTTTTGTTTATTTACCGTATCACTCAGAAGAAAGTGAACTTCATCAGAGAATATGATTTTCTTAAAAAAATGGGATCACCGAATTCGTTCCTACAAAAGAAGTCGTGGAGGCCATTTGAATGATGTTATATTTAGAACTTAATTGCATCGATTGTACTTCACATTAAATAAATAACCTTTGAATTCCCTAAAAATTAGTGTTTTTTTTTTAAATCATATTACTCTTATTGGAAAACCCTATACTTATACTTGTACAGCTTGTCAAAATTATAAACGCATTGCTGTTGCAAGCGAATACGTTAATAAATGATATTGCAAAATAATCACCGTCATTGCCACTATATAATGTTACTAAATTTTTTTATAAGAGAGTTTTGAAATTAATTTTAATTGATAGTTCAAGATTTCTATATTTTACTGTTTGAGGAGGAATTAACAAATCTAAATATCGAAACAATCGTAGCTTATATAAAAATATTTCGGAGTTTTATAGGAATCGAATCGCATAGATTACAAAGGAAAATTCGAAATATTCTTTATTTTAACTTTTAATTATATTCTGATAAAGCCGAAATAGCTTCGTCAGTCTTTGCCGTTTTCTAGATGTAGAAGACTAATTTGAGGAGAATATCGATTATCGAATCATTTTCGAGAATTTAATGCCCTGAAATCGGTCAAAGTGTGCTCCAATCAGCTTTTATCCGACGAAAGCATACTTTTTCATAAAATAGGTAATAGATTCAAACGATTGAAAAGTCGATAATTTAAGCGAACGTTATGATATTTAATTTCAATTCAGTAAGCACTTTTACAATAAAGTAACATTTATCGCATAAATCACTTGTTACAAAAATTAAATAAAAGAGTCGACTTCATACCACAAATAATATATTATATTATACTAATATATATATTATATTAATATAATATATTGATGGAGAATGAAGGTCTACAAAAATTGTTGGAATTGGTTAAAAATCCTAATCCGATGAGAAATTAAAACATTTGGTCGTGAAAATTTTTTTTCTTTACACAGCTCATGCTTCTATATTCTTACCATTTTTTTTAACCATACGTCTTTTAGAGTAATAAATTGAAATATTTTATCTAAAGTAAATATAATATTTAAAAGTCTTCATTCAGACGTGAAAATTTTCCAATGATTATTTGATAACTTTTGAAAACCCCCCATATTGACAATAACGCTACATTCTTTTGTGAGAAAAGACAAAATTGAATTTGTTATGGGGTAAAATCCATTATCTTATATCGATATAAGGACATACATAAGTAATGAGGATGTAATTTAGTTGTAGCTATTTTTCGCCTAGGGAAGTAGAAAAATATATAATATATTATATTATGATGTAAATATGTAAGCAGCTGGAAATTTATTGATAGCGTCATCTACCCTGTTACATGTGCACATATTAACATACAATTATGCGCCCAAATATATGCTAGGCAATAAATTCTACTTAAGATAAGTGATGATGTGCATTTTCTACATTTGAATTTCTACAAGCTCGTACGCTACTCTGTTTCCTCTGTTTATAAATTTCCTTAGAAATTGCTTTTCAGATGTTTCTCATTGCTTTAATGGGCACTTTTGTATGAAATTTCATTTCTACTTCATAGCCTTTGGCAACCGAAACGCCCTCAACATGCTGCGCGTTGATGAGTACCACTGTCAAGTGTAAGTAAATAAGCATGTTAAGGTCAAAGCTAATTTCTATCCTCAAAAGCAACGGCACATGAACAAACGCACACATGCACATGCATATGATTACACACTTTTTGTGTTTGCTTGTTGGGTTATGTAAAAAATACCTCGAACATGCTGAACAAGAAAATAATGTTATCAACAAGAAAATAACAAGCAAAATAATGCTAGTGCCAAAACAATTGTATGTGTAAGTGATGGTTAAGTGTGAATATGTGTATGAACACGTATTTAATAAGTTGGCAGCAAACGAAATATGTTGCCTTCTTAGAAAGCTTAATGTCCGTATGTGCGAGAATGTGCTAATGTTTGCAACTGACAAGCTGTGCAGGAAGTTGGAGCCTGAAAAAAGGTCACCACGCTTCGACGCTCAAAATCTGTAGTCATTATTCGATTAATTTTTAATTCTTCCGAAACTGTTTCAGGGGTTTGTACACATGCACGTCGGATTTTATTAATCAGTAATGCATTATTTTGATTAGAGGCTTCTCCATCTTCAAATAAGGTTATATTACGTTAACTGAAATGTTATTCAAATAACTGAGCTGGCTAAAATAAAATTAAAATATCAAAATCGAACTAAAACTTGAGGCAATTGCAGTTAATAAAATACCACTTGCTGTTTAAAAAGCAAGAAAGATCAGCCCCATTACAAAAATGAAATTGAAAGATGTCTCGTGGCAATATTAACTTGAATTATAACAAATTTCAAGGTTTTATATGATTTTTTAACTCAAAATATCATATGTGAAAGTTCTTTTTTGACGGAGTTTAGACCAAAGCCTCATAGGAGTATATGATTAAAGCGGTGTATGGGATCTATATGTTATATTCGTCGGACTTCGGTGATTTTCAGCATCAATGTGCAATTTTTTTCGACGGATTTATCACCTAAAATTTCAAATCCCAAAAATATGTCGAATATATAAGTATGTTATATTGGTCCCATCTGGCCGATTCTGACAAACGTACCTGTAGATGTACCAGTGCATTTGACTACCAAGTTTGGTGGAAATATATCTACTACGGAGGGACTATGTTAGTTTGCGTTCAAACAGACGGTCATTGCTAAATCAGATCAGATCGTCCTTCTGGTACTTATATACTTCGAACCAAAGTTTATATACCATTTCATTTATATGAAAGGTATATTTACAGACTTAAAAAAAAGGGACCTGCAAAGTGGGTATTTGACAAGTCAACCTATCGGGATTTATTTTATTTATCTGCATAGGTTAAGTAAGGTTAGGTTATATCTGCAGGTTTTTATGTCTTACATAGACCTGTTGGTGATTTCAGTCTAAGATGGTAGTCTAATTTAATTCGAGATAAAGTAGTTGTCGTGTATGGATCAACTCTTTTTGCGAAGCTTAAGAAAGCCTTAATACCCACCATATATTTGAACAGTGCGGATCTTGCAAAATGAGGTTTTAGCAAAGATTTTTTCTATGAAAATGCGGGCAGATACTCTGCATAGATGTATTTTGTCCGTCAAGTACGATAAGTAAAATTATTGAAGATTTTTAAGGAGTTCATGCACCTTTCCATGTCATTTTTAGTAATCAAAGTACTGGAGGGATATTTTTATGTATTCACACCCGTAGTCGAATCGGGCGGTATAATCTTCTTATCGAAGGGAATTTTTCTCAAAATATCTTACCTTAAATTTGGTACATCGTTTCATATATATGCTATATCAAGTGAAGGTTATTCTTTAATTTCAAAAATTTTCCAAACTGCCACCTTTTTTCTCTGCATTAGAAAATAATAAAGTTTACGTATTGAATGCTTAAAATTTTTAAAGGAATCCTTTTGCCAAATAAGGCAAATAGTACTTTAATTGTATAGTAATGTTTTCATTAGAGAATTTTCAAATGTAATTTAACTGCACATTAAACGCGTTCATATACGTATCGCATTACTTTTATACCTAGCTTGTATTCTTTGAAATAAAAACAGTCATAAATCACTTTGGTTTAATTTAATAACCAGTGGAAAATTTAGAGGAAAAATATCTTTTGCAACTACTTGTACATGCCAATAAAACACTTAATTTCACTTTCACAAAAAAATATGCAAAAACTGAATCAAGAATAACAAGACTGTGGGAAAGCAATGACAGAAGCACAAAGGCAGTGGTGAAAAAAGTCTATCAAGGATGTTGTATACTCGAAAAAAAAATCTTAAATAAAAATTAATGTACATATGTACCTAGGTTAATTGACCTTCTCCCTCTTTCGGTGCATGGTTTGAGCGGGTCGGGTGGTATGATAACGTTAACGTAACAGCGAGACTTAAGCTTACATGCCCACATGTCTTGTATAAATATGTATGCAGTTGTTTTTCAAATATGGCAAAAAGTTGAATATATGCAGCATTTCAAGCTGATGGCAGCACGCTTTCAACGAAACAATTTTAAAAACAACTACGTTTGTTTGCAAAAAAGCAAACTCAATAAATCTGTTATGGTAATGCAAAATGCAGAAGAGGCAGCTATAGTAGAAATTACATTTTCATCGCTATTTCCATAGACAGTATTCGGAATAAACATAAAAGAAAAAATATACATATAACGAGAGAGAGGTAAAAACTGCCAAACTAAAAAAAATATTTTTCTTTTGCTTGTAGGCAATTTTTTTACAATACTTTTCTATTGTTTCAGTATATTTCGTGTTTTGCTTAGTTTTTCCCATTTAGTGCAAATTGTGCTTTATAATTTTCATATAGTGACAGCTACTGAAAGCAACTGCTAGAAGCTGAAAGCATTAACGTCAACAGTTCACAATTGGGAAAGCTGTTAGAGAACATTTAAAAGAATAAATGCAAATTAAAATTTTTATTCAAAACATAATAAATAAAATATATCTATAATTTTTTTCAGTTAGTCCCTTTTTCTCACTATGTTATAAATTTAATGCTTTTATTATTTTCTTTGTGTTTCATTGTAACTTTGATCGTTGACTTGGCATGAAGTCTAATAAAAATTCAGTGCGGATCCAGAAACGATACTTAAGGGGAAAATATGATTATACCCCAAATCTATAATATATATTATTCGATGTAAAGGTCAATCGATTAGCGAAATAAATTTTTTTTTTGAAGTAATAGAACGACTGGAGACCGCAATAGCCGAGTGGTTAGCACCGCGTACTACAATTCGGAAGGCCAGGGTTCGAGTACAAGTTCGAACAAAGTTTAAAATATAGAAAATTAATTTTTCTAATTGTGGTCGCCCCTAGGTAGGGAATGTCAAGTCCTCCAAGTGCATTTCTGACATGAAATTAAATATCCTCATATAAGCTGTTCGGAGGCGGCTTAGAATAAACTAGATCCCTCCATTTGTTGGTAAAAACATATAGACGCAAAAACCGCAAATTGGAGGAAGAGCTCGGCCAAAATTCGCTTCAGCGGTTACAAAGCACCAAATATATATATAATAGAATGGCTGGCAGAAAAATAAAACTTTGTTGATCGTAGTAGGAAAACTAATCGCTTGCATTAATTAAAAAATTAGTTAATAAACGATATGAAGAAAATAGTTTACAAAGTAAAACGATGCATACCAAGCTATGTAAAGATGTCACAGTATTAGAATATGAGTCCTTGAAAATCTTTTCGACTGCTATAGTTCAGTTCATGTGAAAAACAGGATGTCACTGCCATATTTTTCGTTTATTTTATTTTTCTCAACCAGATCTCAAGATATGAGATGTGCATAATCTCAAGTTGAGATTAAATCTCTTTTCACCTAGAACGATTTGTTCTAGTGCAACTCTTGTGAAGAAGCTCTACTTCGACTTTAGACTCACCATCGTCATAACCATGATTATTTGACAATTTACTAAAAGCATAAAATATTCTCTTATAAAAGGCCCAGCTAGTGTAAAATATTCGAAGCGAAGTATGAGACTAAGCTGCAACAATCCAAACACACATTCTACTTCATTCATGTTGTAAAAAATTAATTTATATACAATTCATATATCTGTACTAGAATTAGAAACATTCAAATGGAAACCCAATTTTCGTAGATGTCATGAATGTGTGATCCCTGAATCCGATTTTGCTACGACGTAAATTTTAAGCCTGCTTTCAACATGTATTTCGAATTTATGTCTTAGCTAAGCGGCATCTACAAAACTCGTCGCACTTTGACATCTACAGCAACTTCTCTTTGTAAGATTCTCCACCAGTTCGCTTTTTAGAGATCTTGTTGAAATACAATTTTTTTTGCTTGGTACTTTTATCAATTTACAAAAAAGTTCTAAAAAAATATTTCTATGAAATTCATATTTTGTAATCATAACTTTTCCGTCAGCTCAACTCGCAACCATTATAAATCGCTGTTCTTTGTTTGCTAAATTTTGATATTTTTAATGCTTTTTGAACATAATTCTATATATTTTATTTAGCACAAATTTTGTTTGCATTTGACAAGTTTTGTACGTACTCGAATACAATTTTGTGTACGGATAACAGTTCGAATTAAGCGTATGTTTTATTGTCATATTATTTGCTGTTATAATCTCGATTTACGTGACGAAAGGTTAGTTCATGGATATTTTAATACAACAAAAGACCTGACTAACCCGATCACAATGGGCAGTGTTGAACTGCAGTAAAACTACAATAAACTGTAAAATTTGTGTATTGTATTAAAAATGTATAAGAAAATAGGATTATGTTTTCGTAAATACTAATACTTACTTGAGAACGGGAAGGTATTTGTAGTGAAATGAAGCAACTAAAAAAAATAGTTTTGATGCAATAGTTTTAAGAAAAAATTATAAAATAGCATCATCATTCATTGTATAAATAAGTATTTTTTTTAAAATATCATTTGTGTGTAGTAGTAGTATATGCTCTATGTGACCCTTGTCTCCAACTTATTGTCATTGCATAAAAATTAGCAAAGGAATGCTTTTTGAAAGTATTACTTATGAAATCTATAAAATATAAAAATCCTTACAACTCAAGGTAAATAAAGAGTTATAAAATATTAACACATTTAAGCAATCAAAGCAACTAAAAAACATCATTAAATTACTTTAACTTATACTGTACAATATTTGATAACTTATATTTGCTATGCCCTACTTTATTTCCCAATTATTTAATATTGATATTCATTCAAATGTATAAATATATATAATAAAAAGCATTTCTTTGCCGTTCACTGATATATATATAGGGCTATCAATTTAGTGGTTTCGAAGATCCATGACTGTATTTTGACGTCTGTCAAACTTAACTGTGAAATCAAACATATTTTGTTTTAATTAAAAGCCAGACATTTATTAAAATGGATCGCTCAACATTCGCAAAACGCGTTAAAATTGTTGAAACCTACAACAAAAATGATGATTTAACCAGTTTGTGCTTTGAAATTATATTATGGTGCACATAATCGTCGAACTACTTAAGCAGTTGGTAAAATTTTAAAGAAATTTGAAAACACTAAATCGTTTAAAGATATTGTAAGGTGTGTGCATCATCGTTTTGCTCGATCCACTCTATATATCGCTGCTGTAAGTGACAATATAGCCAAAGACCCGAATGTGTCTATTTCTCGGCGTTCTCAAGAGCTGGGATTTTCATTAGACTAATACCCATATATTCAATATATTCACATATATTTGGCGCCATGTTATCACTGAAACAGTTTTGTGAGAAACTTTTATTTCATGCAATTATGCACAATTAGAAAGATTAGTTTCCTATAATTTTTGGATGTTGCTCGAACCTGGACTCGAACAACTCAGCTATTTCTGACTTATAACCATATATTGTCCAGCTCACACAAAACCGACGTCAACTGATAAATCACAACGTCGCAGTTACGTCGATTGGGTGCTTGAAAAACTAGGAGTGGACCGCAATTTTTCCATCAAAATTTTCTTCTGCGACACAGCACAGCTCTCATTCGGTGGAAACGTATATAAGCAAAATTGTCGCATTTGGAGGTCTGGAGGATCTTCAAATAATTGAAGAGAGGTCATTACTCACAAAACAAAACTTACTGTCTGGTGCGCACTTTGGCCCAGAGGTAAGGTTAGACCTTACTTCTTTGAAAACAACAACGGCGAGACTGTCACTATCAATTCCATGATAACCAACTTTTTTTGACCTGCAATTGAAGAATTCGATTGGACAATATGTGATACCAACAAAATGGTGTCACATGCTACACAATACGAGCGAATATTGCTTTTTTCCTAGAGAAATTTCCCGGCCGCGTAGTTTCTCGTCATAGCGATGTCAATTGGCCACCTTTGGCTTTTTTTCGTAGGGCTACGCGAAAGATCGTGTTTATTCGGATAAACCTTTTACTCGTGAGCACTTGAAAGCCAACATATGTTAAGTTATAGCTAAGATACCGCCAAATATGTGCCAAAAAGAGGTCGAAAATTATCTCAAACAAAGTTCCGACTTTATAATAGAAAAAGAATTTTCAGAAAAAAATTTTTTTTAAATGCATTTTATTTACGTTTGTTTTGGAAACCGCAAAATGGATAACGCTGTATATAGATAAGAGCTGCATATGTCAGTGGTGTTTTATTTAAATAGCTATATACATGTTTAGCGACTATAGTAATTATATTCATTTTGTAACTCTATTCATAATTGTGTGCATTCAAATTATCTACTGTGGCTATTCGCTTAAAAAAATAATAACATTTCAAAATAATCAATTAAATAATTTGCAAGCTAATATGTGTATAAATTTACACACATACATACTACAGAAATAACAATTTCATTTTGCCTTTGAGATACTCAAGAATTTAATTAATTTTTTTTCTTTTGTCCAACCGCAAACATTCATACACAATAATAAACAAAACAAAAAAACGTTGTTGATGACGGATTTGAACAATGGAACATGCACCTTTAATTATGCTACGTAATCGAACACAACAGCCAACCCCACTCTGTACGCACACTACGTGTTCAACACACTCGATCAGGATCACAGCGGAATTGTTAGCTTTGAGGTAAGTGAAGAACAAGTTGATCACCATCATCATCATCATGAATATGTATTTTTATTTTATATTCAAGGCAAAATTTGTATATTTTCACACAGAAGAAAGTATGCAAGCTTTTATGCATACATATGCGGTTGCTGGGTTTTACGAAAGAGAAAGGGGTCGTCATTTGCTCGTCGTACTCATACATCATATTCGCCTTCATCGGCTTATTTGAATATTCAATATTCGTTTTCAAAGTTAATTAAATGCAAACGCCACAAACGGAAATAGCGGGGAAAAAAAATTTCGTAACCCAAAACAATTTATTTTAATTAAATTCAAAGAAGAACCTTTGAGTAGATTGTATTCGCAATTTCAGCTACTAACGAACGCGAATTAAATGAGCAACACTTTTTTACCATTTATCCTCATTTTTCTCAAATTTCACAGTAACACTTATAAATTTTAATAAATGTTTATCATATTTTTTGTTTTCTGCGGGTTTTTTAACACTTTTTTCCTTTGTATTTTTATATAAATTGATCGAAATTAACTATGAAACAAAAGAGGAGAATAGGGATGAAAAATTCCTGAATAACTAAATAAAAAATTTAAATAAAATAACGCATAAACTGTATAAATTAAAAAAATAAATATTTGTATGAAGTAAGAAAAGAAATAAAACCTACAGGGACTAAATAGGTTTGAATTTGAATTTTTATAATTATGTAGATACGGAATAGTAGTCTAGAGTTGTAGTTAACTTTGTAGGATTTTCTGTTCAATGCTCGATTAATTTTTAGCTGCGGATTTTGTATTTGAAAAATAGCAAGTAGAGAAGACTACGTTCGGGTGGAACCGAACATTAGATAATATTTATATTAGAACCACATATCGGTCAGAAAGAAAAGTTTATGTTAAATGAGAGATTTTTGGTAAGAACTAAGTCCCTACTAAAAGCAGCATGCCCACCATGTTCAATTGAGTTATGTTAATTATTCTTCTTCTTCTTTATTGGCTTGAACCCCATTTAAGCGATCATAGCCACGTTAACGAAAGCACGCTAGTCGTTTCTTCTTTTCGACTTATGGCGCCAATCGGAAACACCAAGTGAAGCCAAAATCTTCTCCACCAGATTTTTCTAACATAATTGAGATCTTGCAATTCCTATGCTTCCTCCGGCGGGTACTGCGTCGAAAACTCTTAAAGCCGGAATATAGCAGGATGGAGACAGTGTGTGACTTTTAGTATATGGTACTTGTCAATATCATTGGCATACGCCAGCCTTTGTATACTCTTATAGAATATTGTACCTTCTCTGTTTAGCTCTCCACCCCTATTATTTTCACCAGCAGTTAAAGAAGTGGCACGATAATGTATAAGAATGTCTCAAGCCTAATTTCAAATGGCTTGGAGAGGTCCTTCCCTGTCCTTTCAGAGCTTTTGCAGGGATATCAAATTCAGACATAGCGACGTAGTGGCAGCTCATTTTCGTGCTATCAAAGGTTTTACAGTTGAATCAAAACTTAGTAAAAAAATGATGTTATATGGGACAATGGCGATTTAACCCATTTGCAATAGCGTCCGCACTTGTGATTCAAGACATTTTTGAACGAATTTTAAACAAAATATCCCAATCCTTACTTGATTTGTCATAGACAGAGTGCAACGGACAGACATACTCGGCAAAATCGATTATAAATTCATGTTGACATATATCTCGGTACTGTTGACTGAACATACCTAATATTCTTTGTACATAGTGAAGGTTATGCAAATTCTTTTATTTATTTATTTTCGACACTCTATATTTTTTTAACAGATTTCGTTTCTGCTGTTCCATAATTAGCGTAATTAAATTTCGTATTTTTCAAAGCAAATTTACTTATTTAATAAACTTTGATTTTCAGAATCCGAAAAACTTGTTCAAATCAACCTTAACGGTCCGAAAGGAATCGAAAATTTTACCATACATGAAGAAAATAAACAAATGCTGGGTTGAGTGGTACTAGTTTCCAATATCGCGCTGATAATTTTTTGACGAGTTGTCAAAGAGATGTGTGATGTAGCGTTAGAATGAAGAAATATCACTCGAATTGACGGATTGATTCAAAATATTACGACGGTTGCCTTATATATATCGGGATATATGTATATAAGGCAACCCTAGTATTGCAATCTTGTAAATGACTACTTTATCGCAATTTTTTTTTGTTTTTATAAGTATTCAGAACTTGTTCACATACGAGCGCTATTCATGTTGTTTACTGTTACTTAAAATGTTCATCTCGGACAAAAAATGGAGTTAAGTCGCATTTCTGTACGATTATTTTTCCAGCAACAGTGCATCTATGAACTTAATTCAAGTTTTGGTGATAAAGCTTCATTAAGGACCAGTGTTTATCGATGGTGTAGTGAATTCAATCGAGGTGATCACTCCAAGACGAATTTCGTGAAGTTCACACAGTTTGCCAAGAGAAATGTTAAAAACGATAACGGTGCTTTGAAACACAGGGTATTACAAATAACAGTATGTTTTGAGTGGTACACAACCTTTTGTTTGCAGTTGTCAGCAAGACAATGCGAGCTCTCACACATCGACTGAAACAACTGTGTTTTTGAGCACTCAAAACATCGATTTGATGAGTTATCCAATGTATACTCCAGACTTGGCACCGAATGACTTCTTTTATTCCCGTACATAAAAAATTTAGTGGTCAAAATTTTTCGACACCTATAGAGGCGGTTAGGCAATTGAAGCGCATGTTTTGGAAATACCTCAATCAGAGTGGCAAAAGTGCTTCAAAAATTGGCATGGAAAATACATAGATTTTAATGGACAATATTTTGAAAACCATAACAAGCAAGAGCTTGCCGTCGAAGAGTCGCACATGAAACGCCTTTGATGAGAATTTATTCGTGAGCAACCCAAATGACTAAATTCCTTACATAATCAGCCAAGTACTACGTTCAATTCGATTTATCGAGCTTTTTGCTAGGGATTGGGCGGCCGCATTGCGTTCTACAATTCGAAAGGCCTGGGTTCGAGTCCAGGCAGAGCAACATCCAAAATCATACAAAATAAATTTTTCTAATTACGGTTGGCCCTCGGCAGGAAGTTTCAAACCCTCCGAGTGTATTTCTGGTATGAAATAAAAGCTCGTCATAAAATCCATCCGCCGTTCGGAGGAGGCTTAGAATAAATATAATAATTAGGTCCGTCCATTTCTTGGTAAAAACATCAAGATCCAAAACCACAAATTAGAGGAGGAGGTCTGCCGAAAATCGCTTCAGCGGTTACAAAGCGCCAAATATATATATAAATATATATATATGCTAGCGGTTGGACGAAAGTAATGTGATATGTAAGGTACATTGGATCTTCTAGAAGGTGAGACTCGCCAAAGGTCGTTGCGCACCTCTGACGAAAAACAAAATCTCTATATAAGAATATGAAAAACACTGTGACTGGAAATTATTTTTACGAAGAAATGTGCACCTCGAAAAAAACTCCATTTTCTACTTTCTATTTTTGAATTTTTTAAACAAAACCGAAAGTATGATAGCACGGGTTTCCGAGAGAAATATTCTCAAACACATTTCGCGACAAACAAGAAGAATAATAAGTTTCAAACGTATTAAAAGGTGTGCATCAAGCAAGTCACGCAAAATTATTTCTTTCTTTCATCAACTCCCATCTTTTATAAATTTTTTTTTGACAAATATGAATTTTTGTCGAGAGCGTTTTCGTTAGAGATGCATACAGACCTTTTCTGAAAAGCTTCAAATAAAAACAAGAAAGACGGGCTGTCTTAGACAAATTTATTGCAAATTAAAATTTGATTTCGATGGTTTTCAGTGTCAATATTAACTTGAATTTACTTCTGTAGAATACCAAATGTCGCGCTCTTAGAAGCTTTCTAACGTTTTTTTTACGCAAATCCTTATATCTGAAAAAATCGGTCGTATGGGGCTATGTGATATAATATTCCGATTTCGATGAATTTCAGAACCAACATACAATTCATTATATGTGTGTAGAACACCATATTTCGAGATTTTAAGTACATTTTTTACGGATTTATGACCCAAAAATTTGAATTCTGAAAAATCGGTCATATATATGCAATATTAGTCTGATCTGATCGTCTTCTGCAATTTATCTCTTTAACACATAAATGCATAATTATGTTTTTTTACAAAAAAAAAAAAGCTTTTATCCACCAATAATAAGTAATATATGATAATTAAATTATTTTCAACGACATGTTATGTAAATAAAGGTATCTGATTTTGACAAAACTAAGCATTAGCTTGAAAAGTAAATATCCTGTATGAATTCCATTAAATTCTACTAAAAGTTATCATTTATATTAGCCATCACTTTGGATTAACAAATTTTGAAATCACCCTAATTTATATAGGGTTTTCCAATACGAGTGATATGATTTCTTTAAAAAAACAAACTAATTGCTTAGGAAATTCAAATGTTTTTTTATTTAATGTGAAGTACAATCGATAAAATTAAATCCTGAATATAACATCATTCAAATGGCCTCCACGATTTCTTTTGTAGGAACGAATTCGATGATCTCAATTTTTTTAAGAAAATAATCTTCTCCGAATAGGCTCACTTTCATCTGGGTGGTGGTTTGTTCATGAATAATATGTGGATTCCGGTGCGAAGAAAATTCACATATTATTCATGAACAACCATTTCATTCACCTAAATTGACAGTTTGGTTTATTTGTTTTGTTTATTTACCGCACCACTCAAATGAAAATGAGCCTCGTCAGGGAAGATGGTTTTCTTAAGGAAGTTGTTTACTAAAATTTTTTCTATCCAATAAACTGATAGTTTTAACAATGCTCATGTGAAAAAATTAATAATGTAAATAACAAACACCCTTGTAACTAAATTTAGGTAACAAAGCATTTCACTTGCCTTATTATTTCCCTGCACTGTTAGCTCGTCTACTGTCACAACAACACAATGATCCATTAACATTTAAAGCTTGCTTGTTGCCATTTCATATCACTTGATTAGGTGTTTAGTATCATTATAACTAAAGTTAACATGGAGTGGTATTAAAGGTCAACTGTCTCTTGTCACAAACAACCGCATCATCGTTGGCTCTGCCAACTTATCATTCTGTGGTACTTTCACTAAAAGGACCCTCGTGTTTAAGTCCATCAATGCTAATGCGGCACACATCCATGACTTGAAAGCATTACAATGGTAGATACTGAAATGAAGTTACCGAAACATATAAACATTTACATATAAATACATATGTATTTTACATATAAATGTAAATATTTGCGCCCCTCTTAGCAGGATGCCACAACATTGACGTGCCCGCCAATTGTTGGTCCGCAGCTTGCAGCTCGCAGCTTAATGAGCTCATAATATACTTTATGTTCATAAGTATGATTTTTTTACGTCGTTTCTCAGCTCGTTATTTCTACTTCTGGTTTTTAGTGTTGGTATTCTTATTGAAAACAAAAACAAAGAACATTTTTTTATCACATCTAAAACACTTCCACATTAATTCTTCCTTCTTGTCTTTCTTATTTTGCAGTCAGTCTCCACAAAGCTCCCTTAATAGCATTGCCAAATAAAAAATATTTCTCAACACAAATTGTCAACGCTTAATACATGTACATATGTATGTGCTTGGTTTTGTTTTCAATTTTCTTGTTGTTGCTTAGAGTTTCTTTTTTTTTTTTGGGCATGCCCTTAACGGTGTTTAGGCTACTTTTATGCTCTTTTACGGCTCAAATGATTCCCACAAACATACTCAAACGAATTTATTTGTTTCATATAGCATTCGCTTTTCTTTCTCTTTCTTTCTTTTGGTTGTAATATAGAGCTTTTACCAATACTCGTAATAGAATTTAAAAAAGATAGAAAGTTTGTGTTAACTTCAATGTTTCTTTGTATTGTTGCCCGGGCTAGTTTAACGTCATATTCATTACTTGTAGTTTCTTTATTGCTCATTTTATTATTCGCGTTTAGTTTATGACATGGCGTTAGGGTTTTGCTCTTTTAATTGCTCACTAAATTTTCGTCTTCGCTTTTTCTTTTTATTAATAGACGTTTAAATGGCCTCAGATATGTTAGTTCCAATTATATACAGTATATTTAGAATGACTGTGTGATTAGCAGTGCTTACCACCATGCGGACGGTCACGGACTCCTGGCTACATCACCAGCCAAAATAATAGAAAATTAATTAAAAACAAGAAAGAAAGGATGTGTTCGGTCATGCCGAAGTCTTTATACCTTTTATGAATTTGTCAAATTTATTGCAAATTGCGAAATTGGGGTTCGATGATTTTCATTGTCAATATAAACTTAATTTTACGTCTGTAGAATACCAAATTTCAAGCTCTTAGACAAATTTGTAACACATTTTGCACGGAAACCCGTCTGAACAAATCGATTTCATGGGGGTTATATGATATAGTATTCCGATTTTGATGGTTTTCAGTACCAATATGTAATTTATTATGTGGGTACAAATTTCATGCTCTAGATGCTTTTTGGCGGCTTTTTGACGTAAAATCTCATATCTGAACGAATCAGTTGTGATGGCTTTATAATCTAATATTTTGGCTTCGATGATTTTCAGTACCAATGTGCAGTTTTTAGGTGTGTGTGTAATACCAAATTTCACGCTTCTAGATTCTTTTGTGGCGGATAATTGTCGCAAAATCTCATATCTGAACAAATTGATTGTAAGGGGGCTATGTGATATAGTTTTTCGAATTTGGCGATTCTCAACACAAAAGGGCACTTAATAATTGTGTGTATAATACTAAATTTCACGCTCCTGGCAGCTTGTTTTGACCAAATCTCGCATCTGAACTAATCGGTGTATGAGAGCTATATGTTATAGTCGTCCGCTTTATTTGATTTTCTAAACTAAAGTGCAGTCATTGTATGTACATAGAATACCAATTTTTACGGTCTTAAGTACTTTCTTGACGGATTTATGACTCAAAATTTTAAATCTGAGAAATCGGTCGCATATATGTTATAGTGGTCTTATCTGACCCCACGGATCCCCAAAACATTGGTAAAACGTATAAGCGCAACTGCCTACCAAGTTTGGTTGTAATATTTCAAAAACTGAAGGAATAGTTTTGCGTTCAAACAGTCTGACGGATAGACGGACATGACTAAATCAACTAAGCTGCTGATTCTGATAGGATCGGTATAAATTTCGATGCGCTTATCTCTTCTCCTTCTGGTACTTACATACTTCGGACCTAAGTTAATATACATGTACATGAAACTTCTCCAATGTCCCCAGCCAGGAGAGGATTCTGATCACGTCAATACCAACCTTCGCACACAATTAGCAACAATAGCAAAAAAACATGAGTAGCATACAGAATACTCTAAAGCTGAGTAAAAAGTTCACGACCTCCAGAGCTGAAGTGAGTATTAATTAGAGTCCACTGCCAGTTTTAGATGTGATGAAGAACCGGTGCCAGTGAGACGGCCAAAGTCAATTGACATATGTGATAAAAAGTACCAACAGAAAATTATGGAGGAACACGAGAAGGCTAATTTATCTTAATTAAAAATATATTGGATGAACTAGGGAATACCGCCAATCATGTTATCCCAGTTTCATATTTTACTTTTTTGATAACCCATGTGTTATTCGTCTTTATCGGAATAAATATATGTTCGTTACATAAGGACATATTTTGCATTAGATCTTATTGGCTCGTCTAGAGGGCTCATTATATTGAGACTCTTTTTATTAGGTATACTGTGGCTCACAGTTTATTTCATGCAAGTGTAATTATAAAATTTGAAATTCTATTTATTGACAACCAAAACACATATCGAAATAATTCAAACTCCCCTTCGATATAAATGTGTAGTTTATAACATATTGTAACGAATTTGCTAACTTCGCCTCGATGATTTTCCAAATCCTTCGAGTCCGATCACTGGATTACTAAACAAACTCCCAAGATTTATTTGTTCGGCTTTTTTTAACCGTCAGGAATTTATTTCTAAGGTAATTACAATTTTCTTATTTAACAAATCTTTATCATACACGATTATTATCTGCTTCACTCAGCTTATCCGTTTCTCAAACACACGCTAGGACTGTGTCTTCAACTTTATTCCTCTCAAATAGTTGCTGCAGCTCATTTTATACCTCAATAGCGTGTATTTGCTGTCTACACTTTTGTTTGTCCTTCCGGGAAACTGTATTTACATTTGTCCTTGGTATGGGATTTTCGTCACAATATATTGCATTTATTATTTTTTTATTTATTAATACGAAATATTAACCAATTTTATATCACAGGTTATTTCATGCAGCGTACTTTTTTACAAAAATGAGTTAAATGATTTTATTAAAACTTGTTTATTATTTAGTGTGACATACGTTAGCTTTTAATACAGCTTTTAGTCTACCTGGCGTGGACTCAACTTTTTTTTGTTAACTTTCTATTCTGATTTTGTTCCACTGTTCCAAAATTATTTTCTAATAAACACCATAAATTCTCGATCAGCTACGTTTGCACTATTGCCGATTTATTTTAAGGTTCGTTGTCATAATAATACCGTGTGAATTGTTTTAAATATATTAAGGTACAACGTTTTATCCATAACACCCTTAACAAATACCAAATTTCCAGCGCCGGCTGCAGATATACCCATACCATAACACTCCCTACCATGTTTAACAGTTGGCTCTCACTGAAGCTTAATATTGGGTTTCTGCCACAAGTAAGCCGTTCTAATTGCATGTGCCGGAATGCTTCATAAGTAGGTAAGGTAGTTTCATTTTTTGACTTTCATTAGCAATTTTTTGAAAGTTATTCTCGGGCATGATTTTAAATATATCCAACAAACTGATTAATTAACTTTTTGTTTTGTTTTTGAATTTAACTCTAAGAGATAAGGATTAATCTGAATGTAAACCCACCTGCCTGCGGAAGTACAACAAATGAATCAGTAGGCATACTATATTTTCAATGCTTGAAATGACTTTTTGTTGTGATCTTTTATTGAGAGTGACAAAATCGAAGCAAGCTATCATCAAAATATATAAGCAAAGTTTAAAAAATAACCAACTTATCAGACTTTTTGCGATTTTTTGAAAGCAAATGATTAATAATTTTTCTGAACCATCCACACCAGCAACTGAGTGAACTTAGGTAATGAAATCATTAAATGTATGTAAATACATAATACAAAAGCGTTGCAAAATTCAAATCAATCAGTGTGGCTTTAGACCTGCGTCAAATCTTGGAGAAGACCCAAGAGAAAAGAATCGATACACACCACATTTTCATTGATTTTAAATCTGCCTTCGACAGCACGATAAGGAACTGCCTAGACAATACCACAACCGCAATCAGAACTCGGAAGAACCTCTCCGTGCCACTCGATACCAAACGAGGTTTCAGACAAGGTGACTCTTTATCGTGTGATTTCTTCAATTTAATGCTGGAGAAAATAATACAAGCTGCAGAGCTAAATAGACCAGATATAATCTTTTACAATAAGGTACAATTGTTGGCGTATGCCGATGAAATTGATATAATTGGTCATAGCAACCGGACCGTAAGTTCTGAGTTCTCCAGGTTAGACGAAATATCCCCTGTCATCAAATAAACAGTCATTGCATTCGCTCCCACGTCACTGCTCACGATAAGCTTCACGAGCTATGCGACGCCATTGAGATAGTTCAGCGAATCAAGAGGCAGCGGCTACGGCTGGCGGAAGCAGAAAAAATGGAAGACTTCCAATCCGTTACTCGTTCGTTACTCAAAGTCTTTCACGTTAATGTCATTAGGATTACCTCGAAGCAAGTCAATTGCACTATTTGGATCTATGGTCATTCACAATACATTTAAACGTATAGAAATAGCTTTTAACCCGCAACCGCAGAATAATGACATATTAATTTTTGTCATTCTGTTGGGGATCCCTTTCCTGGTCCCTGGCCCATTTATGGGAAACAAAAGTATTCTATTTATTCATATTTTGTAAAAATTCAACCAAATCGAAACATATATACATCATTTTTTTTAAATATGTCGGTCCACTTCCTGAAAAAAGAAGAATTTCAAGAAAAAAAACATATATATACAATTTTATGAATATTTCGGATTCAGGCCCACTTCTCGGAGAGAAAAATATTGTTCCTATCTGAGCAAAAAGCTACATACATACATAAATAAGATTTTTTTCAAATATGTCGGACCATTTCGCGGTATGAAAAATAGATGTTGTTTTATTGCTTATCCTTACTGTTTCGTAGGATTTTGGTAATAAACATCGTTACACGAGAATTTTATATGTTATATTAGATTTTTCTATCAAATGGAGGGATTTACAATATATTCTAATCCACGTTCGAACGACAATTGGATTTTTATGAGGAGCTTTTTTCATATTAGAAATACACGAGGATAGCTGGCATTCTCTGCTGTAAATATTACAAACAAACAAAAATCTTTGATTTTGAAAGCCATTGGCCAAAGAGGACAAATATCACTGTGGCACAACCAATAGTCAAATTTATATTCAAGAGTGCCTGCAGAAACGTCTAGTGCCCTTTATATGTGGATACAATGGCCCAACCTAATTTGGCCATATTTTGCACTAGCCTTTTATCCCATTATCATTCAAAAGTACTCCGTAACTATAATATTCGTAACGTAATGAATGCGACCAATTGAGCAATATTGGGCTATAATGAAATCTAACCTGCAGAAAATGAGTAAACACGAGTAACAAAAAGCGAGAATTAGAGTAAATGAAACGGTTTTGCAAGCACTGATGAAAGGATCGAGAATATGGACAAAAACGCATAAATTGACTTTATTATAAATTTAAATAAAGTTAGGAAAATAACATAGTGTAAACTTTCATTTTAACTTTTTTCGTTTTGTTTTTTAATTTTTATTGTGGTTTTCGTACCTATTTGAACAAGTTTTTCTATTAAAGCGATTAGTTGAATTTTAAATTACAGTAATTCTTACTACTTGTCTTATTTACATTATAAAATGTTGTTATAATTACAAAACCTTCCAACCAAAAAACATTGCCATATTGCATACCGCCACTTGGCTTACAATACCACGTATACGCAAAATGCAATCCGTGTATATCAAACAAATGCGCAAATTAAAGTTTTACAGGAGAACGAAACAACTGATTTTTAACAAAACCGCTGCACCTTTCTTTGGCACTTTGACTGAACTAACAATTTTTAAGATTAAGTTTCGCAAGATTCCTGAAAATATCTCATTTATTTTAATTCCCAGCCAAATTAGACAAAAGATGGGACTGAATGAAGAAATAATTCACACCCAACTGAAAGTTGAGAGCAATATCCAAAATAGACTCTAAAAATGACTCATCGATACCATACCTGGAAAAAAATACGCTACTACTTTACTATTTTTTACTTTTTTTTTACTTTTTTTTGTAAACGATATCATAAGCGGTATTACATTTAATTTTTAAAGAAGTTTTGTTTTGTGAAAATCTATTAACACATTGCTGCCGATGCTTTGTATCCAGGTTTTACAAATCTCACTTTTTGACTTGTTTGCATATACTTGGAATTGCATTTTGTATACACGAGGTATTACACGCCAAGCGGCGATACATACTCCCTTTCAATTACAATAGAAGTGAATTTCTTGTTTCAATTCGATCTTCGTTCCTCATTTTACCTTAAAGCTCATTCAATTTATATCAATTTGTGTGGTTGCGGTAATTTTCCGAAAGATAAATATTAATGGCGCACTTCAAAAGTATCATGAAAATAGCAATTGGGCATGTAACAAGAAGGTATAAACAGCAAATAAACCGAAATAATGCAAATAATAATAGGTGGAACATTTGTGACCACAACTCAGCAGCTGTGTTTACTCCAGCTGTTAACGAGATGGAATACAAGTAGAAAGAGAAAGTTTTTAAATTTTCCTAAATAAAAATTTTCTCTTTTCCCTTGCCCTTTTATCGTTTTTCTCATCCCTTTATTGCTTTGTCACTTGCGTCTGTTCTTATCCACCGCCATTTGTTTGCTATCTGTTTTTAGGACTTTGTTCAGGGACTTTCAATATTATCGCGCGGCTCTGTGGAAGAGAAATTACGTTGGACTTTCTCGTTGTATGACATCAATGGCGATGGCTTCATAACGAGGGAAGAAATGACTGATATTGTGACTGCCATTTATGAACTGATGGGACGCTTTCCGGACGAGTGTCCCGAAGAGGAGAGAATCAAATGCAAGGTCGAGCACATATTCCAGGTAAGTGAGTAGCACTTATTGCTAAAAAATTTATGTACATAGGTAGGTATTAGAAAAGTGGGAAGTATAAGTAACAGTAAGATTTTCAACAATTCGCAAGACATAAACGAATTTCGATGAAATCACTTTTTTCTCAGCAGCAATGAAAAATCACGTAAAAAAATAAAAGGTAATGCAAAAAAGTTTACCAAACAGAAAAATAAAGCCTCTAAGCACTTTTATTTAAATAACGGAATTGGTGAGATCGTGGCTATGTACTCAACGGGCAGGTGAATTAAAATTACTATTGTCACGGTCATCTTTCGTGATGGTTTCTTTAGATGGTGTCCAATTTATACATTTTGCTTTGGCAGTAGTCAAGTCTACGCGCATTGCACATATACACTTAAATACAGTTTCTAATATTTTATCTGATAAAGAAAACATTAAATTGGCTTATAAATTAATTCATTGGCACGTTCTATATGTTTCGAATTAATAACTTGGGGGCTTGGTGAATTATGAATGTTAATCTATTTGGAAGAAATAATGTTTTAATATTTTCTTTTGGATAATTCATATAAAAATTATTAACGAGCAGGAGGAACAAAAAAATCAAGCTTCAAAACGAACTAAAAGTAAGCACAATATTAAATAAATAAATGTAAATTTATTCCTATAAAAGCTTTTAGATAAAATCCCTACCACGGGTGTGCTTGTTCTCGTGCTCTTATCAATATATATAAATTTAATTAATCCTGTGACCATTAATCAAGTGAAGATTTGTAAAATACACCTCAAATAAGTCATTCAGACTAGTAAAAATTACTTTTTTTCGACTTTGGTTCAAAAGAAGTTATATTTTTATTACTATTGAGCACCTTTTTAAATTTAAAAATTTAAAATATCTACCTACCAACAACATCTATTTCAATAAATTGCATTTGAAACTTGTGTACGACTCCAGAATGTGTTATACCAATAAATGAAAAAATATATAAAAAATTTATTGTTAACAGGTATTAATAAGTTTCAGATTAATATACACAAATAAATCAATCAAAAATATAATTTCCAATTCATTAATTTTAATCATTATATTCGATTGGCTGATTAATAGCACAAAACTGCTACATACTCTACTACAGCCAATTCGGGCCCATTGATTATGCTAGTTACTAGTTTCAGGATGAATTCATGTGAAGAAGTTCACGCAAGTGAGGAAATTTCTTATATAGTTCAAGCAGCTCACTACTTCTGGTCTTAAGCCAAGTAATCTCTTGGTAGGAATTAAAGTAAAAAGGGAAATATTCTGTGGTTGTGCGCAGCGTTTGAGCCCCACCATATAAAAGATATACTCTAATGAAAAATCAATGTAACCCTCGTGTGAGGGACACGCCTTTTACGACGACCACTATAAAAATTTATAAGATCAAGGTTTGAGGGAATGCATATGGAATATGTGCTTCCTGGGATGGTGCCCCTACCCAGTTTGTTGATATTCTCGGCTAAACTAAAGGCTTACATCACCGCCGTCCAACAAGTGCGATGGAAGGGACAAGTATGGAAACGGTGGGTACTGGTGAAATAAGCTACAGCGATCATACAAAGAAGTGCAAATTTAATGTTTGTTTTTTGGGGAAAGATAAACTTTATGGCCGAGTCCTGGCATATCCTTGAATTGCGCCCACGTACCTGCGGAAGAGAAGATGTCACTACAGATACTTCCTATGAGCGCCCAGAACGCATCTATGAGCACTGCAACCGCCACGATGTCAAAATTGTGCTTTGCGGCTTTAATACCAGAGTCAGAAAATTCAAGGGCTGAGACTCATCGACTTCCCCTGAGTCGAAATATGGTTCCATGTATCCAGTATTCTAGATCTGCGTACGTTCCCAGAACCTAACATCGACCGGCTCTGTCAAAAAACACAAAGAATGTTCGCCGTCGAAAAACTGGAATCACAACAGACAGCCAGCAGCAACCCGATATAAGGGTGCCATGGAACCGAATATAACGGGGCATATTACTGTAGGGGCCAAGAAGTTGATCTGGTGACAGATGTCCGATGACGATGGTATAGAGGCTCCATCACCCGACAATAATGAAGTTCAATAGCGATTACCCGCTTAAAACTATTTTAATACGGTGGCGAAGAACTGATAAGGTGCACATATCAGCTTCCTTTCAGAATTTGGTCGCATGAAAACATGTTCCACAATTGGAACCTTAGTGTTTTCCGCTGAGTTCATAAAAAGGGGACCTCACGGTCTGTGGCAATTACCGTGGGGTATGACTCCTCAATATCACATAAAACTATCTATCTAACATATTGTGTGAAAGATTAAATCTCACTGCCATCAAGCTGATTTGACCTTATCAGTGTAACCTCAGATCTGGTAAATCCACCATTGACTGGATATTCAACATGTGTTAAATCTTGGAATAGACCCATGAAAATAATCGATACACACAAATCAACAACAACAACAAAAAATGAATCAACACCACCTTTTCTTGCTCCTCTTGCTGAAGTAACCGATGATATCACTGGCCATAACAACAGCATCGTAAGCTCCGTTTTCTCCAGGTTAGACATAAAGCGAAGCGAATGGATTTAGTATTGAATATATCTCCTGTCATCGCTTTCGTGTCTCGGCTCCCACCTCAGTGTTGATTCGGCTATAATCGCCGAAGAATCAGGTTCCGTTTGATAAGGTCCTCGAAAATAGTTAATTGAAGTCTAATTAAAATTTCCTAATATTTACCTGATTTTGTCTGTAAAATAAAATGTATTTTTTTCTGAAATTCCATACTTAAATATTAAAACTCAATCAAGACACAAAAATTACTCCAATAAAAATATATTTACGGCCTCAGTAGATGTTAAATTGTTTAATAGAAGAAAATGTATCAAATTGTATTTATATTCACCTATTCAAATAAATCAATTAATTAAAGCTTTACCTAATTAAATAGTGAATTACCCTTTATGATTTCTTAAAAATAATTATTCACTGATACTTTAATTAACGAAATTTTATTTCATCAATATATTAAATTAATTAAATAATCCTTACCACTACTAACATTCATCCGAGTATTACGAGTATTAACAAGAACTTTGTATTTTAATATATAAAAACAAAATGTTAATCAAACTATTTTTAATAGAGAATTTTAAATTTTTCCTTTTTTGGCATTGCAGAAAATGGACAAAAATTGTGACGGTGTAGTGACGCTAGATGAATTTCTGGAAACGTGTCGAAATGACGAAGCCATATCGCGGTCAATGTCTGTCTTCGACTCAGCGTTCTGACCATATCCGTTGGAGAAACGAGACGAGAGCACCGGCTCGCACCGGCAGCGCAAACAACAGTCATTGGGTAGGAGCAAGAATCTGACCAGAGGGGGAACCAATCATAGTCGCACACGTAGTAGTCGCAATAGGCGCAAACAATCATCATCACAACAACGTCAAAACCAAGAGCAAAGAATATCACAACAACAAATGCCACTGGATGCTCAGGCGCAGCGCGACAAATGTAAAAAGCCAGATAAACTTAAGTCAAATAAGAAAGTCCTACAAATACAACTACCCGATAAAGCGCAGCCTCAGTCATCACAGCCCGAATTTAAACTAGACCAACAAAAACAACAACGCGAACAGCAAGAAATCGATGCACTAATAATCCAAAATTTAGCCAATAATAGTCACAAAACACAGATGAGAGAAGAATATTGTACACACAGTGTTGATACTGCTGCAGCGCATACTTCCAGTAGCGACACCTCCACTGCCTCCTGCGACAGCGATAGCGAAGAAGCAGTCAGAGAGAAACTCTCATCCATGTGCCATCACTGCCTTCGGCCACAAATTGAATTGCAGCTGCGTCATTTGCGTCCCCAGCAACGACGCCAGTGGAGCCGACTACTGAAACAACATCGGAGCAAACCATGTAACAGTAAATCGCGTAAAGAAGTTAGTTGGAGTGGTGGCAATGATGGTAATGACAGCGGGAGACACGGTGGAAGTGGCGACGAAGGAGGTGGCGGTGTGAGCGCATTTGACTCACGATATAATCGTTATGGTGCCAGTGACCATACGCTGCCACCCAGCACCTGTGCGACCGGAGCACATTGGTCGCGGCGAGATGTCAGCGCGGCAGTACGGTATCGCTGTCCGCAGGTCGGCCCAAAGCCCGCACCATATCATTTCCATCACCCACAACAACTACATAATGCATATCAGTTGCAACTGTTGCTGCAACAATGTGAATATGTGCCGCCGCCGTACCACCAACAGCAACAACAACTACAGCAGCAGCAATATCAACAACCTTACTGTAGGAGTCAAATGGTAGGACAAAACAGCAACAACGTGGATTACTACAACACCCCCAGCATCACCACTACTACAACAACTGCAACAGCCGCTATGGCTACAACTATAAATGTCGAATGTGAGTCGCATACGCATTCACAAAAACAAAAAGTTAGAAATTTAAGCAAGCAACTAAATCAAAATTTATATGCAACAACAATAACAACCACTGAAACTGCCACATCGAGTGGGTGCAGTGAGAATTGCCGCACCAGCAACACCAGCTTAATAGGGGTGACAACATTAACCAAGGGCAGCCGGCACATAGTCGCTACGCAGCCGCAACCAACATCTCTACCCATTGAACGTACCACAAGAGGTACTGTCAGTGATAGTGAGTTGCAGTTGCAGCAGCAGCAGACTACGGCCGAATCGCCGTCGCTGGTGAAGGTGCGCGCCTGGTATACAGTGGCAAAACAGGGTGTCTCCTGCTAATAATAATTTCACATTTCCATCTTTCAGCTCAGTACCCTCTGTACTTTTTAACTATTTTATTTTTTTCATTAAAACTTACTTTTCTAAATGTGGTTTTATGTTGTTGTTTCTAGTCTACAGATGATTGAATGGGTAAGAAGAGGCATTTTTCGGAATCACATTCTATAAATTATTATTTAGTATGCCTTTTGGATATGAAGGGTAATTAGGAGGAAAAGAGATTATACAAACTTGGCGTTAGAAATCATTCATATTTTATTTTGTTTAACAATTTTCGAAGCCACGATTTTGGGAAAGGATTGAGTTCTTAAGCTCGCAAATTTTTTCTTATAAGGTCTACATACATAAGTTTGATAAAAAAATTTATTTTTAATCGATACGAAATTCTGATGAAAAATTTATAGATAAAAATATATCGTTTACTTTATCGGAAGAATGTTTCTGAAGGCTTATTATTCATTTTATACTTAACGAGTTTACCTTATTTTAACTAGAAATAGGTTATTAATGGTCGCAAGGAATATTTTTTGACCAGAAAGTTCATTCCTAGCTCAACTGTGTTATTGGTCTAATTGTTCAATGAGATTTTTGTTCTATCCCTCATCTCCATTCAGAAGATTTTGTTATATTTGGCCATATCCTATCGAAATCAGCGCCAATTTAAAACAGTATGAATTTTTAGGCTCAAGATTTAAAGAAAGCGACTAGCTTAGAATGAAAATATCCTTATCTTTCAAATTGGTTCCAATAGTTGTGCTGCATTCATGATAGCAGAAATCCCATCCCCATAGTAATACCCCAGTAGTCTGAATAATACCAGTTATATAATTAGGATTTATCGTACCATTTTAAACAATGCCAAATTTTATTTTCTAAATATTTATAAAAATGACCTAAATTATTGTAATGATAAAAATGAAACGAAAAATTTATTATTTTTTCATCGAAAAAAATAAGTTTTTAATAAATTTAAATTTTTTATCAAACTCCTATGATCTCTGTCAAACATAACTTTTTATTTAAGGGCGTAAATTACATTAGATAAAATTATTATTACATTATTACCTAATTGTAGGAGCAATCCCTTCATTTACAAAATCCATTTCTGTGCGTTTTATTATTATCAAATTTTTTAGAGTAATTTATTTTTCTTTCAAACTTTTGTTATACTCGCATGAAAATAAATTATTTTATTTATATAAATTAAGGAATTAAAAATTATTTTATTAAGCGTAAAATTTATTAAAAACTATAAATAATAAATTTCCTTTTGATTTAATTATTGTAGGATAATATTTATGATTAATATTTAAAAATGAAACACAATAAAACCCAGCTTATTATTAAGAGAATGAAATCACCAAACTAATAAATAACAAGAAATTCAAATATTATTAATTCTTGTATGCAAAATACTGAAAGAGTGTAACCGAAATTTCAATAAATGTAGAACGTTTTATAGAATTACTACAAGAAATCAAATAAGCTTATATTTAATTCCTTTTTTTATAAGCTTGGGTGGACGAATATCTTGCAGAAGGTTATGGGTCCGAGTGCTTGCTTGATCAACATTCTAAATTTTAAAAACATGAATAAAATTCCTTTGAAAAATACATCATAAATATGTAGGCCCCTCCATCTGGTGAAAGAATACACCAAAAAAGTGAGGAGGAGCTAGGCAGGAAATAACTTCAGCGTTTACAAAGCGCCAATTATATATTTATATGATTTCATTCTTGTTTATATAGCAATTTTCATATAAAAATTTTTGTGAAAATAATTTTTAAAAAGGATTATGTGCGATGATAATTATATTATATATTATTATAATATTACTTAAGTATAGGCATTTGCATAATCATTTCATAAAACGCTGTTAACAAATATGTTTATTTTAATTTTTATGAAATCACTCTAAATAGAATGAAAAAGTTTTTTTTCCTTTTTTAATTATAATTATAAGTATTTTAAGCTTTCGCTTACAATATTATTAGTGAATATATTACATAATTTAGTAATTTGTATGTAGTTAGGCTTGTTTTCTAATTTTGTCATAAATGGATGGCAATTATTCATAAACATAGATATATAATTATAATAATTATTAAATAAATTTTGTAAGCCCAGTTAAATAAATAAACTGAGATTATTTTTATAAAATCGATGCACATTAAAGACTTATTTATGAAATTAAAATTTTTTGTTCTTAACTCCATTTTTTATCTTCATCTGGAAAGTTTCTGTAAGTTTCTGTTTTCTTTGATTTTCTTGACAGAATGAAAATTTTTTTAAATTACCACTGTGTCTTTTCACTCTTATTTGATAAATGTGTCGAATATGGATATTTGGAGTAACAAACTAAATACTTTCAAGTGTCTAATACGTAGTATCAGCCAAATTAATTGCAAAATTAATTTATAAGTCATCATTCAAGTACTTGCGAGTTTCTATTACATTTTTTTTTACAAGTTTTCGATTTAAAATAAAACATACAAAAATTGTAACACCATATCTGAACAAATCGGTGTATGGGATTAAAATCCTCCGATTTTAATGACTTTCTGGACCCATATGAAATTCTTTATATATTTATAGCCTTTTGATGGAATTATGACCCAAAATTTTAAATATGAAAAATTGATCGTGTACATGCTCTAGTAAACAGATCTGGCCGATTCCGACAAATACAAATATGAATGTAATAGTGCATCTGCCTACCAAGTTTGGTTGTAATATCTCAAAAACTGAACGACTAGTTTGCGTTCAAATAGTCAGACGGATAGACGAACATGCCTAAATCAATTCAGCTCCTGATTCTGATATGATCGATATGAATTTCGGTGGATTTATCTCTTCTCCTTCTGCTACTTACATACTTCAGAACAAAGCTAATATACCATTTCTTGCACATGAAAGGTATAATAACAAAACCACGACCTTTTATGAAAATCCTTGAAAATCTTAAAACATAAATTAATTAATTAACTCTTACCGCACCGTTTTTTTAAACAGCTATAACTTCGGGTACTGTTTTTCTTTCTCATCAGAGGGTATTGTCAAGGCCATGAATATTGGAAAATTATAATATTGATATAATGGACATTATGACCGCACCCGCCCAGCTAAGAGTTCAAATAATTTATATCATATTTTTCAAAACATACCTTAAAATATTAATTATGGGATTCTATAACATATGTTCATCTAACGACATAAGAAAAATATGTAGTTTCCTTTGAATTCTTTTGAAGTAAACCGCGTTTTTTGGTTTTTTACATTTATCGCAAACTATTCAGACTGCCATCAAATTATTGCATTTGAAAATTTTATATTTTTAAAGATTTATTTTTTTGTTTCAAAAAGGAAAATTCGGGAGACACATTTTTAACGAAAATATGCATGTCAATAATATAGGGAATTTGGCATTAAGAAGTTTTTACAAATATTGTAAGAAAAAGAAAACAAAATTAAGGCTGAATACATTAATACTTCATATTGCTTATATAATTTTATATATCTTTTTATATTTTAAATGGTTAAAAAACATATTATTATTTATTTAAGCAAAAGCTTTAATTTTTTCAATATATACATGTCGTTTTGCCATTTCCTAATAATAACAATTCAATTAAAAAGAAACATGGAATAGAGTTTCTCTATAGTTCTTTCACTTTTTTCGATTTTCACACAGTATTTTTTGACTTCACTTCATTGTTCACCTTCGTCAAAGATCCTATCCTAAAAAGGGCTGCCCAAAACAAACCTGCTAAATTTTAATATATTTTAGTTGTTCCTGATTTTGGCTTTCAAATTCCGTTTAACGCAAACTCGGTGTTGTTAGGAGGCAAAAGTTAAGTTAATTCATCAAAATCATTGCGTTAAATATTTAACATGCTCACCTTCAATTTACTTCTAAATCTTCGTTCGGAAAGGCATTTCATTAAATTAACACCTCCTAAACAACTCTGTGGGTCTAACTTTGTTATCAAATAGTTTTTACTTTAAGCACCTTTGAAAATATATTATTACTAATAAATTTAGTTTACAATAAATTTAAAAACTTTGAAAAAGATAACACTCTTAAGGAACAATAAAACAGTGGCTGGTGGGGACATACATTTTTTTAGTTAGAATCGTTCAAAATAACATCATATGAGAAAAAAATTGTTTTAATATGTTTATTATCATTATAATTTCGTTAAGGCTAATTTAAATTTAATTTACGGAATTCACAAATTTGAGGTGGCTAGTAAATATATCATTAAAAAATATAATCTTAATTTCTGCACAGTAAAATATTACAACTAAATCATTGTATAATTTGAAATAATTTAATTATTGTATTAACTATATTTTTCTCTCTTTTCTCTTTTTCAATATCTTTTGCTGTCTCGTTGGGCTTTTATGCTTTTATTTACTTTACTTTAAAATAAATGTATTAATTTATGCCGCTTGTAAATTTGGCCGCTTTCAATGCTGTCATTGCTGCTGCTCATTCACAACAACTTCAAGGATAACGGCAACAAATAAACTATGATATGTTTTCAATCATGCAATTGTTCCTTTATTCTATTTACATACACTTGGAAATATCTATAAAAAAACACATACATAAAAAACTGGAAAAATTTGTCATAATGTAAAACACTTCACACCTGAAATATATTAGGGGCTGAAACTAGCAAGCTACAATAGAATGTTCTCTTCTTAGAGGACCAGCTTTGTTGCATACATGTGTTGAAATATTTAAAGCAGACAAAAATTAAGTGTAATGGAAATAATTCAGAGAATAAAACCACTTACCTTGCCACTCACATACGCGGAAACCCACACATGCACACTGAAAACATACACATAAATGCATAAAGTCAACAACATCAAGGCAAGCAGCTCGTACATACAAAATCTTTATTGACTTTAAGCACTGGATGGTAACAAATTAGGCGTTCGTAGTGGATTCCATAAAGAACTAAAAGAAAGAGGTGCTTATATTAAATCGGTTTTTGCTTTTTTATAAAACTCATGTCTGTACTTTCAACGTTTCTTCAAAAAAAATTATTTTGTGTTTTATTGCATAAACTGCTTAAGATAAAAATATAAAAATGAATGCAATGGATGGAAATATGTGTGTTGCGGATGAATAAAACATGTTGGTAATACATTACTTTAATGTAGTGAATGTGCTGATGAAACGAAAGCTTTATATTAAAAATAATAGCAACAAAACTAAGTTCTAAAATATATAAAATATAAATTAAGTAACTAAAACAAATTAACTTTAGAAACAAAGTAACTCAAGATTGAATAAAATCAAATAATCCAAATCAATGTTAAAAGTTATTAACTTCAATACTCTTTATAAAAACAAATACGATGTTAGAACAGTTAATGATCTACTCTGAATAATATAAGCATAGCCTAAAGTCATTACGAAGAAATTGCTAAGCGCATGTATGTTTATAAAAGTTGTTATATGGTTGCGGAAGCTAGTCTTTTAATGTCGAGAAATTCTTGGAGTAGATATTAGAAATAGTATTACTAGGGGAAATCATATTAAAGGTATGGCAATACTGAATTGGTCTCCTATGAAAGAGTTAAACTTTTTTACCCACTAAACTATTTGTAGATAACAAAAATGTTGTTATTATACTTTTAGCTGTATGTAGGTATATATATATATATTTGTGTTTTACGGCTAATTTATTCAGAACATCCTTGAGAGAAAATTTTAGTTTAAAGAATTTATGACATTTAATGAATTTAATGAATTTAATTTAAAGAAATATGACATTTAATGAATTAAAAAATCATTACAGGTATAAAATATTGATGTTTTTAACAGCTTATAATTTTGAACGATAATAAAATAATGTATATAAATTAAAAATCATATCAAATATTGTTACATTAAAATGGAAATTTTAAAAAATATATATGTCTATTGGGCTAGAATGAGTGTTGAATCCAAGGCACAAACAATTGAACAGGTCGCTAAATTCAAAATTCTGTTGAATAGATGGCAAAAAAGGTCTGGATATTTGAAACGTAAAATTAATTTTAAATTCAAAGAAATGCGATAACTTAGAATTAAGCCTGTTATTATCTTAATCATAAAAACTGCAAAAAGCATTTCCATGCGAATAAGAACAGAAGCCAGATTAAAAACTTTTAAACGGCCAATAAAGCAGGCCAAGTTTTATTCCAGCTTTGATAAAGAAATGATAAGCTACTATCACCTAAGCTAAAATCGTTTTGCCTACGGCAATAAAAAAAATCATTCTCCAAAATATTTTCAGATTATTAAGTAATTTAAGCAAAGAGATATTCTTAGTGTTGTCAGTTTGGTGCTTTTGGAGCTAAATTTAGCTCTTTTTTTGTAATTTAGTTACAAGATATGAGTTTAGCTTTTATGCGTTTCGACCTTTTTTTTTAAATGCGTTGGCTCCTTTTCAGCTATAAGTTACAAAGTAAAATAGTATTGTGAAAATTGTAATTTTTTTAGCATTTTTTTTTACTTTTATCAGCTTTTTAGTATCTTATTGGAACCATTTTTGATAAACACAAAATGATTCATATTATACCGTATGTTCAAAACGTGAATCAATCTTATCAGAAACGGGAGTCTTAAGCGAGGCATTACTTCACTTTCGTCCGACTCGAAAATATGTTATTTTTTTCAATGATTTTTTAAAATTTAGCAATTTATAGTCTTTTCCTTGTATTTAGTTCAACTTGGCAACACTGCTCCTGATAAATATCGGAGCAGTTAAAAAATATCTCTCAAGTTACGATAATTAGGGCTTTTGTTTTGTTTAAATGTACAATTAGAGCTTTATAACAGCTAAAGAAATTTTCGATCGAGCTTCTCGTAAATATTGTGGCGTGCCGCTTGATGTGTTTCCAACAATCACAGTTTATTCTACGCCACATACAAGCGCCAGATAGATTTCTATGAAGGAGCTCTTATGTATAATGTTCTTATCCAAATTATATTTACCGAATTATCTCCATAACTGAAACACCTAAAACTTCTAAGTATTATTTGAAATGAACTGGCGCGTTTATAGGAAAATGTTTTTATTGGCAAATTTATTTGATTGATTTTCAGTTGATCACTAGTTTAATTTCTTTTGAAGTGCTTGACTGAATAACTAAAATAAAATGATGAGATGGAATCAATCCATTTATAACTTTACATACTCCCTAACTGTCACTTTAACATAATTCATGATTCTTTATTATTTCAGTTATGCACATAAAGCTATTTCAGTGAATGTATTTGCCTATAGAACACAAGTCTCAAAAAACCTCATTTTTGCTTTACAAATAAGCAGGAAATCAAAAAAAATTAAAATTTATTATTAGCAACAATGTTAACTGTAGTCATTACTGTTCTATTTATATTTTTTCAATACCTATACTAAAAACTACAAAAATAACTTAAAAATTTTGAAATTAATAAATCTGCAAATGGTGAATTGATGTACTTATATTGTATTTTTCAATCACCAAATAGATCAAATTCAAAATAAATTTCTAAAAATTAAAATCGTTTAAAGTTAAATTTAAAAAAATCTATAAAAATTAAGCAAACTTGAAATTGGCATACAAATAATAAGCTAATAAAAAAATAAAAACTTGAAAATTTTAAAACTGAAAATAAATTGAATGTAAGATGAACTAATATTCTTAGGTAAAGTTCTTAAATATGTAGACATTTTATATTATCTATGTATTGATATATAGATGCATTTGGTAGAAATTAAATTAATTTGATCAAATTATAATGAGCTGGAGAAGGAGAGTAAGAAAAACAACAAAGAGAATAAGCAGTATGAGTTATTGCCTTAATGATTGGTCTCACAAAGCTATTTTTGCTTAATTCACTATCTTCGTCGGTAACAAAGAAAATAAATGTGCAATTTGCGTGAAGCAATCCGCCAGAAATGCGCCGGATTTGTAAAACCATAAAATTGGCTTTTTCACAGTGATGAGGCTCCTGCTCCCACATCATTGTTCATGAGCGATTTTTGAAGAAAAAACAACACAGTTGAATTTTTGTTCGCAAAACTGGAAAGGTCCTTGAAAAGGCGACGAAGACTGCGTCGAAGGAAGTTAATAATTTTTTATTAATTTTTTTAATCCTGTTTTCACTGCACTTAGATCAGTTTTTCACAAGCCTAACCAATCCTGCCATGACTTACGTACTTATATATATTTGTATATAAATAGCCATTAACTTACAAAACAATTAAATTTTATTTTATTTCACTCCTCAAAGCAGAGCACATTTCGTACTAGCCAAGCCCAAATTTTTCATGGCTCGATCTCTCTAGCTCATCTCTAATAGATATATTAAAGTTGTACTTATATGTATGATCTACTAAGGATTTTTACCTTCGGACTAGAATTAAATATTCAATTGTTCAGTTACTATGAAAACTCGTACTTTATCGTTTGCACATTGCAAGAAATTAAAGTAAAATAAATATAATATATAATTAAATGTATGTTTTCTATTGAATGTAAATTAAATATGTATGTATATATTTGTATGTGTGTACATTGTAGTCTTCCGAAGCCAAAATAAATATGATGACAAAATGTTTAACATTAAGAAGCGTTCTCCAGACAAACGAAAACAAAACAATCCTGCAACTATTAAAACAGAAAATATTAATATATTTATGAAAATTATTTGCATAAACAGTACCACAAAAAAATCAACAGTAATCTACAGAGTAACTGAAAAAACTAAAATGAGTAATAAAATAGCAAATACGTTTTAAAAACTCTTGTACCTTAGAAAGAAATAAATCCCAAAGCTTTTTAAAGTAGTAAGTGTTAAATTTAAATACTTTCAGGTATGCAAATACTAGCATATATTACAAAATAACAAAACACTATACTTACAATAAAAATACTCAACAATACTCTAACTGTCATTTAAATGATGTTTATATTTATGTACCCTATATATACCTTCCTACTCGTGAATACACTTGCCGGGTGACAACGTCCAAGATAAAAATAGCGAAAATGGGAGCCCACACACACACAACTAAGGCCATGTTTTCGCCAGAAAGTATATAAAAAAAAACATATTTTAAAATCTTCAAGTTGTTTTAACATGGAACGAACTATTTTTAGAAAAGTGTTTGCAAATAAAACTACATAAATGAAAGGAGGTGTCGATAAATGTTAATAATGAACAAATGTGTAGGAGTTGAAAACCAAATAGGTTTAGCAAAAATCTATTAAAAAATAAAAAATCTAAAATAACTAGGTTTCCAGTTATCTATGTTCACTTTATTTCATGAAAAATAATCGTAAGAAATAGTTCTCAAAGTAGTCGATGTTATAAAATTATCAGCGATATGCATGTGTTTTCCTGCTAAATTTGAATTCATATTCCAATTATTCTTTAATTTTGTTTTCTATAATTTTTTTTTTATAAATATTTTTGCCGGTTCAATACGTCAAAATTACGCAATGAAATAATTACACAACTCTGAACAAAATGTTGAGAACTGTTTCGGTTTTCTTTTATCATTTGTAGAGTTTGGGTGCCCCGAATTCGAAAATTATGATAATTTTAATATACATTTTCTTACAATGTAGTTATCTACGTATGTTAAACGAGTCTTTTTCGTTTTTATGAAGTATCTGAAAGGAAATCTAAAGCATCAAACAGTGGACTACACATCTTCCGTGGTATATTTTTTCTATCTCTTTAATATATTGATGAAATCGTTCACCATGCTTTTCACTCAGAGAAACGATTTTTTCTGCAACTTAGCTGAATTGAGAACGATGAATTATATTAAACAAACTAAAGCTTGTAATCATTTCAACACTCTTTTGACGATTTATTGATAAAAAGTGTCTCTATATTGCCTAAAAATTTCTCCATGACCTTTTTAAAGGCAATCCAACCTTCTCTTTTAGAATCCGTCATGGTTTTGATAAATTGTAAATCAGCCAAAAGTCTTCTAATAGCTGGTCCAATGAAGAAGGTATGCTTTAAATTTGCCTCTGAGAAGCCTGGAAACTTTGATATCAAGTATTTAAAGCAATTTCAATCTCTTGGAAAATTAGATTTTAACTGCTTCTCACGATATCTAAACCAGGAGGCAGACACACTTTGCAGAAGTAAATACCTACTTTTGAGCCATGATACAAGAACCTGGGCCTGGTTTTGGGAAAACTTGTGCCTCTTACCAAATTATTTACCGGAAAGAACAGTTTTGGACTGCTGTCATCTTTAAATTCAAAACTTGACTTGTACAGCACCATCTTCATCAGAACCTGCAATCTCTTCCGAAGTACCCTGATGCCACGATCCTAGTATTCCAGCTAATCTAAGCCAAACAAGAAAGAAGGGCAGTTTTCGGCCATGCCGAAGTCTTTATTCCTATCATGAACATATAAAATTTATTGCAAAATGCAAAATTCAATTTCGATGATTTTCAGTGTCAATATAAACTTGAATTTACGTCTTAGATGCTTTTTAAGCCGATTATATGTTATTCGATTTCGTTGATTTTCAGAACCAATACGCAGTTCATTATGTATGTGCAGTACCGATCACACCGGTTCCGACAAATGCTTCCTTAAACCTAAGGTGCATCTGGCTACCAAGTTTGGTTGAAATATCTCAAAAATTGAGGGATTAGTTTGCGTGCAAACACACAAAATCATTTCAGGTTGTCATTCTGATTCGATCGGTATAAATTTCGGTGGGTCTATCTCTTCTCCTTTTGTTACTTAAATAATTCGGCCCAAATTGAATATACCATTTCTTGTACATGGAAGGTATACAAACTACCTGCCCTCGAATAGGTCAGTCCCTAGTCCACTTTCCGGTATAGATGTTGGTCGATTCTCATATAAACCGCATGTTCAAACAAAATTTCTTAAAAGTCAGTCTAGCCGTTTCGGATGAGTTTTGTAACAAACACCGCGACACTATAATTTCAGATATATTTTAGTTTTCGGAACACCCAATTGCATTGTATTTTAAATTTTGCAAGGGGTATAATAAGACTACAACCATAGCAAAGATAGTACTACACTCAAACAATAATGAGAAATAAAACTAGTATGTGTTAAAATAAATGAAGATGAGGTTCAAAAGCTTAAATATGTATAGTGGAATAGTGATTGCAATTAAACTAACGACGATCAATCAGAACAATGAATACTAAAGCAACAGTTGAGAACTTTGCAAAAAAAAAATGATAAGTGTGAAAAGAGTATTTATAAAGAAATTAGAAATAACATATTAAAGTGAAGAAATAAGCCTGTCAAAAAATCTCGTTTTAGAGGATTTTAAATTAGAAACAACTTTAAGTATTGAAATAAATGTAAAAAAAAGAACATGAAAACCTTACGATGTATTTAGCTTTAGTACAATAGCAACCAAATATAAAAACTTAAAACAAAAACTATTTACATAAAATCTTTAAAAAAAAAAACTCAGTAACATAAAGTGTGACAAACGAAATACCTTAGAAGTGCTCTGAAGCATTTCAACAAAAAATATGCTAAAATATTTAAAATAAAATTTATGTACATATAAAAATAAATGTAAGAAGAAAATTCATAAGAAAATCAATAAAAAGTAGATATTCTCAGAGTACAACTCAAAGAGGATGCATATATATATATATGTTTTCATTTAGACAATTATTAATTTTTTATGAGAAGCACAAGCACCAGAACCTAAAAAAGTGTATAGAAACATAATTAATAAAAAAATTAAAAATATTTTGTATAAATTATAAAACTAAGTTGACTTATCAAAGTTTTAAACCATATGTACTTACTATAAATGTGTGATTGTAAATTAGAAAATTTTCAAATAATAAACATCAGTGGCAAATGGACAATTTTACTCTTATTAAATTTGAAACAACAAACAAGAATGAATTAAGTATATGTAAACATTAAATTAAAAATTCACTGAAATTCAACCTAAAACTATTGTCAAGACAAAAATAAATAATGAATAATAATAAACTATGATGAAAGTGTTGGTATAATATTTTCGTTTTAGTACGAATTATGAATGTTATAGAAAAATTGTAAACAAAAAAAAAACACTAAAAATATGGATAAATATTTAAAACTGTTTTCCCTGAACAATGTAACCAGGCACGTTATTATATAGAGGTTTATAATTTCAATATAGAGAAGAAATCAAATATCAGTATGACTTATATAAGAGATCAAATAAATTCATTCTAGTACAACAAATAGTGAAGTGTAAATTTAATTATCCTCTAGGAAAATATTGCAAACGAAATAAATAACTGCATATTTAGTAATGGATACAATATATTGTATTAAATTATTAAAATTAAATTAAATTAAATATATGTATAGTGTACAAATTTTTGTGTATGTAAATTATGAAAATTAAATTGAATTTAAGCGAATACTAATTCGGATTATTTCAAAATATAAGCAACTGAAAATCTTAATGACAAAATAAATGCGAAAAAAATGAATACCAAATCACTGAATTGAAAGAAAGAAATAAAATTATTTGAACAAAGTATTAAATTATTTATAATTTACTAAATAATTGATGAAACTATAAAGGTGAGTAAAACGGTCACCTCAACGTATGTAAAAATTTGGAGTAGTCCTTTTATCGTTGCGTTTGCGTCAGCGCTTTTATGTTTTATGTATTCACATCCGTTGTCAAAATCCATGTTTAGAAGGCGGTAGGACACTCTGACTCCAATCGAAGACACAAAGTGAATACAAGTCCTTCTCCATCAGATATTTCCATTCCTCTTCTCTATTTAAACAGCGGGGAATATGTCGAAATTTTCAAACCTGAAGTAATAAAAGTGAATTGCGGTTTCTTTTTTCGATGAACTACTCAATGTCGTAATCTATCTGATACAACTAATAGTTCCATTGTCTGCGGCATTCGCCATTACCAATGGACAAAATCCTTTAAATCGTTCTCAAAACTTTTTTCTCGAAAACCCCTAGCGTTTATTAAAAATTGTCACTGCCCCTTTTTTCAGCACCATGTAGCACGACGAGGTTTGTTGAGTTTTTTGTTCGTCGGGAGAGGATTTTAATTTTCCATTTCTTGGGTGAACGAAGTTATCTACGACTTGTCTTATAAAATATTGTGCATTCTCTTTTTTTGGTTGAGAAGTTATCCCAACTCCAGCAATAAGTTGAAGAAGTTCACGATAAAAAGTCCATTTGTCCGAAGTCTGGGTTATCATCGAACGCCTTATAGGGGCTCTTCCTCATTCTGACGTGCGTACGTTCCGAAGACATAACATCGACTGGGATGATTACATTGCTGCAGCAGAAATACGCACTTGTCTCTGTGCAGCCAAACATTCCCGTCAACAAACACAACGACGAAAACCTGGTTTTATAGTCGGCGTGCTCACCTGCTCTCCGAGAGCACTCATCAACAACTCCATATACGGGAGCTGTGGAACGTAAGAGGAAACTCCTTCCTGTTTCAAAAACTATTGGTTTTCAACAGTGCCACAAAAAGAGCTGATGAGGAAAGTCGAACTACAGTGGAGAGAAACTGCCTACCTCGCAACGTTGCGGCCGACCACAACACATGCGGGGTGGGATATATACCGAAAGTAGCATAGAGAAGCGAGATGTAATTGCAGACAAAAAAGGAGGCCGAAATGAGTGAGTTTGAAAAAGATAAGCTTTAAAATTATAGGAAAGGATGCGGCGACTTACAGAAGGTGAAAATGCTGGAACATACTTAGGTATGGACAAGTGAAAGTCAAACACCCGAGGATGGCTAACTCGAAACTCCAATCGATTACGATGGGATAATGGTTCCATATCCGACTATGATGAAGTTTGAATAGCGATTGCCCGCTTTAAAATAAAAAATTACTGGCAGACTGCTTACCGACAGAGCTATCCAAATACGGCCACTGCACTGACAAAGTGCAAACATCAGATTATTTGCAGAATATAGTCGAACGAAAGCATGCCCGACGAATGGAATCTAATAGTGCTTTTCGTAACTCAAAAGATCCAAAAAATAAGGGTCTGCGCCAAATATCGCGCATATTAGACCCTGTCTAACGTATTTTGAGAAAGATTAAAGCTCGCCGTCAACAAACTGATTAGACCTTGTAACGTTAGACCTAGTGAATCCACCATTGGGCAGATATTGGCCATGCAACAATTCTTGGAAAATACCCATGAGTAAAGAATCGATAGACAGATGGTGTCTTTCATCGATTTTAAAGGATAATACCAGAAGTACAGTCAAAAATGGGGTGAACCTCTCTGAAACGTTCGATACTAAACGAGGTTTCGGAAGAGGATCTTTATGTTACGATTTCTTCAATTTTGTTCTGGAAAAAAGTACCAGCTTTACACTACACGCTTGATACAACCTTATATGCTCTTTATTATACGATAATTGACATTGATTTTGCAAAAAAGCTAATATATACACTTTGTCAGTTCCCGCCGTTTTGTTGTTCTTTAGCCGGGCAATTGCCAAAGTGGGATCTTTCATTCAAGGCATTGTTCTTTTTGGCCAGAGCTGGCTTGCAAGAGTAGCAATTGGGAATAGTATTGCAACTGTAACTTCATATCTAGAAGCAGGACTACACCCCATTACGCAAAAGTGCTGCAAGATTTTCAAGATAAAAACTTTGATGCTTATAAATTTTGTCATTATTCCTGTTAAATAGATACATAAAATACATATTTTCCTTGGCAAAGTTATAAATTTAGTTCTGAAAAAAGAACTAATCTCATCTTTTTGGTATGTGTTTTACTGAAGAACTTTTATTATTTATTTATTTAATTCTAATTTTACTAGGCCATCATATTATTTTACATGTAAGTTATGTTGCCAGATACCACAATACCACCCAATGGCGCACCCTTTGATCACATTGCCCTACACGTGACTTCACTGCTCCAATTAAAGTTCACAGAAGAACTTTCGCTGACGCGACACACGCGCAAGCGATCAATTGCATATCCAATGTATGGGAAATGGAGTTCGCGTTGTAGCTGGCCAAATAATTCGATTATTCGACCTTCATACTATACCCTTGCGTATATTTAACGAAGTAACTTTAAACCAACAAGAACAAAAAGTTGCACAAAAAAACCTTGTGAAAAATTTTTAATCAGAAAGTTCCAATGAGATATTGGACCTTGTAAGTATAAAGTAATCCCATTGTATATTTCGTTCCTATTTTTATTCACAGAGAACTAGATAAAACGATGGACTCAGAGGAAGTAAGAAAAGCGCTTACCGAACAGAATGGCGCCATTAACGCCATACTAGCCCAACTCAAGAAAATTGACCAACGGCTCAAAAGCGTAGAATCAAAAAGCAGCGATGAGTCCTTGTCTGGATTGAGCGACAACCTGGAAAGGCTAGAGGCCCAAGTGCGGGAGGTTCGAAGGCAGTCTTTGGACACCAGGTCAGAGGTAGTAGTAGAGCCACTAGTGAGTCCTCGGACGGAGGGGGAACTTGCGGAAGTGGCGAAACTACCCGATTGCGTTAAGGAATTACAGGTATTCGATGGATCGCGGGAGCACTACGGCTCCTGGGTCCATAGCATTGAGCAAGTCATACGTGACTATGAAATAGTGCGGCATAAGCCAATATACACAGCCATCTTAAGGCACATTAGGGGAAAAATTAGGGGCGCGGCAGATTCTGTGCTGCTCGCGCATAATATCCTAGACTCCGACTGGGGCAGAATAAAGGAAATCCTCTCTCTGCATTGCGCAGATATCAGAGACATAGAGACATTAGAGCAGCAACTGGCGCTAATGTCACAAGGGCGGCAAAAGATGTCCGATTTCTATGCGCAGGTACAGAAACAACTTTCCTTGATGATAAATAAAATAAAAGCGGACAAATATGTACACGGGGAAACTGTAGAGGCATTGGCCGAAGCTCATCGTCGAAGAGCGCTAGACGTCTTCATAAGAGGGTTAAATGGAGATCTTCCTGCCCTGCTTCTTGTACAAAACTTGAAGAGCTTACCTGAGGTATATTCTGCATGCCTCAAAATTTTGAATATAGATCGCAGAAATGCGATATACCGCCTACCCTTCAACAGGGATAATAGAAGCTTGTATGACAACTACCAAACGTTGTCACCTAAAAGTTTCTCCCGCGACAAGAGAAACTACGCCAACCTAGACCAAGGCAATCAGGTGAGACCGAGACCCAATTATCCAGGTTCAGGACAAACAAAGACGAACAACCAGTCGACCCGAAATTGGCGAAGCAACAACACTCCAATGGCGGTCGCCACACCATCGTCCCAGTCCCGACAGACAGGTGGTAGGAGATTCTCCAGATTCGACAACGGAAAAAGGGGTGCAAATCCTACAGCCTTCACGGGATACTCAGATAGAACCCCGAGTAAGCAGCTGAAACTGTTTCACTTACTACCAGTCGATGACCAAGAAGATGAAATCAGTAAGGAACAAGTCACGGACGACCAGGTAAATTTTACCATGGGAGCCTCGTGTCCGGCGTACCGTATCTAGAGTACGCCACGCGGGATTTGGGCATCTTAGAATTTCTAATAGATACGGGGGCGAATAAAAACTATATAAGCGAGCACGTGGCTAAAAACACTACACCAGTAAAGACGCCATTCCAAGTAATTTCCGCGGGAGGAAATATAAAAGTAGATAGGAAAATATGTGGGCAATTTTTTAAATTTGTAGGCAAAGATTTGCCAACCACATTTTTTGTTCTCCCGGGATTAAAATCTTTCGATGGAATAATCGGCGATGACACGCTCTCGGAAATCAAAGCGGTTTTAGATAGGGAACACAACACTCTCATTCTAAAACCAGATATAATGCTACCACTCAAGAGAAAAGCAGCGCAAGAAGTCAATATTATCAATCCAAACATATCTCTTGATCACAACGTCTCCGAATTTACAAAAAGAAAGCTTTTCCAAATATTGGAAAATTACGAAACCTTGTTCGGTCCTGTCGATCGAGGCACAGAAATTCAAACTAATGTCCAAGCCGAAATCAAAACCGTAACGGAAGCCCCAATTTACACTAAAAGCTACCCGTATCCTGTTAACATGCGTGAGGAAGTAGAAAGGCAAATCCAAGATCTACTATCAGAGGGCATAATTCGCCCCTCCAAAAGCCCCTACAATTCGCCCATATGGATTGTGCCTAAGAAATCCCAGTCAGACGGGGAGAAAAAATATCGAATGGTTATAGATTTCAAGCGGTTAAACTCCGTAACCATCCCTGACACATACCCCATACCCGATATAAACGGCACTATTGCCAGCCTCGGTAATGCAAAGTATTTTACGACACTTGACTTAACTTCTGGATTCCACCAAATCCCAATGAAACAAAGTGACATTCCAAAAACGGCATTTTCCACTATGAATGGAAAATACGAATTTTTGCGACTCCCTTTCGGTCTGAAAAATGCACCCTCTATCTTCCAACGTATGATAGACGACGTGCTGAAAGAATTTATAGGGCGTATATGCTTTGTATATATCGACGATATCATAATCTTCAGTAAGGATGAGTCTACTCACTTAAAGGATATTGAGACTATCCTTGCTAGACTTTTTACAGCGGGTCTCAAAGTAAACCTTGATAAGACGCAATTCCTAAAAACAAGCGTAGAATTTCTGGGTTAAATTGTAACACCCGAGGGGATACTCCCTGACCCGAAGAAGGTGAGTTCCATACGGAATATGTTGCCTCCGTCCAACTTAAAAGAACTCAAGAGCTTCCTTGGATTAACATCCTACTACCGTAAGTTTATTCGCGATTACGCAAAAATCGCAAAACCACTCACAAACCTTACGCGGGGGGAACATGCTCAAGTAAGGGCAACACAATCAAAAAAAGTACCGATTAATTTAGACAAAGAAGCGCAAGAAGCATTCGCAAATCTCAAAAGTATACTGACGACCTCCGAAGTCCTAACATTTCCTAATTTCGATAAACCCTTTAATCTTACGACCGATGCATCTGATTTCGCTATTGGCGCAGTATTATCACAAGATTACGATGGCAAGGACAAACCCATCGCATTCATATCGCGTAGTCTATCCACCACAGAAGAAGTGTATGCAACCAATGAGAAAGAAATGCTTGCGATCGTGTGGGCACTAGATAACCTCCGAAACTACCTATATGGAGCTAAGAAAATACGAATTTTCACCGATCACCAACCACTTACCTTCTCTCTCAGTAATCGCAACTACAACGCCAAACTGAAGCGTTGGAAGGCCAGGATCGAGGAATACAATTACGAAATAATCTATAAACCAGGTAAATCCTACGTCGTGGCTGATGCCCTGTCCCGACTGAAAACCCAAATAAACCCTCTCACAATTTCCACCTCCGAAATTACCAGTCACAATGCAACCATAGGATCAGAGGAAGACTCTGCAGGCGAGGATGGTTCATCAGGTGATACTGTTCACAGCGCTGAACAGGACAATTCTGACCTGATACCCTTTGTAGAAGTTCCTCTAAACGTATTCAGGAATCAACTGGTCTTTGGGGGTAGGCTTGATATATTTGAAGAACCCCATCCTGGTTACGCGCGGCACTACATAAAATTAGACGGAATCAGCGAGGAGGAGCTTGTAAATGTGCTAAAGGAGAAGCTTAGACCAAACGTGATCAATGGCATAAAAATGCCAGAGAATAAGTTAGGGTTGCTCCAAAAAGTTTACCTGGAAAATTTTATGCAGTACAAGATTAGGGTTACTCAGTATATGGTAGAAGATTTAAGAGATCCCGACAGAATCTGTGATGTAGTATGGACAGAACACAAAAGGGCTCATCGTAATCCCGCCGAGAACAGAAGACAAATTCTAGAAAAATACTACTTTCCAAGAATGAATAGCATTATCAGGGGCTACGTTTCATCCTGCGAAACGTGCAAGTTTAGCAAATACGACCGACATCCCAGTAAACCGGAGCTGCAGGTTACACCAATCCCATCGCGCCCCTCTGAAATTATCCACGTGGATATTTTCGAAATACAAGGGGAAAAATTCCTCAGTTGTATAGATAAATTTTCCAAATTTGCAAAACTTTTTCACTTGAGAAACAAGTCAACTTTGCACCTTAAGGACAAAATAGTAAAACTCCTACATTATTTCACAACACCAGATACCCTCGTGACCGACAATGAGCGTGGCTTAATCAGTCCAATAATTCAGAACCTTCTACATTCTTTAGGAATAAATCTGTATCGAGATTATCAGATGTCTGAAGATCGATAACCCAAACCTTAAAACGAAACAGTTAGTAACTATAGCGGTTGACCGCTATAATAACTCCATTCATTCCGTTATTAAGCGAAAACCAAGCGAGATATTCTTCAATCGCGCGAAAGCAGCCAACTATCAAGAACTCTTGGAAAAAAGTAGAAAAACGAATGAATATTTGAAGACACTATTAACCCAAAGACAGGTATCCCAAATTGAACGCCACAATAGAAGAAGATCTCTCCCAGAGCGTTATGACGAAAATGACGTCATATACGTGAGGGATAAACAAATCAAGGGAAAACAAAAACCCTTATACAAGAAAGAAATTGTGGCTAGGGACAACACCGTAACAGTAACCACAACTAGTGGAAGAAAAATTCACAAAGCCCATATCAAAAAGGTCAAGCGCACGAACACGCACCCTAGCACTTGACACAAAATAAGAATTTTTTAAAAAAAAAAAAAAAAAAAAATAAAAAAAAAAAAGTAAAAAAAAAAAATTTATCGAAACAGTTCAAAAATGTGGTACTGGAGGGAGTTTATCTAACAAGAGCGGGCTTGTATGTGGGACAAATCGTACCTTAGTAGGTTGTGGCGCCATCGAATATGACAAATGGCTACGCTGATCCCAAAACGGATAACGCGATCCCCCATAGCTGGTTCGAGAAATGTTAACACCTCTGGTCCATGAGAAACAACCACGAAAGAACGAAATTAAGCTTATGCGCCTAATCCGCTAAGCAAAGATATTAGCTCTCTACGCCTAATCCGTAGATCGAGAAAAAAAGAAAAAAAAAGAAAAATTAAAAACTTAGAAATTAAGCTTATGCGCCTAATCCGCTAAGCAAAGATACTAGCTCTCTACGCCTAATCCGTAGATCGAGGAAAAAATAAAAAAAATAAAAATTAAAAACTTAGAAATTAAGCTTATGCGCCTAATCCGCTAAGCAAAGATACTAGCTCTCTACGCCTAATCCGTAGATCGAGGAAAAAAAGAAAAAAATAAAAATAAAAAAATTAGAAATTAAGCTTATGCGCCTAATCCGCTAAGCAAAGATATTAGCTCTCTACGCCTAATCCGTAGATCGAAAAAAAAAAAATTAAAAAATTAGAAATTAAGCTTATGCGCCTAATCCGCTAAGCAAACATATTATGCTCTCTACGCCTAATCCGTAGATCGAGGAAAGAAAAAAATTTTTAAAAGAAAATCAGTTTTGCGCCTAATCCGAAAAAATAAATATTGAAATTTTAATTTTGAACATTTGAATTTGCGCAAAACAAATATTGAAATCTAAAGAAACAAAAAAATAACACAAAATAACCTAACACTAACATACTAACCAAAACAAGGGCAATCAGAAAATTGTAAATTGTTATCAAAAATCAAGCATAAAATTCTTCCTTTCTTTTCTTGTACCGTATTAACACAAATTTTCTATAACAAGATACCATTTAGAACCCTTTTATAAACTAACAAGTAGAAATTTTTTTTTTAAATTAAATCTAAAAGAAAAAACCACAAACGCCCTTGCAAGAAAAAATTGTAATCAAACTAAAAATTACTAACACATTAACACACTAACAGCAATAACATCCTTGCAGATTCCCACTGCTGGCATCAGCCATCAACGCCCTCCACATATTCCACTATAAAACACCAATCATAACCATCCAGGACGGAAATGGGTGGATCATTGACGGATCATTCAAACTGGTACATGTCATCAATCTGCAACAATATGCTACAACTATGAGGCAAATGGAAAACCTAACAAACCGGATCGATGATCAGACATTGACATATCACTACATTAATCAAACACTAGAGCGACTTCACGAACTGATGGGCAACACAGGTAAAAGAAGAAATACTCGATCGATTGACTGGCTAGGCTCAGCATGGAAATGGATAGCAGGATCACCTGACGCAACGGATTGGAACAATATCCTTCACAGCCAAAATCAGATAATTCAAAATAACAACCATCAATACAGAGTCAATGAGAAAATATTCACGGCTACACAAGAGGTATTGAGGAAAATCGCCGAAGTCACGGACCGTACCAATAACGTGGCAAAAGGAACGGAAATCATGGAATTCAAACAAAACGCACTTCACAACATCTTCCTTATTCGCGAGGATGTCAACGAAATGGTGCGAAATGGTGCGGAATGGAATTGTCAACACCAACCTCTTAGATATGGACGAAGTTAACCAGATCTTATCCGAAATAGAAACGCTCCCATATCAGAATATAATAGAAGCAATCGAATATGGCCAACCGTCGGTACTGACAAACGGAACACTCCTTCTTTACGTCCTGTCAATGCCAAAGGTAGCACCTAACAAATATAATCTCCTGGTAACCCGCGCCGGAATCTATGAAGGTAAGCAACTGAATCTACCTTTTGACAAGATGCTGGTCAACCAGGAAGAGACATATGGGCTAACAAAGGACTGCTTGGTAATCAGCTCATCCACGGTATGTAGATCAGAATCTTTAACCAAATTGGAAGAAAGCAGTTGCATTCCGCGACTTTTAAAAGGTGGAGAAGCCAGCTGCGAGTTTATCAGACGCAATGGGTCACATAGAGAGCTCATAAATGAGAACACTGTGTTTATATCGAACTACCAAGGAGTAATCAAAAGTAGCAATACCTCAAGAACAGTAAATGGCACCTACGTGGTCCAATTGAATAATGAAACAGTTACAATTGGCGACCAAGTGTATTCTAGCTACGAAACCATTACCGCGCAGGCCCTTCCAGCAGTACTATCAAAGGTGAAGAACCGCACAATGAAGGTCAACCTAGAATACGTACACGACCTTACCTTGGAAAACGTAAGATATCTTGGGTATGTCAATGAAAAAGTAAATTTATCTCTCGCTTCAGAAATCCTCTCGATATGCGCAATCGTCCTCATTGTCGCCATGCTGTGGAGATACTACAATAAAAAGTTAGACTCCCCGCCTGTCGAAATTCCGACTCACTGGACGGAAACCTCTAAGAGCAACAACATCATTAAAGGAAAATCGACACCCGAAATTTATCGTCTGGATACTAGCCTACCAGTCACATCAGCCGGTACCAGTATAACACTGGGGAATCGCAATTCCTCCCTACAGGAATTTTCCCCCTCGCGATTTTCGACTTTTGATCTGCGAGACGCAGATCTTTAAAGGGGGAGGAGTTATGTTGCCAGATACCACAATACCACCCAATGGCGCACCCTTTGATCACATTGCCCTACACGTGACTTCACTGCTCCAATTAAAGTTCACAGAAGAACTTTCGCTGACGCGACACACGCGCCAGCGATCAATTGCATATCCAATGTATTGGAAATGCAACGCAAGCAATACCGATCAACACGCGCAACTCAACGATTGCGAAATACTGGGCAGTGGTGGGAACTGCAACGTTAGCACTTAACTTAGGCTAAGAAGTTAGGTGGTAAGAAAATAAACTGATAGTAGTTAGTCTAAAATTGTACCGCGACAAGTGCGGAATAAAATCTTGTGTTGAATATTTTAAATAGTGTGTTTTATTACAATTGGTGAGCAGTTGGGCCACCACAACTTTAATTTTTTTAAGAAACTAATTGTCGGTGACTTTAACTTGTATATAGAAGAGGATGTGAAATAGTAAAAAGAACCTCATTTTCTCAAACATATGCTTCTGAATTCCTGAATATTATTAATGCCAAGCGACTTATTTACCTTGAGTTATCCATTTGTTAATAGTAATTGAATGACTGTGGTTTTGTAATTACGCCCACACTCATAACATGTCACATCCAAATATTCAGATTAACCATATACATATGTATATTCGAAACTAATTAGTTTACATATACATAAATAAATAAATATAGATTAAGCACTTCCATTTGTATATATTTGGTCTTGCATGTAGACATTGTTTGACCCTGAAACCACAACTAATATACCACAGCGTTCGCGGCATTGTCGACATGCAAAGCAATTTAAATTATGTTTACAAATTGCTGCATCGTTTTAGGCGTATTTGCTTATAGCCATTATTATTGGTGACACTTGAGCAGACAAACAACAGCATTTTGCATGGCCACCACAGCATGCATACGGGGAACTGCCATTCCAACAGCGGCAATAACTACAATAATTATTTCCCACCGTAGCCAAAGTGCCAGGGGTGAAACAAAGATTGCGCCCGTCGCCTTGTGTTAGGCACAAGGTTATAACGAAATGAAAATCAAATGTAATGCCCAACAGCTGCAACGCGAACCCGAACTAAACTTTTACAACCATTCGGAGGAGTTGATCCGTGGCATTTACAAAACAAACAGTAATCTAGCAAACAGAGCGTTTACGGAACATGCCCACTCACCCAGCGGTAATAACTACACCCACAACGCAATAGAAAATTGAAAAGTTCGAATTTTGCATAGGAGGATTTTGCATAAATTCATACCCAAATTCAGTTATCTTTTACTGTTTTTTTTTTAGAATAATAATTATATTATTATAAAAGAAAATTGGTCCAGTAATTCTATTTATTATGAGAACAATTAATTAACGCTGTCTTTCACTTTTTTAATCTCGTGGTAATTTAATTTAAGATGTGACAATTCAATAATTAATGGATTTTGAAAGAAATATTCTCTCGAATAAGTCAGAAGAAGTATTCATGTAGTTGCAGTTTATCGTGGCCTAGAACTCTGACTAGACCAGTGTCCAAAGTTATAATATAATATTTAAAAAAAATTTAATTTTCTAATTGTGATCGCCTGTCGGATGGGAATGTATTATCCTCCGATTGTACTTCTAATATTAAATAAATGTTGCTCATAAGAATCCAGCAGCCGTTCGACGGTGACTTATAATAAATTATTGGCCTCCCCATTTTTCAGGTAATCATCACGACGTTGTGATGTTCGTCGGAGTTCGGAGCTTGGCCAAAAATCTTTTGGGGGCTATAAAGAGTCAATTATATATGTTTCTCCTTCGGGCTGTGGGTTAGATTAGCGCTGTCTACCGGTAATATTTGCCAAATACGAAATGCAGAGTAAGCGACTGTCTATACAAAAACGTACCTGAGTACCTAAATGGGGTTAGGTCGCCGAAAGGGTGACAGCCCTTGGCCGGATTAAATCAACTCCGGTAAGTAGAACCAGCTGTCGGGTGAGTCCTCATTACCGCCAAGGTTGAAGAAGTGGACCATGAATTACATGAGTGGTGGACAATCATCGGTTGAATTTAAAGGTCAAACGTCAAAATTAAAGAGGGCTCCGTAGGATGGTGTCCTCTCCCCGATGCTGTTTCATTTTTATATTTCGAAGTTCCCTTTACCACCAGAGGGCATCAACCTGCTCATCTAAAACTCCTCTCGCTCTGGTCCGAACCCGACGATACACCACGTTTCCTGGGCCTCCCGTTAGATGACCTCCATCACCGTTCCTCTTTTGTGCATACGTAGTTGAAATGCTACTTCAATTTTCCTATCAACCACTTGCAACCACCAAACCAAAAGCAAGTTCGGTTGAAATGGATTAATCGCGTAAATGCGTAATTGTTGCCGATGCTGACCACCGATGCTATTAATAGCCAAAGATTAGCAAGAACACCTAATTACACAGTGGCTACATGAAAGCAAATGTCACAGATTTATATATTTAGACAGAGATTTTACCCATCAAATGAACTGCAGGATATATCTTTCGTAGTCGACTTAATAGCTATCTGATATTAAACGTGTTTCATATTTTCGAGTTATCCTCTCCTGCTAAAAAAGTCTACCACTTTTAAATAAAAAATGAATATATAAATGGAAAATTTGATCTTTTTTAAAAATGCTTTGAAAAAATATTCTATTAATTATGACCCTTAATAGTGGTGTTAATCGATTACATTATATTTAGTTTCACAAATTTCGAATTGATACCACGTAATCGAATTTTTGCATCCTGACCGAATTTTTGTATCCTGAGCGCTCAAATGGTAGGAAAATAGAATAAACTACAAAAAGGTTATTTAAAACTTTAAATGAATCTCTTAAAGCTCATAAAATACAACATAGTTGTTAGGCAATCCATTTAACTAATCTTGTTTAGATCCACGGTGTAGCAATATAGTGGAAACTGTTATTATAGGCTTTTACGTAATGAAGAGTTATCCAATAAGTGGGTTTGAAAGTGCAGGACTGTATTTTGACATCTGTCAAACTTAATTGCCAAACCAAACATGTTTCGTTTCAGGCATTTATGAAAACGGATCGCTTAACTTCCGCACAACGCGTTAAACTTGTTGAAACCTACTACAAAAATGGTGATTCGGGCTTGGCCACATTTCGTGCTTTAAGAGGAAATTATGGCGCACATAATCGTCCAACTACTCAAGAAATTGGTAAAATTTCAAAGAAATGTAAGGATACTGGACCCGTTACAGATATTGAAAGGCCTGTGCGTCATCGTTTTGCTCGTTCCACCGCAAATATCGCTGCTGTAAGTGAAAGTGTAGCCGAAGACCCGAATGTATTTATTATAACGTCGAGAAATAAATACATTCGGGTCTTCGGGCTTCGACTTTCTTACGGCATTTATAGCGAATTTTGATCTTGGACTTACACCTACGCCCATATACAGTCCAGCTAACACAACAACTAAAGCCAGCTGACCATGCACAACACCGTAGCTACATCGATTGGGTGCTGGAACAACAAGCAGTGGACCACAAAATTTTTTTCAGCAGTGAGGCATATTTCTCACTCGGTGGATACGTAGATAAGCACTGTCAATTCGGAGCATTACAGTCATATTATACAAGTAACTTACATTTTTTGGCCAGCAATTGAGAAACATCAATTGAACAAAATGTGGTTCCAGCAAGATACTGCCACACAACACGACCGAATATGGCTTTATTGCGAGAGAAATTTCCCGTCCGCGTAATATCTGGTCGTGGCGATGCCCACCGAAATCGTGCGATTCGGCACTGTTTGACTTTTTTTGTGAAGTTACGCGAAAGATCGTGTTTATGCGGATTATGGCCGAAAATAACCTCAAACGTATCGAAGTTTTCAAAAATTCACGAGGCGATCACTTGACTGATGTGGTGTTTCACATATAATGCCAAGATTCAAACTTTATAATAAAAAAAAGGAGTTTCATGAAAAAATTATTTAAAAAGTAAATTTTATTTACTTTAATTTTGGAAACCGCAAATTGCATTTTGGACAACCCTATGTATATGAATTGTCTTAGTTTGTATGCTAATATGTAATATTATGATATTGCTAATGACTTTACACATTTGCATTTGGCATAATCGTTGTTAATTTATGCGTGCGCTTAAGTGATTAAACAAAGCTTTGATCGTAATCGTGCATATGTCAAGCAGGTGCACAATCAAGCATACATACATACATGCATACATACATAATGCTACTATAGCCATTTAGCTTAATTCCTACTGGACCAGGTTATCATTTCATACATATTTTTGTATTCTCACAAATGCACTGGTGAACGATGTAGTGTTGATGGACCATTGGTTAAAATTTCTACAAATTTCATTTCATTTCATTTATTTAAGTAAATCTATGGTTACAATAATCTTATAGACTAGAACCACAAATTTAATTAAAGCTATTACTTACTGCCACCTTTCTAGAGCAACTTAAGCATAAAAAGAACCTATTTTACATTGGAAATCATATAATGAAATGGCGAAATCCAGTTCAACTCAGTGGGAGCACGAGTAATTAGGGCTAGGTTAATATAAATAATAATTATAAATATATTTGGCTGTATTGACACTAATTGGATCATTAGAAAATAGGGTTTTTAGCGGGGCTAGCTCCTATGCCTCAGTTGAAGAAGTTCTGGGCAATCAATAGAATCAGAAATTCGTTTGTTCTTCTCGTAGTAGACTATTGAAAATACCAACGGAAACCAGTTTATTCTGAATTAGGTCTTTCCAACGGACTGGAAGGCTTCCTCTTCTCTGCTTCCATGTGTGGGCACTGCATCGAAAACTTTCAAAGCTTGAGTTCTTTAATCCATTCGGACGACATGATATAGCCAGCGTCCCTTAATACGCTGAACCATGCCAATGTCGTCATATAACTCGTACAGCTCATCATTCCATCGTCTGCGGTATTGGCCGTTGCAATAAATCGTCCGGCATCACATTGAGTGTCGACAAGGACCATGCTTCTGTACCATACTGAGCGACTTTTAGAGTTTAGTTTTGATTCGTCGAGAGAGGACTTTACTTTTCAATTGCCTACTCAGTCCAACGGCAGGTGCTACTGTTGGCAAGAGTGATTCTGGGTTAGATTTCAAGGCTGACTTTGCTCGTGTTGTTGATGCTGATTACACTGTTTGTTTGATGGTAGGGGATATTTCGATTTGTTCTCTTTCACCACGAGACACATTTGCTTCGCTCCTTTATCTAACCAAAGCAAAACTAACCATGTCAATGCCATACCATGTCTATTTAGCTCTGCGGGTGTCTGTAAACTCTTTTACTACCGAACGGCTCGGATAAGTTCTTCCCAATTCTTGCTGCGCATGTGGTTTTGTCCAGCGTCAGTTTACATAGCCATATAAGTTTTGCAGTTATTCCATATTCAGACATATTGGCATAGAATCACCTTCTCTATGTGCTATTAAAAACAGCTTTAAAATCAATGAAAAGGTGGTGTGTACTGATTCTTTTCTCCAATGTCTTCTCCAAGATTTGGCGATTGATAAGGGCCAATCAACTCGTTAACGGTTGGTTTTAATCTCTCACACAATATGCTCGATAGGACCTTTTATGATATATTGAAGGGGATTATCCCACAATAATATCCTCAAACCTTGTGATCTCCATTTTCATGGATTGGGCACAGCACACGGGGGTTCCACTTGTCGGGCATGCGTTCGCTCGGCCATGTTCTGCAAAGAAGCTGAAACTTTTCGTCGAAACAGCTCGACGGGTATAGCATCAGCCCCTGCAGCTTTGTTATCCTTAAAGGGGTAATCGCTTTAACGACTTTATCATAGTCGGGAGTTATAATGTTTATTCCATCGTCTTCAGTCAACCCGAATACCCAGGTTCACCATCTCTGGTAGTCACACTTTGCCTGCCGTTCAACAGTTTGGAGATGTGTTTCCTCCATAAACTCACTATGGTCGTCAGAGACCAGACTACCTCCTTAATCTCTACATCAGCATGCTCCGGTCCTGACACCTTCTGTTAGTTGTCGCATCGTTTCATAGAATTTTCGAGCATTACCCATGTCGGCCAGTTTCTCACGCTCTTCATACTCACGCAGCTCGGCCTCTTTCTTTTTTACAAATGCATCTCGCTTCTCTTTTCAGCTCTCGGTACCTGTTACACCCTCACTGCACGGATGTCTGTTGTGATTGTAGCTTGTCGACGTGGACGAGCATTTTTCTAGTGATCCGAGTCGATATTTGATCCTCGCAACGTACGCACTTCTAGAACAGTGGAGACAACCATGTAGCCTGAAGTATTTTCTTGTGCTGGATTCTCGTACTACAGATATTCATATTCCGGGCTGTGGTCGATAAACCTCAGCCCGTTTGGAGAAGTTTCTTCATGGAGGCTGAAGTAGATTTCACAAGGTCCCACCTTGTGATCCTTAAAACATTTACACTAGTCGTCTTCAAGAGGGGGTTTCTCATCCGAGAAATTTTTAAATTTTTCAATGGGGCTGGATTTTCATGCGGTGGATTCCACGCACATTGTTAAATGGTTACAAACCAGTTTTAGTCATCCCTACATGTTTCATAATAAACTTGTCATTTTTTAATTCCAAAAGTTTACTAAAATACCTACTTTACTAGGAAATTATTTTCTGATTAAGAAATTATTTCGTAATTCAATTTCAACGCGATAGTATCTGCATATATACATATTTATATTGGCCAACTTTTATTCCAAAACAGGTTTTGAAATAGTAATAAATTTTGATAAGTAAGTTAACTTAATATGATTTAGAGAGTAACTAAATACTTCTACTTATCAGCTAAGTTTATATGATTTTAGCATGTGTATGTTGCTACATAATTAAAGTTTGGTTAAACATATCTGCCATAATGCACATAAATATGTGCGTATGTATATGAACCAACTCTTATGTGCGAAATAAGAAATAAAATAAACAAGAAGTGGCAACAATTCGTAAACATTAAGAAGTTATGGCTACGCTTTGTTGCAATTAACAAGGAAAGCCGAAAATTTGTTTACCAACTACTTCACAAAGTCAGCGGGAAAATTTGTAAATCCGAAAACTGTAAGCAGCTGGACCCAAAGTGAAGTGTAAACTTTAGTAGAAGTTTTAGCGTTAACAAGACACGATTTTCTGGCAAACTATGAACCGTTAAGAGAGCGAGACCTACCGAGATTATATAGCAATAATAATATATATATATTATACATAACGTTTGCCAAAAGAAAATGTGAAATTTTCACGCCACTATTTATGTTTCTGTTAACCGTTGGCTTCCACTTGCACTACGAAATTAATTTAACGTTCAGTTTCTAAAGGAATAGTTAACAAGTAGTTATGGCAAGAAAATAAAATAAAAATTATGGATGAGGCATAAGTCGGCTTATAGCTAATAAATAGTTAAATTTGGTATTAATGAAAAATGATTGGAACATACTCTATACAACTAAGAGAAATCAATTGCCTTTGAAATTTATATTTTTCCGCGATAGAGTCAAGGGAAACCAAGATTTACGGTTACATTATAAAGGGGAAATGTAAGGGATTTTGTTATTGAGTATTCTTAAAAATTCACTGGGAGGGCAACAGAAGTAATTTTTCGTACATACGAACATACTATACCGATATTGTTCTCAATTTTTTTTAGATGGAATTATATTCCAATTTAAAGTTTTCCTGCAAACCGAATCCATTTGATTTTCATAATTTCTGCTAATTTAATGCTCTATGTAAGAGTATTTACTTATAACATAACGGAGATAGTAGCATTGAGTTTTCAGGAAGGAATACAATACCTACTTAGATTATTAGACTCTCAGACAAACTGAGGAAAGTTGAAGATGAGATTTTAGCCAAATTGTAAGTTAAAACCTCGCGATAAAAAATTTTTTTATTAGCATTTTTGGCTATTGGACTGTCTACAGTCCGAAACCATTAAAACTGATTTATAATAAGACTTATAAAACCTGCTTCGCCTTGCTAAGACTAAGAGAGAAGCAACCCGAAGGTATGCCATGATACAAAAATTTTTAAGGTAAGTTTACTTCGGAAATTTTTACACTAAACGTGTTTGCTCAAATATTTTTTAGGCAGAAATTATAATGGCATATATATATATATATGGGTCATATAACTCTGCAAAAGCTGTTAATTAGAAGGCAAAGGTAATCTAAGAAAATAACTGTATTAAATTAAGTTTACTACAAAAAAAGAAAAAATAATATAAAACTTTTTTCATCTTTTTTTTCAATTTATAATAACATAATTTAAAACTGTTGCAGCTTATAGAGAAATTATGAAATTTTTATTACTGTTTAAATTTACAGCAGTCTCAAAACTAAAGAAACGAATAAAACAATATCCTGCCTGCTTAGGAAATTTTGGAAAAAATATCTTCAAAACTGTTGGAGTAGTTTGTTTGAAACAGATAGTCAGATAATGCGAAATTCACTCAACTCTTCATCTAGTGATCTAGTGTAAATGTCGTATTATTTTGCCATTTTTCATACAACGGACTGAAGTTGTAACATAATTATCAGGAAACCAAAATATCAGCTGAAACAATATTTAATATCTTATTACATGTATAAAGTATATATCGCATAGACATGCATAAGTTTTAGAATGTATCTTTTTATTATTTTTTATTCAAAAGGCGTAGATATTTTTAAATAGAAGTGGGTAGCACGAAAAAACAAAGCACGTTTAATATCAGATTGCTATGAAGTCGACTAATTGTATCATGGGGTATGTCACAATGAAAGCTTAAAAGTTTCCCATTATTTTACATTCTTGTTGGTTAAACATAACAAATTTTAATTTTAGCACATCAAATTTATTGTGATGTTATTTTCACTTCCATGTGCAGTTTAGATATCAATTTTTTTGCATCACAGAATTTATGAAGTGTAAAAAGTTGAATTTCCTGCCTTTTGCTTCAACTCGCTTTGTTTTGCCTATCTATTTTCTGGATGTAGTCGTATAAATACAAATTTTGAACAATTACGTCAAATCGCAACTTTGAGGTAATTCGAGACAAACCACTTATGTGAATCAGCATTCCTCAATTCTGTTATGACTTACATAACTTTTAAACTTCACAGAAGAGTAAAAATAACACAATATTTTATTTCATTTTCTTCTTCTTCACTCGATTATAGCCGAATTTACGGCAACGCACCCTTTAATTCTTCTTTTCACTGTTTGGTACCAATTGGAAATACCCAGTATAGCCAAGTCCTTCTCCATTTGATCTTTCCAACAAAGTAATAAAACTAATTTTAGTTATATTTTAAAATGTATTGAACAGTTTAAATACACAATATGGTTAAATTCTTAGAAGTGACGCAAGTTTTATATGAATCAGTCTTCAAATACTTAGGAGCATGCATGGCTAACCACTTGGTTATTACAGTCACCATGAAAAATTATTGGATCAAACAAAATTTTTGTATAAAAAGTATTAAAAAAAAGTAATTTGTATGAAAAGTTTTAATTTTGTCATAACAGATGTATAGTTTTATTACTTAGCTTTCCAATTAAATAAAATTGTCCTAAATTGACTTACTAGTTTACTAGCAATATGTTTCATAATTTGCTTGACTATGCTAGCCTTACTTAGTTAGATCTTATTGATTAGTAGACTACTTTAAAATTTTGTGAGTGAAAAGCATTGAAAGCATATGACCTCGTGAATTTCTTGTGCTTATTAAGCATTGTTTTTTGCGTGAAAACCATCACCGAAACCAAGAACAAACTTCATAAATAGTATATCGGCTGTGCACCAACTATTTCAATAGTTAAGAAATGATTAACTGATTCCGTTGTGGTCGTAACAGCACAAGTGACGTTGAACTCAGAAACGGGCGCACTCGGTAATAGAACAATGCACGGGTTCATAAATTGGGATATAAATTGCTATCTCACCCAACATATTCTCCATATTTAGCCCCTACGACTATTTCTTGTCTACAAACCTGAAGAAATGGCTCGGCGGTAAGAGATTCGGGTCGAATGTAAACGTCATCACAGAAACAAACACCAATTTTAAGGGTAATGAAAAAACGTATTATTTGGAAGGACTACAGAAATTGGAAAATCGATGGACTAAATGTATACAGCTAAAAGGAGACTATATTGACAAATAAAATGCTTACTTGCCAGAGAAAATACATTTTAGGCGAAAAATCACTGACTTATCAAACCACCCTTTTACTCCAAAAATTGTAAAGGATAATATGCGCAAGCCAATTTTTGGTGTCGCATAAATGTATGTTATGTAGACTTGTACTTCACAATGTCGAATTTGTCTATTCGCTTGCAATTGCGAAGTTTTTCGTTTCAATTATGATTGTTTTTAGAATTGCCTTAAACATTTTTTTTAAAGTATTTAATTTTTCAATTTTTTTGCTAAACTCTGTTTCTCGCATGTGAGCTTGGGTACATATTATAAATCATCATTCAATTTTAGCTTGAAAATACCGAAATATAGCTCAAATGTAAAAATGAAAGTTGCTGCATAAATACAAATTATTTAAATTAGAAAATGCTCAACAGCCAGCAAAAGTAAAATTATGAACTTCAAAGTATATAGTACCATCAATATTATTGTTTCAACCTGAGGAAATAGCGCCCTAATTACATTCAAAACCATAGGTTCCAAGCCTATTTATATCCTTTTATTGCGGCATAACTGCATTTATTAGAAGACAAATTTGGATATGTTGATAATGTAAATAAAATGGGTTTCATTTTTACACATTTGCTATATAAAAATTACATATATAAAAGAATATTCACAAAATGTTACGATGGTGTGACAAAGTCAAAGCAAGATTAATGGAAGTATTGTATTGCAGTTCTTCTGCCATTCTTGATCTGATGTATCATCCACTCGATAACAAAACAGCGTTGTACTCTAGCTTCATTGCGAAAAAGGTAAATATATTTGTAAATCTAAAATTAGTATGATCCATTTGTATATATTTTTATATTATTGAAACGTAATAAATAAATAGCAGTTTTAAATTTCATTAAATTGCAACTAGTCAAAAAATTATACTAACAAGCAATATTGTTCAACATTTATATGGTAAGCATTACAATCGCTTTTAAAAGGCTTTTTTTTAGTTCAGCGTTGACATGATTCCGTAGCTTTATTTCGTACTTCAGTGCTGTTTCGCGAATAACTTAGTGGACAATTTTGGTATGAACGTCACGGTGTAGATCCGCATTACATATGTACCAGGGAGCAATTACAATATTTCGCAAAATTTTATTTTGGAACCTTTGCACCGTTTCGATGTAAATCGGTGCAGCGAATCCCACAGTTGTTGTACTTTGATTGTACATTACGATTTTATTTTCTATTGTTAACAGTGATTTCTTACCGATTAGCCAACTTCTTTTATTATATTTTAGGTTTAGAGTACGGATTACCTCTTTTTCAATAAGTAGTTCCTTTATAAGTGTAATTTACATGTATTGACTTCGACTCGTTTAAAGTTATGCACCATCTCTGAGTCTATAACACTACTTGGTTAATTGAAGATTGAGTGCTCTTGGACGACGACTCTACTTCTAATGATGTAGGTATCATCAGCAAAAGTGGCAATTGTGTTGTTTGTCGGCGTAGGTATGTGACTGATAAACAAAATGTATAGCAGTGGCAAGTATCTTTTTGATTCTTAAGTAACGGTCGCTTATGGAAGAGGTAAGTATATTGGTTAGATACTGTGGGAAAATAAGCCATGGTTGTACTCTATCGAACGCCTAAGGTACGTCTAGAAAAGCAGCGGTGCTATGTTCTTGTTTTCATTTAACGGGAGGCCCAGGAAACATGCTATTTCGACGGTTCCGAATCAGAGGGAGAGGGGGTGTTAGACGAGTCTGATTGAGTGAACATGCAAAGAGGTGGTTAGTGTCGTGCGGGGATTCGAGTCTGGATAAGTAGGCGTTTTGTCCACAGCAATACCCGGACCTTAATTGCCCCAGTGTTATGCGGGTCTCTCGGTGTAGCTCGAACGGTCTAACCCCTTTTAGGTTCTCACTTAATCTTAGTCTTATTTTCTATCGCATCTTCTATTTATTATTCCTGTTCTGTGATGTACTTGATCGGTTGTAGAATGCTGAGGTCGGAATCCAAAATGATGAATTGGCCATAATTACAGCTTTTAGTGGCTTTGACAAAGAAAGCAGCAACGAGATTTTCCTAGGTTTTTGTGTCATAATGATTTCGAATACCTTCCACACATTAAAATGTGTCTGAAATTTCAGCAAGCGTTTATTATCGACATTTTTTCTTCGTCGCTTTTTGTCCAGGATCCGTTGGGCTTTCTGAGAGTAGGCTTTGCCAAATTAGTTTTCGAATATTTTTTACAGCTTTCCGTAGAGAATAGTCAGTATTTTTGTTTGGTGCTAAGTTCTTAATATAGTTGAAAATGTTTTAATTTATGCATTCTTTGATTTTGTTTCTGAGAAGCTTAGTTAAATTATTCAATTCTGTTTTATATTAAGGAAGTCATGTATTTGCCATTTACGCAGTTTTTCTTTTCACTATGAGATCCAAAATGTCTGCCGGGTATTTAGCATAAAAGAATTTTTGTTTCAAAACAGGCGTACTTTTCCAAACCAATTCTCGAATAATTTTCGTAAATGTATTGAATTTATCTTCTGAAATTTCTGTTGTTGCTATATTTCTTTATAACTATGTTTTTTGCCAACATAACTTTAAAATACTTCCAATCTGTGTGCTTGTTAGAATTAAGTTTTTAGATATTTACCGGATGATGAATAAATCTATGAGGTCAGGTAACTTTCTTGTGTCGGTAGGCAAATAAGTTGGCTTGCATGAAGTAGCATCCAGTTGCCGCAGCTGCTTTTACGAGCTCTCTCCCCTTTTTTCTCGTAACTTGAAACACATTGCGAGTGTTTTGCGTTAAAGTTACCACCTATAATGAATGTTGCATGGAGTTTCAAAATGTACTCTGTATAAAAACCTTTTTTTTACATTATGCCTCAGTGGACTGTATAATGCGGTAATATTTGTTCTTCCACGACCACATTTAATCGATGTGGTGGAAGCTTAAAATTCAGGGACGTTTATTTTCGTTTCAGCGAAGCGGGGACTGTTATCTCTCACAATTATGGCACTCCCAACTCTCGCTTTATTGTTTGGATGATTGGAACAATACATCCCGCAGTTATTGAACTTAACGAAAGTTTCGTTTGTAAAGTGAGTTTCTGAAATAAGACAAATATCAATTTTTTGAAGACGGAGTAATGCCTCTAATTCGTTTCTATGTTTGAGCAATCTATTAGCGTTCCATATTATAATTCTTTCAGGTTTCATTTTTGTATCCTGTTTTCGTTTTGCTGCCGCTCTTGATGAGCTCCTATAACTTATTAACTTCATTGAGAATCAACGAAAGATTGTCGCTAATAGCTCCAACGAAATTTGACTCAGTATAATTTTCAGGCAAGTGTTGTTGAACTTGATTAGTGTCTTAAATACGCTGGCAAATGAATGTTATCCAGATTGGTTGTTTGTATTGGGACCTTCCTTCAGTGGGGCAGTAGCTACACTTATACTTGTGCCTTTTGGCTGATAAGGCTAGTTATTTTTCACCACCGAGTTTTTAAGTTTCTGCAGTTGTCTTACCACGGCTGAGCTTTAGTTTTCAGTCGCACTTCATATTGTAATCAAATAAAAAGCAATTTTGTCATGAAACTTTGTAGGAATGATCAGAAGGATGTCTTTTTCAAATATTTTAAGAAATAAAATTTAAAAAGATTATAGTTTACAAGTTATTTGTTGTTAACAATTGCCAATTTTTTCGCATCATTTCCTTATGAAATTTTCACCTTTTTTCAACTTTCTTTTAACCAACGCGTATATTACTTCCACTTGATAAATTATTTTCACTTATTTTGTTTAAATTAATAAGAAATTAGACTTAAATCAACATTAACAAATTATATTATAATCAAAACAGATGCACACTTAAAAATGGTTGCAGTCTAATCATGAAGGTGTTGCCGTACTGTGTGAAATAACCTATAAATTTCAAACATTGAGTCCCGATGGCGCGTTTTAAAGAGGTATTTTGTCAAAGACAATTACAAAAACTCCGCGAATTTCGCAGAGATTTGTGAAATTGATCGAGGCAATTAAACATATGTACTTATAAAAGTGTTTCACTTAAAAATACTGTGCAAGGCGAAGCCGGTGTTGGTTCGGCACAGGGTTATTTTTCTCAAAGCGCTGCGCGTTATTGTACATTAAATTTTACAAACCTTAAAATTAAATTACTCAAAAACTATAAATTGGCTAGAAAAAATAAATTTAGTTTTTGAATCTAGGAATCTTCCTCTTTCCCCTCATACCCAATTTATTTCCTAAAGCCTGCGACTGAAAACTAAAATTTTCCCCTGATTTTAATTGCAGTTACAGCATTTTGGTGGTAGTTTCGCTGGTTTTGTGCAGCTTATATGGCTATTGGCGCATTTAACATTTGGTGGCTTAGAGCAATAGTTTCTGAACGTTTGGCAGGATATACAATGCGGTACTAGATGGCTTGACGGACTCCAGTTTGATGACGAAATTTAAAATATGTTTAATTTCTTAGATTGTCTAGATATTTTCTATGGTTTCGAAGCTTACAATAAACATAAGCGATTTTTTGTTTTTAGAAAAAAGCTTGTATATGGCCCTAGTAACTTTAAAGTCTTGTTTTTGAAGATCTTTGACAATACTTTCAGGCTCACATGATTTTTTTTACAAGAACTTGGACCAGTTAGCTTAAGGGTCCTTTTTTTTAAGCTGTATCATGCGGGCCCAGAAATATTGTCGTTACATCTGGTGAACGCTTTTATTATTCGTACTGTTTTTTCCTTTTTAATAACCATGGCTGCATGGGTTGCCTTTGGTGAAGAGGAAGGAATTTCGGTATCATACACATTAAGCGAATTTTTTCAGTTTTCGTTTTGAAACTTATGTGCCGCATTCTCGTTCTTAAGTTCATTGTTCACTCTCAACTTGCATAATTCTCTCGAGCAACGCACTAATTTGATTACTTGGTGTTCCACCAAAGGTGGCGGAATCTGTGTGGGCATCATGAGGTTACCCAATTGTAATTATGTTAAAGTAAAGTGAACTGTCTTACCAAATATAAGTGCAGATAGTGTGGTGTTCCTGGCAACACAACTCTGTGCGGCTTGTCGCGTGACAGAAAAAGCTGATGTGCACTTCAGAGGTGCGGAAAAATTTGTTAAAGCGAAAATTAATTGAGTGATTTTTTAATCTTCCAGAAAAAAACCCCTAAAAATGTTTACTGCGTATATTTTTCGCTTTACGAATTCGCTGAGTACACTTTGTTGTTGGCATACACCTGTACATACTTTCGAAGATATTTAATGTAAATTCCTTTAATTGAGTCGTAGAGGTAGCAAACTTCTATTACTTGCACTAATAGGCAACACTGATGGTTTGCTAATTAAGCAAAAATGAATTTGCGCTTGTAATATTTTATTTCATATAAAATTAAAAATAATAATAAAAATACTTTGTAAGTTCCACTTGATAAATTTTCAGTTTATTGGAGGTGTAATGAAAATTTGAAATGTTTCAATTTTTGCGAAAAATGGGAGATGAAATTCTAAGCATTATTGTTTAATTAAAAGATATTAAATTATTAAAAAATAAAATCATTGCAAATAATAAAAGTAAAAAATATAGCAACTTACTCAAAAATGTGTACGATATATCGAATATAATATTTTTGCCCGATAAATCGCACATAAGTTACAACCGATTGTGACTTAGCAGCAATCGCAACGTTATTTTCGCCTAAATTTAAATTGAAAATATTCATTTTCGTGAAAGGAATCGTTTTCGTTAATGTGAATCACATAAAATTAGACCATTCCGAGTTTCGAAGCGAAAGTATTCGCCTCAAACATTTTATAATGAGGCCGTTCACAAACAAAGAAATTTTGGAAATATGAAATGAGATTGATCCAAACGTCCCTGAGGCTATAAGCCCAGATATTGAAGAATTGATGATGAACTTCATCCAGACGATGAACAATTATTGATAACATCAAACTTAACAGCTCTTGAGTTTTATTAGAAAACGGAAACTTGATAAATTTAACAAATTTTGACGACATTGATAATGGTGATAAAATACAGCTGGACATGTCATCTCATTAAATTGTAGAATTAACACCAAAAACGGAAATTAAATGGAAGCGAAGGGATTTTGATGTTTCTGGCTATCACAATTAGCCATGGGTTGTATGCAATTTGGTAGGATGACAAAATTTGGGACCCTGCACTTTCGATAGAGCTTTTTTAATTTTAATTAAAGATTTGGACAGCCCACATTTATGTCTGATAAAGATCTTCTGTAGATTCGTCTGACTCTTTAATGACCCCGGATAGTAGAATTTGTTTTGTAAAATGGCAAGATAATAAGCCCGTTTATTAAGGCCCTAATTTCGTAATTGGGGATCAAGATGTTGCTAGCAATTTTGCAAGAAACGAAACTTCGCACTTTGTTGATTTCGCATTGGTGTCATCTTGGATTTTATACAACAAAGGATATATTGAAACTTCATTATTTTATGATGAAATATGCAAACAGGCTTGTTTTCTTTGGCAAAGCTGCAAATAGTCGCAAAAGGATCCAATATTTATATTAAATTTCGAGAACTATTTTCTTTAAATTTTCTTGGGTTTTGTGGTTACTAAGTACTAATAGAACACGAAATTACTCAATTTAATTTTTTCTACTATTTTTATGGATATTTAAATCAAATGGTTAAAAAAATGTTATTTAATGTTAGAGAAAAGCATTTTTCCACTTTTTAAAATTTTCATAATTATTAAATTGTATAAAGAAAAAAAATAAATGTGTCATCATTATTATTATTAAATTTATATATATTACATTCATTTTTCAGTTTGTTTCAGAGATTCACTTATGGCTGGCAAAGAAGATATCGAGGAAACCAAAGTTTATGTTAATGGCATACTGTTGAGCCAAGTCGCGTGGATACGAATGAAAAATAAATTATCTAACTTAAATACTTTAGATAAAGAATAAAGAGATGTGTATCTGCAAGTCGTAACAAACGTGAAAAAGAAAAAGCAATGAAACTTGAAGGTTTTTAAAAGAACCCCAATATAATTATATGGTCATTTGCATAGAAGAACTATATGTTTTAAACAAATATATCTTTGGCTAAACCTCATCTACTTGGTTTGACTATAATAAAAAATATTATAAATTTCACAACTTATTCGTCAAGAGAGTAGATGTATAATTTCATCGTTTGCTATTTTACAAAAAGTAAATCCTGTGAAAAATGAGCGGGATTGATAGATCGGATCATATACTTTTACAGTAATTCAACGAAGATACAAGCAAAAAATTATACCTTTTGCTTATAGCTCACCACCGAAGTGTAGCAAGAAGTATATTCTTAAGTTCTTCGCTAATATAATAATAAATAAATAATTTCGTAATTTTTTTAAGCCTTTTGTTACCTTTTTACATTATTGTTATACTAATTTTGCCCGCTTTTTCAAGTTGCATTGGAAGATTTTTTTAATAACTATTTTTCTCAGATACTTTGGTACTACTAATAGAAGAAAGCTAGATTTTTTGTGAAATCTGAGGATTCTGTTATCTATTTAATACTAATAAGACGGTCTAAATTATCTTAGCTAATTAAAAGAATTCTAAGGTTTTAAATTGTCGTAAATTAAATTAAATTAAATTATCGTAAATTTTTGTAATATTTATAGTTTTGACGGGTCCTTTTTTAACATTTAAAGACTTTATATAGTTTATAGTACTTTATACATTTAATAATAGTTATGTACACCTAAATCAATTGCTAACAGCTGTAGCACTGCGACAACACTTTCGTATCGTTGTTATTGCTTTGCAGTTCCCTCGAATGTCATTTCAATTGTAAATTTAATGCAGTACAATCGAATGCAATCACTGCACCAAAACAGTAACAAGTCACAGCTGCAACTACTCTCACTTGCAATGTAAGGCTACAAACGACCTATATATATATTCCTATGTACATAGATACAAACTCTCTTAAGCAATACCCATATGAAGTCTTGAATATACTTGCACATACATAACAAAAAAAAGTTATTGCAACACCAATAAATATAATGGAGGCGTAAGTGGGAAAATAGCTTTTCGCCAAGCCCAAACACTTTGATAATCGCGATGACAGTGTCGCAATTATATTTCACCAACTGTGTCAGCAATTGTGTTGCCACAATGGACGCTGCCATCAGCTGCACCATCGTCACCTCCAATAAGGTCGCCATTGTTAACGCGTTCCGTTTTTGTTGCCTCCATTTCGCAAAGCCCATTTGGCGCTTCACTTGAACTTGCATCCGTTTTCCACTGAGACTTTGTTGTTGTTATTGTTATGTTGGCCATTATTGTAGCTATTATAATTTTAGACAATATGCGTGCATGCAATCATAATGGATATGCAAGAGTGTCAGTGTATATTTACGGAAATGTAAGTCTACATATAAGCGGATATGCCATACTTAAGAATATTATCTATACACTGTTATGAATGGAATTTAACTATACAACACAGTCGCATTGATATGAATATCACTGGGAAATCCATTACAATGTTGCTGCTTCATCGCAGATAATCAAAATAAATTTGATAATTTTTAGTCGATATAATTGGTTGAAATCACATCTTGAATGAGAAGCCAGGATTGTCATCACAATTTGTATCAATTAGATTTTAAGGCACTGGTTGAACTCTCACCACTGCGGTGAAGGTAGTGTAATGGATAAATTTTAAATGCGAAAAAATTTTACCCATTTTCTTACTCACTATGGTAAGGTGGTATACAAGTAAACATCATCATAGACGTAGTTAGAATTAAGTTTCTACTCCCCTTCTTTACTCAGAAGATTACGGTATACGACACACCCCAGCGGCAACCTATATCTTAATATACGATCTCTCTTGAAGAGTAAGCATCTTTATTAAAATCTGTTCTCTAATTTTTCTAGGGCTTGACAATGATTCTTCGATAGTATTTCACATTGCTACCCGTTCGAATATATGGTCGTTAAAAACGATCTGTTTGTGTTAAATTAATAAATTAAATAAAAAGTGACGGACTTTTTGAAGAAAAATATTTATTTTGTATTTTATGTTGAAGACAAGGCAAGAAAAAATGGGAGCGTTCGATCCCAAGTACCAGTGGACAAGCCAATGCTATTTTAAAATAAATTCAAAGTTCTAAACCCGATGGCAAGTCAAGTTTTAGATTTTAAGATAACCGCAGTCCGAAATTTTTTTCCATAAGACGAACTAAATTATTTGGTAAGTGACTTGAATATTTACAAAAACGCTGCTGCGTTGCAGAAGCTTACCTGTGCCAAGAGAATCTTCTTCCGAAATTCACTTTCCTAATATATAATGTATAATAATATATTTAAGACCTGATACGAGCCAGAGCTGTGAAGTATTTTAATATTTTCTCCAAAAGGGAAACTCACAGTAGTTCTCAACAGTAGTTTAAATGCTTTCATTCCTGTTTATTATTAATACACCTCAAAAACACCTCCAAGAATTTTAAAGTGGTTTTTAGCAAATTAAAATGTAAAGATGATTTAAAGTAATTGGGCATGTTGGGCGGAAAACAAAGTAGGTCTACCAAATTATCTTGCTTTCCATACCTATGAATAGTACAGATCGAACAAATCACTAGACAAAAAAGGTTTGGTCTGCGAGAGAGCTTAACGTTGGCGAAAAGAACGTTCAGCATGAAACTTTGATTCCTCCTTGCAAAGTTATTTCACTACCGCTTACATTAAACTGGGATTGATGAAGTGTTTAAAATTGCTTCAATTAGTCAATTAGTCAAAAACTTATGAACATTAACTGCCTAGCCAAAATGACTGATATATTCTTAAGTTTAGCTTCCATATTTATGTGAATATCACTATTTTCCGTGAACAGAAGTGGTTGATTATTTATTTTCCGTTCTATATTTCTTATTTTTTTTTTTTTTACACAATGCATTTTGCCAAAAGCCTACCTTTTTCATCATAAATCTAATTTTATTTTATCATAATTAAAAGTTGTAAAATTTAAATATATTGTACATATCCTGATACATATTTTTCTGCCAAGCTAATTGACATAATTGTTGCACATTAATATCGTACCGAGGTAATAGCGATCAAAAGTGCTACATGACATTTATAAAGTTTCAAATTAATATTTTCACAGCACATAAACTAGAAATCCGTACACCCACATACGTACATTAAATGTGATAAATATGCAAATCAAGCAAATTAAGGTTTCTGTTATGAAAATGTAGTTAACGTGAAAATAGGTGCCAAACAAAGCACCAATGTTAACCAGCTAACGGTGCATGCATGTATATACGACTACAATTGAGAATTTTGTAAAGGTAAAATATTCTTTACAGGTAGCAGCATTATAAATATTAATAACAGCAGGAAAGACATAACTTTCTTCAACAACCTTCAACCTTCAGAACACAACAACAGTCAACGCATCCACACTATATACTCGTAAATACTAGATGCAAACTTGCTAAGTTTCAAAATGCATGTCTGACAAAGACATGCGTGACAGAAAACCACAAACAACGTTAATGTGCACAATTTGTAAAAAGTTATTGTAACCTATTCGCTTATTAGCATGCGACATCCACACATTACTGCAGTAATTGGCACTTATAGACCAGCTTTATACTCTTATTATTAATCGGTGTTGGCACCGATTAACGCTGAGTTAACTACAGCAGAGTCTCATTTTTCTATTTGACTCCAATACCAAGTAAATTTTGATTTGTCTCCACATGATCTATAAACCGAAAATAAATTCCTTCTCTTCCTTTGTATCCAGAAGTGAATACTAAATTGAAAACTTTTAATTCCCGAATACTTATAACATCCAATCGAGATGAAGTTGCCAGATATGCTTTTGCGTCATGCAGGCGAATATAAAGAATAAAATTCCTTTTTTCAATTCATTGTTCATTCAAAACTAGCACCTGTTAAACAAATTAATTCTTCGTTGGGATTCATTTATTGTTGTTGGAGTTAAAGCTAATCCCTAAATATAAATTGCCTGCAACTACGGAGCTATAATTGCCAACTGTAAAGTGAAAACCAGGACCCAAACTTACTGACTGTTGGTTTGATGGAAGGAAATATTTTTTCTTGTCTTGTGCCATTCTCTTCGATGGAAATAAATTTTTTTTACACTTTTCATGCAAATAAAATGGTATATTAACTTTGGTTCGAAGTATGTAGGTCCCAGAAAAAGAAGAGTTAAGTCCACAAAATTTATACAGATCGGCTGATCTGTAAAGATCTGCTTTGAATTAGCCATTTCCATCTGTCCCTCTGTTGGAACGCAAACTAGTCTCTAAGCTTTGTTAAGGAAACTTGGTATGCGGGTGTATTTTCGTAATGCGTTGAACATTTGTTGTCGAACCAGCCGGATCGGTCGACTATATCATATAGCTTCCAAACAAACAAGTTTTTCAGATTTTAGGTCATAAATACTTCAATAAAACATCTAACAAAACTGATTCGTTCAAATATGAAGTTTCGGGTAAAAAATTCGCCAAAAGACATCTAACGATGTTAAATTTACTTATTCATGAAAGGTATAAGACCGAAGACCGAAAACTCATTTGTTGTCAGAAGTCGAATCTATTATCATCGTTTTCCTATGAAGGTCCGCACAGTTGCTGTTACGAAAGGTGGTGTTTTTGGCCATTATTGCATATACTATTCACCGCAGATATGTATTCTTTTTGGGATAATAATAAAATCGATACGAATACCCAATTACACCCCTATAAAATTCAGAAGTGAAGAATAACTGTCAAAATGGCGGATATAACACAAGTTAATGTAAATATGTCAAGAACGTGCCCTTCTGTTAAGCTCAATAATGGATCGAAGGGTCTGAATTTAGGTCCCAATTACAGCTGAGAGCTCCATTTTGATGAACTATCGTTGGACCTAAATATATCTGCTATCACGTTTCATTGTTGCGCTCAAACCATTTAATGTTCTCATTGAAACTACTTCTTGTGGACAGCCATCCGAGATACTAGATGGATTCTGTAGACGTTAAGATAGAGAGATTTTGAAGTATTCGTCGTCGTAGATTGAGATGATATCATTCTCTCCTACGAAACTCCTCCTCCATTGACGTCATGAGGGTATCCTCAACTGACAAAAGGTATTGAAATCTAACCTTTGGAGGATACAGTGTTATTTATTTAATGGTGTTATGAGTTGTGTTCAATTCATTGTTGGTTCCAGCAACCCGAATCCCTAATCTTGATGGCGAAATCTGCTGCCACTTTGCGAATAAATATCTAAATAGGCAGAATGTTAGGCGCATCCGATGACATGACTTAAAGGCACCTGTACTCCCTCCTAAGCTGCTCTTCATATTCCACTTGGTTTCCTGATATTGCACTGTTTCTATAACGCTGGCCATATCAGCGCTCCATATGTTTGGATTGGTCTTAAACATCCACATGAGTATGTTTGGTTTGAGACCCACCAAACCATAAATATAACACTCACAAAAGCGATTGCTCATTTAGGTAATTTCGAATTGTAATTATTTCAATTCGAATACTAAATAGAATTTTAGTAGCGAAAGTTATTAAGCTCAATGGACTATAAAAGTACCAAGGACGAAGGAACTAATTAATTATAAATTACATGCTAAAATTAAAAAAATTTGGAATCTGGGGATTGACCTTACTTTAGCCGCGGTATCCTGGCCACCACGATTCGTAATAACAGATATGCAATTTAGTAACTTTTTCAAAAGCTCGCAGGTAAATTTTTTGCTGAAGGAGATACTTATTGGGCAGTTTGGCTTCCGCGAAAAACACGGCAAAGTTGAACAAGTACATTGTATAACCAATGAAATAAGAAAGGCTTTCGAATTCAGAGGTTATCTCTCGGCCGTTTTTCTCGATGTGGCTCAAACTCTTGTCAAGGTGTGGCATGATGGTCTAGTTCATAAAATTAAGCAAGCATTACCTAATTTATTTTATAATATCCTTGAATCCTACTTATCAAATAGGCGATTCACTGCAAAAGAGTTCCCAATAACGGCAGGTGTTCTGCAAGGTAGTATTCTATTACATATACTGTAGACGGCAGACATTCCTACAAGTGATAAAGTAATGCTGTCAACTTTTTCGATGATATTTCTATATTAGTCGGTCCCATTACAGCCCCATTGCAGCCAAATGGCGCAGAAAAGTAAATAAAAATAAGTGAAAACACATCACTTTCACATTAATGCTAAAAGCGTGCTACTGTCAAGCTTAACAATGTAACTATTCCATAACTAACAAAATTATATACCCCTGAATTCACTTAGATAGCAGCTTAACCTGGACATGACACATCTTGGCTAAAAAAAGCAGCTTAAACTTAAATATGCTAGTCTGCTTAGTCTTATAAACAGAAAATCTGAGCCCAGTTTGAACAACGAATTCCTCCCCTATAAAACAATCATAAAGCCGATATGGATGTTATGGAGTTCAACTTGCGCGACAGATTTTGATATTTTACAAAGACTCCTGTCTAAAATTCTAGAAGCTATAACGGGCGCCCCATGGTACATGCATAATGAAAGCATTCACAAATGCCTAAACAAATGCACCATCAGAAGCAGAAATTTTTATAAAAAAATACATAACAAAACTGCGTAATCATCCGAACCCTTTAGCTAACACCTTGGCCTCCGCAACAAGTCAAACTCGTCTGATGAGAAGAGATAAACCATCATTCGAAAGAACAACATTGAGCGAGCAGCCCTTCCCTATTAATGTCTTATTACTATGATTAGTTAAGTTATAAGATTTACTTTACATATTGTTATGCTTCCGAGGGGGAAGCAGATTCAGTAAATAAATAAAATGGTAATAAAAAAGTGCAGCCAGAGGAATTGGAACATTAATTGAATTGCGTGAAGCCGGACGCCACCTTAACCCTTAGTAGCCTGGTGGTCCCTTCAGGAACCTCAACTTTAGAGACTTGTTTTTCAAAACTGTTACATTTTTTGCGCAATGTTTATTCAGCAAATATTCTCTTTATAATGTATGCCATCTAGCGGAAAAGAAAATCATATGCTTTTCGGTGCTGAACACCTGATTTTTGACGTTTATCAGAAAAACACACAAAAGCTTCAAAGTGAACAAATCGTGCTTTTTCAAATTGATTGAAATCAAAACTTTTGCTCCAAAAGAACCAAATAAAATTCATTTTTATTATTTGTGCACTATATTCAAACCATGTAAGTATCTTTTTAGCAATATAAATTTTGTTTGTTTGTGTTTTTCGTGTAAAAGTTCAAACGGTCCTTCAAAGAACCAGTAGGCACTCATTAGAGAAGTGAAATTCGTTAGTGCTTTAGCGTCTTTTTCTAATTTTAGTGTAAATTTTTAATTTTGCATAGAAAAATGCCACGTAAATACAAAGATTTTACCACGGATGAAGATTTTGAAGAATTCGTCAATGATTTTGAATGGTCAGCAAGTGAAATTGGCGATATATCAGATTTTGACGACGACAGTCTAGACGATCCCGATTTCAATATAGTGACAAATGATGATGCGAATATCACTGATCAGTTGGAGGATGATGTGTTCGAAAATGTGAACGAATTAGATGCTGAACAAGTTGTGAGTGTGGAACCAACTGCTGATGAGAGTGTTCAAAATGAAGATATTGTTGTTACTGGAGATAGCACACGCTGGCATCAATATGCAACATTTTACAAAGATATCACAATTGACAAGGACTCTTCCGAGTTTAAAAAATGTATCTGGAAGAAAAACATATGCAGAATCATGCAAGTTGGGTTCAGTTTGGCAGCGATTCTGAATTGACAACAGAAATAATGGCACTAGATACACCTTTCAAATTTTTTCTTACTTTGTAAATGACGATATAATTTCTAATATTGTAGACCAAAGCAATTTGTACGCAATTCAAAAGGATTCATCGAAACCTCTAAATACAACGCCAGACGAAATAAAACGCTTTTTTGGCATTACATATTTTATGTCCGTCTTCAAGTACCCAAGTATCAGGACGTATTGGGGTGAATTTGGCATACCGGCTATTATGAATACCATGACGAGAAATCGATATGACAAGGTACGCCAGTTTTTGCATCTAAATGACAACAGTAAGATGCCACGTCCGTCAGCTCAAGAACCAGCTCCTTCACGTCGACGAGGATTGCGTCCACAAAACACTGATTCATCAAACATTGATCGTTTATATAAAATTCGTCCGCTTATTGATGCCCTCAATCGAAACTTTGACTCTGTTCCAAAAAGCAGTCGTTTGTGTGTGGATGAACAAATTTGTGCGACAAAAATTAAGCACTATTTGAAACAATACTTGCCAGACAAGCCTCACCCGTGGGGCAATAAGTTATTTTTGATGTGTGACGATATGGGATTCTGCTATAATTTTGAAATTTATTCTGGCAATGAAGACCATGTTTTGGACAATGAACCAGACTTGGGAGCAGCAGCAAATGTTGTGGTGCGGCTTGCTCGTAAAGTTCCGCGTTTCAAGAACTACAGAATTTTCTTCGATAACTATTACACAACTATTCCTTTATTGGCTTATTTACGCACCCAGGGAATCTATGGGCTTGGAACAGTTCGACGTAATCGAATTCCTGGCTGCAAATTGCCAGAAAAATTATCCAATCGAGGAGACTGCGAAGAATATATGACCAGTATTCATAGTATAGATATAACTACTATAGCATGGAGGGACAACAAAGTTGTAAATATGGCATCGACTTTGCTTGGCATCAAGCAATTGAAATCGACAAATGCAAACGAAACTGATGACGCGCCTACGATTGCCAGGTATTTTATACTTTCAACAAATACTTACCGAATATAATTTTTTTTATTTTCTTTAGATTTGACAAAAAAAATAAGTGTACCGTAAATATTCAGTGCCCTGCGATAATCCACGAGTACAACAAGTACATGGGAGGTGTTGATCTTATGGATTCGTGCTTTGGTAGAAGCCGCATAAGAATAAAGTCACGCAAATTGACAAATCGTCTTATATACCATATGATGGACATGGCCATGATAAATGCATGGATTTTATATAAACGCCAATTCTCTTCATCTCCTCGTACAGATAAAATGCTGACTTTGCACGAATTTATCGTAGACGTCAGCAAAGTTTTAGTAAAATCTGGCACACAATCCATAAGGAAAGGACGTCCAAGAAGCACTGGAGGATGTGAGACCCCTGAAAATGTGCCAAAACGAGTTCGGGTAGTAATGCCGCCTAGTGACGTGCGGTTTGATAATGTTGGGCACTTCCCGAAATACCTAACAACAGGCAAACCTCGTTGTAAAATGCCCAATTGCACATCTAGAACAACAGTGTATTGCATTAAATGTGAGGTAGAATTATGTTTCCAATCCACAAAAAACTGCTTTCTAGAATATCATACAAAACATTGAATAAATGAACTGAAATATATATAATTTAAATGAAAATAAAAAAAAATTTCATATATAAACCATATGCATTTTACTTGTCAAAGGAGTGCCTGGTGGTTCTTCAAAGAACCAACACACAAAACCTCCCCTAAAATGTCCAAAACTCAAAATTGTGAAAAGTCGTAGAACAAACGTTGTTAAGGGTGCTAAAATACAACATATAAAATTTTTTCATTGAAAAAAAAAAGTCAGGCTATTAAGGGTTAAGACGTTGATACCATGCAAAAGATTGCTCAAATAATTTTATAAGAGTAGGGTTTTGATTTTTTGCTCTCATTCACATTTTAACTTATTATAACTTATTAATAAGATATATCATTCCTACCAGGTAACAAATACGCGGATGAGTAAAAAAGAAATACTGTATTCACGAAGTTCACAAATTGAAAGTTATTTTTGTTTACACTAACGATATACTTTTAACTCAGCTTTTAATTAATCTTTAAATCATTTCATTTAATTTGACGTTGAGCTCGCAAAATTTACAAAAAGTATAAAATTTTAAATACAGGCTTAAATACTGCTCAATTGAAATAAGTTGCAATTTTAAGTATTAAAGCTCCTAATTTGAAATCAGTTGGATTTTTTAAAGAAAAAAGTTTCTTGGGATGCCAACAAACCTACAATATACAAGTAACCTAAGTATGTACGTGTGTGATATCATGATGATATAATATTAATTGTATTTATTGTAAACAGATTCTATCATACATGTATACACATTCATTGCCATACGTAAAGGGTGTTTTTTATAGAAGTATAGAACTTTAAGTTGGCATTACTTTTCAAGATGGCGACCGATTTAACAGCTGTCAAGTGATTTATTCTCAATTTGGTTTGGCAATTCATCATGAATAGACTGACGCCTGAAAAACGCTTGCAAATAGTGCAATTTTATTTCGAAAATAATGGTTCTGTGCGGAAAACGTATCGCGCACTACGTCCATTAGCGATGAAGCGCACTTCTGGTTGAATGGCTACGTCAACGAACAAAACTGCCGCATTTGGAGTGAAGGCAATCCTCAAGTATATGTTGAAACACCGTTACATCCAGAAAAACTGACTGTTTGGTGCGCTTTATGGGCTGGTGGAATCAGTGGTCCGTACTTTTTCAAAAACGATGGTGGCCAGAACGTTACAGTCAATTGTGATCGGTACTAACTTTTTCATTCCTGAATTGAATAACCATGATGTCCAGGAGATGTGGTTTCAACAAGACGGCGCAACATGTCACACAGCTCGTGCCACAATAGATTTATTGAAAGACACGTTTGGTGACCGCCTAATTTCACGTTTTGGACCTGTGAATTGGCCTCCAAGATCTTGTGATTTAACAGCGGTGGGGGCTATGTAATGTCATTGGTCTATGCGGATAAGCCACAAACGCTTGACCATTTGGAAGACAACATTCGCCGCGTTATTGCCGATATACGGCCACAAATGTTGGAAAAAGTCATCGAAAATTGGACGTCCAGATTGGACTTCTATACAATTATTTTTAATTAAATAATTAATAAATTTTACCTTAAATAGGGAGGAAAATAAGTGCAGCAAAAAATTATGAAAAAATGGTATATTTGAATTTTTTTTATTTATTCGTATAAACCTAGGTCATAAATACTTATATTTTTGAGATAGTATTGTGAAAACCTTTCAGTCATTTTCGAGTCGTTTAAAAAATTCACGTGGTCCTATTTTAGGGCTTTCGGGATCACTCTCTCCTCTTGTGTGGTCTTTCTTGTGACCTACTTTTTATTTTCTTCTGTATATTCATTAAAAAATCTTTTATTTTAGGTAAATAATATAACGCTAACGCTCCCTCTCTACTTTGTATAGCTTGGACAAATGTAATCACTAAACCGCATCGCACAATTAATATATGCAAATAATCTTTAACAGCACATTTCTAATGATAATCACATGTTTAATAAATCCGTATTTTCGGTACCACAAGTTCGGCCATGATTCTGATGATGTTAAAGTATATTCAATTGCGAGAATTATGTCTCGAAACCATATTTTTAAATAATCAATTCAATGGGAGTTATATGAAAATCATTTTCGATATGACAGATAGAAGCTTATCGCACTCTACAACTAAACAAATATCTAAACGGAAAATATTATTAAATGTTATTCCAAAAAAGGGGGAAATCTAATCCCCAACATGTTTGCACCAAAAACTGTTCTTAACACTCACATTCGATTGTTTTTTATAAAACCCCAAAAATTTGTTTTACTGAATCTGCTTAATAAAAACCTAACCACTTATATAATATACCTAACACCTTAATAACTAATGAAATCCATTAATAGTAACGGACGAAACGTAAAATGTTGATTTTCAAAATGATGGCCCACTTTGAAGTCATGTTATGCTTACTGGACTGAATAATTCGAATAATTTTGCTATTTTGACAGGAATATTTTCCAGGTATTAACCACTTCTGTGTTTATCATTGGTATTTCAATGGTGCGAATTCATTATAATCGCTGTATTTTGTGGGTACTAATTTCACAACAATCGCATTAGCCGAGTGGTTAGCAGTGCGTACTACAATACGGAAGATCAAGGTTCGAGTCCTGGTTCGGCTAACATCCAAAATTATAGAAAACTAATTTTTCTAATCTCTTTATACAAATCCATCAGCCGCTTGAAGGCGACTTGGTATAAGCTGTAAGTCCGTCAATTTATTGGAAAACATTAAGACACACACCACCGCTCGGCCGAAAATCGCCTCAGCGGTTACAAAGCGCCAATTTTATATATACATATACAGTTATAAAACCAGAGCAGCACAATTTTATTCCCTATGTCTATATTTACTCTAGATAAAACCGTACTTATATACAAGAGTCTTATGATCTAAGAATAGTTCTGAATTTTACCCAATAACGAATTGAGATTGGTGGATTTAAGTTTAAGTTGAATTTTTTCGCAAAAATATGAGGAACATCAGCCAAAACTGGTCCTAAAAGGCTACCTTGAGGAACATCAGCCAAAACTGGATTGCTATTTCAGATGAATTTATTTACTTTAACTGTAAACCTTATGAAAATTTGTCGGCAAAGGCAAATGAGTATGAGTTCTTCATGTCATATTTTATCGATTGCTTGAGCCACAACAAGAAATATTGTTAAGCAATACTTTTTCAATCAAATGACTTTCCGTTCTCATTGGTGATGTGACGGGCTTGTTCCTATTTCTAGGGCAGTTCCGAAATTTTTTTGAGGAATGTATTATTTCAGTGTCCCTTGTCAAGTAGCTTACATCTGATACATTCAGATTTAAATTAAAATCATTTTACAGAAGTAAACATTCTCGAGGATTATTTATGTAATCCACATTTTTTCCATTGCTCAATTCGTTGAGTGTAGCTATATAGTTAACCATGTAAGGCAGCAATTCATATTGTGAACTAAGTTTCGTTCTAATAAATTGGAGATTACTATTTTATTCTCATATTTAAATTTTTTTTACAAGTGGCAACAATTCTTAAATTGTTGTTGAGTGAATTCTAGGTATATCCCTACATATATCTGCTGTTTCTGTATTCTTTATTCTTTTTTTTTTTAATTTTTACACAACGATCCTTTGTAAGTAATTACATGAAAACTGTATCTTAGTTTGCATAATTAAATTACGTCCAGTAAATAATTTATGTCGTTAATTACATATTCGCCTAAAGTTCCCGTTTTATATATTCATGTGAGGATGATATTAATTTATAAGAAATTTCGAGACTTAAGCCAGCAGTGTCAGAGTTAATTTGTTTTGTAACTCAACTACTGCCCATAAACAATAAAGAATTGGTCAAAACTTCTGGTGGCCTCTAATTTACTTCACATTTACCAATGTACCCTCAATGTAGCAATTGTGTGGTTCAACTCATAATTCTTAAGAAATTACTGCCTGTGTTTGTATTTCTTTCATCCTTATTGATTTCCTTTCACTCAATCACTTCAGCTGTGCAAATACTTGAGAAAGTTTTCTTGTTATAAAATCTATATCTTAAAATACAACCAATACCACGTAGACAACCAATATGATACTCAAATGCATATGAACGTACGTACCTGAAATTATATAAGCTGCTACAAATAATAACGGGCTAACTAAAAAACCTTAAATTTGAGTTATCATTTTCGTTTTATTTTGGCTTTTTTTATTGTTTTATACAAGCCATCGAAATTGCATTAATATTTGTAGTCCACTACATTTTCCTAAATTCGATTAATTAACATAATCTTTTAGCAGTTTTACAAATACTATCTTTTATTTATATGAAATAAACATTTTTCTGAAAAACTGAAAAGCCCAACTTGTGCGATTTTATGACTTATGAGACCATATATTATTGGATATGTGCTCCTAATACAAGTGAAACGCCATATCCAAGGAAATTCTCTTATCACATATATTTATATGAGCATCATTTAGAACATTTATCATGAAGCCAACAGGAGATACCTTCCTAACATACTAATAAAGGGTGTTTTTTACAAACTTTAATAGTTTTCCCCTTGTAATGCCTTTATGTGGTTTTTACAGAGGTATAGAACTTTAAGTTGGCATTACTTTTCAAGATGGCGACCGATTTAACAGCTGTCAAGTGATTTATTCTCAGTTTGGTTTGGCAATTCATCATGAATAGACTCACGCCTGAACAACGCTTGCAAATAGTGCAATTTTATTTCGAAAATAATGGTTCTGTGCGGAAAACGTATCGCGCACTACGTCCATTTAATCGTGTTTAGCGATGAAGCGCACTTCTGGTTGAATGGCTACGTCAACAAACAAAACTGCCGCATTTGGAGTGAAGGTAATCCTCAAGTTTATGTTGAAAAACCGTTACATCCAGAAAAACTGACTGTTTGGTGCACTTTATGGGCTGGTGGAATCATTGGTCCGTACTTTTCCAAAAACGATGGTGGCCAGAACGTTACAGTCAATGGTGATCGGTATAGAGCCATGATTACTAACTTTTTCATTCCTGAATTGAATAACCATGATGTCCAGGAGATGTGGTTTCAACAAGACGGCGCAACATGTCACACAGCTCTTGCCACAATAGATTTATTGAAAGACACGTTTGGTGACCGCCTAATTTCACGTTTTGGACCTGTGAATTGGCCTCCAAGATCTTGTGATTTAACACCGCTAGACTACTTTCTGTGGGGCTATGTAAAGTCTTTGGTCTATGCGGATAAGCCACAAACGCTTGACCATTTGGAAGACAATATTCTCCGTGTTATTGCCGATATACGGCCACAAATGTTGGAAAAAGTCATCTAAAATTGGACGTCCAGATTGGACTACATCCGCGCCAGCCGTGGCGGTCATATGCCAGAAATCATATTTAAAATGTAATGCCACAAGATTATCTTTCGGATAAATAAAATTCATGTCAATCGAATAATCGTTGTTGTTTTATTGCAACTTAAAGTCCTATACCTCTATAAAAAAAACACCATTTACATACCTAAGTGAAAAGCATGAAAATAAAGCTGGACTAAAGCCATTCGAGTTCATTGCAGCAAAGGACTACATACAAAAGCCCTCATGATTTCCACTGTCTAATAAATGCCATTATTGGCAGACGAAACTAAAATTTGTTGTTACAAGGAAATTGGTTTTCTAACTTATCTATCAATTCATGAGTAAAATCGAAACGCTATCTGGCAGTCAGATTCTTTTTTTTTTTTTTTTTTGTAAAAGACAAACCAGACGCAATCTAGGATAGGGGTGATATGAAGATATGAAATGTACGAGCGTATATACAGAGCTTTGAAGAAATAAAATCTATTATATTAATGAAGAAGTTTTGCTAAATACTGTTTATTTATATTCCAGTTTTCGAAAATATTGTTTGAATATATTGTAACTCTTTTTTTTTTTTTTGCTACAATAGAAGATTCCCTTAAATGTTTAAAGAAAGAAATATTTTGCTTTTAATGGTAATTAGTTAAGAAAACCGAAAGTAATATTTTTCAAATTACTTCAATCGGAAATTTCAAAAGATATACAAAGTTTAAATCTAATTTTCAATTAAAATTCAGTACTAATTGGCAAATAATTAACATCAAAAAAGTACATGTGGTCATAAACTTTAATAGTTTTCCCCTTGTAATGCGTTTATGTCGATTATAAAATTATGTAAGAATGTAATGGAAATAAAATAAAGCGAGTTAATAAAATTTAAAAATCTCACTGCAATATTGAACAATATTACACTGCCGAAAGTTATTAAAAGCTATAATTGAATTTATAGTTTTTTGTGTTTTTTTATTTCATATCGTTCTTTTACGAATATCAGCAACTGTATTTTCACCAAAGGTAAGAATAAAGTTGATGTCTTCACTTAAATTTAATTGAGAAAGTTTGCTTTGAGTGAAATTTCCAAAGTAATCAAGTGACTATATTCAATATTATCATTTCTCACCAGCAACCACTTACTTTCATACTTTTCATGACTAGATTGAACAAAAACATTTATTCTCTGCTATACAATCAAAAGAAAAATTCAACAAACTATTTTTCACGTTTTCCATTATTGTAATTCGTCCATACAGTTATAATGAGAATTTCAGAATCGAAACGAACATAAATTGAAAACAAATAATGAATGATTATTCCAAACTATTATATCTGCGAAAATGCATTATTTGCCATAAATGGCGAACAGAGGCACTTTGCTTTGCTTTCAAAAAAATCGAATTATAATCAGGTAAAATTGTGAATGTATTAGTGATATGAAAAGTTTTAAAATGGGGGTTATGTAGGCGTGATGAAATATCAAAACATTTTTTCTGGTTTTCAATTCATCATTGAAGCGCCCAATGTTATAAAACTGCGAAGCCAAAATGCCATTTCGTGATGACAATTAATATTTCTATCAAAGAATAATATGTGAAATGAGTAGTTGCCAGTAAAAACTCAACGCAACTCAGAATATCTGTAGCTATGACGTTATATAAATGTAATTCAATCAATCATTCAAAACTGATTGAAAAACTAAAGAGGAAAAGTTCTACACGTTCCAAATAAAGATGTGAAGTTGGATCAATGAGTGCACTGGCCGATTTGGTAGGTAAACGACTGTGATATGAACTTCCAAGTGGTAAAAGTTACACGCAATTAAGCTGTGGAATATGATATGAGTTTGAATTATATTAACAACTTTGTAAAGTCTTATTATGTCCGGCGTTTACCTTTATTATGCAATGTTGTATATTTTTCCAGATATATATGTACGAAAAACAATGTATGTACCTATAGGAAAAATATAATTGTCATAAATTGTATCGAATCATTTTAGTATAATAATAATTTTAATAGCCACAAGCATAAAAATATTGCATATATTTTATCCATATCGGCTTCGTATAGCATAAAATTTATAATTTCGTTCAGTATTGAATCCAAATGCTTTCAAAGTTTGAGAGTCCCTGTAAGGTTGCACGAACTGCCAAATCGCAAACAATGTCCCTCTTTACGTAAAATTCCGTAAAAATATGTTTTCTATGAGCACCTAGAAGGCACTTATGAGTGCTGCCCTCGCCACGATATCAAAATGTAAATACGGCAATTTTAATGACAAGGCGGGCAAGGATTGTATATTTTTGGCGCCGGAAAACTCAGCTTTGAAGACGAAACATACCCAAACGGACTGAAGAAGATTGGCTTCATCGGGGCCCGAAATATGGCTGTACTAGATTTAAGCACACGAAAATTCATCAAGCTATATGGCTGTCACCTCTTCAAAATACCCGCAACCAAATCGATCATGTTGTGATTGATGGAAGACATGTATGCAAGGTTTTAGATGTGCGTACATTCAGATGATCTCACATCGACTCGGATAACTATCGTGTCACATCGAAGATACGCGCCCACCCCTGTGCAGCAAAGAACACCTATCAAAAATACAAGGAAATTTCAACTTGCACATCTGTTTTCTGGGAGCACTCATCAGCGACCCTATATAACGAAGTTGTGAAACGGCATTTCAAACACACAATATTAGCACCAAAAGGCAAGGAAAGAAAACTTTTGGTTTTCGACAAGCTCGAGAGAAGAACTGGGTCATCTGAGGAAACAGGCTGCATACCTCGACCCATGCGGGGAGGAATAGGCACCCGGAACTGAAGAGGAGAGCAATACGAATATACGGACAAAAAAAGGAGGCCAAGATGCGTGATTTTGAATATCTTGATAAGCTGGCCTGAAAGGGGTAATATTTGAAAATTCTACAAAAATATGCAACGACTTACAGAGGACGTTAGGACCGGGGCAGTATGTGTGGAACTCAATGATAATATACTAAATTTATGAAAAGAGCACTTTTTCAGCCTTCTGAATGAAAGTGAAAAACCAGGAGATGGTGAACTCTATGGAGATGGAACGACTGTGAAGAAGTCGGGTCAACTATTTCCCGCCTGAAAAACAACAAAGCTTCGGAAGCTGATTGGTCGCCGTCAATCTATTAAAATACGGTGCCGAAGAACTGGCAATGTGAATACGTCAGCTTCTTTGCAGAATATTGTCGAACTTGGAACTTAACTATGATCTACCCAATAAATAAAAAAGAGAACGACCGTGTAATAAAACTCCCCAATATCTCATATAAGATCCTATCGAACGTACTGTGTGAAACACTAAAGCCCATCGTCAAAAATTGATTGGACCTTATCAGTGTGGTTTCAGACCTCGCAAATCCATTAGGTATTCACAATGCGCCATATCTTGGAAAAGGCTCGTGAGGAAAAAACGATACACACCATCTTTTTATTGGTTCTAAAGCTTCGTTTGACAGTACAAAAAGGAGAAGTCCCTACACAATGAAGTTTCATATACGAGACTCTTTACCGTGAGATTTCTTCAACCTGATTCTGGAGTCTCAGAGCTAAATAAACTAGGTACAATCTTTAACAAGAGTGTAAAGCTGCCGGCGTACATCGATGATACATATTGATATCATTGCCTATAAGAACCACGCCGTCAGCTCTGCTTTCTCCATACTGAATAAGGAAGCGAAGTGCATGGGTCTGTTAGTGAGAGGGGACAAAACGAAATATCTGCTGTCATAAAACAAACAATTATCGCATTGGTGTCACTGTTGACAGTTATAACCTTAAAGTCGTTAAAAATTTCATCTATCTTAGCACGAGCATTAACACCTACAATAATATCAGCCTGGAAATCCGACGCAGAGTCACTCTCCAACAGGTGATACTTTGGACTGAGTACCAACAAAAACCAAACTCTACAAGTCACTCATCATTCCAATCCTGCTATATGATGCGGAAGTATGTTCAATTTACATCTGATGAGTCGGCGATAGGTGCTTAAGATTTATGGTCCATTACGAATTGGCAACGGCAAATACCGCAGGCTATGGAGCAATGAACTGTACGAGATATACGGCGACCCTGACATAGCTCAGCGAATTAAGAAACAGCGACTGCGCTGGCCAGGTCATGCGGTCCGTATGGATGACAACACTCCAGTTTTGAAAGTTTTCGATACAGTAATTACTAGAAGCAGCGGAAGAAGAGGAAGAGAAGGATCTCCACTCCCTTGGAAATATCAGGTAGAGAAATACCTGGCTGCACTTGATATTTACAATTGGCACCAAATAACGAAAAGAAGCAATGAATGGCGCGTTGTTCTTAGCTCGGCTATAATCGTGGAAGCGGTGTCTATGCCAATAAAGAAAAAGAAGTAGAATGTTATTGGAGAATTTTTGATTTTATTTAACAGAATAAGCTTTTCGTGCCACGTTCTAGAAAAACCATCGCACAAGGTACTAACTTAGTTTGTATTTAAATAAATCTTATTTCTTCCAGTAACATCCTTAGGACTTATTCATTTCGTTTCTTTTATTTCGATGGGATCGTGGCAATTTTGTATCGGTGTTATTTCTTTATATCGAAAGCATTCACAATAAATGTTGGAAGTACCTGCTATTTTCTACATATTTCTCTTCCAAATTGACATCAGCGTTGCGCATTGTTCGATATAGTTAAATGAAAGGCGAAAACCGAAAAATTAAAATAAAAATTGGAATATGCGCGTAAGCCAATGGCAATCACAATGAAATATGTGCAACTCGCAGGTTTAACGCTCTTAACGCAAACGAAATTGTGAATTAAAGGTGAAGGAAAACTCAGAAGAAGTAAAGAGAATATATTCCCTAAGGTTAACCATACACATGGCCACAGCTTGGCGATGATTTATTTACGAGAATATTATCTTTGCGTGCTCTTTTTATCCCGTCATGGATATACATATTTACATACGAGTATCCACTCATACATATACTTATATATGTGCAATATTTATGTATCAAAAAACGAGTTAAATTTACGTAATATCTACTTGTATACTTGAAACAAATCAAGAACCGTACATGTGAAGCACAAAAATCGCTATAATTAAGTATTTTTAAATATTTTAATTCTCATGTTAAATCTAAGTATGAAATCTATACCAGCACATTTACAATTAATAGATAATATTTTGTGGGAACAAAGATAAGATTTTACTCTTCAAATCATTCGATTCTTAAAGAATCTTAAAGCATCGTTTGTACGGCGCTATGGTTCATATTAAACACTATTATTTATTCCGCTGAATTCTGCGTTCTTTTTAGTGTGATATAAACATCTTTCGGGAGCGGTCGGTACAGGTTCGCCAATAAGTCCACCTCCAAATACGAAACCAGAATTTCTGATTCATGAATAGACATATTTTTCGAGACATATCGAGACTCCGTGTTGGAACTTATAACATTAATTCTTAGTTTTTCGAGCAAACACATCGTTAAGTTACTTTATTCTTTACTTAGATCAATAATTGAACTCAATCCGACTTTTAATCACATTCTAAATAAATATTTGGAATTTTCAACATGGGTCTTTGGAAAATGCAACAAAAATTTATTTTTAACACGAAAGAAATTTATTTATTGAATCGATTTAAATAATTTGAGCCTAGCAATAAGAAGAATTTAGAATCTTAATTCTTATTGAATTACTGCTTTAGTCCATTAATAGTAATGAACGACAGGCAATACGTTGCTCTTAAAAAACTGGTAGTCCCTTACTTGAAGGTGTGTTTGCTAGGAGATGGGCAAATACTTAACTTCGCTTTCTTGAGGGCTCATTACGTTGTTTAGTTTCAGTGTTTGGCATGCTTCTGTCTTTAGGGTGAATTTAACTTCCAACAAGTTTTATATGATTTACTAATGTGTTTGAGGCTTTGATTGGGCCCGACAAAAAAAGATGATATCGTCCTGCAAATATTAGATTAGTACTTTTGCTCTCGTTGGAATGTCTGTAGTAAATAAGACATACCGTATTGGTCCCAAAACGCTACCTTGGGGAATACCGGCCATAATTGGATAGTCTTGTGAGATAAATTAGAATACAGGAAATAAAAATAAAGGCAATTATCTAGCTCAAAAAAACTGTAAAAATACCTGCATATGTACTACACTCCAGTTTTGACAAAGTTTTACTCTTTTACATTTATTACATCAATTTTTTATTCCACCCTTTTATAACACTATCCAGTAGATGTCTTGATATACTGATTGAAGCAAAGTCGTTATTACCAAAATATGGTTTGGGAGTGCATCGCTACTGAGGAAACCTCCTCTTTTTATGTTATCTTGCTAGCACGATTTTAATGGAAGAAGATATTAGTTGCATAAATAATTTAAATCAAACATTTTGGAAATTTACACAATCTTGTGTAGCCAAACACAAGATAAGAGACGCGTTTTATAAAAGTTTTCAAAGGTCTACTACAACTTAAAGTTCGGATGCTACACGTATTAATAATTATTATAATAATAATTATTGATAATTAATAATTATTATAATAGCTACCTTTGAAAAAGAGATATCCAACTTATGTTCAAAATGCGACTAGAAGTATATAGGGGATTTTCAAATGAAAAATCAAACAATTTTTCTGTTTGTTTTGTTGATTAATTTTTGTATGTTTCGTATATATTATGCGTTGCTACAATTGAGGGTTGTAGCCAACCTTTTCAATTGAGAGATACCGAACCTCAACTATAGGCGGTTAACTAAATTAATTATGGGGCACTAAATTTTAAAACTTTTTATGCAATTGTAAAGAGAGCTCAACAAATTTTACCAATTCTTATTGCAAGGCGGGCGGGAATGTTGAATGAGAAGCCATTCACTGTATGGTTGTCAAAACTGACAAATTGCAGATAATTTGAAAGCTGTCGATGACCCCCTATCTACATATATTCGTAATCAGAATAAGAATTCCGTACTTAGCTAATCGACAATTATAGGCAGCATTTGAATTTCGTAAATATTACTTTTTCTTTTCATTGGAGTATATTTTTGGCGGTGGGTCCCAAACCCTACGCACAACTGCAGAGGATTCGCCTTCTCACTTTATCTCGCCTCCAAACGGATATTTGTTGCCTGCCCAGATGACACCTGTCTATGTCGCCAAAGCCAAAAGCGCAGTCAGAATTGGAAAGACATTTCCGAGCCGTTCGATAAAAAACTAGGTTTCAAACAGGGAGACTCTTCATCGTGTTATTTCTTCAATTTAATACTGGAGAATAATAAGAGGTGCAGAGCTAAATAGACACGTCTGGCGTAAGCTGATAATATTGATATCATAGGCCATAACATCGGCTCCATAACTTCTGCTTTCTCCAGGTTAGACAAAGAAGCGCAGCAAATGGTTTTGGTGGTGAACGATGGCAAGTCGAAATATATCCTGTCTTCAAATAAACAGTCATCCCATTCGCGACTCGATGCACAACACGTCACTGTTAACAGTCATAATTTCGAAGTCGTAAATAATTCGTCAATCTAGCATTAACAGCGTCCGCTGACGAGAGCAAGTGAAGAGGAAGATCTCGACTCAGGTGGAGAGCAGTCTAGTTTCACTTGGTATTTCCAACCGGCGCCAACGAATGAACGAATAGAGCGTTATTGTTGATTCGGCTATAATCGCGTAAGAAGTGTCTATGCAAGAGGATAAGAAGAAGAAGAAGAAGAAATATTATTTGTATTAGATTCTGAAATTAAAATTGTAAAACATAATATTTTGAATCATAATAATAACGGTTAGTTCACCGCTAAAACCTCTACTTATCTTCCTCTTTCATGTGGATGTTCGAGTACCTTACCAAACATTAAACATAATGTAATATATTGAACCTATTGCAAATAAATGGACGAACCAACAGCTATTGCAAATGACGATATTATTGTAAAACAAACTTAAGGGACAACAACATACTTCTAATGAAAACTTTATTTATCTGCAACAATAACTCAAACATATGTACAAATTAAAAGACAATTTCTCGTGAATATAGTGGCTGTTCCCAAATAAGTTCTAATATAACTACGGCCGTAGCATAGATGCACTCTTCTACCGAAATTTTCGCTATCCTTGACAACATCAACATACTGTCTCATTGTTCAAATAATTTTACCTTCAAATTAAATTAAATGTTGAGTAATTATTTGTATGCCTTCAACTTCCAACCATAACATATGGAATATTGGCATACTAAATGCAAATATGATGAAACTTTTGTAAATATCTATTTAAGTGAGTTATGTGTAATTTCACTAATTTGAAATAATTGCAATTGCTAAATGCTTTCGTATAACAAATATTTAATTATAACTGCTAATGTAATTTCATGTGTGTAATTAATTTCGGCAAATGTTACGAAAGTTTATTAATTTTACTTGAAAGTCGACATTATGTAAGTATATATATGTTTAACAAGAACAGAAACTAAAGTACGTCAAACAACGCTTCAAACCTGCAAGTAAGCACATATGGAAGCATGCGGCAGACATTCATAATTTTCTTTATTAAAGGTACTTTTTACTTATTTATTTATTTATTTATTTATTTATTTAATTATTTAATTATTTTTTATCTATTTATTTATTTATTTAATCGAGAACATTGTAAAACAAAATTATAATATGCTTTTTGGCCCAACAGAAGATTATGCTTAGATAAGATTAGATTAGATGGTATAAAGAATCTGCGCTGCAACCTTCGATCTATTGTGCCATCCGGACTCATCACAATTCCTCTTATATACCCAATGCCTTCAGGAATCCTATTGGACAGAGGGGGTCGACAGATGTAATGTGATTCAGCGCAGGCTGTATCTCTCCAAAGTGTTTTAGCCTTTTTCTTGCGACCGCTACGCACTCTTTTAAAAGATACACTGAGGTTTCTGGCTTCATGCTGCAAAAACGGCATATGTACACTATACTGATGCCCAATTTGTACATATAAGTGTGCAGTGTCCTGTTTGAATAACTGAAATGATTCTTAGATTATTTTTACTGAGTAGTATAACGTTTAATGTTTAGGTATTTAATCGCCTATCAGTCCTTTGACCTGTTTTATCCCTGCTAGCTTTTAGCAATATATATTTCTTATGTACTTCTCTTTTGCTCTTAACTCTTCTTTTATTGTATGTAGGCCGATAGGAAAGAAGGGTTCAGGCCCTATCAGCTTAGATGCTGTCGCTTCTTTTGCTAGCTCATCTGCTGATTCATTTCCTTGTATACCTCTATGTCCTGGAATCCATACAAGTTGTACTTTGTTGTGTTTGCTCAGCAGGTTCAGGTTCAACACACATTCCCATACCATATTCGACTTAATTTCGCATGATGATATTGCTTTAAGTGCAGCTTGGCTGCCACTGCCTAAAGTGCTGATTTTTGTGATTCTGTCTTATATTTAATTCTGCACATATGCTTATGACATATATCCCTGCTTGGAAGATGCTATCATAACGTCCCATTGGTATGGCGGGGTTAAGTTGCCTGTTCCTATTCCTTCATTGGTTTTGAAGCCATTTGGATTGGATTCCAATGTGCTTTTTCTTCCATAAGTCTATTGTAATTCTTCTCTTCTCTGATTTAATTATTTCAGGCATGTCATCTCTGTTATATAATGCTATGTGGATATTTTCTTTAATTTTGTCTCCCGTTCTACTTAAGATTATCTTTCCTCTTCCCGTACCTTCCCGTATCATAGTTAATAAAGATTTATTTACTGTTCGTTATATGACTATTGTAAAGGTGTGAGTTCAAGTAGTGTAAAGTCATTAGCAGTGTAGTTGCTTTACTAATCACGAATTCCAGATGCTTTTGCCATGTGACTTTGAAATCAAGATTGAAGATAACCCCTAGGTATTAGTTTTCATAGCATAGCTCTATCCCGATTCCGTCTATTGCCATTTCTTTCATTTCTCTTAGTTTTCTTATTTTAGTAAAAAGGGGTTATGGCTTTTTTTGGTAGGATTTATGTTGAGTCCTATCCTAGAGCATCACCTTTTAGTTAATACTAACACTCTTTGTATTATGCCGCAGAGTGTTTTCTCGTATTTACTTTAATCTGCTATAACTATGTCATCGGCGTACCCTTGACTATTTTGCTAAATGGTTTGACTAAGGCATAATCTTTCTTCCCGGCTTTGGAATAATCTTTAGTAATGCCCTTCTCCACATTGATGGGATGTGGCCAAAGGCTAGGCTTTCTTAAAGTAAATCACATTAATAATGAAAAGAGAAAAGATAATAAAACTAAAAAATTTTATTCAGATGTAAATTACGCAATTAAAAATTAAAAAAAAAGAGTGATTATTCTCCTATTACATTGGAGTTGATTTTTAAAATTTACTTTGCTACATTATAATCACTAACTAAGTTCAAATAATACATCTTTAAATATTAGATACTCCCTTGGACTAAAAACAGTGATGTTGATATTAGATATACAGTTTTCAAGAAACTTTATAGACTTCTTCGAAACAAACCAAGGGTAGGACCTTGACTTATCAGAAATGAGGCGAATGGCCAAATGTGTGTCAAATCCGGATTTTAGAATTTTAGTTAAGAAGTATAGTTTTTCGTCATTTTACGGATATAACCAACATTCACTTCAGTCAACACACCACAGAAAGACAGCAACTAATTATATTTTCAAGTAAGTTGTCATAAAAGATTGTCATAATTTATAAGCAAATTAATATTATAGTTGAGACTACATCAAATAGTTTGGCAATTTCGAGTAGATACTTCAGCAATTAAGTTATAATTTAATTTTTTTTTGATTCGTAAAGTACTTCTAAAGAGAAGTGTTTTCTTAAATATAAGCCCCACCACCTATTGTACCTGTTTTGTCATTATGTATTAAGGTATATCTCTATGCTAGTATGAGAGTTACTTAAATCAGTCCCAAGGCAAGTTTCATAAACTTCGATAATAATTTTATTGTTTACATAACGCATAAGTCATGTTTAAGTCAATACCAGTGCACCTGCATTGATTGGGGAAATAAAATGAATATTTTTACAAAATCAAGCAATAATAATAACAAGTATGTGACACACAATAACTTAAGGGCCAAAGCAAAAATTATAAAAACATAATTCAGTATTTTGAAAGCAGGACTGTCATAACCATTATTTTTAAAAAAGCAGAATTTTCCGAAAATTATAATTTGTGATCTGTGTAAAAAAACTTAAAAATTATGTTATTAAATTTAATCATGAGAGACTTTTGATCCCCAGTTACTATCAATACTCAAATCTCTTTTCTTATTTCGTTAAAAAAAAGAAGTATTTATGCCCTAGAAGAGAAGGTAGTAATGTGGTTCCAGCGGGTATATTGACTCTATTCTTATTTAAAATGCGTCGTGAGAGCTTGTGAATCAATGTAAAAATATTTGTGAAATCACGATTCGTGCTGTAATTACTCCAATCTGCCGAAATAAGCGCCTAGCAAGTTTTTAAACATGCTCTGTATTTTATTCTTTTTTTCTTGACTTTTTTGTCGATAAATGATTTTCTTATTTTCTTCCAAATTTCTCAACTCTGGTATCCTGATTAAATGGAAAATGAAATAAATGCTCTAAGGATAAAAGTCATCTGAAAATAATACAATCAAAGTAATTCAAATAACTTTAAAAGGTAGAAAAAAGCTCAGTTGCATTAAGGACCTAATAATAGATTTACTTGTTAAATAATAAAATTTAATATTTTCCATATTATTTGCCATTTATTGAAAGTAACAAATACTCATACGTACTACTTGAGGGGATATATTGAGAGTCTAGTTTTTTTGAGGATCAGTGTGGCATCTATTTCATTCGTGGATCATCCAATGCACCCTCTACACGTTTGCAAAGACTTATTGTCTTAAGTTAGATTCAGAAATTCTTATTTCTTTTTTGTTTGGGAAAATAAGTTTGGTACCTTCACTACATATTAAGGTAGAGTAGAAGACATACAGACGAACGCCACACATAAATCGTACCTTCATAAATTCAATAAACATAAAGCTGCTCTTTTATCAACATAACAGTAATAAGTGAATGAAATGAAATTTATTTATGTATCAGACATATATACACAGTATTTTGTACACTTCAGATCAAATTTCACTTTCTCCACTCCCTGACAGCGAAATCAGTAAAAGTTTCTTAGATGAGAGACTATTTTGACGTGGCAGATACCTTTAAGAATCTCTATAGTTATTTGTATATATATAAGTCTCTTAGAAGAAAACTCGTACATCCGCCTGACTTGGGACATAAGTTAGTAGAATCAGGACTATATACTTACTACGAGGCATATCCACAAAGTAAGTGGAAAGAATTTTCTAAGTTTTACAAATTTTTATCTTAACTAAAAAATTACGGGATACTTAGTCCATCATGTAAACAACTTTTCGATATATTCGTCACTCCTCACTAAACAGATGGCGAAGCGGTGTATCAGTTTTGATACCTTATATAAAGTAGTTTCCCGCCAACCCCATCTCACGGACAGTTTACTCTTGTTCGAGGGTTTCTGGGATTGTTGCGTTTTGCAGAGATCTGTAAATTTTCGGAAACATGGCAGAAAATTCATCCACAGTCAATCTACGCTACACGGAGTTTTTCAAAAATTTCGTTTGTCATAATTGAAGGTCTTCCACTTCTGTGTGCATCATACACAGACTGAGTCTACGTCTCTATCACTATATATATATATAAGCAGTTTTCACCATATTATAAATCTCAAACCAAGGTTTTCCCTTCTAAACGAGATAACGGATGAGCCGCGTATTTCGCACTCGGCGGGAGACTGGAATGGTATTGTTGTTAGAGAAGTATGGCTACTTAACGTCATATATACGCTCTTAACTCAATAATTCCTGAACTGATCTCGACGATTCGCACAAATTTGGATTGGTCTCCGGCCAGGTAAGAAGAATCCGAAATAAAGCTACAAGAAGTGGTTCATGGACCGATCTATTCGAAAAAAACGTATTTTTGTTCTAATTTTCTTAACGCTTGGTACATAGGTAGCCGTTTGCCTATATTAAGATGAGGACCACTTTTTCCCGAGTAGTGGATCTGAGACCGGTCTATTTCAAAAAATCAAATTTATTGTTCAATTTCTCTGAAATTCGGTATGTAAAGGGCTTTGTGATAAGTTTAATATTAGCACTGCTCTTTCTTCTAGAAAGTGGACTAGTGACCGGCTTATTACAGATAACGAAAGAAGGTATGTTTATGTCTAAATTTTTTATTTCCCTGGAATAGGCCATGATCTATTTGTTTGAAATTATGTACGTTGATAACTTTTTGTCTAAATTAACATGTAGAATAATTTATTTCCGAAAAAAGGACGGCAGATCAACAGTTTGCTGAAAACTGATATGATGCTAATATGCTGCGGCTGCAAGTTGTTTTGAGTTTTACGGAGCCATTGTATTCAAGCGGTTGACGGCTGTGCTTATATGTACATATATTTAACATTATTGTGGATATGTTAGGTCAAAGTAGTGGTATTTTCCTTACTTCGAGGTATTTATGTTCAGAATACCGTGGAGGAGCTACCAGAGGAGCTACTAACCTCTGGCTACTTCTGACACCAACCTCCCAGTGGATGAAAAATATTTCATCCGCTGTAATATTCAAACTTCAATTTTAGAATGCACATACCTATGTACATACAAACACGTAGCCAGATCAATAATATAATGGGAAATTTAATATTTTGTATTATTTAAAGACTTTTCGTTATTCTTTGCCAATCACCTACTTTAATATACCAACTATAAAATCTAAATTGAATAAAATGCAAAAAATCGCGATAACGTGGGTCCAAAATTTCTAGTTTTAAATAAACAAATCCATCAGAAAATTCGATAGGAAATATATTTTTTTATTTTTTACACAAATCATTGAGCAAATGCGCATTGAAGCACTCATAAAATATATGTCACTCATACGCCACGGCTGACATGTTACCACGCCGGTGTTGATACAATAAAAATTTATAATATTGCATATACATATGTACAAATGGATGAGTAAAAAAGTTAAAGAAACAAAAAATTGTATGTATTTCAAGTAAGGACACATGATATGTGTGGCTTGGCATTGACATGCATACGCAGATAAACCCGTTGTAATGAAATATCGCTGGTGTTATTTTATTATACTACTATTACATTTTAACACTGTCATATATGTGTGTATGTATATGTATATATGTACGTACATGTATACACATTTATTTTCATTACAAATTTTTTGGTTTTCTATGTTGACGCGCTTTATTGATGGAATCAGTGCACATTGGCGGTAACTATTGGCATGCCGACTTTTGAAAAGAATCAAACTCTCAGCAAAATCAAAATTGCTAAATTACCAAAACAAAAATAAAACAAAATTTCAATGATACGTTAATGCTGACACGCATTCATGTTTTTGGAAGCTTGAAATATTTTGATATAAATATATTTCTATATATTTCGATGACAGACATACATTATTTTTTATTTTTGTTTTGTCTTCACACTTATATACATACAGCGACACGTAGCATTATTCTGATTTTTGCACAGCAAACCGTAACTCTGACTGATTAAAGTGTACGCGTACACCTGACTTTAACACCGTCACCCTACCATAGCGAAATCCAATTCAGTTCGCCCGTACCTTGTAGCTGCGTGTGACTTGTGATTGATCCCTTACTGGCGTTCAATCTCCCTTTCCCAATACGGTAAATGTGAACGTATTCCATACACGTTTGGTTTGAGCGATGAATTGCTTTTTCAATTTTTCAGCCATCCATCCGGCTTCCAATTTTTCAGCATATCATCCTATCAAATTCCGAGCCATTTGTGCACTCAAAATACCATGAAACCATTAAAAAAATATGTATGTATGTGAAGTACATACACATCTAACAACATGAGTATTTAGTCTGAGTGAGTATTGTGAGAATTGTGATTATACTTCAATATAAATAAAAATTTATATATATAAAGGGTGTTTTTTATACAGGTATAGAACTTTAAGTTGCAATAAAACAACGACGAATTATTCGATTGACATGAATTTTATTTATCCGCAAAATAATCTTGTGGCATTACATTTTAAATATGATTTCTGGCATATGACCGCCACGGCTGGCGCGGATGTATTCCAATCTGGACGTCTAATTTTCGATGACTTTTTCCAACATTTGTGGCCGTATATCGGCAATAACTCGGCGAATAACTTCCAAATGGTCAAGCGTTTGTGGCTTATCCGCATAGACCAATGACTTTACATAGCCCCACAGAAATAGTCTAGCAGTGTTAAATCACAAGATCTTGGAGGCCAATTCACAGGTCCAAAACGTGAAATTAGGCGGTCACCAAACGTGTCTTTCAATAAATCTATTGTGGCAAGAGCTGTGTTACATGTTGCGCCGTCTTGTTGAAACCACACCTCCTGGGCATCATGGTTATTCAATTCAGGAATGAAAAAGTTAGTAATCTATACCGATCACAATTGACTGTAACGTTCTGGCCACCATCGTTTTTGAAAAAGTACGGACCAATGATTCCACCAGCCCATAAAGCGCACCAAACAGTCAGTTTTTCTGGATGTAACGGTGTTTCAACATACACTTGAGGATTACCTTCACTCCAAATGCAGCAGTTTTGTTTGTTGACGTAGCCATTCAACCAGAAGTGCGCTTCATCGCTAAACACGATTAAATGGACGTAGTGTGCGTTTTCCGCACAGAACCATTATTTTCGAAATAAAATTGCACTATTTGCAAGCGTTGTTCAGTCGTGAGTCTATTCATGATGAATTGCCAAACCAAACTGAGAATAAACCACTTGACAGCTGTTAAATCGGTCGCCATCTTGAAAAATAATGCCAACTTAAATTTCTATACCTCTATAAAAAAACACCCTTTATTTATGCAATATTATGTATGTACATGGGCACAACTGCTCTACGAATGTGAATTTATTTGAACTTAATAACTAAGTGCTAAATATACATGAAGTATACATGCTTTTGTACTATTGAATATGTGTAAGCAAGGCCTATAGTTAAATAAACTAGTTAAAAACTAGTTCGAAACATAATATGTTTATAATCTGTCCATTTTTAATACGATTTTACTGGTATTTTTAATAGTAGATGTCTTCGGATAATGCAGTTATCAGTTTTCGGCCAAAAATATACTAGTTTCAAACCAGTTAAAAAGGGATAGAAAAACCTATTTGGCTCCATTGATTTATATCTTCTTACTTATGTGAGAAGCAAGTTTCTGTTTATAATGCAACTAGATGTTGGAATAAGTAAGATCTGTTTGGAAACGACCTGTTGGCTCGTTTACCTAATTTTTGTTGCAAGCATTTTTATGTATTTTCACTTTATGCTTAATTTTAAAATACTAATTTAGTCAAATAATGACATAATTTTTTCATATTTATGATATATATATAATAAAGGAAATTTCAGTAACTCAGTAATTTATACCAGTTTGGTGATTTTGCGACTAAAAGAAATTCAGTTCAAACTTTTCAATAGAAAACTAATATTTTTCTGATTAGGTTCAGGTTTTGCTGCAGAGAATATTTCAATCCATTTTGTATTTGTAATTTGTATATCATTGTAGTTTTTATTATTTCCCTCACTTCACCTTATTTTTTTTTTTAAAACTTTGAAGTTCTTTTTTCATTTTGATATCCGTCAATTTGTTCTATTTTTAAGGTGAAAAATGCAATAAACAAAAAGAAAATAACAATTTACGCTTATAACTACTGCAGTTGATGTTAAGTTACGTCATTATGCGGTGAATTATATTTTAATGAGCTTGCATTATAAATAAGTAAGGCACCATCAACATCGGTTAAACTGTCATAAGCACTGACCATATCTATCTATTGTTGGATGACGTGGGATAAATATTTTACATTATTATCATTATAATATTGATATTTAGTAGCTTTATTTTCAGGATTATATATCACGCTAAACAAGTTCTGGTTTATGTTGGTAGAAAAAAATACACGATACCATATAATTAAGTAGATCTAGTGGTATAAATATATATAAGTTGTAGACTCCTCGCCATTATTTATTCAAACACTTTACTTTAGAACATTAAACAGCCGAAAAGATTAATTTTAGTTTGCGTAAGAGTTTTTTAAGACTAGAACTGATTTATAGTTTAAAAGAAAATACGAAATTTTTCAATTCTATTTGTTGTATTTAATAAAGAGTTTCGCATTATGTTTGAAATCTAATTTCCAAAGGACATCAATACACATTCGGCGAGAAAACTTGACATTCTAATTTTTTAAGCAGTTAACCCCTTAGGGATTTATGTTTTTCATACACTTTCAGTTTTTTGCTGTTTTTTTTTTAATTTTGACCTTGAAACCCCTGACAAGATAGTAAACATAATTAAATATTCTGTTAACCCTTTATTTTTCAACATAAAAACTACTGAAATAAAGCAAATTTATTGTTTTGCTATAAAATCTATATTTGATTGCTCACTCGCGACAAAGATGAGTTAATAATAAATTATACTCTCATGTAAATTGACGACAGAGCAAATATACAAAATTGACATAGCACAATAGACTCGTATTTGGTGGAACATTAATCTTCTGATAATAACAATAAAAATATCACGAACGAAGTGTGAATAAGAATAAGATAGATGGCTGTTTGTCTATATACAACAAATATGCATGTCGTAACTAAATTTATAATAAATTAAAATTCGATTAGCATTCAGAGTAAATTTTCTTTTATAAAAAAGAGATACATTATACCTCGTCGTTGTGAATAACTTTAATAAATATATTACTTATTTTGACAGAAAAAATTGAGCATTAAAAAATCTGTTTTTGAAATTTCAGAACAAAAATAATTTTTTTAAGAAATTAAGAAATTATCTATTTGTTAATATATTAATTATTTTTAAACAATAACAAACATTTTAAAGGGCTTTAAGGTACCTAAAGTTGTTATAAGTATGGGTAAATTGCGGGTACAATTAATATTTTTACGTTTTTACGTTAACGTTTTTTTTTATTAAATCACTTCGGTCTTTATTATTATATTTCAACTTCCACTTATCCTGCAAGCTAACAAAATTACATATCTCAGTATTCTCTTGAACAAACTTTTAACTGGAAGATGACACATTTCCTCTAAAAAACATTAAGTCTGAGCTAAGCTTTAACAATGAGCTAAGCGTAATGGATACATGCAATCCACAAACGGTTCAGAGATTGCGCGACGGATACAGACATAAAAAAATCAATTCTAAGAATTATAACGGTACATTTGAAACAAAAGTATCCACAAATATCAAACATACACACCATAAAAGAGACAATAGAAGTCGTCAAACAATATTATTGTACATAACAAGACACATAATCATCCGAACTGTTTGGCTAACACCAAGGCCTCCGCCGGATTTAGGATTTGAATACTTATTGTGAAAACTATTGCTAATAAAAAAAACTTACTCTTTATAAAAATTTTCAAGTTTTCATCTATTGTTCAACTGCTTGTCTAAAGCTTTCAAAATGTACATCAATTCTAGCAATAGAACAAAAATGTGCTTTAAAATTTCAGTGTAAACTTTCAAGGAGTGTAAACTCTCATATAAATTTAAAATTATAGATACAAGTGCCCAAGTACTTTCGAGCAATGAGCACAGAACAAATGGCGATAGCTTGATGCCCAAATGCTCAAGCTGCTCGAAAATGTTCGAATAAAATCTTGAGCTATATATATGTATATAACTAGATATATAGCAAAAAAAAATTATTTATTTTTAAATCAAAAATCAAAATTTTTTTATTGTAAACATTTTGAAAATTTTTGTAGAACACAAAATCGTGGCATGAATTTAATTTTAATATTTGTTGACTTAAAGACTTAAGAACATATGATCGTAATTATGAAGCAAATCCTCTCTTAGTACATAAGTACATTCCAAATTCATATATTTATTATAATCCATATAATTCAAAAAATATGCTGATTTTTAATACAAAATATATAGTTCAGTTTATTTTTCAAAAAGTTTTCAAAACAAAAACAAAATCTTATAAAATTGTCAGCAATGTCAAAAATAAAATGCAGATTCTTAAGTAAATGATTTCAAAAATCCCATTGAATCGCTTTTTAATTTTTTGATTATCCGATACACTCCTACACTTATATGAATGACGTCCAAAAGTCAATAACTTCACATAAAACAAAACAATATGAGAGCTTAAAGCTTTGTGCAATGTGATGTCGACAACAATGTCCTTATCAGCATCATTTCCATAAATGTCAACTCCAATGTCACTATTATCATCAATATGTCATCAATTTAGATGTTTCTCTCCGCACAACGTGTGTGATACGTTTATTAGTTAATACGAATATTTATTACTTTAGAAATCATTTTTAGGATTTGAAAACAGCGAAGCCAAAAATTCTTCACACTTAATGTTTTATTTTCTTTTTAGTTTTTGCACTCGTACGCCAAAGCAGCCTTCTTATAGGCTAAAGCCCTTATGAAATGTTTAAAGCTAATGGGTGATCCATTTCTAGGTTCCTTACTTTTTTAAAGAAAAAAACACAATAAATTCAAATTTAATGGGGAATGTTTATTATTATTAGAAAGAACATTCTTTGGCATTTATTTTTTGAAGATTATCTCTTTCAAATGTTGGCCGCGGCTACGTCTCAAATGGTCCATCCCTTGAGTCCAGTTTTCGAAGACTCGTTCAAGCATTTCGACTGGTATCTGGCGAATGAAACGCGTGATGTTTTTCTCCAAGACCTGAATCGAAGCGGGATTGTCCGCATAGACTTTAGACTTTATATATAGCCACATGGCAGCCTATCGACCGGCCCAAAACGTGAAATTATCCGCTCACCGAAGTGTTCTCTCAATAAATCCATTGATTGATGCGATGTGTGGGAAATGGCGCCATCTTGTGGATACCAAATGTCGCGGAGATCATGAGCTTCAATTTCAGGCGCCAAATAATTGGTTATCACGGCGCAATAACTGTAGTTATTGACTATTGACATAGAGTCCGAGTTGCTGCGAACGGCGCCGAATCAACTCTCTACGGTTTTCGTGTACATTCTCAGCTACGGCCGCTATATTTTGTTCACTGCGTGGTGGACCTGATCTATTCGGTCGAATATTATCCAGTAATGAATACTTTGTCTCAAGATGGGTGATGGTGTTGCGAATAATATGCCCAGTAGGCCGATTATGTTGACCATAATTTGAGCGGATTTCTTTACAGAACGTGAAAATTTTCGTAATAAAATTGAATGATTTGTAAACGTTGTTCAGACGTAAGTCTTTCCATGATGAAATTTTAATCAATACTGAACAAAAGTAACATGACAGCTTGACACAACTTACGCGTGATCTGTCAAAAAAACAAAACTATGGAAAGAAGTACCTCTACTTGGATCAGCCTTTATTTTTATGCATCTATTGCTGATTTTTTTATATAATTAAAGCCCTTTTACGTATCCCTATAAAAGCTCATTAAACTGACCAGACACGTGCAATATAAACATGCAATCGTAACTCAAGCATACACCAAGCGATTATGCATATGGAATTTACGTCATAACCGGCGTATTTTTTATACGATGAACGTGAGGGTTACCAATTCACCAATATATATGTATATAGAAATATCACGTCAATTGAAATGAATACATACATAAATAATTTCATGGTCTCAAGCATGTGATATAGAGATTTATGTTCTCGAAATTTACAGTCGATGAAAGGTAAAATACAATTAAAAATAGACTCATGAGGAGTTCGAAACCGAACGATAAATCAAGTGAGGTGATAGAAGTAACATAAGTACTGAACACTTGATAAACATTTATACAGGGAATCTTTATATGAGAATCAATGAGGGCTATGTGTTGTAGCTGCAACTCAGACAAAGCTAAACTTATGATCATCCAAACATTGAAACTAAAAACTTTATTGGTACAATTCTAGTTGAAGACTAAACTTTAGAGAAAATGTAGACTAGAGTTATGTCAAGGCTAGCATCACTCAGGTACGACTGAGAGAGCTATTAATAAGAAGGGACTTTAAATCCTTAAATCACGCTATAGCTTGTCAGAAATCAAGACAAACTTGGCAAAGATGAGACCGAAAAGGTCACATGGCGTATTCTCCTTTAAATGTGATGCAGTTTTTAACATATGTATATGTATAAATTACACTGAGGAATTCGAAATGCCACTTACATAGGCTTATATATATATATATATAAATACCATATTTGCTTACCTTCATCACACTTTCTAATAGCATGAACATTTCAGTCTATTGGCATTTGCATTTACAGATTGTAATCGGTAGATTGGCATCATTTCGATGACAACCAAACGATTCCATGCAGATTTTCAGTCTTAGCCAATAATGGATAGCTTCATTGTAAATCACTTGCAATGTTCCGGGAAAAGAAAATCGAAGTAAATAAATTCACAGAATTTGCATAAATGCAAGACAGTATCAGCAGTGGGTTAAATAAAACGATTAAATAATATTGGCAAGTTCAGATTATTTGGCTACTTTGAAGGCACAGACAGACAAACGAATAAATTTTAAAGCATAATAAATTTCCATATATATATGTACATAGATACAGTATGTAAATTACTGACAGATTTAAAAAGAAAGTAATTGATTAATTCTGCAATCAAATTTTTTAACTTAATTATATTGAGTTAAAATAGATATATATTTAATTGGCACTTTATAAACGCTTTTAGTGGTGAACGGTTTGATATTTTTCATTTATTATATGAGATATGGTAGATTTATGTAGAAAATCCGGACAAACAACTTAAGGGAGCATGTTTTTCGTTAAGAGAGGACTTAATCCAAAAAAACAAATATTGGGAAGAGTGATTCGGCATTCAATTTTAAAGCTGACATTGTTGTTAGTATTGATGTCTGTTCCGAAATATATTTAATTGTCTGACTATAAAAGGCAAATTCGTTAATTATTTACTTGGTGACGAGAGATATTTCCTTTTTCCTGAATTAAAATTGTTTGACTGCCTTTCACCTGGGAGTGTCAATAAACGATTCTTTTACATATACTTCGAGCAGCTCACGACTTCCGGTCTTAGACCAAGTATCCTCTGTCTGGCCAAAAAACATTCGTTTGGAGGGGAGCTAAAGTGTGAAGGCGTGTTACACCTCGCGGTTGTACGAAGTGCTTGGAACCCCATATACGAAAATCCTACCCTAATGAAAAATCAAAAAATGCCTCGGATGAAGACCACCCTTTTGATGACGACCCCTGTAAACATTTTAAGGATCACAAGAAGGTGAGGCCTTGTGAAATCAACTACGGAGGGGCGCAATTTGGTGTTGGATTTGTGGTGGGGGAAAGACTCAGTTGCGAGTCCTAGCATTCACCCCAGTGGACGAATATTTACCCACAATCCGCATCAAAGCGAAGTTCGTGAATATATCGCTGATTTGCGCCCACGCCTAGAATGTACCTATGAGCGCTGCCCACATCACGTAGTCAAAATCGTGATTCGAAATAGAACGCCAAAGTTGGTGAAGAAGGTATCTTCGGCACAGCAGCTGGAAAAACCAGTCTCCATGGCGAAACTTCTCCAAGCGGCCTGAGGCTTATGGACTTCGCCAGAGGCCGGAATATGGTTGTCTGTAGTACGAGATCTCCGGTTGGAAAAACGGGCATCCAAATCGAGCATGTGGTGATAGACAAAAGACATGTCTTCGTTGTTCTAGACGTGCGTACGTTCCGAGGGTCAAATAGTGACTTGAATTACAATTTTTTAGCAGCAAAATACGCCTCTGTGCAGGAAAGAACGCCCATTAACAAACACAAGAAAGATTCGCAGTCGAAAAGATGCAATCACAACAGACAGCCATGCAGTTTTCCACACGATTTACACTCTTGCTCTCTGGGAGCACTAATACGCAAATCGATATAAAGGAGCTATGGAACGGAACATCAAACTTCAGATACCGTTGCTGCAGAAACAATTGGATTTCGGCAAGGCCAAAGAAAAATATGGTACCATGAGGATTGATGGGTTGCAGTGGACAGAAAGCAGACTGCCTATATCGCAACTTAGTGATCAACTACAACACGTGTGGGGTGGGATAGATACCGAGAGCTGAAAAGAGAAACGAGGAGCATTTGCAGAGAAAGAAAGAAAGAAGCCTAAAGACGTGTGTTTCAAGAGCTTAAGATGCTGAAGATGAAGAAGATGCGGCGACTTACAGATGACATCAAGACCGAAGAACAAAGTAGGTAATCTGGTGACTGGCGTCCATACTGAATTTATGGAGGGAACACATCTGTAATCTTCTGAATGGTAGTAAAACAGTTCGACACCCGACTATGACGTGAATAGCGAGCTATTATAAGATGGCAGCAAAGAATTGACAAGGTTCATGCATCAACTTCTTTGCAGAATATGGCCATCTGTGTGCTCTACCCAACCCATGAAAATAATCACCATTGCTAACAGGTACTCCTTTAGACTGAGCATGCAATTGAAAAGTAAAATCCTCTCTCAATGAACCAAACGAATCTCTGCAAGTCGCACATTATTTCTTCCCGTCCAACATCCAATGAGATGGCACTAGGAGTTTTCGAGAGAAAATTTTACAGAAGATTTATGATCTTTTGCCCATTTGCAACGGGGAATACCGCAGACGATGGAACGATGAGCTGTACGAGTTATTTGACGACACTGACACAGTTCATCGAATAAAAAGGCAAAGCTTACGTTAGCTTAATCATGTCGTCCGAATGGATGAAAGTACTCCAGCTGTGAATGTTCTCAATGCAGTACCCGCACATGAAAGCAGAGGAAGACCTCCAGTCCGTTGGAAAGATCAAGTTCAGAAGGTCCTAATTTCGCTTAATATTTACAATTGGTGCCGAACAGCAAGAATAAGAAACGAATGACTCGCAATTATTGATTCGACTAAAATCGCGCAAGCGGTGCCTATGCTTAGTAACAGTAGTAGAATTAATGACATGGTTATTGAGGTCGATGACTTCAATACCATTGGCATACGCCAGTAGTGTAAGTATGCTCCTTCTGATTCGGCTCGTATCATTTGCCTAAATTAAAAAGAAGAAGCTACACACTGATCTTCCCGTATTGTTTAAAATCAGTTTACCCAGCCATACATATATTTGAGGTATGCATATTTCGGACTTCCCGGCGTAGAGATCTCCTAAAATTATTATTTTCGGGTGATGGGACGTTTCATATATCGTCTATGATTTGGATTGCATGTGCGCCATCTTCAGGTAATTTATTAGCATTGAAATCAGTCAGAATGGAGAAAAACTCTCACTGAAAACATTTAATAAGTCACCGTATCTTTTTGTCTAGAACTCACATAATCCTATTTTGGTTCTCTCGTTTGAGAAATTATGTCCCTATTCCAATACATTATAAGTAACTATTGGACCCGACAGTCATTGCCGCGTCTTATTTGTGAATATTGATTTCGAATTGGTATGATAAAAAAAAATTTCAGACACAAAGCGTTTATTACTCTCATGCTTTGTTATATACTACATGCTATGTTTTTCAGCGGACATATAACTAGACATGTGAATAAAATGGATTTTCTAGATTAATGCCACAAACACTTAGGGGCTGCCCTTCAGATTTATTCATCGACGTTGCGAATCCTAGTCGCACTGGGGATTGTAACCTTTTAAAGTCGAATGATAATCCGTGAAATGAAAACGTGTTCGTCTTTTTACTTTTTTTTTTTAAATTGTGACTTTGATGATGTTGTTCATTAATTTTTTTCCCGCATATCGGGTTCCATTACAAAGATGTGTCAGATTATGAGGTGGTAGTCCACCAATTCCAGCGAATTTAAGAACTCTTCTCCATTGTGGACAACAGCATCTTTGATAGTAATGGAATCAATCGATCTGTATGAAATTAATTCGCCAGCTAACTTATTTTTCAACTGAAAAGTGATTTCGTTAACATCAACGTTTTTTGCAGCCAATATATTTATTTTCCTCAACCAACCGTGACTTTTGTGATTGAGCGTAGTGTTTAGTGAAAATCACATGCTAATAAAATTAATCCATCACCAAACCGACAACACTTTAGCCATCGCAAAATGTCTCGAAAGCTAAAAAGCTTGTGTTTCTTTGATTTGCATGTTCAACAGCAATTTGAATGCAGAATAAGTTTTTCCACCGCCTTCCAACAATATCTGTCGAAGCAAGTGCATTACCATTTCCCGGTCTCACCAAGAGCGTCTAAGAAAAAAAATGTGGGAGTAAACAATGTTCACTACTTTGACTAACAGTAAAGCTGCTCAATGTCGTCGAAGGTGACCTCTCAACTTGTTGTAATACGTTTTCCGTTGTATACTACACCCTATGAAGATTTTCAAAATGTATGGCCAAGTAAACAACAGTGTATGTGACTGGTGGAATAGTTGTTCTCCCTACATTCTGTGCATTTCCGTCAGCATTGATATCATCCTAGAGGTGAATGTAATCTTCAGAACTGCAGTAAAACTGATCTGATAAATTTGAATCGATTAGATGAATTAGCTAACTGATTGGGATAACTTCTCAGTTTTTTGAGGTACCTCGTTCTGTTCCTCTAAAATTCAGCCTTAACCAGTAGGTGTTTGTGAATATTTCCGTTACGGACATACCACGATGCGTCCGTTAGTATCCTTAGAATTTTGGACTAAAACCGCAATAGTTTTTCAATATTAGTTGCCCAATATTGGTTGCGTTATAAATTAGCACTATGTAATAAAATTTTAATCCAGAGTTTTTATGTGAAAGAAAATTTAAACAAGTTACTTTTAATTTTCTACTATTTAAGCATATGCCGATATATGTTACTTCGTTTTCTTAGAAATATTTAAACCATTTAATCTAATTGGAGAACATATATATGGGCGTCTTTACAGTTTGGTCATTGTCCTTAATTCTCTATTTCGCCAGCCATTCTTCGATCAAAATAAATGATCATCAATCATTTTTGATTATTTCCTAGGACATTTATTACGGCATAAAATGGCTGTATCATCCGAGTAAATGGATGTTTGTACTTTTCGATTTACTGGTATTTCTACAATGTATATAATATAGACCCAATGACGCAACCTGGAGGAACACCAGCTTTTACTGGAAATTTCTCATTGATTAATTCCCGTTGTTTTACCTACATATGCACAGCATATAGGTGGAAGAGATGTCGAAATTTTAAAATATATTTGTCTTCATTTGGCTGAATCATCAGTCCGTATTAATAATAATTTGTTGAACTAACTGGTTTGTTAGTTTCATAACCTTTACTTATCATTATAATTGAGAATGATACCCATCTTTACTTTGCCAAAATAAAAGAGGATATTGTAACACATAATATGGTCTATGTGAATTGGGCACATACTGCAGTTGATTACTACACCAGTTTAATACAATTGTCAGTTTTCTGAATTTTCACCCACGATGACAATAGCTACTTCATCAATTATTGGCGAATTAAAACGTTTCGCGTGTTATACTGCAGACATTTAATCACATTTGATGACAATTTTGTAGTTATCAGACGGTATTCGGTCCAATGTGATCGTGAATAATCTAGCCATTTCACCAAGTTGTTGTATGTACAACGGTGATCGACTTGCCTCAAATGAAACTCAAAATAAATTTGCAAAAATTTAGAATCATGACGTTGGCAATAAGGAATCTTTTATATGATAAATTTGACATTGAATCTTGGCATAAAATTTTCTTAAATAATTATTGCTACTAGTATTTCACATTCACCTACAACAGATTTTTTAGACATAAGAGTTATTTAATGCTTTAATTCAATACAATAAAATTGTCATGTTCTTGAAAAATGCAAAGTCTTCGGCATGACCGAAAGCAACACTTTAAAAAAAATTAACTGCACTTCCACCACAAGCCATCACTACTGCATACAAACAGCCATTATGAAAGATTTAATGTTCGCGCATTCATACTTATCTCCTTATGATACGAGTACACACTCGTACTTATATACCATTTTGAACGAAGAAAAATTTATTTAATCTTTTAATACTTTTTGTTGTCAGTATTGATGCCTGTATTTTACTTCATTTTTATTTCGCACTTTTTATGAACATAATGCGGTTTTTAACACAGTCATTTGCAGTTCATATACATACTGATTGCTTAAGTATTTTAAGTACAATATATATAAAAATGAACAAAAAGATGCATTATCAGGAGCAAATATATAATATGCCAACATTGTATGAGTATTTTATGAACATAACATTATCACGATGTTGTGTGTTGCACACATATGAGCAATTTGAGGCTAATATACACATTGGCCAATGGCCTTCATTCACTGCCGCACAAACGTGATTGGCATAAAATGAAACCAAAATACAAGCGTTTACCACAGCGGCGGATCGAGTGCCAGCAGCTACATAGTCATTCCCTGTACGCCATTACAGCCTACTAAAAGTGCCAAGCACTGGCACAGACACACACGACACACATATGTACAAATATATGTTACATCTATGCGTCATTAGTATTATGCTTATTAAGTGTTATGTACGAGTATTTACTTCTGAATAAAGTCACTAAAATCACTTGTGTCTCTCAGTCCCACTTTGGTCTTTCATGCCAAGTATAGCATGTATGGAAAGTTAACTGTTATTGATACTTTATTCACCAAACGAATTGAAACTTTAAGCACGCTGAAGTGACATATCCGTTTTCCTTCTTCGCCTGTTGCTGCTTAATTCCTTACACTATTCATTGAATTTTCTTTATATTGGCAGTCGCTCAAGTTCAGTCAACATAATTAATAATTTTTTTTTTTTATAGTTTGTAGCTTTTTTATAAATATTAGAGTCTCTTTAAAATGAATTAATATCATATATCATTTATTTGCTTATAACAATTACTAAGAAGCTAAAAGAAAATTAAAAAATACATAAGTGTAATTTATTCAAAATCATTACCACAAGAAAATATACAAGGTATTTTAATAAAATAATATAAGGGCGATTTCAGCAAATAGTGCACTTTCATATAGTTAAACGGAAAGAAGTTTATGATTAACACAGAAAAAAATAGTTATAGAACAACACTAAAATAATTTGTGGTGATAGCCTTTATTATTGCTATTTTTTCGAGTATACATAGAAATCCTTTGAACAAGATTAACCCCACTCTATACTTTATTTATTATGATCCCATTATCATCGAGATGTCCCAGGACAGAACCATAGTCATACCCTGGATAGAATTTTTGCGCAGTTCGCAACCCGTAATGTTTTTGCAAACTTTCATATTTATAAAGCATTATTACACGGGTCAACAAAAATCATTTTTTTGGGGGCTCAGTTCTCATTCATAATTTCTGATTCTAAATAATGAAAAATCCTCAAAATTTCATTTTTTTAATATATGTTCATTCGTTGATAAGTTATATTTTAACTCATTTTATATAGAACAAAAGTTAAAACTTTAACTAAAATTATAATTTTTCTCCTTATTTTCAGAGTAAGAGAAAGTGAAATTTAATATGCAGAAGTCAGAATCAAAAATCATGTTGACCGTTTTATATACTAGCAGACCCGGTCACTAGTCACTGTGGCTTTCTTACAATATTTGTTTCAAATATTAATTGGCAATGTAATTGGCATTTTAAAAGCTGTAATTGTTAAAGAATTATTAGAAGTTCTAATTTAGTTTCAACTAATATAAAATGTTAAATTGATTGAGAAAGATTATTACAGATATGAGACTTAGTTCTTTCATTTGAATAAGAAAGCGTCAAAGTAAACTGAACAGCAATACACTGATCTGGGCGTAATAGCGTAAACTTATAAACTGAGTTTGAAGCTACTAATGATTCAAAAGCACCGCTAAACTCAAAACAACCCGCCATTGGGTAGATTATTTTTTCACGAACATGTTTATAAAGTATATAGCGAAAGGAAAATAATTTTAGCGTAGGGGATATAGACAAATCCTACCATTTTTCAGCGATCTGTTCGTGATATAAAGGGCGTTTTTTATAGAGGTATAGAACTTTAAGTTGGCATTACTTTTCAAGATGGCGATGATTTATTCTCAGATTGGTTGGCAATTCATCATAAATAGACTCACGCCTGAACAACGCTTGCAAATATTGCAATTTTATTTCGAAAATAATGGTTCTGTGCAGAAAACGTATCGCGCACTACGTCCATTATAGCGATGTTTAGCGATGAAGCTTCTGGTTGAATGGCTACGTCAACAAAAAAACTGCTGCATTTGGAATGAAAGTAATCCTCAAGTGTATGTTGAAACACCGTTACATCCAGAAAAACTGACCGTTTGGTGCGCTTTATGGGCTGGTGGAATCATTGGTCCATACTTTTTCAAAAACAATGGTTGTCAGAAGGTTACAGTCAATTGTGATCGGTATAGAGCCATGATTACTAACTTTTTCATTCCTGAATTGAATAACCATGATGTCCAGGAGATGTGGTTTCAACAAGACGACGCAACATGTCACACAGCTAGTGCCACAATAGATTTATTGAAAGACACGATTGGTGCCCGCATAATTTCACGTTTTGGACCTGTGTGTGATTTAACACCGCTAGACTACTTTCTGTGGGGCTATGCAGTCATTGGTATATGCGGATAAGCCACAAACGCTTGACCATTTGGAAGACAACATTCGCCGTGTTATTGCCGATATACCCGATATACGGCCACAAATGTTGGAAAAAGTCATCGAAAATTGGACGTCCAGATTGGACTACATCCGCGCCAGCCGTGGCGGTCATATGCTGGAAATCATATTTAAAATGTAATGCCACAAGATTATCTTTCGGATAAATAAAATTCATGTCAATCGAATAATCCATCGTTGTTTTATTGCAATTTAAAGTTCTATACCTCTTTAAAAAACACCCTTTACTTCCCGGAAAAAATTATACTCAAGAAGCTACACAAAAACTGCAAGCCATTCATTTTTTTAATAGATCACTTCCTGTTTCACTGCTCGGAAAGGCAAGCATTTTAAGCAAAACAAAACAGATTTTTTTAATAGATCGGTTTCAGGTCTACATCCGAAGAGAAAAATTAGCCTAAAAGAATTTATTTGTATACATTAGAAAAGGCTGCGGTAAAAAAAAATTGCGCATGTGCAAGATATTCTGATCACAATTTTTATTTATATGACCGGTAATCTAAAAGCAATTCTTATAATCTAAGAGAAAATCAATGCTTTCAGAACCGTTATATAAAAAGCATTTTCTAAATATAGTCGAACAACGGCAGAATATTCACAAATACAATTCACACTCCTTTTGGATGCTTGTAAACATTATGATTTCTTTTTTATTGATGTTTACTTCTCTAACGAGATTATGGGCGAGTTTTGTACATTAGTACACAAGATAGCATGTGAAGCCAGGTTCTTCTCCACTTGAGCTCCCCTTCGAAATCAAGGAAACTTATTCCACGATAATGGGCGCAGATTGTGGGAACCCCTTTTTCATGGATGGGCCTTCTCCATCCGGCTGTATTCTGCAAAGAAGTTGATGCATGCACTTTGTCAACAAAGTTGAATGGCTCGGCCGCTAAATCATCGACTCCCGTTTTTTTAGGCGATTAATCGGTATTTGTACTTCGTCATAGTCGGTTTATAAAAAATCTATTCCACCATCACCGGTTGTAAACTCGGGTTCACCAACTCCCTGAACTGTTTCACTTTTACTGCCATTTAGCAGGCTGTTGAACTGTTTCCTCCATAAACTCCGTATATGCCGGTCGGCAGTCAGCCGATAATCTTTTTTTTTTGGACTCTCAGCTTCTCAAGCAACTCATGCTGACGCATTTCGGCCTCTCTATTTTTAGGTCTGCAAATACGTCTCTCTTCTCTCTTCAGCTGTCGGTATCTATCCCACACAGCACGCATTGCAGTCGATCACAACGTTGCGAGGTAGGCAGTCCTTTTCTCTCCACCGTGGCACGGCGATACGCATCGTCATAAACTAATAGTTTATGTTCTGCTTTTTTAGGTTATGTACATAGCACACTTGAAATACCGTCCCACAGTTCTATTATATCGAGTTTTAGATGAGTTCGCTTAGAGAGAATAAGTGCCAGTCGGATAGTAAACCGTTCGGCTGTCTGTTGTGATTGCAGTTTTTCGACGACGAACTTTCCTTTTGTTTGTTGACGGACGCTCTTTGCTGCAAATAAGCGGATCCGTAACTTCTTGGCCTATTCTGGCGTTATTGTCGCCAAGTTTGATTTTGACATCGTGGCATGCACACCGCACTTAGGTAAGAAAGTATCTGCGATATGCTGAAATATCTCGCGGATTGTGGAAAGGTGTTCACCGTGTTGAACTATAGTACTCTACCGCGAAGTATCTCTCCTACCTCAAATCCTACAGCAGATTCTACGTGATGGCTCCCAATCCCAGCGCATAACCTCCATACGCGTGTGGGACTATATTTGAACGCATTTCTATACCGAGCTCCATGAATCAAGACTGTCACTTGCTCATAGCAGCACCTCTGGTTTAAGGACGCTGCAGTAAGATTTAAGCTAACCCTTAAACAGAATAAATCTGAATTCAAATTCAAGCTTACTCTCTTTTACCCAAGTCTAGAAGCAGGACGACACCCCATTTATATAATTGGAGCATTGTAATCGCTTAAGCGATTTTAGGCCGAGCCCTCCTCCGATTGTTGGTGTGCGTTTTGATATATTTCCAACAAATAGAGCGACCTACAATTTATTCTAAGCCGCCTTTCTATCGTCGATTGATTTTTATGAGGAATCTTTATTTAATCTCAGAAGTACAATCGGAACAAAAAAAAAATTAATTAATTTTCTATAATTTTGAATATTGGTCGGACCAAGACTCAATACTTGGCCTTCCGAATGATAGTACGCACTGCTAACCACTCGGATATTGCGATGGCTCATTTACCGCAAAGAAAAAGCAAATAACTACAGTAATAACAGTTATACAATTAATGCAAAAGAACGCCCAGCTGACTTACTTTGAACTGGCTAATAATATTCATTTACTCTCTGTTGGGAAATTTAAAATTTAGCGATAATTTCTCTTGGATTTCTTCACCACCGTACTACCTGTTTTACTTTGCAATATTATTATAAGCCGAGTATTTTTTAAGGAATTTCAGCTCAAACCGGTTAAATTAACTTAATTTTCTTTATTTTGTTATGTCGGAAACCGCCTTTTACTATGTGGGTTACAAGCAAGCTGAGTTGAACTGCAGCTGTTTCTGATGAGCTCTTGTATACGAATATTCATGAATACCAAGTACTTGGCATATTCAAAATCTGTGCATTCATACATATACAAGTATTTGTAAAGGGTGTTTTTTATAGAGGTATAGAACTTTAAGTTGGCATTACTTTTCAAGATGGCGACCGATTTAACAGCTGTCAAGGGATTTATTCTCAGTTTGGTTTGGCAATTCATCATGAATAGACTCACGCCTGAACAACGCTTGCAAATAGTGCAATTTTATTTCGAAAATAATGGTTCTGTGCAGAAAACGTATCGCGCACTACGTCCCTATACATACAAATATATACCCTGCCAACCAGCACTGGGTAAAAAACTAGATAATTTGAGCAAGCATTTGCTGAATAGTGGATAAAAAAATGGGTAACAGCATGGGCATTTTATTAAAGAGAGTGCAGATTTTACCCGCTTTTTCCGTGTACATGTGATCTTGCTGTCTTGTTTCACCCATTCAGTTTAGCCCATAAAAAAACATATAACTGTCCTTTTCTAATTTCTCTCGTCAGATGGACACAGGGTTGCATTTTTTTTTTAAAGGCGAGCTCCATGAATCAAGACTGTCACTTGCTCATAGCAGCACCTCTGGTTTAAGGACGCTGCAGTAAGATTTAAGCTAACCCTTAAACAGAATAAATCTGAATTCAAATTCAAGCTTACTCTCTTTTACCCAAGTCTAGAAGCAGGACGACACCCCATTTATATAATTGGAGCATTGTAATCGCTTAAGCGATTTTAGGCCGAGCCCTCCTCCGATTGTTGGTGTGCGTTTTGATATATTTCCAACAAATAGAGCGACCTACAATTTATTCTAAGCCGCCTTTCTATCGTCGATTGATTTTTATGAGGAATCTTTATTTAATCTCAGAAGTACAATCGGAACAAAAAAAAAAATTAATTTATTTTCTATAATTTTGAATATTGGTCGGACCAAGACTCAATACTTGGCCTTCCGAATGATAGTACGCACTGCTAACCACTCGGATATTGCGATGGCTCATTTACCGCAAAGAAAAAGCAAATAACTACAGTAATAACAGTTATACAATTAATGCAAAAGAACGCCCAGCTGACTTACTTTGAACTGGCTAATAATATTCATTTACTCTCTGTTGGGAAATTTAAAATTTAGCGATAATTTCTCTTGGATTTCTTCACCACCGTACTACCTGTTTTACTTTGCAATATTATTATAAGCCGAGTATTTTTTAAGGAATTTCAGCTCAAACCGGTTAAATTAACTTAATTTTCTTTATTTTGTTATGTCGGAAACCGCCTTTTACTATGTGGGTTACAAGCAAGCTGAGTTGAACTGCAGCTGTTTCTGATGAGCTCTTGTATACGAATATTCATGAATACCAAGTACTTGGCATATTCAAAATCTGTGCATTCATACATATACAAGTATTTGTAAAGGGTGTTTTTTATAGAGGTATAGAACTTTAAGTTGGCATTACTTTTCAAGATGGCGACCGATTTAACAGCTGTCAAGGGATTTATTCTCAGTTTGGTTTGGCAATTCATCATGAATAGACTCACGCCTGAACAACGCTTGCAAATAGTGCAATTTTATTTCGAAAATAATGGTTCTGTGCAGAAAACGTATCGCGCACTACGTCCCTATACATACAAATATATACCCTGCCAACCAGCACTGGGTAAAAAACTAGATAATTTGAGCAAGCATTTGCTGAATAGTGGATAAAAAAATGGGTAACAGCATGGGCATTTTATTAAAGAGAGTGCAGATTTTACCCGCTTTTTCCGTGTACATGTGATCTTGCTGTCTTGTTTCACCCATTCAGTTTAGCCCATAAAAAAACATATAACTGTCCTTTTCTAATTTCTCTCGTCAGATGGACACAGGGTTGCATTTTTTTTTAAAGGCGAATTCATACTTACATATAATTCGCTTCCATATTTAAAATTAAAAACAGTTGTTTGCTATTTAAATAAAATTATTTATAGATTTATTTATTTTAAAAATATGATTACATATATTGAAATATCTAATTCACAATTATATATTTTAATCGATTTATATCTAAAATTTTACAATTTATTATTACAACTAATTATTTGTATTAAAAAAATTCAATATGGAAATTTTAAATTAACTTAGATTCTAAATTCCGCAAACATGATCTGAAAATATAAAAAACGAGATATTAGAAAATTATGTAACATTAAAAAATCATAAAATAATAATAATAGAAATTAAAAATTTAGTTACAGCGTCAAATTTTTTAAAAAAAAGTTCTTACAATTTTACAATTTCATAACCAAAAGAAAGATAATCGTATTATCTTTATTTTGATATATATTAAAATTTATTTCAACACTGAAAAAGGAATGTATTATACCAAGAAACTTGCAGTTTTTACTTTAAATTTGCTTACACAGTGCACTTATTTACCTGGAAATAAATTTAGTAATTATGAATAGCAGCGGTTTTTGTTGAAAATCACTCAAAATGTTTGGAGTTCCTTTCTAAAATAAGTGTAATTTATGTGTATTTCATTGATACTTGTTGCTGTGCTTAAAAAAAAAATGGCTCTGGGCCAGACTAACACCGATTTTGACTTGCATAGTATATTCACGCAATACTTTTTATTTATATAATTTGCTTGCATATTTATTGTTATTTTATAGATTATTTCACGAAGCACGATAAAGCCAAGCATTTGTAGTTTGTTTGTTAGCAATATACAGGAGGACTCCCTATACATATGTATGAAAAAGTATAACCTTAAATATTAATAACTTTTAAACTATTTAAACTATGTTGAAGAAAAATACACATCACATTATTTAAACAAAAGCCACTGTTCTCATTATCACCGTCACATAATAATAATTTTTAAAAACAACTACTCACTGTATATGCGTAATTGAAAATCCTCGAATTCTGCGGTAAGAAAATCTGCAATGAAAGAAAAATTGAATTTGAGCATAAATTATTGCCATTAAGATCACAGTTTTTAATAATACTTACTTGTGTTAGCTTCTCTATGAATTTGGAACGCCTGGGAAATCTGAAATGAAAATGATATTAATAATTTAAATAATTTTAATAATTTCGTAGAATTTCTTACCGCTTACTTCAGCACAGCACTATGATATGTATTCGCTACTTCAAGCGACCATTTCATGTGAATTTTCAAGATGACTGTGCTCACTGTTGCCACTCACGCATCGAAAATGCACTAAAATTATTACATATTTGTTCGTAAAAATATACATACTGTGACGAAAATCCCAAATACGAAGGACAGGCATAAGAAGTGGCAGTAAGATGCAAATTACCCTTACCAAGGACAAACAAAAGGGTACACAGTGTAAAGAAAATTTCACGTCGTTAAGGATAAACGGCGTAGCTGCAGCCACGGCAGGCAAACGAATAATCAGCTTATTCTTAAGCACGTGAACAGATTGTTTTGGTCATCCTCAGGTATAAAAAGGGCGGCAGTAGCTATGTTCTCGATTCACGCTCTAGATAATTGCAGTTATCGGCTTTTCTCTTTTATCTGACATTCGCTTCGCATGTCCGCCGCAATATGCAATTCTGCATTTAAAATAGTAAGTTTATTTGGATTTGTGATATTCATATAATATTGTATACAAAATTATATGAAGGTAAGTCGAGAAGATTCGATTTTAAAATACTGCAATTAATTATTCGTAGAAAAATTCTTCAATTTTTTTCCTAGAGTAATTAAGAAAAAGTGTTAAGTCTTTAAAATTTTATATTAACAGATGTTTACTAAATACACCATATTAACAATTAAATTGGTACATGATAGTTCGAACGGCAACCATGACTGTGAGAATGAATTCGCTTCATGTGAGAACTTTGAAAAATCCTATGTTTATTCTTTGCTTTCTCTAACACACGCAGTTCTTAATAGAATACAAATTATTATTAGATTCGCTGTTCTAGCAGGACTAAGTTAAGGAAATTTATTTCTCTATTCGATCACAAAATATGTAAATGTGTTCGTGAGAAGATAAAAATGTGTGAATGTGTGGGGGAAAGTGGGTAGTCGTAGTTGGCAGGGTATTTTGTCATATCGGTGAGAGGAGTATGGTGAACATCAAATTAAATGCATAAAATTATAGGTACACCTATACGCACATATATACAAACATACACATGTAACATACGTTTACTTATATTGTTAATCAACTGTCAAAACGCTCATGTGGTTCGTACATAATAGAGTTGGTAATTGAGTTTTTCTACTAACTCTCTCTTGCACTTTAAACTACCATGGAAATTGAATATTTAAAATTTATAGTCGAAAAATTATTTCCATGAATCTGGTTATTTTATGTATGTACAAAAAATCATCATCAAGCGTACTTTCATTATTCATTAGCAGCATTAAGTGTAAATGTATGGCATTAAATTCCGTGACCGTTTGTATTTTCAAATTACTATGGTAATAATCGCTTAAAAATATGAATAGTTAGTAGGTTTTTCATTTTTCCTTATTTAAATTTTCAATTTTACAATTTTTCGAAGCTCTTCTGCTGTATAACATACGAATATAAGTGTATATACAGTGGCGGACAAAACGAAAATTTAACGATACAGTTTATTTCAACTATTTTCCCTTATCATAAAAAAACAAAACAAAAATCAAAAAAACGTAAATCCAACATTGACAAATGTCTACATACAGTACATATATGACAAATCTTAGTGCAAAAACTTTGGTAAATATCAGGCAACATGATCTTTTTAGTATTTAGTTGGTCCACCGTTTGCATCAATAACACCTTGAAGCCGTCGTGGCATCGAAGCTGCTAAATTTGTAAATTTTGAGGGAGTAATACTGTCCCTAGCTTCAATAAGACGTTCTTTTTTTTAATTTTTTTGCTCAAAAATCTCCCAAACATTTTCAATAATATTCATATCTGGGCTTTCAGGTGGTGTGTGCGTGCCTTGGAGCATGATAAAGCAACCAATCTTTAACAATATGGACCGTATGCTTTGGATCGTTATCCTCTTCGAAGATCCACCCTGCGCCAAGCTCCTAACTGTCCACCGAAGGCTCAGAATAGCTTCCAACAATGACTTATATTTCAATCGATCCATATTATCCTCAATAAAAGCAAGCTTTCCAACTCCAGATGCCGCAACCGCTCTCCAAACCATTACGCTGCCGCCACCATGCTTCACTGTTGGTACTATATTTTTGGAGTTAAATGCAGTGTTTTCTTTTCTCAAATTTTTGCTCTTCCAACGCTGCCGACTATATTTAACTTCGATTTGTTTGTAAACAGAACTTTTTGCCAAAAATCCATTCCCTTGCCTAAATGTGCTTTAGCGAACTCCAAGCGAAGTTTATGATTTTTTCAGAAATAAGAAGCTTTTTACGCGGCATTCTACTGTGGAAGCCGGTACTGTTAAGAGCTCTTCGAATTGTTGTTAAATAGACACACTTTCTTGATGAGTTTGCGATGTTTTCGGCTAATTTTGGAGCAGTAACTTCATTCAGTTCCTTCAGAAGAAAGCTGATGTCTCTTCGAGTTATTTTCTTCGGGCGGCCAACACGCGCCTTTTTTTCGATAGATCCATTTTTTTTCAAAGTTTTTTACAATGATCCACCTTTGGTGGACTTAGGATTAAAATTAAAAAAAATAGTAAAAATAAAAGGGTACCTAGCCGCCATAACAACACAGCATATAGACGTACCTGCTAGTAAACCCGTGGTGTATGTAGACTTTTGTCAAGGATATTTTTGCGTTTTTTCGCCATAATTATTTTATTTTATGTTTTTTATTTAAAATAAAACTGTATACCTACATTTTTCAGTAAAGTCATAGTACTTTCTACACAACGAATATAGGTGGTGTTTGTAGACTTTTGTCTGCCACTGTATATATATATATATATATGTATGTAAGTATGTATGTTCTAATGTTCATTAGGACAATTTTAAATACCTATTGTACTTTGCCTTTTGGCCATTAAAAATTACATTCCCTGCTCTCATTGCTTAGCTCTAATTTCAACTATAAATACTTACATATATACATACACATAAATAATGTGGTTTATAGCTAAAAACGAATGCAAGTTTATATTATTATTAATTTAAATTATTTTCAATTTCACGCAATAGGCTGTATATTATTCATTTAATAATTTGCAGTTTTCGCAGGCAAAAAAATATATGTAATAACACGAGCATTAATTTCGCCCATATTTCCATGCAGAATTTCAAATTTCCAAAAGTAAAAATTTCACAAAATGTAAATTACGATATAATTTCCACTAAAAGTAGCTTAGTGCTTAAATATAAATTTTTTATGTAAGTTCATAACACTATATGAACATATGCACATATATATCTGTTATAAGCACACACTCGCGACAATAATTGGCATTCACAGTTATTAATTTCACTAGGCAATTATTTCAAACGCTAAATTTATGCGAATTTAATTAGATAAAAATTATTATTTCAAAATAAACATAATATTATTAAACTTGCATTTTTATTTGACTAAAAGGGTTATCCATTAAGTGGTTTTGAAAGTATAGGGCTGTATTTTGACATCTGTCGAACTTAACAGTCAAACCAAACATGTTTTGTTTTAGTAAAGAGTTAGGCATTTATGAAAATGGATCGCTTAACTGCACAACGCTTTAAAATTGTTCAAACCTACTATAAAAATGGTGATGCAAACATGGACAAGTTTCGTGTTTTAAGAGGAGATAGTGGTGCATATAATCGTCGAACTTTTCAAGCAATTGATAAAGTTTTAAAGAAATTTGAAGAGACTAGATCGGTTACGGTATTTTAAGGCCTGTGCATCATCCTTTTTCTCATTCCACCTAAAATATCGCTGTTTGTGAAAGTGTAGCCGAAGGCCCGAATGTGTATATTTCTCGACGTTCTCAAGAGCTAGGACTTTCTTACGGCGAATACATAATAAGCAAAATTTTCGCATTTGGGGCTCCGAGAATCCTCATATAATTGAAGAGAGGCCACTTGGCTATGGCTTTATTGCGAGATAAATTTCCCGGCCACGTAATCTCTCGTCTTGGCGATGTCAATCGGCCACCGAAATCGTACTATTTGACACCGTTGAACATTTTTTGATAGACTATGCGAAAGATCGTGTTTACTCGGATAAACCTTTAAGTCTTGCGCACTTGAATACCAAAATTCATCAAGTTATGGAGATACCGTGCAATATGGGCCAAAAAGTGGTCGAAAATTACCTTTGGTTTGCAAAAATTCACGAGGCGGTTTTGAATCATGTAATTAATAATAATAATAATAATAATAATAATAATAATAATAATAATAATAATAATAATAATAATAATAATAATAACACTGTAGGTCAAGTTAAATTATTTTTTCTATACCCTCAACGACATTTCTGCAAATATTAAATTATTAGTTGTACTAGTTTTAATATGTATCTCAAAAATGTGTCGAAATTAAACGTTCCGAGAGTTTTATTTAAAAATTCATTTAGCTTTAACACTCAAACGGGTAAAAGTGATTAAAGACACCTATCAGTTGTTTCGATAATACTTCAAAAATTACAAATACAAACAAACAGTACTTTTCGTTTTATTTTCCGTAATAAAATTTCTAACACTTGCAGTATTTTTTCCCATTCGTTTAAGTTTAACAATTCTTTAATGTAAGTCTGTTTGCAAATTTGTGCTGAAATGAATTATTCACGCATTTTCATATTAACACAAGATGGAATACTTTTTAATCGAAAAATTAAATCAGATATTAGAAGCAAAAATTTAAAAGTGCCGTATAACTCGTACAGCTTTACACCGTTTGCGGTATTCGCCATAGCCAATGCGCTAAGGACCATAAAGCGCTAAAGACAAAACTTTTTTCTCGAAAACTACTAAAGCCGAATCATTAGATGTAGAAATCGTCCAAGCATCTGCACCATACATCTGGGTGGGAATGATGGGCGACTTGTAGAGTTTGGTTTCTATTCGTCGTGAGATGAATTTACTTTTCAATCGCCTACTCAGTCGAAAGTAACACTATTGTTGAAAACTCCTTTTATTAACATACATATATTTATTGATTGAATTTATTTATTGAATCTGCTTTGACATCGGAAGCCTCATAAAAAGGAATTAAGTCTTATCACTAACTAAACCTTAAGAGGTTTAGCCCTGCTAGAGTTGTTGTCCAAGTTATTAACCAAGGGTTCGGATATAAGAAATGTATTAGTTTTTAAGGCTGGGTGCAGATGTCTTGCTTTAGAACCAATACAAACTGCCAAATCTATAGTTCAGCTGCATCTTTTTGGCGGAGATGTGTCGCCTCCAAGTTAATCGTCTATGTAAGTAAATGTCAAGATATGTAACCTCGTTAGCTTGCGGGATAGGTACATTGTTTAGCTTGACAATAAGGCACGTTTTTGTCTTTAATGTAAAAGTGATGTCCTTGCATTTATTTCTATTAGTTTGTCATTTCTAAGAATGTCTACGGTGAACGGTATATACAATAATGGACCAAGAACACTATAATCGTTTAATTTTTTGAATAAGTCGATCATATCCCAATTTGTCAAAAGGTTGAGCTACATCAAGAAAACGTCCGAGCAATACTCTCCGCATTCGAAGGCCTTTCTTATTTCATTAGTTATACGATATCCTTTCAATTGTGTTATTTTTTCCGGATACCAATTCGATGATCAGAAATTATGTAATTTTCACAGATAAAAGGAGAGCAATGCAGGTCAGATCTTTTAGCACTTTTAGTGTGATTTCATCTTATCCAGGAAAGTTTTTTGGATCTAGGACGGCAATAAATTTTTTTACCCCAGAAACAGATGTTCCGCAAGAAATATTGTATCTTGAAACACTATGACTTAACAGTGTATGGCTGGAATATCATACTGAGGTGCTCTGTAGAGCAAGTTGTCTTGTTCTTTTTCAGTTCTGGCCAAGGAACCGTTACGTAGTTGCTTCGAACAATACCGTACGTTGCTTCGATAATAACTGGTGGCTTAATTCTTGATAGCCTTCCAAAGGCAATTTTTACTGGAAACGTTAGGAGACTAGGGATTAGTCTGTAAGTGACTGTGATAAGTGTAAGTGAAATTTTTATATATTTCATCCAGTTAGTTCTCGATGTCGTAAGACGAAACGGTTACTGCTATTCAACTTTTTGTTTATTCTATCTTCGAATTAGTACTAGTTTCAACAAATACTACATTTTTATCTAAGTATTTAGTGACTTCAAGTACAATCAGATCGGGTCGGTTCATTAGATATGTAGGCCAGTAAGTTCAAATATAAAGATATAATGATATATATTTTGGTACCCGTGACCGTGTTATACAATTGTCGACCTTATGAGTTTAAAGGTAAGGTCAACCATCCTGTTTTTAATAGTGATTGAAGTTAACTGTAACCACTTGGTTGCAAATAACTGAAGGAAGCTATTTTTTAAATAATTCCTTATAAGTATACTTTTCGTTGGGTGTATTTCCTATAAGACCATAATGTCAATTTTATAACTCTTTGAATATAGTTTAAGGATTAATTTATGCTGATGAACACCATTAGCATTCCATAAACATATCCTAAGATAACTATTATTTTTATGATTAGGTGTTTTTGGTTTAGTCCCTTTATTAGTTCTTGTTCCATACTTGGTTGACATATATTGTGACATGTACTTGGTCAAATTGAGAATCATGATCTCTACTTCATAGCTATAGAATGCCGTCGCTCTTTTTGGTTTGAGCATTGGTCGCTCATTGCATTGCTGTTTGACCACATATTGTTTATGTTTTTGTTTCATTTTGTTTGTTTTTATTTAATTTGTTTTAATTTGTTTGCCTGTTATATAGATATAAGCTTTAATCGCATAAAATTTTTTTGATTTAATCCGCAAGGTTGCCGGTATAAAAAATTAAAAACTACGGCACTGCTAAAAAATACATTCGTTCAGTTTGACAAAAACTATCACCAACTTTCAGCACCACAAAGTATTCTTCGATAATTTTTATACAAAACCTGTCATTGTAAGTCCATTCTGCGCTTAAGAGGTAAATAAATAAAACTTGGAAATTGTGCAGGTGAACCAAATTCCAAATTGTAAATTACCTACATATAATTCCGTCAAAAGTAAGAAAAGAGGTTACGCGATGGAGTATATGAGCTCGGCATTCGGAGTATCATCACGGATTTTCGGAAGAATAATAGATGCGTGCTCTTGGCTTCCACTTACATGGGTGTTAATTCATTTCTAAGGACTGATCCAACGTTATCAAATGTAAAGTTTTCAGCTATGTTTCAGAATAAATTCATCAGATGATCCATCCGTTGAGTTAAATTTTCGATGATTTCGAGCATTTCGATTGGTAACTGGCGAATGACACGCATGACGTTTTGCTCCAAGACTTGAATCGAAGCGGGATTGTTCGCATAGACTTTAGTCTTTAAACATCCCCCAAGGGAAAAAGTCTAACGGTGTGATATAACATGATCTTGGTGGCCAATCGACCGGCGCAGAACGTGAAATTATCTGCTCACCGAAGTGTTCTCTCAATAAATCCATTGATTGATGCGATATGTGTGAAGTGGCGTCGTCTTGTTGAAACCAAATGTCGCAGAGATCACGAGCTTCAATTTTAGGTATCAAATAGTCGGCTATCATGGCGCGATAACGGCATCATTTTTGAAGAAATATGGATCGATGATTCCTCCGGTCTTCTTGTTGCCTTTCGTCCCAAATGTGGCAATTTTGCTTGTTTATATACCCATAGAGCCAGAAACGGGTCTCATTGCTGAACAAAAAACATCGAATCTTCTTAGAATTTTTCAAGAGTGAATAGAGCGAAGCGATATGGCTTGGGAAGGCCGAGCGGCTTCAGCTCTTGTACAAGCTTTCAATTTAAGATCTCGACGTAAAATGCGACAAGTTGTTCCATATGTCAGTCCGAGTTGCTGCGAACGGCGCTGAAATTACTCTCCACAGTCTTCGTATACACTCTCAGCTATGGCCGCTATATTTTTTTCACTGCGTGCTGGACGTGGTCAATTCGATCGAATATTATCCAATAATGAATGCTGGGTCTCAAGATGGGTGATGGTGTTGCGAATAGTACGCTCAGTAGGCCGATTATGGCGCGAAACACATTCTTTACAGAACGTGAATTTTCGTAATAAAATTGAATGATTTTGTATACGTTGTTCTTGATGAAATGCCAAATAATACTGAAAAAAACAACATCACAGCTTTGCCAAACTCACGCGTCATCTGTCAAATAAAAGCTACTGATAAAAATACCTCTACTTGGGTCTCCCTTTATAAATTTTGTTCTGATTCTTGTGTAATGACCTTCTGATACATTGTGACTAATATCGAAAACGCTGCTCATAATATTCAGGAATTCTTAAATACACTAAACCTTTCAACGCTGCCACCTAATGAATTAACGTAAAAACGGCATTGCTAAAGGACAGTATGATTATTGGTTTATTCTTGTAAGTATTATCTATTATTATAGATTGGTCCAGTGGCTAAGCAGCTTGTTCATATACCCTATGAGAATGAAAAGGAATTTCATCCATTTCTGACATAAGAATTCCACATAAAGAAAAATTCATTCAACGTTTGAAGGCCGAGAAACACGATCGGAAATGCCTTAGAAGTTTTAAACCTAATAATATCCAATTTATTAGAGAAACTATTTTTATTTGCTGATACCAGTCTTTGGAACTTTAACTATTCAAAAATATTATCCATATAAACTGTACTGTAATTTAATTTAATAATTAATTAAGTGCCAATAAATTTTACCCAAAAAGGTATTGAAATTTATTATTAAATTTTCTTAAGGAAGCTTTAATAAAAATAAGTATTGGTAGACGAATTCGACTAAATATTCAAGCTTTTATAAGTACACGTATACATATATTCAAATGGGTCTAGCAAATCGGTGCAGTTGCTTAACACAATTTGAAAAATTTCCATAAACTGAACTCCCAACGCTTATGTAAATGCATTACACTCAGTGCACTGACCATCGATACGAAATGTAGGCATTGAGTACATCCTGTGGTATCCTTCGCAATAACTAGCAACACATTCTTGCGATTACAAACATGTACATACATACGTAGTCCTTTCATGCATTCATAATCAACTGCTCCTTCAATATAAATTTGCCTTAAAGCAGTACTTTCCCACTACATACATACTCAATATAAGATGAAATTTATCACGCTGGTACAACAACAAAAAATTCATATCATTTTGTGCGGATGGTAATTATTGTTGTTGGAAGGCCACTGATCGCATATTTAAGTAGCGTTGGTGGATAGCTAATGCGCTAAATTTGCTCTTTTGCACAACTTCCACGGAGACGAAGCTTGAACATGCACAAGTAATTAAGTCGAAGTATACTTCTAGGCGATTGCGCACCATTGATTCATAAAAGCCAAACACGCAAACAACAGAATGTGCGCTTGGGTAAATATTTAACGCAAAGTGTTCATTGGGAAAGAGTTGGGGGAGCATTTGTGAAAGATTCAAGTCGTATGTGTGTCTCAATGTAATTAGCATACTCCAGCTTAGAAACATATTGCGGCGCTTGTCAGCTTTTCGCGCCTGAATGGTAGCATACTCACACATATGTTTATAACGTCATCGCAATCGATTCGAAATTCACATTTGGCATTCGAGAAATATTTGTTCAGCGGCGACCTTAATCGCCAAAAAGGCCGTGACAACGCATGTAAATGCGTGCTAAGTGTACGAAAATAATGACGGACACACAAATGCCAAATACGAGATGCAACAAGAAATATATGTGTAGTATATGAATAATAAAAATCAATTCAGGATGCAATTGAATAGCGCATGTTTGTGGAGTTAGTGCGATTTGTCAGGGATTATCCTATTCTAATGATTAATTTGTTATACAATATTTTGGGAGAATAGTTTCATTAAACATAATTACAAATTTATTAAATAATCCAACTTACATTATGAATTAAAATATAATAATGGAATATTAAAACTGTGTGTTTTATGTAAAAACTATTCAACTAACTTAATAATTGCTTTAATCTACATTCAAATATATAAATCTCAAGAAACTTATATATATTTATCGAATCAACGGTAAATATATCTTAATAAAAAGTTAGCTATTTGAAGAAAAGTATTTCAATAAGAGTGCTAGGATTTCTTTAAAAAAACACACTAATTAACGAGATTCAAATGTTTTTTACTTAATGTGAAGTACAACCGATAAAATTAAGTTCTGAATATAACATCATTCAAATGGCCTCCACGACTTCTCTTGCAGGAACGAATTCGATGAATCCAATTCTTGAGCACTTTTTCCACTAAATCAAGTCGTATGTCATGTTCAGCATGTTCAGTATTGACTTTTAAAGCTTGAAGAGAGTCTGGTTTAATGCTAAAGACCAATGACTTCAAATCACTCTAAAAGAAGTAGTCTAATGGTGTTAAATCACAACTTCTTGGAGGACATACAATGTTAAAATTTCTTGAAATAATCGAATCTCCAAACCCTTCTCGCAATAACTCGGTTGTTGCACGTAGCACCGTCTTGTTGGACCCAGAAGTTGTTAAGATCAACTTCTTCCAACTGTGGCCATAAAAAGTTGGTTATCATCGATTTATACCGTTCTCCATTGACAGTAACGCTGCTACTAGCTTCATTTCGAAAGTAGTACGGACCGATGATTCCACCAGACCAAAAACCACACCAAACTGTCAATTTAGGTGAATGTTATGGTTGTTCATAAATAATTTGTTGATTTTCTTCGCACCAGAATCGACGATTTTGTTTATTTAGCCTCATCGGAGAAAATGATTTTCTTAAAAAAATCTTTATCGTTTTCAAGTTGCTCCAAGGCAAAATCAGCAAAGTTGTTCTTGCGTATATCTTGCAATGATGAAATTGTAAACATTACTAAATACAATAAAAAATTACAGATCATGATATATTAAAAATGGCCAAAACTGCACTTAGAAATCATATCATCCCTATTGGAAAACCCTTTGTTTTTCATTAATAAAATTAGATACGGTATTAATGGCGAAAATTAAAAATCTAAATGCAAGTTGAATATTTACAGATACACAATATAAATAAAGGTTAATTCAATGTACGTGGTTTGTAATTCATTTGCACTTTATTTATATTCGTAATGAGATTTTATTTATATGTATATATGTGTGTGATTATTATACAGTATTTATAAGAAAAAATTATCTTCATCAGGCCTTCTGGAGGGGGCCCATCCGAAGATTGTACTCTGGGCTATAAGTGGAACAAAGAATGTCGGTAGGGTACCTGGTAATATAATTTCAACGTAGAAATCCGCTCTTACTATCCTCACCGGACATGATTGGTCAAAATGCGGATCGTCTGTCGAATATGTACGTACGCGTTGGTGATTTCTGGATCAGGATTGGTAGAAGGCAGACTCGTGTTTGCCCCGGAGGCATGGCAAACAACCCTTCTGACTGCCGACCTGTGTTTCCGGCAACCTCAACTCGCGCATAAGCTCCTTAACTATAAGTGTGGTTGGGACACGCACGTTTATTAGCGCACGTATTAAGCGCAAGCGACCTCCTGACTTCACCTTGACTACAACTATTGGCGCAACTGCTAGCATTGGTCGTTTGGTATTTGTGGTTTATTTTCTATAATATGCTTAACCTTCCATAAGTATTTATGTTAATGATTTGTTTATTAGAGATTGCGTTCCCCATTAGTTTAGGAGATTTAAGTGGGTTTCGTATAGGGTTAGGTGTTGTATTACTAGTCCCTATGTTTTCATTGGTTCCTGGAAGTAGGACTAATTCAGCAAGTGGCCTTGTCACTTGTCCTTATTCAGTTTTAATATCCACAACGCGTACTCGGTTATCCGACCATGGGTGAAGATTTATGATTATCCCCAGCCGCCATTCCTTCGGTGGTAGGTTGTCTTCCTTGATGACCACTAAATCACCTTCTTTAATATTTTGTTGGGGAAATTTCCATTTGATTCGCTTTTACATTTCAATTAAATATTCGTTTTTCCATCTTCGACAAAATGTATGGTGTAAGACTTTTAAACTCTGGGACCTATTTATAACAGACGCTGGATCTGACTCTGGTAGCGCTAAGTGGTAGCTAAGTGTCCATCAATTAGAAAATGGCCAGGAGTTTATTTTATTTTATTTTATTTTATTTTATTTTATTTTATTTATTTATTTATTTTCATTTATTTAATTTATTTTAATTATTTTATTTATTTTGACTAATTTTATCTTATTTTATTTTAATTTATTTTATTTGATTTTGATTTCAATTTTTTATTATCCTAAATTTTTTTTTGCTTTATTTTATTTTACCTTATTAAATAATATTATTTGTTTTTTGTTTGTTTTTTTTTTAGCCTGAAACTATATTTACATGATTCTTCAAATAACTTTCTAACTTAAAAATTATTAAGTTTTGATACTCAAAATTATTCACAGAAACTTTATATTTTTCGAAAAAATTTATTTTGCCTGCCCAATAAAGTATGAGGACATCGTCTAAATCAGCAAATATTTTGTTTTATTTCAATGTACAGAACAACAGCAAAAAAGACAAACTCCTTGATTCCTCCGCTCCCACAGTTTTCTATGTTATCTCACTCAAAAGTTAATACTTTTCAAGTTGTTAAAACTAACTACAATAACTGCGAACTTCGTCTTCTGCTAGTAACAAACACTCTGGGGCAAACATTTTCGTCGCCGACCATATGCTGGCTACGCACTTAGCATCAAAATAAACTCACTCTATGTAAAATAAAGTTCAACAACAATCTTGATAAAACATACAACCACGAATCCGCTTCAAGTTGATAATAGGAGTTGTTGGCCACTGACATTGCCGCTTTCGTACAAGGATTGCGGAAATGCTTTAATTTTTTTATCTCTTTATATTGTTGTAATTTAATGCAATTTGCAGTGACGGCAAAGTTGTTTTGTTCTATTCAGAACTGATAGAAGGAAGTATGGTGAGCGGTAGTAGACAAGTCTTTATTAGCGGAAATCCAAAAATTTGCTAGAGTGGAAAGGTTGTAAATGAAATGAAATAGTATAGTTATTTTTTTCCATACATTGTTGAGCCATGTGTACGTTCACGCAAGTGAGGAAACTTTTTGCCTGACATTGACCTGGGAGTGGCCAGAAACGAACTCGCAATGGGAAAAGTTCCTCTATACAGCTTAGTGATATCCTCTTAAGACTAAAGGCTGACATAACCGCCGTCTAGGAAGTGCGATGGACGGGACAAAGATGGAAGAAGGCGGGTATTTCCGGTTCTCCTACGGTTATACAAGGGGTGTAAATTTGGTGTAGGTTTTGTCGTGAAGGAGAGACTCATTCGCCAAGTCCTAGCATTCACGCCGGTGGATGAACGTCTAGCCATAATACGCATCAAAGCGAAATTAATCAACATGTCGCTGATTTGCGCCCACGCCCCGACATAAAAAAATATGATGTGACTAAAGATGCTTTCTATGAGAGTCTATTTGTCTACGCCACGATGTCAAAATCATTCTTGAAGATTTCAATGCCAAAGTGGGTAAAGTAGCACAAAAATTGAAAAATTCATAATCCATGATGAAAATGGGCTGAATAGCGATTCACCGGGGCTCACAATATGGTATTAAATTAAAACATACGAAAAATGTGCATCCAAATTGATTTTGTTGTGTTAGATGGTCTAGGCCTTCGTACGTTCCAAGGACCACATATCAACTCGTTTCACATTATTGATCGATTTTGAGGAACCGGTAGGTACCGCTTCTTCAGAATTAATAGGATTTCGGCAAGACCAAAGAAAGAGCTGGTAGTCGACATGTGTAACGCTCGAAAAATCTAAGGTTATAAGAACGAAGCATTCTCATGCAGGAAACAAGGCAGTAGTCTCGTCACCGATGCCTAGGGCATATTGAGTTTATGGAGGGAACACTTATACATCCTGATGAATGGCAGTAAAAGCGCGACACCCATATATGTGAACACGAATCTCAAAATGAAGATGATGGAATAAACATTCTACCATCCGACTACGAGGAAGTATGAATAGCGATTCACCGTTTAAAAAATAATAAAGTGGCAGAAACCGTTGACTTACCGGTCACGCAATTAAAATGAGACGGCTAAAAACTGACAGGGTGTATGCATCAGTTTTTTTGTACAATATGGTCGAAAGAGCGTATTCTCGATGATTGGATTGGGCAAACAAAATCTGAAGTTTACTAGGGATAGAAAATTGCTAAAACTTTAGAGCGAATTTACTAATTGAAGAAGAATGTCGGGATCGAGAAGGCAGTTTTGTTTCATTTTTAAGCGAAAAACAAAAAATATATTTTATTCGATTATAGCTTTAATATTTTGCACCCAACTTCTTTTGCCCCTGAATTAAATGGGAATAACCCGAATAAATAATTACCAACTTTATTAGTGTTGCATAGAGAACTGCAAATTGTGGAGTGGAAAGATCTTAAGGAAATTATTGAAAGATTTTCGATTCGAGCTTCAAATATAAAGAATCTTTGACATAATCTAAGCAACAATAATTTTTATTATTGCAAAGAAATAAAATTTAAATTAGGAATTTAATTAGGAATTATTACTTTTAAATACTACTACATTTTGCGCATCATTCGTTTCTTCTTCTCGCAGTTTGGCGCCAATTGTAAATACCAAACGAAACCAGATCCTTCTGAACTTGATCTTTCCAACCGAGCGGAGATTTTCCTCTTTCTCTGCTTTCATGTACGGGTACTGCATCGAAAACTAAGCTGAACCATTCACACTATGTCAATGTCGTCATATAACTCGTACAGTTAATCATTCCATCGCCTGCGGTATTCGCTGCTTCCGAAAAGGGTCGTAAATTTTCCGCAAATATTTCTATATAAAACTCCTAATGCCGTCTCCTTGGATGTGGACACCGTCCACGCGTCTGCACCAAACCGCAGGACGGGAATAATGAGATACTTGTAGAGTTTAATTTTTGTTCGTCAAGGGAGCACTTTACTTGCCTATTCAAGTAGCACCTGTTGGCATAGTGATTCTGCGTTGCATCTCAATCCGGACATTGTTTTGTTGTTAATGCTGATTCCAAGATAGACGAAGTTATCTACAACCTCAAATTTATTACTGTCAAGTGGCTGACGTGGCAGCCAAGAAGCGACGCGCTGGCTTTTTCTTTGCTGAAAATAGGTTTTTCATCTTGCCTCGTTCACTACCAGACCCATACGCTTCGCTTCTTACTTACGATGCAGTTGTTATGACCACTGAGGTCAATATCATCTGTATACGCCAGCAACTTTTATAAAATGTTGTACCTTGTCCATTTAGCTCTGCGGCTCTTATTATTTTTTCCGGTATCTGGTTGAATAAATCGCAGGATAACGAGTCTCCCTGTCTGAAACCTCGTTTAGTACCGAACGGCTCGGAGAGGTTCTTCCGAATTCTGGCTGCGCTACTTGTATTATCCAGCGTTAGTTCACATAATCATATAAGTCTTGCGAGGATGCCGAACTCAGACATAGAGGCATAGAATTTGTACAATCGAGTACAGCTTTAAAATCGATGAAATGATGGTGTGTATCGATTTTTTTCCTAGATGTCTTCTCCAAGATTTTGAGCATGGTGACTATCTGATCAATAGTGAATTTACGAGGCATAAAACCACGCTGGTAAGATTCAATGAGTTCGTTGACGGTGGGATTTAATCTCTCATACAATACGGTAGATAGGACTTTGTGTGCGATATTGAGGAGGCTTATCCCACTCGTATTGACGCAGACCATGCGGTCCCTCTTTCTATGGGTTGGACAGAGCACACTGAGTAACCGAAAATCTTCCAATAATTTCCTTAAGATGTTTCCACTCTGCAATTTGCAGTTCACTAGGCAACACTAATAAAATTGGTAATTGTTTATTAGGGCTATTCTTATTAAATCAGGGTCCAAGGATGTTGGGTGCAAAATATTAAAGCTATAATCAAATCAAATAATTTTTTTGTCTTTCGTTTAAAAATGAAACAAAACTGCCTTCTCGATCCCTAGGTTATTCTTCAATTAGAAAATTCGTTCTAAGGTTTTTGCAATTTTCCATGCCTAGTAAACTGCAGATTTTGTTTGTCTCGACCACAATGGCTTTGCTAAAGATTTATTACCCACGATGCTTACAGAGTTTATGAGTGACTAATAGACGATCTCCGATTAATTATTAGTACACTAATGTAACCATCATACCCCTCTGCCTTCATGAAATTTTGGACCATTCCTTGTATAATTTTTTTTGACTTTGCATTTTTAATTTTGGCCTAAATAATATTGCAAACTTTTTTAAATTTATGAAGAAAAAATTTTTTAATCAGTAGACGAATGGTTAGCAGTACGTATTGTCATTCGGAAGGCCAGTCGTCCCTCGGCAAGCAATTTCTACCCCTCTAGAATTAGTAATAAATCCTTAATGTGATTAGGGTATTCGTATGCAAAAAATTACTAAAAAATTTCCATGCGTTCCTCGATTTATTCAGTTCTTCATTAAGATTTCAAGAATAAAAATCTAATATTAACAAAATATTAATTGTGCTCTTGATTCTTAGAAAACTATGAGTGGTACCTCATAGACGATTTGTTAATAAAATTCTTATATAAGGTCGGTTTTGGGTCATATTTTAAATATAATTGTCAGCAAATTTTTTTGCTGGGTGCTCGGCTACAGTATTAACTAATGCGTCAAAGTTTTCCTCATTATTATTAAAATTTATATATTTGATTCGATTTGGTTTGAGTTATTAAAATAAATTCCAGGGCTAAATAAACTACATTTGCAAAGAACTATATTAATATACTTTTCATTTAACCAAATCTATTTGAAAAAGTATTGAAATGACCGAATATAAGATACCTCTCTGTTTCGGTTGCAAGGAGATAGGGGAGGGGGTCTACCCTTAATTTCATTATTGCTCACTAAATCATCGGGATTTCTTATAAATCAAATTAGCCGTTATATGAAAAGTAAATCTTCAGAGATTTGCAAAGTAAGCTAAGTTTAAATACTGTAGTCGAGCAAACATCTTGACCACAATTTCAATGAAAATTTTGCAAAGAATTTCTATCTGGAGGCTAGTTCATTTATAGCATTTTGAAATGCTCTTGAATACGTGAAACCCTTCGATTTAATATTGTCGAGCATGAATAGGGATCAAAGCAAAACGGAAGATTTAGATAAATAAAAGATTAAGAAAAAAATGTCACAAACAAATGAAAAGCAGAAAAATAATTCTGTGCAATAGTATTTTAATTAAACCTCAAACGATATCCAATTTATGATTCGCTGAATTGAACTATATATAAAATATCAGCTTACAATTTTTAAAGTCAAAATTTACTCCATTCGTCAGCCGTTCAACTGAAATTGAATTTAATTATGTACATACATATGTAGGTAATTTTGTTTAATACTAAAAAACTTTTACAAACAAGTGGATGCAACTGTACGTATAGTATTAATTGTTTTAAATTTTAATTCTAAATTTTGTCGAAATTTCAAGGCTTCTACACATTTATACTCGTACGTAGAATGGCCACCTAAACTAAATGTCAAACTTGTAACCACAACAACAGATGCAGAGCATTATGGCTTCATTTATGGCCGCTTTCGAACCAGATTTGCGCGTACTGTGTTTCTACGACTGACGTAAAACGATTTTACGCAATATAAAAATTCGTACAAAAAAGTTTTGTTGCTTAATTTTTTACTTGTTGGCGTTACGTGAATGACATACAGGAAAAATATATATTTATTTATATGTGCCTTGTAGGAAATAGAGCTAAAGAAATTTTGGACTGCTGATTAAAACTCGCCTGATATAAGTTATTTAAAAATTTTAGTTTATTTATTTTATTTTTATTTTTATTTTTGTTTTCAGTTATATTTAAGTAATAATAAAATAATTTGTATACTTTCATGCCTAGTAAAGTCCTATTGTAGTATTTGATAATTCTTTTCTATTGGTCGCCCCATTATATCAGTGTTTATGTTAAAGTGTCACAATTTCAGCTTTACTTGTAATCATATTTCCTCCCCCTAAATCCCAACGGAATTCACTTTGCGTATCGCAGATTAAAGCATATGTATGTTCATGTGTTCGATGTATATATTTATTTGTTTTTATACCGGTCAACCGCAGCAACGCATCCGACATTGCAATGTTCAGTGTGGCAGTCATACATTGCACTTCCTATGCGCACACACAGTTGGAGGTTAGTGTTTTAGTGATTTTGATACGGCTTCAACCGTTTGTCCTTGTGGTTTTGCACAGATTGAGTATTTATTTGTATATACCGAATACTGAATACCTAAACAGGGTATATTACATTTGTTCGGCCAATGGAGCAGCATTAAGTAGTCAAAATAACTATAGACACCAGATGCTTATAATGCTTCCGACGAGCATGGCACCTCTTCCAAACGGAAAATAATAATTTAATTCCACAACCTTCCTAATCGACTACATCAAGAATTTGCGAAAACAATTCCAAAAAAAAACAAGTTTAAGAGTCATTTGAAAACGATCATAATCGGATGGAAGTTGATCCACATCTAATACAAATGTAAATTTATTCATTTAATATATATATCGTACTTATGAGAAAATCTAATTTTCATGTCAAAAATAGAATAATATCAGCAATACCCGTCAGTAGACGATCTCATCAAAGACAACACCAGACGAAATTTTAGAAAATTTATTACATATTTTCTTAAGGTTTCGTCTACGCATGTTATAGCGCACTCACGTGCCTTTACAAACACATAATCGATAAATACAACAATACCATAAATAAAAATGGCGTATATTTTAAAATTCTTTTAAATTAGGTGCCCAAAAACACATATACCTTAATATGTATATATTATGATTATTATTCTCAGCTGTTTCCGAACTCCAGCCAAACCGCACGAAGGGCGCAGTCCCATGACGTGCGGAACCTTTTTCTTTATTTTCATTAACGCTCAATCACGAAGAGCAGGATTTTTTATGTGACTATAAATAAGTAACCTAATTCAAATATAAAATGCTATTTAATAATAAGTTAAGAGGCGAAAAATTTTTTTCTTAATACGAAAAAGCGAGTCACTTAAATGTAAAAGAGTTGAAATCAAGGCACAAATAATGCAGTCTAGTAAAATCCAAATTCGTTTTACAAGTTTTTAGAAACAAGGGGCAAAAATGTCTAGAGGAGAGGAAGGGAACTAGATATTAAGCCCAAAGGCAAAAAAGCAAAAAAAAAGGGAAACAAGTGAATAAATTTATAATAACTTAAGCGTCCTTAAATTGTTTTGGCCACCCTTCTATAAATACTAAAATATCTTTGGCTTTGTAGTCACACCAATGTAAATGTTGAAGTTCAGTTTAAGGTCCATGGTGATACCGAGGCTAACAAAACGCTCAAAACTTTAAAATTTTTTTAAGATTTAGGGGCATCCGATTTATTTTACACCTTTAAACTATGCTGTTTAGTTCAGATTGCAGCAAAATGCCTTCATTTACCGAAGTGTAAAAAAAAATAAAAATTGAACATCATCCGCATAAATTCAAATTTTTGATCATTTTATATCAGAAAAAATATCATTTATAAATAGTGGAAACAATATCGGTCCTAGATGGCTATTGCTTATATAAATACTGAACTCAAATAAATTGGTAGTTGCAGATTTTCTTTAAAAAAGCCATGTTGTAATAAATAAATTTATAAATTGAATAAATCAGTCAATGGCTCATATATATTCAACACAATTTACAGGAAAACGAGAAAGTATTTGATCTGGACCATGTTTAAATTACTTTTTAAAGATTAGATAAAGAAAAGCATCGTCGCATGATATTGTATGAGTATGGACTAAGACCAGGAAATAATCCGTTGGAATTGGAATTTGTTTGAGAGCTCGAAGAATAATTAGATTTGAACAATTAAGCAAATTGTTTGTACATCGGGTTTTTCATTGTTTTTAGCCCACGGTAATTCAGACAATGCTTTATTAAGATTTTTAAAATTATCATTTTTCGAGAAACCACATTGAATATTTTAATCGATCTATTCAGTTTTTAAAACTCTATCACATATAAATTCGTAAGTAATAGGAATCGAGAGGCCTAAAAGAGGAGTGTTTCTTTCTACTAGCACTTTAGACGCATTATCAATGAGAAAGGGATAAAGAATATTGCCAGACTTATTTTGTAATAGATTTAGTTGATACAGTCTGAAATCATCCATCTCTTCATCGCGATGATCTTGAATAGTGAGGTACTATGTCAACGTCTACGTCTACGTCTACGTCAAAGTACATTATAATTTTGTTCAAAACTTTTGAGGTACAATTAAGTTAATTTAGTATTCAAACCTCAACCATTTTGATAGTGAAACCTCAAAGCTGGTTTTATGTTCAGTTTTTTTGGAGCATTTCTTTCGGGCGGGATTTCCGCCAAATTATTATTTCCTTTTGGTTTATATTCGAATTCTCTTCAAAATGTTCTAAAATGATATACATTTTAAAAGAGGAGACATTCCGTTCGTATTTAAAGTTAAATTTTTCATTAACTAAATTATTAGTTTTAGTTTTAGATGAAATGTAACTCTTTATATCATCGCGGTGATACCCCTTGTAAATCTGGAGACCTGTCCCTGATTTCATTGCAGGGAGAACAACAAACTGAGTGAAGTTAACACGGTTCGGGTTTTCAGATAACGATTTGAGATTATGATTTGAAGTGGTTCTGGAGACCACAAAAGCTATTTCATGCTACTTGATTATTGCATTAACGGATTTTGGAGGGGGACATGGAGATGCAAATTAATTAATTCGACTGTTTCTACTTTAGCATTTTTTGATCAGGTGTATTTCTGGCATCCTTAAGTGGACTATGAACACGCTTACGCTTTTTCAAACGAATATCATTCATACATTGTATGGAGTCTAACATTTGAAACGTACAGACAAGGTTTCATATTCTTTGAATTTCTCATTCAAACCTGAAATTCCTTTCCCGATTGGGAAACAATTTTTGGCCAGACAGAACATCTTGAAGAGATCAATTTTTGTTGATCTACATCTCCAGAGGGACCGGTGGCTTCCATTTCCATCGTTAAGTCCATCAATATCAGTCCAGAATATTTTTAGTTTACAATGTATTCATAAAGCCAGCAAGACAGAAAACGTTCTGGATCGCTTTTGACTTGCAATTATCATATAAATCCAGTAAAACTCTTTAACATAGATTTTTTGCCAAGTATCTAATATTTGGTATACCCAACTTTAATAATCCCTACTTGTTTATTTTATTTTTTATATTTGATGAAATGTAGAATTTTCAATTTGACCTATTAAATAAACTGGAGCATATAGTGTAGAAAATATATTTTAGTGGAAAAATAATAAGGGGAGTGAATTCTAATTCGCATATTTAGAGAATCATGGTTTTTAGTGATAGTGGTTAAGAGTATAGTTAATCCTGTATATGCGAGCTGTTCGCAATCATAAGTGCTGTATTTTTGTTTGGTGGATGTGGGTTTCTTCGAATAGTAACCAAGCGGTTGTAGAATGTGTTCAACACAACACCCACGGCAAAATCTGACATGATCTCAAGAAACAAAACCGAATCTTCTTGAGGGTGGACCAATATTGCCGCACTGGCAAGTTCGTACTTACACTTCTCTAATGCTTCTATTTGCTTATCCGTGAAATAGAGGGACGTTTTATTATTTCGCTTCTGAGCTACTGATCAGCGTTCCATAAACTAAATGCCATGAAAAGGTATTCGTACAGTCCAAATTTTGTGTATATCGTCCAGATGTATAGGCAGTTGGTGGTATGCTTTCTGCAATTCGATTTTACTAAAAATTTCCCTACCATAAAGCATCGCAAAAAAGACTTGCAAAAAGGGCATAGGGTAGCGGTCTGCCGAATTTTAGGTATTGAAATTGCGATAATCACCACAAGGCCGCCGAGCTTTCCTTTCCGTGTGCAATGTGCTAGCTTAATTGCGTATAGATGGGCGTATGATGCCCAGTCGTAATAGAAACTCAAATTCCTCTTTGGCTACCTGCTATTTTTGAAACTCTACGCGTCGTACTCTGGCAAACACAGACCGACCAGTGGTTGCTATTCTATGTTGCGCGTAATATCTTGCAATTCTTTCAGTTTTACTGATGAAAGCATAGCGGTTCTCGTGTGTAAAGGCGAGATAAAACCGAAATGTCGGCTTTAGTGTAGATCGAAAAGATAATGGCGGATTTGTGGTCCCTGATTGTTAAACGGCTATCGCTGACGACCGCCTCGAGTGTTGCGCCAGCGCCCGTTCCGATTCATTTTGAACTTTAGTCGTTGGCCCTGACTTTATTAAGCTTACGGTGATTGCAACACTTAATTGGTGTCGATCAGCGTACATTCGATCAAAGCGTTTGGTAAGTTCGTTTATGGTACCGTATAACTCCATAAACTCACCCTTTGGTTAATTTTGGGCCGACGGGTTAGAAAATGTGGGTGCTGAATTTATTGTTTGGTAATGGTATCCACGATGACATCAGTTATTTTTAAATATTCAACTTCAGATCCCGAATATGTAGCTTCTGCGGCTTATGCGTATATTGGCAATCGTTTGGCCATATGCTTTTAACCGCCTGCCTTTATGCTCATGGTCTCATCTACCGAACGCATAATTTATGCTTAAAGTTGACTAAGTCTCTGATCTCCCAGCCGCGTTTCGTTCAGCATCTGGTTGAATCGGTGTTTTTGGCTGTCTGTGCAAAATGTGATTAGTCGACGTTTCATTAAATCGTTTTTGATTGGGTATCTGTCCAATCGATGCTAACAAAATCTAGTAAATTTTTCTGTCCCAACGCTGCCAGCAAAAGCGTTGACGTCAACAGTGGATGCGCTTCCTTGAGAAGAATTATTCGTAAATATCCCGTACAATCGTAAATGTGTGCAGTCAAGTTGACGGTCGAACGAAAATTGCTTTGCTTAAGCTACAAACCACTCTATCACTCCCTTGACGATACACGAGTGTCAAGAGGGTTAGAGTTTTGCAGCAAAAACAACATTTTCTGGTCGTCATTTATTTAATAACGGAAAATAAAATAATACAAAATAAATTCCAATGCAATAGTCAAAATAATTAAAAATTAATTATACTAAATTTAATAAATATATATTTTAACTTAATAATTATTAATTAAAAATTAACTAAATTTTTTTGTTTATATTTATTTTCTAAAATTTTGGATTTTGGTCAGATCAGGACTCGAGCCCTGGCCTACGGAATAAAAGTAGTCAGTGTTAACCACTCGGCTACTGCGGTCGCACGATAACGCTCAATATTAAATATAGCAAATTTGAAGATATCAAAATTCCCGTGCAGCATCCTTGCATAGTAGCAAAGTTACACTTTTGACTTGTCTTTAATACTTTTTTTCGTACTAAAAAACTATAAACTATAAAAAAGTGCATGCAAAATAAAACAAAAATTAAAATTAAATTACAATATTCAATGTCGTCGTATCAATTTCAGCTGTCACCTTTTACCTTGAAACGCCAAGCTACTATCGCAGCAATATCGTATTTGCCGCACGTCAGCAATGTGGCATGCAGCAAAAAGTTGTGGACACTTTGTGGTACTTTGTTGCGACTTTGTCGCGTGTAAAATGATAACATTTTTCCATTTAAAAAGTTTCACTACAAAATTTATTTAATACAAATAACACAAAAGGCTACAAAGTCCAGCAAATCCCGTGGCTTTGGTTGGAACAAGACAAAACTACTATGCTGGAATCGAAGAAGTTTTCATACTCGTACTTTATGCGACGCGCAGCACTAACGAAATTACTGAATTACGAATTTTCAGAAGCTCTAACAGTTATGCACTTAAATTCCACGCATTACCCAAAGAAATTGCAACGCAGTCATCATATTGAGTATGTTGCTTCTGGTAAAGTTCTAAAATATACTACATACATATATATTGATCCTTTTCATACCTTTCATGAACATGAAATGGTATATTAACTCTACTTCGAAGTATGTAAGTACCAAAAGGAGAAGAAATATATCCACCGGTCAGAATGGCGAGCTAAGTTGATTTAGCAATTCCTTCAGTTTGAAGGCAAAATTGTTCCTCAGTTTTTGAGATATTTCAACCAACCTTGGTACGCAGATGTATTTTCCTCATTAAAGGCCCAATTGTTGAAACCAGCCAGATGAGACCACTATTACATATAGCTCCGTACAAGCGATTTGTTCAGATATGAGCTTTTCGGTCAGAACTCAAAAAAATTCTCTAAGGGCGTTGTACAAATATATAAATAAAACCGAAGATCAGAGCAATCGAAGTACTATATATAAGTAATATAAATATCAAACGACCGAAAACATCTAAAATAGTGAGGGAGAGTATTTTAAATATAAACGGTGATCCATTTCGCGGTTCCCTACTTTTTAAAGAAAAAAACAAATGTGGAATGTTTATTATCATTCGAAAGAACATTCTTTGGCATTTATTTTTTGAAGATTATCGATTTCAAATGTTGGCCGCGGCTTATCCCAGACGGTCCATCCGTTGAGTTTAATTTTCAATGACTCGTTCGAGCATTTCGACTGGTAACTGGTGAATTACACGCGTTATGCTTTGCTCCAAGGTCTGAATCGAAGCGGGATTGTCCGCATAGACTTTAGACTTTAAATATCCCCACAGGAAAAAGTCGAACGGTGTGATATCACATGATCTTAGTGGCCAATCGACCGGCCCAAATCGTGAAATTATCTGCTCACCGAAGTGTTCTCTCAATAAATCCATTGATTCATGCAAATTGTTGGAAGTGGCGCCGTCTTGTTGAAACCAAATGTTTCGGAGATTACGAGCTACAATTTTAGGCATCAAATAGTCGGTTGTCATGGCGCGATAACGGTCGCTATTGACGGTTGGTGAAACCAAACCGTATTTTTTTCTGGATGAAATGACTGCTCTTGAATCTCTCAGGTTGATTTTTGTTTCAAATGCGACAATTTTACTTGTTTACATACTCATTGAGTCAGAAATGGGCATCATCGCTGAACAAAATATGGCTCGAAAACGTCGAATCTTCTTGGAACTTTTCAAGAGCCCATAGAGCGAAGCGATGTCACTTGTGAAGGTTGAGCGGCTTCAATTCTTGTACAAGCTGTATTTTATACGATTTCAATTTAGGATCTGGACGTAAAATGCGCCGAGTCGTTCCACACGTCAGTCTGTGTTGCTGCGAACGTGTACGCTCTCAGCTACGGTCGCTATATTTTCTTCATTGCGTGCTGGACGTGGTTTATTCGGTCGAGTATTATCCAATAATGAGTGCTGGGTTTCAAGATGGATGGGGTGTTGCGAATAGTACACTCAGTAGGCCGATTATGTTGACCATAAGTTGAGCGAAGCGTAATTTTTCATAATGAAGTTGAATGATTTGTGAACGTTGTTCAGGCGTAAGTCTTTCCATGATAAAATTCTAAACAATATTGAACAAAAATAACTTGACAGCTTGACACAACTCAAGCGTGAGCTGCCAAAGAAAGGCTATTGAAAAAAGTACCTCTACTTGGATCAGCCTTTATATAGTGGCTGTATATCATATGGTCCCCATACTACCAATTTGTTCAGATATTAGGTTTTAGATCAAAAATGCGTTGAATGATTAAAACGTGTGAAATTTGGTACTCTACATACGTAAGTTAAAATAAATATCAATATGAAAATTAATGCAATAAAATAAGTTTAATATGTTCATGAAAGGTTTAAAATATTCACTTTTTCTTGGCAAGTTAGCACTTCTTTCTTGTTAAATGGAATGCTTGTACCCTTCCAAACCAAATATTTATGTCACGTACTTACATACATATTTATAAGTAGTTGTAGTTGTAAAGTAATACCTGACAGTTATGTACAAATCAAGTGTTATAAATGGAAGGTTACGATAAGAGCGAAATCATATCTTTAATGACGAAGTTCAATTTTGTGAGTTGAAAAGGACTTTTAAATAAGGCAGCATACTACATCCATAAAGTAGCTCAACATTTTGACAATAAAAATATAAAGACCCACTTTGTACCATTTAAAATAAACAACAATTTCGAACAGTTTTTGCAAATATTGTCAAAGACATTTCAAATTATCAAAATTCCAATCGGACGCTCTTTATTTATAAAAATTTTAATATACAAACCGATATTTTCTTTAACATATACAAAGCTTTAGAGTTGTGGTTGATGCCTATCTTATGTAAAAATCGTGAAAGCGGTAAAAAAAAGTGCGGTGATTTATATAAAAATTTTCTGAAAAACTTAGACAAAGATCCATGCAGAGTCATTTTCTTGGACCGCCTTACTTTATAAATAACTAATATCGATTTTTGTGTTTGTAGTATTGGTATAAAGAAATCGTGAAATCGTAGGAAGGTTAAAATATAATGTAAAATAAAATATTATTGAAAAATTTAATGTACAACTTATGTTTGTATACATATATATTTTTTTTTACAAAAAATTACTTTTTTTGATGGCGACGTCGATGTCCTAACCTGTATTCCATAAATCTTGTGTACAAATGGTATGTATTTGATATTATTTACAGTATTTGTTTGATTGTTTTCTCAAATCATGGAAATTTAGATACTTACATATTCATGCACGTAGATATTTATTATGTATCTTATACATACATGTTTTTGTCATTAAAAATCGTAAGCACATGATTTATGTGCTTACATGTGATATGTCTTTGAAAATTTACATTATATTGTAATGTATAAAATTCTTTAACTTTAACTATTCAACAGAGAATGTTTGGTCTCTTATTTTAAATGAAGCATTACGTTTAAATTTGATTACCATATACAAAAAACTTACTATAATCATGATGATTCTTTATTATGTTTAATTCCCTTAACCGTCAACCATCAGTACCGGCACTTTTTGAAGAAGTCAACTCAATAAAAAACAAGAAAGAGGAGCTGTCTTTGGTCATGCCGATGTCTTTATGCCTTTCATGTACATTTTAAATTTTTTGCAAATTTCAATTTCAGTGTCAATATAAACTTTATTTTATGTCTGTAAAATACCAAATTTCACGATCTTAAATGTTTTTTGAAACATGTCAAATATTAAGGGACTCAATACATAATTCTGATATTATAGGTATACATTTTGGTGGTACTTATATACTTCAAACCAAAGTTAATATTCCATTTCATGTATTGTACTTGAAAGTTATACTAAGTAAACACTGTTTTTTCGGTGTATATCGGGACCCAGTATAAATTAGTTTTGAGTGGTTTACTTGTATTTGAGCAAAGATGCCATGTCCATAAAATTAATCAAGACAGCTATCACTTTAGAAATGTTTTCTTCCGATACCGTTACAACCAACTCTATATAGATTTACCAAAAGGCGCAGAGTGATTTATCTTAATATAGTTCGGAATAAGTTCATTGAGTTATAATCTGCATACAACATAAGACGTTGTAATTGCCTCAGAGTTTCCCTCTACGTGCCTGTAAACAGCTTAGAGTCCTGTCACGCTTTACAGATCGGCTTTGCTTTGAAACCACTGAAATAACCAGGTAATCCGAAAGAGAACTCCTAGGGCAATCTGGGCTAACTAATTTTATTTATTCGAAACTTATTAAACCAAACCAAAATCCTGACCCTATAGCTAAAAAAACCTCTATCTTTTCCAGTTTTACGCTATTTTCCAAGCAGTGCTATTTTTTCATTGCCTGTTTTGCCGTTCTCAAGTGATAAGCACTAGAGAATGTCGACCCATTCGAATGTGCAATGCAGTGCATTACCCCACGATGGAAGCAGAGGAAGACTAAAATCGCGTAAGCAGAATCAATTTTGAAACATTCATTAGGTAACGCTTTATGAAAGAATTTGATTTTTCAGTTTTCGAAAATAACAACTATAGCATTGATAATGCATCTAAATTAACGAGTTACACAACTAACAGTCGCCAGGACAACTATGTATGTAAGGAGTCGAAACTAAAGACCGGTAGAATATGTAAAATGCATGAATATCGTACTGAACAACAATTAAACAATCCGCCTGAGGATACTATTAATATTAATTGCCCCAAATACTGACTCGTTAGCTCAGAGCACCGTGGCCCTAAGTCACACGTCACTGCTTTAACTGTATTTTATTGTATGTTAATATGTTTAAAATGAATAGTTCATATTCATTCCATTCCATTCGCTTTTAATGAAATGATGCCTTTGAATTTAAGGTTTCAGGAAATTGATTCCCTTAATAATTAGCTATAAGATTTACTTAATTTTACACCTCCCTACTACTGTACATCTGTTAATGAAATAATATATCATAATACCTCTTCATCTATTCTTCAACACTATTGACCTAACAAATTTCAGCATTGCAAATATATGTTAATCCAAAAACCAAACTAACCAACTGCTTCATCATTAAAATCGTTTAAGGCCAGTATTTAACAATGACGAACACATAGAGGAACGCTGCGTGCACCCTGTCCCTAACATGCCATAATCAGTGCGGAAATAACAGAAAATCATGTAATAAGGCAGACACTGAAATCACATAGCGAGCTAGAGGCGTAGAAAGGATAGTTATAAATGGATTTTTCATTACGCTGATGTTAGCATATTTAGAGGCGCCATGGCATTTAGACAACCACTCAGCTAGAGCAAAATATACTCGCATTACACGACGTTATAAATAAATTTAATTGGTGGCGGGAGAATGATTATTTGAAGCTGAAAATCATGTATTCCTATGCAATGAAAATTCGAACATACAAAGTTGGTTGTTTGCATTGTATGACAATGGATTCGCGATGGTGGGATGTAATATTTGCACAAAGCATATTGTAGATTCTGATAGCAGACTTTGTAGGTATGCTTGTAAGCCAGCGGTGTATTGTGTTGCTTGACGTTGGCATCGAAATTAAATTAGAACGTAAAATGCGAAAATAATTCTCATATAAGGTGAATTCAATTTAAAAATTTTGACAGAAAATTATTTTTTCTAAAGTTTCATAAATTGTGATTTTCTTTTTTGGCTTATCATACAATTATAAAAAAACATACTTTGATGTGTTTCTGGCTGAAGGTTTCTTCTATTTTACTAAAAGAAATTAAAAATCGCTTGCAAGGAGACACATGTAGAGAATTAACTGGATATAACAGGTTCTGATTAAGTTCAATGTTTTCGTTTCCTTATTATCTGTCACGGTCACGACTGCTTCAACCGAGTGATAAGACCAACATCAGAGAACGTAGAATATTCTAGGTTTCTAAGTTATTCTAAGTTCTCTGTAAACGGTTGCATTTTGGAAACTAGTAGAAAAAGGGATAAAATATTTCTCGATTTGTGAAAAGGCAGTGAAAATTTAGCAAAAAGGAGTGAAAATGTAGGAATTTTAGTATTTTATTTAGTCTTTTTTAAGGTCGGTATGCACCTCTAGCGAAAAAAACTCATTTATTTCGTGGATGGAAAAATGTATAGGCACGGAAATTTGACAGATGATTTTCTATTGTGAACAGCTCTTTACAAAGGAAGAAGATATGCAAACGTAAATAAACAAAACGAAAAACATGAGTAGAGCGCAGTAAATATTTGTCGCTGATTATGTATTCTTACTTTTTTCGTTTTTTTGCACTTATGGAGTTTTTGCAAGTAGTGAAATTTGTTGATTGTCTTTTACCTAGGAATAGCCAGGAGCATTTTTCAGTTTTAGACCAATTATCCTGTGATTACCCAACAAACATCCGTTTGGAGGCGAGCTTAACTGAGAATGCGTAGAGTTTTGGACAAACCTCATAAAAAGCTTCCTTCAATGAAGATAAGAGAGTCCCCTTTTGATGACGAGCCCCGCAAACGTTATAGGGATCACTCTTTAAGGGAAGCCACTTGGAGTGTCCGGTTCCTTTAATGGGGCGGCTACCCTTCTTGTCCTTTTGAAAATTAAAGCTGATGTCAACACCGACCAAGGGTGCGCAATATACAAGATAAGGTCGGAAGAAAGTTGGTAATTGTAAAAGCAATAAAATTGCCTATGAAAGGGCGAAATCTGGTGTAGAATTTGTGTTGTGAAAGAAACTCAGTCGCCGAGTCCCGGCATTTACCTCGGATGAACGTCTTGCCACATCAAAGCGAAGTTCTTTCATTTATTACTGATTTGCGACCACTCTCCGCCGGAAATGAAGCACGATGTAACCAAAAATGCTTCAAATAAAGTCTAGAATATAATTCTGTTTGGCGTTTTGGCGTTCAGTAAATTTAAAAATTTATATTGGCTGTCTTAGAGTCGAAAATTCCGCAACCCATTCATATTGTGATAGACGGAATACAGTGGTCTAGATATGGAATGCCTCGAAGTACATAAGTCAAACGGCATTACTTTGGTCTATGCTTGTGTACAATAAGATTCGACGACTAAAAATAGTTGGCAACCATATAGATGTAACCGAATCGTACTCGTATACTAGCATGACCGTAGAGATATACGAACGATCTATATTTTTATCCGAATCAATCCTATTCCCGTCGATCTGTTGGTATGTGATACCCTTCCCGGAAAAAGTTTTGTATATGTTAATCTAGACAAAAACATACCAACGTACTAAATTTTCAGCAAAAACGAACTTGCTCTCTTGCCAATTTCCGGCATTGGTGTTTCTTAACAAAAAGATATCATCCCACAAAAATTCTACAAAATCGATCGTGAATTGAGCCATAAATGAGATTTTTAGAACTGGTTCTTCCTGGAAGAAAATATCTTTCTCATCTTAACTTAAGTAATGCGCTTCCTCTACACCAAATGTCAAGTAATTCAAACCTCAAACATATAAGATTCTTTGGGATAAATCGATGGCATGTCCACTTCCCGAAAAGAAACTTCACAGGAACCCTCACTGGGCTACAATGACGCCAGCCTGAAAATATTAGCAAAATCGACTGAGTGGTCTTGGTGTCTAAAAACTACATACACATATACATACATACATACTCTTTAATATATGTATATATGTAGATAAAAAATATAAAGTTTTCTAATCTGCTGGCACTAATTGTCTTTTGCCTTTGTCAACATATGTATGTTAAATACCGTTATATCAAAAAAAGAGAGATTATTTCAAATTTTGCAGCGTCATATATAAATTAATTTGCAAATAAAATACTAGAGAAATCCAAAAATCTTTTCCAGTTTTGACATTTAATGGTGAGAAAAGTGTGTAGAGCGAATATTTGAAAGATTTAGCTGCATCAAGCTGTAGCAACTTGATTATTTTAATCCTTTCGCTACAAACTTTTTATCTGGTAGTTTTAAAAATCCAATTCTTTCAATACTCACTTCTATTGACCGTGGGAATATAAATCATGATTCGTTTTTTTTTTTTTAATTTACCCTAAATAGTTTATTTGGAATATATTTATATACTTTTTTTTTAAATTTCCTCGAATAATTAAATTTTTATTTATTTCATCGTGGAAAATGTGGAAAAAATCATTTTGTCTAAAAGCATGTATATAGCATATACGAATTAATAATTATACACTTGAAAATCGTATTAACTAAAATAAATAAATACTAAAAAAAACACTTAGAATATTAATATAGAAAAATAAAGAAATTGTCTTACTAATATTTTAATTTGATATATAATGAAAGCCCATATAGCATTTTCTTGATCCATTGGGTATTCATAGAAAAACATCACATATAAAATATTTGCATTTCCTTTGTACATACATCCTTGGATTTTGCATCTACCTTTATCTTTCCTGTGCTCCAGCCTAGGTTGGAATAGAAGTCGATGGTTTAACTTTACATCTCATTCCGCATTTACGGCAACATGCCTGTTGAATTTTCCAAGTTATTATGTTCGTAATAACAGTGCAAAAGCTCAGCAAAGCAATCAATTTCTTTTTCTGTACATTGTTTTCGTGATCCATTCTGTATTCTTGCCACGAATTAAATGCTACTAAATCAATAATGTATTTAATGTAATAGAAATTATCTAGAAAGAGAGCAGAAACCCCAATTAATGTACTCCCCCATTTTTTGATTATAGTTCGATACGAGGTTCGGTTTTGCTATTTGAATATTTTTAATTTTTTCCAGCAAAAAATCAGGATACTTCATTTAGGGGTTCATTACTATGGATTGATGACAAAAGTTATGCAATTCCTCCGTCAAGCCATCCAAGATTACTCAATATTTCATATTTTACTTTTTGCTATAACCTGACCCTATATTCTCAATTTCATAAAAATCTAAGCACTTTTTATTTCACCGCCCACTTGCGTAGTGGAGATGGCGGATGTCCAATTTTTATATTTTAAATTTTTTTTTTCTACAATAAATGAAGGAGCTTTATTAAATTATAGCAAAATCGGAGCAAGAAATTTTTTGCCCTAGTGTGTATGGGTCGATACTAGTGAAACTTTATCGAAAATTTAATGGTTATTTTGTATTTATATGACCTTATAAATATAAATGGTTCCTTTATAAAAAAAATTCATCACTATTGGTTTACTTCTTTAAAAAATATTCTCTTTTCAGAACTTGTATTAATTTGTGTAAAATATCAATTAAGGTATTCTAGATTCTGAACCTAACCGACAAAATTCTAATTTGAAGGAAATCCCAGATAAATTTCTCAGTTCCAAAGAAAGACTGCGATCATCGATTTAGATTTTTATACATACATTTTAAACTCACGTTGCCTTCCATTCCCGAGCGTAACGAAGAACAATCGAAACATAATGTGGAGGCAAGACGACGGAACGACCCAGATTTTTATCCGGCCAAGGTCTGCCACTCCCGCAAGATTCCCTTAAAGCCGTTTTTGGGAATATTTTAGCAAGAACAACAACAAGGTTCCACGACGAAAAGCTACAATCCCGAAAGGGGTAATACTCGAAATATCTACGTAAAAATACAACTTCCAGAAGGTTTCAAAACCAAATCATACTGCAAAAGACCAGGAGGTAAACTGGTGATCGATGTTCAGAACATACTGAATTTATAGTGGGAACACTTCACTAACCTGCTGTATAGCAGTGACAATGAAACACCAGAAAGTGGCGAATTCCCAATCGATGATGAATGGAAGACTTTTCAATACTCGTCTTAATCCAATGCAGTATCACTCCTACCTCTGTTGCGATGTCGAGGCTTAGACGAAGCCAACAATTGATGGTCGGCAACGGCAAATACTTCAAACGATGGAACGATGAGTTGTTTAGGACATAACTTTCCGTACAGACAACACCTACGCTGAATAAGCCACGTCGTTCGAGTGGTTAAAAGCATTACAGCCTTGAAAGTACTTAATGCAGTACCCGCTAGCGGAAGCAGAGGAAGAGGAATACCGCCACTATTTAAAGATAAGACGGAGAGAGATCCGGTTTAACTTAGCGGAAAACATCGGGAAGAATAAACAAATGACGCGCTATTGTAGCAGTTGGCATACGCCAACGTAATAGTACAGTACTTTTCAATCATTCTTCCCCTCTACAAGGTGCTAGGTCTTAGGTCTTTTCTAATTTAATTAATTTGTTGTTAGATCTCTTAAATATTTTAACATTTACTTTTTCCACGCATGAAAATGCTATTTTTCAGAGAACATAACTCTGTATTGATGTTTCAAAATTTTAATAAAAATGTTTGGTAAATATTTTATTGTAGTGCCTTCTTGGCCAAAAAAATAACTTTATAGATGCACTAGTACTAAATATTTTTGATAAAACAAATTATTATTATACTAGCCGGAACATCCACGACACCCACAATGAACACACTCCACAATACGACCTTCCTCTAATTTCGATTTCGGTACTCGACATATGCAGTTTGTGCCAAAGTTTGTATCACGAGTTTGTATGCAACGTAGACAACATAAATTCTCATAACCAGACTTTTTCCATTTTGCTATTAAATTTGCATCTGCTATTTTTTCTTTTAAGCAATAGTCATAAAGTTCCCGGCTGATAGCTTTACGTCGATAAAACAAATCATAGATGTATCGTGATTTCTGGTGGTGAATTTTAAAAATAGGCCAGAGTGATTCGGTAATACGTTTTCCTTCGTGTGGCTCCGTTTCAGCTGAAAAGTGAAATTTAAAAAATATTACTTTTCTGCACAATAAATGCAAAATCGTATCCTTTAGAGGACCGCAAGCTTTATGCTATCTTGTTGGAAGAGCTACCTTCGCGCATTTTCTGCTCCAATTCTTCAAGCGTTGGTTCAATCAATTCCCAGCCGTCTGGAGGAGGTTTGCGACTTCTTCGAACTTTCGGCATATTTGTATCTTAAATAATAAATTTTATAGATATTGTTTTTATAACAATACTACTTGTATCCAATCCACTAAATGTTGATCAGAGATGCTGAAAACAAATATGTTCGCTCCAAAACAGCTGTTCATACACACTCTGGCGTTGCCACCGAAACCTCTATGAAATAATTTTATAGTGCACTCATGTGGCTACCAGTGCTGCCAGAATTATTAAGACTATGGTTTTAAAATAATGCTGCGGTTAAGCTGAATCAACCTCGATGATTTTCCAAATCCTTCGGATACGATCACTGGATTTTTAATTAAATAAAAGTCAACAACTTTATTTGCAGTTTCTTTATTTATGAAGTATTTATTTAATGTCCTTTTATTACTCAGTGATTCACAATTCAATTCACTATTTACAATCACTTGTTTTACAACCATGTTCTATTTATTACTTCACTGTAATGTTATCACCAACGCGTTTACTTTACGACTGATTGGCTTGGCAGCTGAGTGTCGCCCTTATATAGTAGTCGGTTTCACGAATCGTTCTCGATAACGAATTTTCTCGTTTTACGCTCTAGAATTGCCAGTTATCGGCTTCTCTCTTTCATCTGACCTTCGCTTCGCATTTTCCCCACAATAATGAAAATTACGGAGGAATTTTGTAAATTAAACCTTGATGATTCAACAAATCTTTCAGGTTTGATCACTAGATTGTTAGATAAAAGTGACAAATTTTTTATTGTAAATAATTCACTCAATGTTTACTAGATACTCAGTAAAAAATAATTTCATTTGCTATAAACAGCACCTAATTAAGCAATCGGTTTCACTTAACACCACTGTTGTCAGTTACGAGTTCTTCCTGAAAAGTATTTGTAATAACGAACATACGATTCACGAGCTCGGAGCATGATTACCAGTCTCTTTCTTTCAGCCGACGTTCGTATTTTTACGTAAGTTATGATAACATTAAAAATAATAGAAATATTAAAGAAAAAAAACATATACAAAAGGAAGTACTTGGAATAGTCTTCCTCAAATTTCCGTTATTTGATTATTTTATTATTAATTTATAAATAAAAGCGATTCACGTAGAAGTTTGTTACTTATGTTGTCTGTCTAGAATGTCAAACGGAAGTTTCCAGGTCTGTTTACGAGCAGTCGGTGAGGGATATAAGTGTGAAGCAGCACAGTGCAGCTTGTTCAGTTAAGTGGCGAGCTCGGTAGTGACAACATGGGAGAAGACTATGTGTATATGAGAGTGTAAAATAAAAAATTATCCATTTAGTTATTTTAAAAGTGCAGAGCTGCATTCTGACATCAGTCAAATTCAACTGTCAAACCAAACATGTTTTGTTTTAGTTATAAGTCAGGCATTTATGAAAATTGATAGCCTAACAACCGCAGTACGCGTTAAAATTGCTGAAACTTGCTACAAAAAATGTGATTCAAAAGTGACCATGTTTTGTGTTTTAAGAGGAGATTATAGTGAACATAATCGTCCAAGCAATTGGTAAGATTTTAAAAAAATTTGAAGAGATTGGATCTGTTACAGGTATAATGTGGCCTGTGTATCATCGTTTTTCACGTTCCACCTCAAATATTGCTGCGAAAGGTTAGCCCAAGACCCGAATTTGCCTATCTCTTACCGTTTTCAAGAGCTGGGACTTTCTTACAGCACATTATGGCGTATTTTGCACTTGAACTAAACATACATCTGCATTTATATAAGGCCCAGCTCACACAATAACTGAACCAACCGATCGTTCACAGCGCTGTTGTTACGGCGATAAGGTACTTGAACAACAAGTAGGTGACCGTGATTTTTCCAACAAAATTTCCTTCAGCGACGAGGCACATTTTTCACTTGTTAGATACGTAAATAGCAAAATTGTCGCATTTTTGGACCTTCATTTAACAATCCAGTAAGCAAAGTTTTTAATTGTTACATTATTGTTACGCTTTTGTTAAATTATCATAGATGATTTCCCATATCATTCGAATCTGATAGCTAGATATGTTTGCAGTTTCTTTAGGATAAAGAATTTACTCATTGTTTATTTATTACTCAATAACTACAATCACTTATAATACAATTCTCAGAGTTCACTATTTTTACTTCACAGCCATGTTATCATCAACGAGTTTGCTTAATAACTGGCTCCCCAGACAGTTGTGCTTCGCCCTTTTATATTGTTATGATCTTGCTGAATAACTTCGATGATTTCCTTAATCTTTCGGGTACGACCTCTGGATTGTTAAATAAAATCGCCAACTTAATTTGCAGTCTCTTTATTTATAAAGACTTAATTAATGTCCTTTTAATTATTCGGTAATTCACAATTCAATTACAATTTACGTTACTATTTACAATCACTTGTATACAACTTCCACAATGTACTGTTTTTATTACTTTACTGTAATGTAATCTCCACGAGTTTAATTCACAACTGATTACTCTTGCAGTCGAATGTCGTCCTTATATACTCGTTTGCTGCTTGAAAACGAAACCCCTGGAATAATCGCGTCGTTTTACGATAAACCTCTCGCTTACGATAATCGTCGTTTACGATAATCGTTTACGCTCTAGAACGTGCCAGTTGTCGGCTCCTCTCTTTCATCTGTCATTCGCTTCGCATTTTCGCCACACTGCCCTCCACCTAAGTCTGATCGTCCCGATCAGACACATTCGCTGTTCCAAACGCAGCAAGCCTCTCTAGGTGGACCACTTTCATCTTGTTTCTCGGCCTCCCCACAGTTTGTATTCGATACACTACGTCGTTTAGTCGTTTGATTATCTTGTATGGACCTTCCCAATTGCATTGAAGTTTCGGGGGCAAACCTCTCTTTCGTTGTGGATTGTACAGCAACACCAAATCTCCATTTTGGAAGCCTTCGGAGTTCATCGCCTTGTCATACCTAGCCTTCATTTTGTCACTCATAATTTGAGTTCGCTGCCTCACAAGAGCATGTATCTCTCTTAACTCTTCCTCGAGAACAGTAGACGCTTCCTTTCCAATTCTTCTCGTATCATCAGTTATTCCAAATTTTAAATCGCTGGGCAACCGAAGTTCACTACCAAACAGTATTCTGGCAGGTGTTTGACCTGTTGTTTCATGCACTGCGGACCGATATCCCATCAGGAAAAACGGTATGTGTACATCCCAATCATCTTGATTCTTGTCCACTACTTTCCGCAAGTGCTCTTCCAGGGTCCGGTTGAATCGCTCTACCATGCCATCTGATTGAGGATGCAGGGCTGTCGTTCGTGTTTTCCGAATACCAAGTATCTGGCACATCTCTTGGAACACCGCCGCTTCAAAGTTTCTTCCTTGGTCTGAGTGCAATTCTATAGGCGCACCGTATCTGGTAACCCAATTGTGAGTGAATGCATCCGCAACTGTTTTCGCTTCCTGGTTTGGAATTGGGTAGACCTCGGGCCATTTACTAAAGTAGTCCATAACCACAATAACGTAATTATTTCCTTGTCTGCTCATAGGGAATGGACCGGCTACATCCATGGCAACCCGCTCAAATGGTGCACCTGAGTTATACTGCTTCATCTGCCCATGACTTCGTGACTTTGGCCCTTTAGCTGCAATGCACTCCGTGCAATTAGCAATCCACTCAGCGACCGATTGACGACAGCCAACCCAATAGAACCGCTGCTTGATCTTCTCCAGCGTTTTTGTAATGCCTAGGTGCCCTCCACTAGGACCATTATGGAATTCCTTAAGAACATCCGGAATTCTTAACCTCGGAACTACTATAAGCTTCCGAGAGCACTGGCCATCTTCACTTTCCCATACTTTATGCAAACAGCCAGATATCAATTCTAAACTGTTCCATTGAGCCCAGTATGCTTTCGCGATGGGACTTTCCGCTGCCATTTGTTCTTTACTTGGCCGTCTGTTCACCTCCAATCCGTGCATTACCAATTCCAAATCCGGATCTTCTTGCTGACATTTCCTTAAATGACTTGCCTCCCACTCTTCTGCTGATGTAACTGTCATTAGCCGGACGTCTATTATGTCGTCCTTACCCTCGGCTTTTGAGCAGTGCTTACATTCCAAACTACATGGTCGACGGGACATAGCGTCAGCATTTCCGTGCGTATTACCCTTGCGGTGCTCGATGGTGAAGTCATAACTTTGCAGCCTCTCAATCCACCGTGCAAGCTGCCCTTCGGGATTCTCGAACTGTAGTAGCCACTTCAGCGCTGCATGATCCGTTCTAACGCGGAAATGTTGACCATACAGATATATGTGGAAGTGTTTAATGCAATCCACCAACGCTAATAGTTCTCTCCGCGTTACGCAGTAGTTCCGTTCTGGTTTCCCAATAGACCGGCTATAGTAGGCAACTATCTTCTCCTGCCCATCAATCTCTTGCGAAAGTACCCCTCCTATGCCATAACCACTAGCATCTGTGTCCAGAATAAATGTTGCACCTGGAACCGGGTACGCTAGCATAGGTGCAGTGCATAGTCGTTCTTTTAAAGCTTGAAAAGCATTCTCTTGTTCAGTTTTCCACTCGAAAGATTTATTTTTCCTTGTGAGTTCATGGAGACTATGAGCTACGCTGGCGAAATTCGGAACAAAGCGACGATAGTAAGTACACAGCCCAAGGAAACTTCTTAATTCATGCAAATTTCTGGGTCTGGGCTAATCCTTCACTGCTTCTATTTTTTCCTTCGCAGTACACACGCCCTTCGTGGTTACTTGATGACCTAAGTAATTCACCTCCTTCTTGAATAAAGAGCACTTCTTAGGACTTAGTTTAAGACCAGCGCCAGCTATTCTCTGGAAAACTTCTTCCAAATTACTCAGATGTTCGTCGAAGCTCTTTCCCAATACGATTATGTCATCCAGATACACCAAACAGGTCTTCCAGTGTAGTCCTTTGAGCACATGGTCCATTAATCTTTCAAAAGTGGCAGGAGCGTTGCATAACCCAAATGGCATTACCGTAAATTGCCATAGACCGTTGCCGGCACTAAACGCTGTCTTCTCTTTATCTTCTTCACACACTTCTAATTGCCAATACCCGCTCTTAAGGTCAAGTGTTGAGAACCATTCTGTGCCAGTTAACGAGTCTAGTGTATCATCGATCCTGGGCAAAGGATAGCTGTCTTTCTTTGTAACATCATTTAATCTCCGATAGTCCACGCCGAACCGCAACTGGCCATCTTTCTTCGTCACGAGTACCACCGGAGAGCTCCATGGACTTGCCGATGGTTCGATAACATCGCTTTCGCTCATTTCCCTAATTATTTGGCCAACAGCGTCACGTTTGGCTAGTGGAACGCTTCGAGGAGCTTGACGAATTGGTCTTGCGTCACCAGTATCAATGCTATGCTTCACTACGTTGTTCCTGCCTGGTTTGTTGCCATCCTTGTCGAATATGTTGGAGTATTTACGCATCATATGGCTGGCCTTGTGCTTGTACTTGTCTTTCAACCCTTGCGTCCATGCATTGATATCTTCCTCCATCTCCTTGCTGCCAATAGAGTTGATTCCAGATGAATCATTGCTGTTAATAATGGCTTCTACCTCTTGACAGCGTCCATTCTCTCGTGTCTTAGCCAGGGTTTTTCCAATAAGTAAGTCCAGTGTAGAATTTTGTGCTGCTTCGACAACCCACAATTTGTTTGTCCCACAATCTCCATTAATTTTCGCCCAAACAACTGCTTCTGACTTCGGTGGAATCAGTTCACTGCCTTCTAAGACCACTTGTTTGCTGCTGTATGTGGAATCGTAGCCAATGCTTAGTGGTACTTCCATGTTCTTATACTCCATAACCTTGTTATTCAAGTCGATCTTGATACCTTGCTCCATCAAGAAGTCCACTCCTATTGTTGCTGATCGACATACCTAATTCATATACACTCTCTTCTTTATATATACATACATACATGCAATTCGGTTACTTATTTATGTTTCTCCTTGTTCGCAAATTTGTTTACGTGCTCTTGTGTATTCCGTTAACTTCTTATTTATGTACAAAAATATTACTGTTTCGTTTAATTTGTTGTTTGTAAACCACAGTATGATATTTCCATTTCCCGGCTGACTGGATTATTGTACGGTAAGTGCAATTTGTGTAACTGTTTGCAAAAGTGCGTATATATTCATGCATCACACTCTTTTCATCAGTCACTGATCAGCCAGGAAAGTGGAAGAATATACTGCGGTAAGTGTTTGAACTTTATATTAATTTATATTTTATGAACAAAGTGTAATTCAAATTACTTTTAGAAATAAACGGAACCATTTCGGTCTAGTTAAATTCGCTCTTCTTGATCAGTGACAAGCTTTATTTCGCACACTTCAATGCGAACGTGGATGTGCAGGAGTTTGCAGTTTAACTTGTGACATAATTGCGGATTTGTGCGTTTGTGTTCCATTTTGACTTGTGACTGTGTTAATGGGTAAATCACCTCGCCGCCTTACATCAGCTAGTTTGCCAACCATGGAGAGCAGTGGTCCCGCTCCAAATGCAACTTCATCGAAATCCAGCCAGGGTAATGAAGCGTCTGCCACCACCGTCCCAGCCAGTGACTTACAAAGTGCCGCTAGTGCCTCCGGAACCACTACTCGAGCAGCAGCAGCACTCAAACAACCCTAGTGCAGCCACCAACAGTAGTTCCATCGGAGCTTCAGTTTCGCAGGTAATGAGACCAACAACAGCACAGTCGGGAGTTGTACAGTTGCCAGCTAGCTGTACAGTACCGCTGCCCCAGTTTGCCGATAACCGTTACTCGCCGCCTACGGTAAATGTGCCAATCGGTACACCTCACGTTGTTTCGATGGCAAACCACATGTATAGTTTGACTCTGCCAGAAAGCGACGTGACTTCAATCAACTCTCACTCAACGACGATGCCCATTTCTTCCAACAGCGATTCTGTTGCCACGCAGCTGTCGAGATTACCTAGGAAAATTCAAGATTTGCCAGAATTCTGTGGAAAGCCGGAAGATTGGCCATTATTTCATACGGCTTACATTGAGTCCACAGCTGTGTACGAATACAGCAATTTCGAAAACAATCAACGGTTGCAGAAGAGCCTGAAGGGAGAAGCGCGTGAGGCAGTGAAGTCACTACTCATCCACCCCAGTAACGTTGGTAGCATTATCGAGCAATTGAAATTTCGATTTGGTCGGCCTGAACAACTAATCCGAAGCCAACTGTCACAGGTGGGGGAACTTGCACCCGTTTCCGAGAACTCGATCGTGAAGCTTATACCGTTCGCAATAAAGGTCAGTAACATTTGTGTATTTTTACAATCTGCTCCTGGAGGTGAGTTACACCTAGCGAACCCGACACTTCTCGACGAGTTGGTATCGAAATTGCCTATGAGCAAACGCATTGAATGGGCAAGTTTTGCAGCGCTTGTGCAGCCATATGCCACTGTAAAACATTTTAATGATTGGTTAACTAAGTTAGCTAACGTTATTTGTACCATCTGCGTGGAAGACCGACCAAGAGAGCCAAAATCCCGTGTTGTTTTACATACAGTTTAGCCACAACGATCGTCGAGGTGCCCAATTTGCCAGGGCCAACATAAGCCGGCCGCGTGTACTCGCTTCCTAGAATCTTCAGTTTCAAGCAGGTGGGCAGACGTGAAACGTTTTCATTTGTGCTTTGCTTGTCTTAATTTAGGACACAGTACACGCGATTGTCAACGGCGGAAGCAATGCTCTATTGAAGGATGTCGAAGAGTACATCACAAGCTATTACACGAAGCTGGAGAAACCGCGAAGCAATCAACAAGGCAGTTAGCATCTCCTCAAGCAGAAAACGGGTTATCTTCAGGAGCGAATACACGTATCCAGCGCGAGTATACAGCCACGCAAACATCGTCTCAAAGACAGCAGCGTTCACAAGACTTGGGATCAGCCGTTTTAAGCTGTAGTTCTGATGACAACAAGCTTCTTTTCCGAATCCTGCCAGTTACGCTTTATGGAAACCAGAGACAAGTGGAAACCTACGCTTTGCTAGACGAAGGATCGTCTATTACAATGATCGACAGCGGTCTAACTCGAGACTTGGGTCTACATGGACGCAAGCAGTGTTTAAATATACAATGGTTTGGAGGTCGTGCAGCGCAGGAGCCCGCAGTCGTGGTCGATTTGCTCATTAGTGGCGCTGGTATGGAAAGGCGACACAAGCTTCGTAGCGTGTTTGCGGTGCCGAATTTGCAACTTCCTTCACAAAGTTTGAGCAAGAACGATTTGAATTACGATTCCAAGCAAATGCAACAACTGCCAGTGCAGACGTACACAGGGATAAGTCCCAAGTTGTTAATCGGCCTTGACCATTGCCATTTGGGTTTGCCGTCGACTACTTTGAAGGTAAAAAAGGATGGTCCTTTCATCGCCTGTACAGAATTGGGTTGGGTTGTGTTTGGTCCAACATCCACAACATTACCACCGGTGGCATCGTGTTTGTATATGGGCAGCAAATCCGACCAGTCGCTACATAATATGGTAGCTGACTCCTTTGAAACCGAGAGTTTTGGTATCAGAGCTGCACCCCCCATAGAAAGTGAGGCAGATATCCGTGCCAAAATGATCCTTACGTCGACCACATGCCGGGTCGATGGGCGGTTTCAAACAGGGCTTATATGGAGGCGGGATGATGTTAAATTACCTGACAGCTACAACATGGCTCTAAAACGATTGACCAGCGTGGAACGGAGAATAAGTCGTGATGCAGATTTCGCCGTTGGATATAAAAACATTATTAACTCCTATGTTGCCAAGAACTATGCGCGAAAATTGCTACCCGAAGAAGTCGCTACCATAACACCAACAACGTGGTATTTGCCTCATTTTGCTGTTGCTAATCCCAACAAACCGGGTAAGTTGCGCTTGGTCTTCGACGCCGCCGCCGAGGTAAGCGGAATCTCCCTTAATTCACAGCTGTTGAAGGGCCCACAAGATTATCGATCTTTGCCATCTATTCTGTTTCATTTTCGAAAGGGTGCCGTTGCCGTGTGTGGAGATATAAAAGAAATGTTCCACCAAGTCCTCATAAAGCAGGATGATCGATGTGCTCAACGTTTCCTTTGGCGTGATGGTGATCGTACGAAACCACCAGATGTGTTTGAAATGCGCGTGATGACCTTTGGCGCTGATCGATCAACGCATTAGACGATCAACGCATTAGATCATCAAAATAAAGGAGAAACTGTTGCCGTGCGGTGAAAGGGATATTGGACCATCACTATGTCGATGACTACGTAGACAGTTTTAGTTCAGAAGAAGAAGCGATCGCTGTTTCGAAACAGGTGCGAGCCATTCACATGAACGCCGGGTTTGAGCTCCACCATTTCACCTCGAACTCACCAAATGTAGTAGCTGCACTTGGTGGAACCAATGACACACGCACAATTGCCAAGAAAGAAGACACGCTAGTTGAACGAATACTTGGTATGTTCTGGAACTCGTCCTCAGATTGTTTTGGGTTTAACTTGAAATTTCATAACATTGATGCAACCGTGATGAATGGAATTAGACGGCCTACGAAAAGAGAGCTTCTAGGCATCGTCATGTCTATTTTCGATCCTTTAGGACTGTTGAGCAACTTTGTTATAGGCGCCAAACTGCTTATGCGCGAAGTTTGGAAACATGAAATTGGCTGGGATGATCCCTTGACAAACGCTGTGAATGTCGCATGGGAGAAATGGCGCAAGCAACTACCGGAGGTCGCCAACTATGCAGTCCCTCGATTTTATTTTCGCTATGGCGCACCTCATAGATTGCAGCTCCATCTCTTCGTCGACGCCAGTGAAGATGCCTTCGCAGCTGTTGCTTATTGGAGATGCCAAATTTCGTCGGGTGAAACTGAGGTTACGTTCGTATGTGCAAAGTCAAAATGCGCCCCGCTAAAGACCCTGACCGTTCCAAGGCTCGAACTTCAAGCAGCGGTTTTAGGCACTCGCCTTATGCACTGTCTTCGTAAAGAACACTCTGTTGACATCAAGGATTGCATTCTGTGGAGCGATTCAAAGACGGTGATCAAATGGATTCAAAGTGAACATCGGCGTTACAAGCCATTTGTACAGCATAGAGTGGCAGAGATTTTAGCCGCCACAAACGTTAAAAATTGGAGATGGCTGCCCACCGCGTACAACGTAGCTGATGAGTCAACACGCTCCAACGACCACATTGATTTCAGCTCAACAGCGCGTTGGTCACGTGGACCTTCATTTCTGAAGCAGAGCGAATGTGATTGGCCTTCCAGCGATACTATCGGCATTGGATATGACGAATCTGATGAGGAACTTCGGCCCAAATTCGCTTTGGTTGTCCTGCATTATAATTTTTTGGATTTTAAAAAATTTTCTTCTTATAACAGATTAATAAGGACGACTGCTTGGATTTTACGTTTCGTTGACAATTGCCGCCGCCGCGTCCTGCCAGGCAGATGTTATGGCCTTACTGCTAAGGAGGTCGAAAACGCCAAACACCTTCTATGCCGCATAGTACAGCGGGAAGTTTATGTTGAAGAGATCTCGTCAATCGAGAGTGGACAGAACATTTCTGCTAGTAGCTCTTTGTTGCAACTTTCGCCTTACATAGACGAGGTGGGCATCCTTCGTGTGAAAGGTCGCATCGATGCTGCCAGCTGGCTTCCAATCAGCGCACGACGACCTATCATCCTGCCGCCTGGACATCATTTCACAAAACTTCTGGTATTATATTATCACAGCGCCATGTGCCATCAGAACCTGGAGGCGACTATTGTAAACATTCGACGAAGTTATTGGGTGCCTCGCCTAAGAAGTTTCTTGCGCAGTATCATAGCTAGTTGTGCCGTATGTCGTATAAATGGTGCAAAACCTGTGACTCCATTGATGGGACCGCTTCCTCTGGATAGGCTTACTCCACACGTACGTCCATTCAGCTACACGGGGCTTGACTACTTCGGCCCAGTATCCATAACTATACGACGCAGCACTGAGAAAAGGTGGGTGGCGCTTTTCACATGTTTGACTGTGCGGGCTGTTCACTTGGAGCTAGCTCACGATTTAAGTACCGATTCATGCATCATCGCCATACGCAATTTTGTAAACCGACGAGGAGTGCCAATACGAATCAGATCGGATAATGGCAAGAATTTTGTTGGGACCGATCGAGAAGCAAAGCGATTCACTGAGGTTTTCGACTGCGATCGGCTGCAAAGTGAGCTATCGCAGAAGGGCATTGAATGGGTGTTCAACTCGCCGTTCAATCCGGCGGAAGGCGGTGCTTGGGAGAGAATGGTTCAATGCGTCAAGCGGGTGTTGCGTCATACTCTGAAAGAAGTTGCACCAAGAGAGCATACGCTAAACAGTTTTCTTATTGAAGCGGAAAATGTCGTGAATTCTCGCCCACTGACCCATCTGCCAATCAGCGTCGACCAGGAGCAGCCGCTCACGCCCAACGATTTTCTCCTGGGAGAAACGAATACGGCGCGTACACCAATTGCTGATGACGACCTGGGAAGAACTTGTGTTCTACGACAACAGTGGCGTATCGCCCGTCAATTGAGAGACCATTTTTGGGGAAGGTGGATAAAAGAATATCTTCCCACGTTGACTCGCCGCGTGAAATGGTGCCAACCAACGAAGCCACTGCGGAAAGGAGATGTGGTGTTCATATGCGACCTCAACATTCCACGTCGAGAATGGTGTCGTGGTAAAGTCGAGCGAGTGTTCCATGGGGCCGATGGTGAAGTGCGTCGTGCAGACATACGGACTTCTGGCGGCATTAAAAGACGTGCGGTTTCAAAGCTGGCAGTGTTGGACGTTGAAGATGGTGGTGAATCTGGATGATTCACGGGGGCGGGGATGTTGCTGATCGACATACCTAATTCATATACACTCTCTTCTTTATATATACATACATACATGCAATTCGGTTACTTATTTATGTTTCTCCTTGTTCGCAAATTTGTTTACGTGCTCTTGTGTATTCCGTTAACTTCTTATTTATGTACAAAAATATTACTGTTTCGTTTAATTTGTTGTTTGTAAACCACAGTATGATATTTCCATTTCCCGGCTGACTGGATTATGGTACGGTAAGTGCAATTTGTGTAACTGTTTGCAAAAGTGCGTATATATTCATGCATCACACTCTTTTCATCAGTCACTGATCAGCCAGGAAAGTGGAAGAATATACTGCGGTAAGTGTTTGAACTTTATATTAATTTATATTTTATGAACAAAGTGTAATTCAAATTACTTTTAGAAATAAACGGAACCATTTCGGTCTAGTTAAATTCGCTCTTCTTGATCAGTGACACCTATGATTACCTCATCTACGATCTGCGCGACTATAAAGCTGTGTAACACCGTCACATTCCCTATTGAGACCTCACATGTTACTTCTCCCACCACTTGTGTGTCCTCACCAGTCGCCGTTTTCAATATTGCTCCAGGTAATGGTCTCACTTCTTTAGCGATCTGGTCAGTTCGAATGATGGAGTGTGATGCGCCCGTATCCACTGTTAATTTTCGCGCTCGTCCATCCACATATCCACCAATAGTAATGTTGCTCGTTTTCCTACCAATTTGCGAGACAGAGATTATGGGGCATTCAATTGCAGGAGCCAGCATACGTCCTTTTAGACTGGCTCGTTTTAGTTTAACGACTGAGAAATTGATGGTTTATCTTCGTCAGCCTTCCGTTTTCGCTGTCCTTCTCGTATGCTGGAACGCATTCGCGTGCGAAGTGACCAGGCTTTCCACATTTAAAGCATTTCCCAGCCTGATTCTTACCACCAGAACGATTCATTCCTTCTAACGACTTCAGAGTTCTCAATATTTCGGTCATCACATCTGCTGTTTCAACCTCCACTTTATTGACTTTGTATGCTGGTCTGCTTATGAGTGCCGCCGTTTCACGTGTTTGAGCAGATTTTTCCTCCATGCTCCATTTATTTGTTTCAGCCGTCTTCTCAAACTGGAGCTTGAAGACTTGGAAGGAAATTTTTCCGTCAAAAGATGGTGTTTTTACCTTGGGAGCGTTCACTGAAGTGGTTGGACGATTTAACTGCAAATCCCGGAAACGACCTTCCAATATGTTGACTTTGGCTTCAATTAACTCTTCCATTTTTTCTTGCCGACCTTCCAATGTGTTCACTTTGGTCTCAATTATCTCCTCTATCTTGTCTTGTCGCTCCTCGATTTGATTCTGTCTTTCCTTAAGTTCTGCATTTTCTATCACCAAATTTTGCTGCATTTGTGCGATTGTTCCTTCTAATCCATCCAACTTTCCTGAGATGGTGGCTTTCATTGTAGACATATTTTGTGAAATCTCTGAAATTTCAGCCAACTTTTGTGAATTACGGGCATCCTGTGCATCCATCTTTTCTGATATCTTGGCATCGATTTGTGAAATGTTTTGTGACATGTTGGCATTGATTTGTGAAATTGCAGCCAATAACATGTTCATGTCCATACCCGTAGATGAAACAGGATCCTTTTCTTGAATCTTACTTGAGGGCTGCTCCAACGCCTTCGCAGAATCACTAGCCTCTTCCTTGTCAACAACCTTCAAAGATACATCTTCATCCTCGCGGCGGAATTCGTATTGGTTCAAGTCGATACCTTCGACTTCCATTGCTTCGCGCAGTCTCGATTGCAGCTCTGCCTTATTTCCTGTTGTAGACAATCCTCGCTTTGCCAACTCTTTCTTGAGAAGAGGTACCGTCAAATCTTGAATCTTCACCATTTTTCAATAATTATCCTTTGGAATTTATTTAACAATCCCACTTCTGACACCAATTGTTACGATCTTGCTGATTAACCTCGATGATTTCCTTAATCTTTCGGGTACGACCTCTGGATTGTTAAATAAAATCGCCAACTTTATTTGCAGTCTCTTTATTTATAAAGACTTAATTAATGTCCTTTTAATTATTCGGTAATTCACAATTCAATTACAATTTACGTTACTATTTACAATCACTTGTATACAACTTTCACAATGTACTGTTTTTATTACTTTACTATAATGTAATCTCCACGAGTTTAATTCACAACTGATTACTCTTGCAGTCGAATGTCGTCGTTATATACTTGTTTGCTGCTTGAAAACGAAACCCCTGGAATAATCGCGTCGTTTTACGATAAACCTCTCGCTTACGATAATCGTCGTTTACGATAATCGCCTCGTTTACGCTCTAGAACGTGCCAGTTGTCGGCTCCTCTCTTTCATCTGTCATTCGCTTCGCATTTTCGCCACAATATGTCTCTGGAATGCAAGATGAGGCAACATTGAGAAATGTAAATAAAAAAGAAATACTCAAAACAATAATCACAAGAGCTTCTGTCATTCTTTTTTATTTCCTTTATTATTTATTTTGATTAGATTAGAATATAAAATAAGCTTATATTAATCCATCAGATAAAAAGAGATAACGTATGTATGAGTGCTTAACATTTAGTTAGTCATTGGATAATGTCGAGGATAGTACAATTGATTTGCAGAGTCTGCTTAAAAAAATGCAAAAGCAGATATGTTTCACTAAAGGATATATTCCCAGTGTGTATGGAACAGGAGTCAATTACGTACGAAAAAGCTTATAAAATTTGTACTCAGTTGGATGTACCAATCGGAGTGGATGAGCTTTCTAATTTGCTATGTAATAGTTGTAGTCGTAAGTTAATCTTGGTATTTATTATTTTTTGTATTATGAAATACTTTCCCCAGGTGACCTTCAGTACGCGTATGAGTTTTGGATTAAGGCTAGGAAGAATTACGAAAAGCTTTATAGTAAAATGCTGATACAAAAACAAGAAAATATGATAAGAGCGGTTTCACCATCTGAATTTGAGTTACCTGAAAATAATTCGACCATGGCATATACCCTCGCGGATGCTGACCTAATTGACGCATGCAGTACTCAAGTCTTAAAATGTGTCAAAGATCCTCTTGAAAATTCGGAAAGCGATAATGTTAGTACAAATCTTCGTCATACTGAAAATAAATCAACATTATCTATTTTTTTATATACATTGTTTATTACATATCAAAGGAAATAAAAACAAATTTAGATACTATAAAACAAGAGAATGTGAAGTCACCAGCTTTCTCTCAAACGGTTTCGGATTTAGTGTTTGATAGTGAAGATGAGAAGCCTCTAATGCAACTTTTTAGTAAGTACCAAATAAAAAAATAAAGAAAATAATATTAATGAAAATAATCTTTTTTATAAATATGTGTTACGATAGGTAAAAGTAATTTTAATACCTGTGAAGCATTGGCTGGTGTTAAGGAAATTCAAGACAACAATGAAATGTTTTTTGATCTTCCTTCCATCCCACCACAATCATTTGAGGATGACGATGAATTTAAGACCGATGAGCATACAGCAAATGAAAGAGCTATTGATGCAATGTTTTCTCCAGAAGCCCAAATCTTCCCTAAAGGTTTGAGTATTAGTTTAAATAAAAACCCATAAGTAATTTCCTTTGTTTTAGGACGATTCCGCTGTGCCATTTGTGAGCAAAGTTATTTTACTACAGTTGGTTTGAAGGCACATATGGATTTCCATTTAACAAAAAGTGATATAAGTAAAAAGAAGCGAGTCAGAAACAGACAGCGAAAGATATCAAAAAAGGCTAATAAAGAAGATGATACCAGACTTGAAAATTCGGATGCTCAACAGGCTACTGAAAGTCAAAAACGTGCAGGCGACGAAACGAAGGACCACCAATCACAAAAAGTAGTACGGAATCTTATTTCAAATCGTAAGTCAAAAGAACCTAAACCAAAACGCATGTTTCCTTGTCAAGTATGTGGGAAACACATGATATCGGCTTCAAAGTTGCGCTATCACATGGTGATGCACACTGGCGAAAAGGATTACCTCTGCACAATGTGTCGTAAGTATATAAAATTCAATATTTTCCGCTATTCATAATACATTTTTACAGCGAAGGCTTATTCCACCATTTATGCACTCAAACATCATATACGTACTCATACTGGCGAAAGACCGTATGAGTGTAAATTTTGTGGAGATAGATTTCTTCGACCTACAACGCTTAAAAGTCACCAGCGGCGTCATACAGGTGAACGTCCATATGGTTGTGATATATGCGGAAAACGATTTATTCAACACTCGTCGATGACAACTCACATGAAACTTAATCATATGGATAAAACCATTAAATGCCCACATTGTGATAAGAAATATGCTCGGCAAACGGATTTGAATACACATCTGCTTAGTCATACAGGCGACAAACCATATCCTTGTCAGTTGTGTTCCAGTCGTTTTGTGCGGCAGGCTAATCTCAATAAACATATGAACCAACAACATGCTCAGAAGCTTGGTTTAACTGCGTTAACAAATATGACTGATGTAAATGTGAATGTTACCAAATTGCAGTCCAAAATGCTTGAGAATTGTAAAATGGAAGCTATCTCTGATGATGTAGACATGTATAAAAAGTTAGTTGATGACAGTTCGTTGATTGAAGATGCAGAAGGTGATAGTGCAGATAAAAACTGCAATTTTATCGGGTGGGAATTACGCATTATAGTTATATACAAATTATATTAATGATATTTTTTGCAGCTCACAAGAGGCTAAAGATTTATTAAATCATCAACCATTGCATATGCTAGCAGACCAATCCTTTGAACAGCTCGATAGTGAAGATTTAGTATCTTGGAATTAAGTAATTACATATTTTTTCAATTAAGCAATTACTTTCAATTACTTTTGGGACGAATTTGTTCCTTACGATAGTATACAGTATTATAATTTCATTTAATACAAAGGAAAATGTATAATTTCTTGTTATATAACATTTTTTTAAGTACTTATTACATATTTGACCACATAACTTATTAAGAGTATGTTGTAATAGTAAACAGAACTCAAATTTTAGTTATAATCTAATATATATTTTGTGCTTAATTCTTACTTCCACTTAGAGTGGCGCAAAATGTGCAAATAATTGGCCTTGATTTGTCTGTTGTAGTTATATTTTTATATTGGTGTGGACTGGAGTAATTAGCACACGGCTTGTCGCTATTACCTATTAAAAGTTTTTAGAAATTTAGAATTTTATTATAATTTATTTACAAAAGAATCTTACCTGTCATTATTATTGCATCCAAATGAGCTATATAGCTCTTAGCTAAGCGCAATATTTCGATCTTTGATAATTTACGATCACACGGTTCCGTTGGTATCAATCTGCGTAATGTTGTAAATGCTGAGTTGACGCTAAAAATATTGTAATTTTTATTATTATTTCATAAATCAAAAGATAATTAACTAATTTAAATGGAGGGCAGAAAATTAATTCTAGAATTCAAAGTAATTATTTTTAAAGCAGCATTCGTTTAAATTTTTAGAACCGACGATTATTGGGGAGATAGTTTAATAATTTTTAGAACTAAAAATATTTAGCAGTCGCAATAGAATATAAAAAATTAATTTTTCTAATTGTCGTCACCCCTCGACAGGAAATGTCAAGCCTTCATAAAAATTTATCGGCTGTTCGGAGGCGACTTAGAATATCACTGTAGATCCCACTATTTGTTGAAAAAAGAAAACATCAAGACGCAAAACCACAATTTGGAGCAGGAGCTCGACCTAAAATCGCTTCATCGGTTACAAAGTGCCATATATATGTATGTATGTACTTATATATATACTTCTAGAATGACAATAAGCTGTGGTAATGCTTTTATTTGTCTATGTGTTAAATAAGTTTTACTTCATTGTCAACTTTTCGTAATTGACTTTATCTTTTGATTATAATTATTTTTATATTTTTATTTCTCTTTAAATCTTCTTTTTTTAGTGAACGACATTTTTTAAAAATAAAAAATAAATATTGTTGGCACAGAATAAAACTAAAAACTACTTTTTACATTTACTCCGGCATAATTCATTGTGGAACTAAAAAACCAGCCGTATTGTCGAACTTTTTTTGAATTTATGAAATAAGATGAAAAACCAAACAACTACCAATTTTAAATATTATTTTCTTCATATGTTTTAACTCACAACCTTTGTGTGCGATTTCGTTCACGAGCATTCACTTCTTTTCTTGGTTTCTCTTGTTCACTGACATTGGAGATCTCCGATTGCACAGGACTAACACTTTGGGATCCACATAGCGCATCCAACGAGAAGGGATAATTGTTTAATAATTCAAATTCCATAATTAAACAGAAATAATAATTTAATGTTAGACATTAACGCAAAGTTAATTTCCCATTATTAAGAGCTTAAATTGTTTATTTAAAATATATTATTTCAAACATTAATTAAAATGCTCCGGAAATTTGCACTGCCACTGCTGGCTGTTTATACCTAACTTGAGGAAAACAACAATAGAAATGCGATTCCACTTGTCATGACGTTGTTCTTTTCTGTAATGAACGATCGTTAACTCGTGTTTGTGTCTGCTAGGTTTGTGCGGTTATGCGGCGCATTTTTAAACGAATTTTTAAGTTAATGATCATTGCTGATCTCTCATTTCATGCATTTCCTTTTGTACCTCCCACAACTCTGCTGCCTTTGAAATTAATTTGAGCATCAGTGGACGCGGACATACATGTATGTAAGTGTGCTGCGGCGAGTACTCTGGTAGCGCAAAGTCTGTGAAATGAATTAAGTCGTTAGTGGCGACAAATTGACCATAAACTATTTATGTACTCGGTTGTAAGTATGTATTTAATGCATACAATACCAGTCCAAATATTTCACCGCATCATAAATGAGTTGCTGATGCTCAGAGTAATGACAGAAGTTAGTATTTTTTTTTCACTCATTTTCCAATTTAATGGTTCTCTTGTTTGTTTTGAGGTCACAGGCGCAGCAGGTTCCCTATGGTACTTCCGCACATTACTTTAACACAATACATACATATGGTATATTCATATGTATTTAAGATTTTACAGTTTTAATCTCTCTTTTTGTGCTGTTGATTTTCAATTACTACGCTAAATTGAATCGCGTTGCTTCGAAACAGGGCTTTTAGCAACATGTCTGTATTTCGCACTTCTCTGAACAGTGGCCCCTGAATTGAGTATGTCATCATTGGATAGCAAAAGTATTTCAATTAATTAACAAATAAGTATCTGCGATAAAGTGATGATAAGAGCACACAAATGAGTTTACATACATACATGCATATGTACATCCATATATTCTTTAATAAAGTGAGAATGAGTGCGTTGCGGAACGGCATCAACCAATTAAGAAAGTGTATTCACATACATACATATGTAAGTCTTCCATGCTGAGCAGAACGCATTGTTTTCTCATTGCCAACAACAATATACATCGCCTTTTGAAGTGGATGTGGAAATGCATTGTTTTGACATGTGCTGAAACAGTTTATGAATATGACCAATAGGGCGGTCTTATATCATTTTAGGCATACAAATATGCACTTATGACATAAAAATTAATTGTTTTAGAAATGAAATTGAAATTCAAAATTCCAATTATACTGACCGTCAATAGTCTATTTCTGATGAAAACCGGACCATTGGTTGTACAGGAGTCTATGCTTTTAGATGATTTATTAGTGGATTTTTTACTCGCAAACACAGGTGTTCATATTTATTCCTACTTTGTCAATGATAAGCTACTCATAAAAATCCATCAGCCGTTCGGAGGATGCTTAAAAAAAACTGTAGGTACTTCTAGTCTAGTCTATGTTTATATAACTGTGTGTTGTTCTATGTTATATAAAAAATGAAAAATACCCTAAATAATATTGGGGCTTTTGCGGGTGATACGATCAATGGGAAACAAAGACAGAAGGTAAGCTTTTTAACTCATATAAAAAAGGGGAAATATGTTTCTGGATTTGTCCATCTGTTTAAATGCAACCTAGTGTCTGAGATTTAGAGTTATTTAAAAAATTTGGTACAGAGCTCATTTATGGAAATAATCTAAACCGCAGAATTCTAACTTATAGCTTTCATATGACTGACTGTTCTGATACCGTACCATAATTCTCACTTTAGAGCAATTAAGTGAGTGACTTAAAATAAAATAAAAACAAGAAAGGACTGTCATCGGACAGGCCGAACTCTTAATATCTGCTATGTGCCTATCAAATTTATTGCGAATTGCAAAATTCGATTAATATGATTTTTAAGTGTTAATATTAAATTGAGTTCATTTCACGTTCCTAGATGGTCTCGTGGTGAATTTTTGACGTAAAACTTCATATCTGAACTATATGTTATAGTAGTCCGAATTCGATGATTTTCAGAATCAATATGCAATTCATTATACAGTGGCGGACAAAAGTCTACATACACCCCCTGTTTTCGATGAATTGAAAGTCCAAAAAGTATATTGGAAACGTTAACGGCACAGTTTATTTCAACTATCTTTCCTTATCATAAAAAACCAACAAAAATAATTTTTTAACATAAAATAGTAAAGCTATGACAAAAAAAGCGTAAATCCAACATTGATAAAAGTCTACATACAGTACATACATAAGTTATCTTTGCGCAAAAACTTTGGTTAAATCAAGTAACATGATCCTTTTAGTATTTAGTTGGTCCACCGTTCGCATCAATAACAGCTTGAAGACGTCGTATCATCGAAGCTACTAAATTTTTCATTTCTGAGGGAGTAATACTGCCCCAAGCTTCAATAAGACGTTCTTTTTTCTAACTTTTCGCTCAAAATCTCCCAGACATATTCAATAACTTTGAAATCTCAGCTTTTAGGTGGTGTGTGTAGTTGCTTGGGGCATGTCAAAGCAACCAATCCTTAACAATATGAGCCGTGTGCTTTCGATCGTTATCCTGTTGAAAGATCCACCCTGCGCCAAGCTCCTAACTGTCCACCGAAGGCTCATAATAACTTCCAACAATGACTTATATTGGATCCGATCTATATTTCCCCCAATAAAAACAAGCTTTCCAACTCCAGATACCACAACCGCTCCCTAAACCATTACGTTGCGGCCACCATGCTTCACTGTTAGTACTATATTTTTGGAGTTAAGTGCAGTGTTTTCTTTTCTCAAAATTTTTTCTCTTCCATTGCTGCCGAATATATTGAACTTCGCTTTATCTGTAAACAAGACTTTTTGTCAAAAATCTATTCCCTTGTCTAAATGTCCTTTAGCGAACTCCAAGTGAAGTTTACGATTTCTTTAAGCGGCGTTCTACTGTTGGAAGCCGTTATCGTTCAGAGCTCTTCGAATTGTTCTTAAATGGACACACTTTCTTGATGAGCTTGCCATGTTTTCGACTAATTTTGGAGCAGTAACTTTAGGATCATCTTCGAGTTAGTTTCTTCGGGCGGCCAACGGCTTATTTTCGTCGGATTCATTTCTTTTCAAAGTTTTTTACAGTGGTCTGTACCTTTGGCGGACTTAAGTTTAAAATTTTTGAAATTTCACAATACGATTTCTTCTTTTCTGTGCTGAATAACCAAGTTTCTTACGCCAATGGTCATTTCTTTTCGAGGAGAAATTATTGATGCTAATGTGTTTAAACCACATCTAAATGCAATAAAAAGGGTACCTAACCGCCATAACAACACAGCATATCGACATAACTGCTAGCAAACTCGTGGTGTATGTAGACTTTTGTCAAGGCCATTTTGTGTTTTTTTAACCATAATTGTTTTAGTTTATGTTAGAGAATGGATTTGTTTTAATACATGTGATTAGGAAAAGATTTAAAATAAAACTGTATACCTACATTTTTCAGTAAAGTGATAGTACTTTCTACACAACGAATACAGGCGGTGTAGGTAGACTTTTGTCAACCACTCTATATGTCTAGAAAACCAAATTTCACGTTGTTAGGTAATTTTTTGACGAATTTATGAATCGAAGTTTCAAATAAGAAAAATTCGTTCGTATATATGCTATAATGGTCCGATTTTTTCTAAATTGGCTTTGTTCGTCAACGTATTTTCCATTAAGAGCCATCATTTCAGCACCGCCCCAACATTTATTTACCACTTTTGTAGAACGATTTAGCTTTGCGTTGAAATAAGCCTCTGTTTCAATAATATTCTCCTAATTCGAGCGATATTTCTTTCCGTGAAGCATTTTTTGCAGTCGTGAACAGCCAGTAGTCGTTGGGAGCCGAATCTGACGAATACGGTGGACGAACAATTCGTGTAGCTTTTCCATTGTGTGTTGCCTTGATGAAAAAGAATTTCTTGCTTTGCCATAAGCGATCTTTTCTTTCCTAACTCAGCAAAAAGGTATAATAAATATGGAATAACTATAAAACGGAAAGTAGTGCGAAATAAAACGACGTGGAGCAGGTGAAGGAGTGGTAGCAGAATAGGAAACGATAGGCCACATGGATTAAGAGAGGGGTGGCGGGAGACCTAAAATATGACTACGTGGTTTATAGACAATCCAATAGCGTTATTTTCTCGTTCTAATGAGCACCTACAAAAATACCTGACGTAAATATCATTTTATTAAAGATGTATCGAGTATTATTAATCGTATATGTAGTTATGAAAAACATTCTAGATGTTCGTCATTGCCTTTAATTATTTAATGTGAGAGTCATACTTAATAATTATGTCTTATTTCTTCTAGCGGTCGGTTGAAATCCGTCCAGTGTTAATTGATATAACAGTATCATTTATAATTTAAGCAACAACAATGACTATGAACTTTGTCAGATTAAGATGGCATGGCAGAGGATTTTTATGACAAACATAAATACATTAAAAAATTTAAAACTATGTACCTTGTAAATAAATTTTAAATTTTTATATTTTTCAGCCTGTATACAGACGATATTAACAAAATGTATTTAAGAAAATATACTTGCAGCCTGAATTTGATGAGCATATTAAGAAAAAGCGTTAAACCGGTAATTAATTTAAATTAAATTGTGCATGAACTAATATAATTTAATAATTATTTTTTTTTTATATTAAATAAAATATTAAATGTTTTAAACCAATGTTTTTCTCTTTTTTTTAAATTTTTATAAGGTTGAATTCAAATTGCGATCGCCATCTCGATACATAAATAAAAAGTATACTTCACCATTAAAAAATATATTGAATTTCTCGAACTCCATGGCTAGATGCCGCCTCACAACTATCAATAGCTCCAATTACCGTCGTGACATCAAATTTTGAAAAATTTAAAGACCTTAGGACGAGAAGTTTAGTGGATCGGTAACCACGTCAGGGAATGTTGGAAACAATAAGATACTTCGATGCAGCAAGTCTCAGATCTCTAACTATTATTATTATTTTGTCCTTTACTTTACTAATCAATCGTTCTAAATGGTGAATCAGATTTGGCGGATAATAGTAGTTTCTAGGAAAAAAATTAATAGCTACGAGGTTTGTTCCAAAAGTATCGCGAATTTTATTTTTCACAAGATACGTGTATTTGATTTTTTCTTCTTTTTTTGTTGCGCTATGTTGATGACGATTCGACCAACATCCAATATTTTAGAAAATAAATTTTTATAACTTTCATGTACAAGAAATGGTATATAAATTTTGGTCCGAAGGAGAAGAGATAGACCCAACGAAATTTTTACCGGTCGTATCAGAATGACGAGCTGAGTTGTCTGTCTGTTTGAGTTGTCCCTCAATTTTTGAGGTATTCTAACCAAACTTGGTATGAAGATGCACCTATACGTTTAAACGAAATCGGAGAACTATTAAATATAGCTCTCATACACCGATTTATCGATTTCTGTACAAAATAATCAACCCTGCTATTTAATGATACGACATTCTGTCACAATAAATTATTAACAAATTAAGTAATTTTTTCGTTAGAAAGATCACCGTTAGGTAAAGGCCGGAGAAATTGAAAACCATGAACAAATAATATATATGTATGTATAGGTAAATGTGAATGATCAAAGAGAAATTTTCTTGGCTTTTAGAACAAGGTTGAATGCTCTCTATAGAACTATAGTGAGAAGGCAAACTCGTCTACTAAAACCAAAATTGTCATATCCCTAAATAGTGATCCTTTCTGATTTATCCGAGAAGATAAAGACTCGAATAACGGCTTTCCTAACTCTTCTTTGCTTAAAACAATAAAAAATGAAATCAATGTGTTCGTAATTTTTTCTTAAGTTCTCTTTATTTACAAAATTATATTTAAAATCAAATTTATATACAATTAAACCAAAAATTATAAGCCAATCGCAAGAATCTGCAGAAAACACACATAATTTAATTACGTGTGAGGAAAATGAGTGTATCATTTTAACAAAATAATGCATTCCTTTATGTGTGTATGTAAATAATTTGTTGTTATGACAAGTAAGTACCTCATATATGAATATTTACTATTTTCAATTGTCGTTATGAAAAATTGTTATGAAAAATTTCACGCAAAAAGCTGCTTAAAGAAAAAAAAAATATATATATATAATCAATTCGTTAAAAATTAAAAGCGAAATGAATAACTAGAAACATATACAAGTAAAGAAAAGTTCTTAAATTTATTTTCACATTAATTTCGCTTCACTTATACTAATTTACTGACAACATTCCTTCAAACATATAAGAATTACAGCTATATATAATATACATATCCATTAATATGTTATAGTTTATTTAGGCCAAATAATATTTAACAACGACTACTATAAAGCAAGAATTTTGACAAGTTTATGGTAGTTTCGTAGCAACAACTGTCACTAATTCTAGTTTATGTAATTTTTTGTAGTTTTTCAAGGAATTTAACCTTAAAGGAAAAATAAAAATAAAAATTTAAACAATAAAAATTAAGAAGCTATTAAATCACCACAGTCAAGTAACGTGTTTTATATATACAAGAAAAATACAATAGTTGAGAAACGTAAATGAAATAATAGTCATAAACTATTGCGATGGTTTTTTTTTTAATTTCCTCATAAGTCACAATCGAATATTAATGAAATGCTTTGATATCGGCTACAGCTCTGTTATTTGACAATAAATACCCTTTTTATTGTCGTTAGTGAACTTTATACTTGCTCTCTATTTACTTTTCCTATTTCTACGCTCCAATCAACTTCATCTAATGAGTTGCTTGATTTGATAGAAATTCGATTTTTTCAATTTAAAGGTGTTTTTGAAAGTGTATTGCATGCGGTGTATCCAAGTAAGCCGTGCTCACTCTTTATAATGTTTTCTGGTACATTTTTCTAATTTAATTAATGGTAACCTTTTTTTTACCGATTTGTAACATCAGCTAACAATTTGGTTTGAATTAATTGTGTATATTGTTGCTAAATAAATTCCTCACAGTGTATGTATGTTTATATGCACGCATGAAATGTTACTAGAGTATTGAGGATGGATACTTTACGATTTTTTTTAATGAAGAGAGCTGTAGACTTAGATGAGCGCGGTAATAAGTTTGGCTTTGAAATTGACAAATTTCTCACTAGTTGCCGCAATGCGCTGTAGAGTGAAAAATAAGAATTTGTATAGTATGTTGTCATGAACACTATTTTATTACTTTAACAGCAGCTACCACTTACCAATATCAAATCCTGTATCAGGTTAGCCAAGCCTCTGTTCGCCAGCACTACCAATCGTGTAACCGGTCCGGGAATACCTTCCGTGTAACCATCAGCAGCACGATTCGCATCACTATCACCATCTGAGTCACCACCGCTTACACTGTTGGCGCTGTTGGCTGCTTCATCGCCAGCTTGTGTTTGCACACTGCCCGAGAACAGCTGTAGAATGAGAGTTATATATGTATATTATATGAAGAAAATATATTATTTATTATTGGTATAAATCCCAACCATTTCAAAGTACCAAAATTTTTGTATCATTCGGGACTTTAAGAGTGGTAATAAAATGGTTCTCAGTAATGTGGTAGTGGACTTATTAAAGCTTCTTACTGATGTCGTCTATTCGTTACTTTTATTTTAACGGTTCAAATTTTTACAAGCCACATTGTAACATTGGTCAACTATATATGGGGCAAAATTCGCCAAGTGCACCGGTAAAAAAATTGTGCAAAATTTGTTTAATTTTTCAAAATTTTGCATTTTTTTGCACAACGTGTATTTTTTTTATTTTTTTTCAAGATAGCCTAAAATTAAAATGTATTTAGAAGAACATTTTTTTATATTTGCATGTGCGCGGTCCTGCCTATCGATGAGCTACTTCACTGACGGAGCGTTGTTAGGTAGTAGATGCTAGTTTACGGATTCAAAATAATTATATATGATAAAAAATCGTATTTCTCAAATTTTCAATAATATTTTTTGAATAATTAAACTACTGTTTTTATTTGTTCACGTATATTTATAACGGGCAAAATTTTCCAAGTCTACCAAATGAAAAATTGATTGCTACCGCCTGAATTAAAACTTTAGTGAGGTGTTGTTCTTTTAACTCGCAAACATGGTAGTGATAATTGTTTTTCCTGACATCGCATTTTCCTAAAAATGCATAACCTCTTTATAAATTTGAAAGGGACAGCTTTTTATTTTAGCTCTAAAACATATCATGAAAACACTGCGAATTTTCTTAAAAAACGTTTTGATAGCGCAAAAACAATTCCGGGTACTCAAAAATTTCATTTCTTTATACCTACCTCCGAAATGAAACTAATTGTACGACCATTATCTGCATCGTTAGATACGACTATTTTCCCAAAATCAAAAAAGAAGAAGTGAGCGTAAATAATGTTGTATTTTAATACGTTGCGTTGTACTATATATTTTATCTTTATAAATGTATGTATGTAAAAAAAAATGTTGATAACTATCCAATAAATATGAGTTTTTGTCATACACAATTGTTTTGAATCCGTAAACTAGCATCTACTACCTCACAACGCGTCCATCAGAGAAGTAGCTACTCGATAGGCAGGACCGCGCACATGCAAATACAAAAAAATGTTCTTCTACTTATCCGGCCCACTCTAAATTTTTTATATGTTGAAGGTCACTAAATACACTTTAATTTTAGGCTATCCTGAACAAAATAAAAAATACAAATTTTGCAAAAAAAAATGCAAATTTTTTTTAAAATTAAAATTTTTTTGCACAAATTTCTTTTTTCAAAAAACGGTAAACTTCATTGGAAAGAACGTAAAAAATCATAAAAGTTTAATGAATATGATTGTTTTCTGAATAGTTTAAAAGAAGATGTGAATTTTAGAATAGAAAACAATCCAAAGAAAAATTACGAAATTGACAAATTTCAACACTTTATAACCTTTGAATGAACAATCCTAGAGCAAAACGGGTGTCAGCCGTGATTCTTAGTCACCAGAGCAACAACTTGTGTAAATTTCAACAAAATCGGAGACCACAATTTTTTGACCTGGTACACTTGGCGAATTTTGCCCCATATATAAACTATAATCCATCGGCCGTACGGAGAGTCTCTGGCGAAAATCGTCTCAGGGATTATAATGCGCCAATTAGATATATATGCAGTAAAAAATACTATCTTTAAAAAGTCTGCAAAAGTTTTTGTTTCAAAAAAATCTCAGCCATTTAATACTTGTTATATTCGTATATCCGTGAGTCTACAGCTAAAGCAATAGGTAGCTTAGACACAAATATGTGAAAGGCTACTCCCTATTTTTGGTATCAGTAGAAAGTGAGGAGCTACTGCCTCTCCTATTGCATATTAGATCAGGTATTTAGAGACGGCGAGGAACTACTACTTTGTCTTTATAACAAATACAAAATGAAATCCAATTCCAACTCTATGTGAAGCCAATATCAGCGATAACCTGTAGCTCGTCGTAAGTTATTTTATTATTTTTTGATGAAGATGTAGTATCACATATATTTTAAATGAATATATTTATTTATTTTTTAAATTTTTTATTAATTTTCTATAAAAATTAGTGTCGAATAGGTTCTCGTTTACGGTATTTTTGTTGTCTGCTCATTAAATAAACGTCTGGTCATTTTCAGTCCACTAAGAGTTATTTAAAGGCCCCGAATAGATATCAAACAGATATCAAATGTTTATACATAGTAAGTGGTATGCAAGAAAGATGATCATAAAGTTGAAACAACGTTAATCGTGTTGAGACTATTTGCAAATTATGCGCCAAAGTCTATCACTACCACTGCATTACAATTCGCCTGTATATTGTCAGTCCCTGAGAATATACTCTCTAGTGTATTTTGGTGAATATAATTTTGTGGGAGTTGGGATCAATCGTTACTACAGCATTACAAGTAGATAGTAAAATTAATACAAAGAGACAATTAGCACATCCTAAAAGTATTACATTTCATCTGTCCTTCCCCAGTCCCATCGTAAATAACAAAATATGTGAATGGAGGCATCACATAACTTTTTCATGTTAATAATTGTTTTTACCAAATTTGAAGTCTCATTATCCGTTGGTAACTTCCTTTCTCAATAAAATTTGATGGAGAGTCATATGTAAGTAGTAACTTATTTCTTATTGGAACTGTTGGAATAGTTCGAATCACATTTTCATTTGAACACGGAGTACTCGAAATTATTGCAGGATAAAATCATAATAATATAAATGTATGCATATTTTGTTATACTTACTCGTATAATATCGAAGAGGAAGTTGCCAGAACCCCCGCCAGCTGCTGCATTACCACCAGCATTACCCCCTGAACCGCCGGCTACGCCTGCACCGCCAAAGCTCAGGAACCTTTTGAACAAATTACTTTTGAAATTTTTATCATATCGATTAGTGTGTTTGTGTTACCAAAATTTCTTTCATGTACATATATACACTTCATATATGTAATATATATACATATGTATGTAAGTATTTATGATCATTATGCGTTAATTGTACGTGTTCAGCCAATTGGTTTGGTTCAAGTATGAGAGATAATATTTATATTAATAAAGAAATTGATGGTGGATATTCGAGCTTATATTATACAACATTTCTCACTAAATTATTAATAAAGTTTGGAGCTTAATTTAATGTTATTTATAAAATTTTCATTTACATTTTGGCTCAAAATATTCACCATTAACATTGAATATGCAAGGCTTACCTCTTGTTACGATCATCCAAATCGGTTGCATCCTCATTTGAGTCCAATGTGAGCTCATCAATTGCTGGTGACTTTGATTCGGTAAGGCGAAGGTCGTTATTAACCGGTTTAGAACTGTCAGGTGTGACTTCGTTGTTGAAACTCAACTGAATTGGCGCATTGGGATCAGTTTTACTTGGTATTGGCAATTGTGCGGGTACTGATGATGGTGTTTGCTGTTGTTGTTGTTGGGCAATGGCTTGTGCGGCTGCTTCAGCTTCCTTCACTTGACGTGCCACACGTATTGTCTCTTCGAGTTGTTTATTTATGGCCGATAAATCGATTTGTGTATCTGTGACACCATTCTGATTATCGGGGGAAGTGTATGTATATATAACCAACACCGCCACACCGTAATATGCATTGTGTTGAATTTATGAATTAATTATAATTTTTATTTTTATTATTTTTCGTTGTTATTTCAGCCAACCCAGCAATTAATTGTTATTATTATTTAAAGTTGTAATGGAATTTTTATTGATTGTTTGTGGCAAGGAAGTTAGCGTTAAGGAATTTCACATGGATTTGCGATTTCCCAATTTTGATTTGTTGAGACAATAATTTATTTTGTGATTTTTATATTTATTTCACAAATTTTTGTTGTTGTGTGTTTTTATATATTTATCATGGTATGAAATGCATTTTTTTTTATAGGAGAGAAATTGTGGAGTTATGTTAGGAAAAAAATTTTTGTAAGTGTCGTTTATTGTGTGTGGTGTATGCCAAGGATAAGTTTACAGAAAAGGATATAGTATGGGAAATAGAGCATAATAGAAATACAATAAAAGCGTGCGAGGCAAAGTGCGACAGTAATAAATACAAATACAAGCAGGACATAGTATGTATGCAGTGTATTGAGGTGCAAGTGTACAATATTTACAGTGATAAAAAAGCATTTTTTGCGAAAAGTGGTATAGATGCACGTGCAATGTAAATTGTGTTATTTATAAAGAATTTTTTTTAAATTTTTGATGTTTTTACAGTTTTATGTTATTTGGTAGCATATAGTTTAATGATTCAATTTTGAATTCTCAATTAAAGTTCACAATTTCGATTTAAATTTTGATATACATACATAAATTCATAATTTTTTTTTTAATTTTTGAGTTCAAATTTTTTTTTTTTTCATTAATGTGTAGGTGTTTGGTAGGTGGATTATTTCACAGTTCGAATCATGGTATGCGCATATATGGAAATAAAGAGAAAGAAAAGAGAAAACAAAAAGCATGAAAATTATGAAAATTTGTTTAAAGCCAATTTATATAAAAAAAAACTTTCCGTACATAGATGCTCATTATTTTATTATGTATGGAAAAATATATGCCACTATTATAGGACAGTAGTTGATGGTAAAGCTTTTCGTAAGGTAAATAAAAATTAAAAGCTGTGAAAAAAAATTTGAGAAAAGTACTTCCCTTTTAAGTTCAGTGAAAGCTTTGTGTTCACAATCTACTGTTATATAAAAGTTTTTCGACTATAAATTAAATTTAAGTTAAATACTATGTAACAAAATTAAAAATTCGTATACTGTAGAAGTCTTTAAATATTTGACAAACAATTTGAAATCAGTATACCTTTGCGTAGTTTTTAAATATGGTTAAATGATGAAAAGTAATACATGATGGTTTAGCTTCTCATTTGATCCTATTGTAACGCATTTCCAAATTTCTTAAAATGAGTTAAGAACACAGAGTTCATTTCCGCTTTCACTTTCTTTCAACTAATTATTGATTTTAAGTAACTTTTTGGAAACAACATTGCTTGATGCGACAAATGGAGCGAAATTATTTTTGCGTGAGAGTGAATAGAAACGATAAAGTTATTGTATCACAATTAAATTGATGAGTATTTGCTGTAATGCTTAATGGAGATTTACAAGGTTGCAAAATATGGAACACATACAAATCAGCTGATAAAGACACTGAGTACAGTTTGTTAAAACGGTTAGTTAAAGTAAATGGTGAGAAAAACATATCAGTGAAAATTAAAGAAAGTATGGAAAAGTAAAATAGATCTTCATAGAGTGAAAATAGTAAGTATTTTTATCCACTTTATTTATACATTAAATACATTCATTTAGTAATTTCTCTCAGTGTTATACTGACAGCTGTTGCGTCTGTTGTAGCATCGACGGTTTGACGGTCTTCTTATTTTGATATTTATCGAATTTGTTTGCTGGAGGCAGTAATTTCCTTTGAATATGTTGTTCTTTTTTTGTAGTTTCTGTTTCCGTATTTTCATTAAGTGGATAAATATAAGTGTTTGTTTTTTAATTTTGTGTACATTTTACATTTGCCAATTCGTTAAAAGTTGATGCCAATATTTCGTTAATATTCAAATAATAATTTTCGGATTTCTGTTAACAATAAAAAATAAATAAATTTGAAAATTATAATTAATTTAGTAGAGTACTTTAAGAAAGTAGTAGAAAACAGTTTGAAGTTAATACGCTTGCTACACTGTCAATTTAACAGTTATGGAGCAACAGTCAAGTTGACAGTTCATGCATCAAAGTGGACGTGCTTTGCTTTATATATTTTACGCATTCCTTTATGCAATAATTATAAATATCTTTGTATTTCCGCTCTTCCACTCACATTTAGTGCTTGTAGTAGTTGTAGCTATACTAGCTGAAGTATCGGCGCTGCCCACCTCATTCTCTTCATCATCATCTGGTGCAAATGTTGGCAATTCAATAGAGACGCGTGATCCGCTACCATTGCTGGAACTAATGCTACTGGAACCACTGCTGCTGCTGCTGCTACTACTGCCACTGCTGCTGCTACTGCTGCTACCATCGTCATCATCGTCGAAGTCAGCGTCAAAATTGGTGCGGGCTCGATTGGCTGTGTTGCCTTGCACGGCGGTACGCAGTACAGTGGGCCCCAAAGTACGCAATATTTTCGAAATTATACGATTGACTTGATCATCGACTTGCTACAACAACAACTCGGTCAGTGTCGGTATATATGTAGTTATGCATTTTTCGTTTGTAAGAAACTCATATATATATCGCTAAAATAATATATATTTCTTGATTTAAGGAAATACATATGTATGTACTTATATATGCATGCTTTCTAAACGCATATTAATTGCTGATAGAGAAAAGGTAAAGGAACAGTACGTGCAAAATGTAGGTATGTATGTGAAGGGTAGGTATTGTAGATTATAGGGGGCTACTATTTCGAGATGTTTGATTGACACAAATAAATAAACAATACAATTAATGCTAATTATCTGTGGGGGAAATGTCTGCAGAAATGTCTGAACGACGACAAACCCATCGCTACCTACTTTCCACCCAACCGCAAGAGGTGCGCCTGAATGTTAAGAATTTTAAAATTTCTCTAACAAGAATTTATTTATACATTATAGCAACAATAAAATGGTATGAGTTATAAATAAATACATAGTGGTTAGGAATTTCGTGGAGTTATTTAGTCTAGAAAACTGATATTTACCTATTTACTTTTTTTTTAAACAATAAAACAATATATTATTAAGATTGGTTCTGCGAGAAAGGTAAAAAATAATAGTAACCGAAAATCGAAAAATTAACAAATTGTTTTCAACCTTCTAAAGAAGGATATAAGTGGGATTCAATTCTATTTTTCTTCATTGGCGGGATTTAAGTAAAAACTATAAAAAATTATGTTACGTTATGTTATTTTTCCAGCTATTAAGAACGGAATAATTAATTTATGTTCGAGAAAAAATAAAACAATTTATTCCTACGCTCATTTGCTCGAAATTTATACGAGAATTAACTTGAATCAACCCAGAGCAGAGGATTTTGCTTAATTATTTTTTGGTCCGCATTTTGAATTCTGTTATTAGCTGTTAATAGGGAATTTTCAATCAACTGAATTTCAATTACACAGATTTTTGAAAACCAATATTTTTAAGCAGAATTTAAAGTTTCACGTTTTGTATTAATAGAATTTCGATAGCAACCCATTATTAGTATACAAACATAAGTTGATTCCACATACATATGAACATTAATGTTTCAATGCGATGATTCAACTACATAATGATATTACCTTCAATTGTGAACAATTTCGAAAGAGATTGAAAGGAAGTGATGCCTACATATATGCATTTATATGTATGTATATATGTTTGTACTACAATGAAATCACTAAAATTTTAATGGGTACACAAACTAACTACAACAATTAAAAAACAATAACAAAACTATATATTTATAAGTGGATAATGAACTTTTTCTAATAATAAACGATTATTAAAAGAATACCAGCAGAAACCATTTGTTCATATGTATGTACATACATAGTATATGAATGAAACGTTGGACGCTTGCCTGTTGTTGATGCGTTGGAGATGTGGTGAAAATATACAACGATTATAGTGGCTTTAGATAAGAAATTTTAACGTACGATATTACAATACGATATTGCTGTTGAGGGGAAGTTGACGATTATGGTGAACTAAAGAGGTACTCATTTATGTGTTCGCGTATGTGTGGTGGCATGGTTCACTGATTACTTGATTTCATACGTTGTTGTTAATTTTGTGTTTGCGGGCTGTTGTAAAGGTGTAGTTGTTGTAAATACTCTGATTAGCCGATTACTTAATGGAAGTTTTCAGTATACACTCGTTCTATTTTTACCAGCTTTAGTAGATAGTTGTTTTTACCACGAGCTTATATTGTACTTGTTGTAGTAATTGTTGCTACAATTTGTGATTTATTTTAAAATTTTCCGATTAATTGGGCACTGGTAGAAGTTTTGTAATATTTCCAGTTGAATTTGATGTCGGTGATTTTGTTATAACTGGTTTGATAGGCGTTTTTATTGTTGCTGTTGTTGTTGTCGTGAGTTGTGGTGTATTTATCTTATTATTGCTATTGGTAATGAGAAGATTCGGTGAGTTCAATAAACGATTTATATTCTCGACTAAAGCAACAAGCTGTGATCGATCAACATCAACAGCCAACGGCAACGCATTTGTTTGTGTTTCTCTTTGTTTTTTAGGTATTGTGGTGAGATTTTGGAACTGTTGCGCACCTACTTCACCATCAAATCGACCCAAATAAGTGACCGGTATTGTTGGTGTGGGTAGTGTTTCGGCAGCAATAGTTCCTGGTGTTGCTATGTTTAAAATGTCAGAAATTGAGGATGAATTCATAGGAAGTGATTTTGTTGCAGGCGTATTGGGTGGGTTTGTTGGTGTGAGTGTAGAAATTATGGTTAATGGATTTTCTGTTTGAATTAGTGTTGTGGGTGCTGTGGTTACATTAGGAATATTATTGTTGTTGCTTTTATTGCCAGTGGCACTAGTTGTGCTCTGAGGTTTAACTCTCGGTATCACAAATATGGAATCAATGGTTGTTGTGGGTAATGCCGTTGATGAAGGGATCATTGGTGGGGTTGTAGGAATAATAGTTGAAACAATTGCGCTGATAGTGGTGGTTGTGGCAGTGGTTGGAGTATTGGGGATTTCAATTGGCCGACTGGAAGTTGTTGTTGTTATATCAGTTGTACTCTTTGGGCTTATTGTTGTCACAATTGTACTTTTGCTTGTAGCTGTATTTCCAGTTGTTTTTATTACTGTTGCTGCTGTCGTTGTTGCTGTTGATGCTGTAACGCTAGTTGTTGCTACAGTGGCCCCTTGCCGAAAACTCACATTATTTACAGCAGCTGTTGTAGGCTGTACAGAAGAAGCATTCACTGGTGGAAAAGTTGGCAAGACAATGTTAACACGTGAGGCACCACCATTATCGGTGCTACCAATTGACGATGTAGCTGGTGTAGCTGTATTACTATTGCTGAAAACACTATTGCTCTCCTCGTTGCTAGTGTCATCATCGTCATCGAAATCTGCATCGAAATCGGAACGTTCAGTAGTGGGACGATTGTTGCCGAGCAATGCGGGCAATAGACTGGGTCCGGCAACGCGTATTACCTGGCCTATTATACGATTAACTATGTCGTCGATTTGCTATAACGGGAAGGGGAAGATTGCAGTAGAAATCAAAAAGAACAACAAAACTGAAACTATTTTGTGAAAAGTTTACGGGTCTCTATTCTGTGGATGAATGGATTTTGGAGTCAGGTATAGTTTCATTATTACCCAATTCTTCTTCTATATCGATGTGTATGATGAATAGTGCCAATTGTTTATGTTTATTTCTTCTTTTTTTGTATTTAGCCAATTTATTATAATTTCTTCATATGAGGGCTATTATATGAGCTACTTTTAGTTAGAAGGATGAGAAATATTTCGAAAAAATTCTGTATATACCTTAGAGCATAAAGAACAGAATATGTGTAGAAAAAGAAATGTGAAATTGCGAGAACTTCTTACAAATCGATTAAAATATATTAACTATAATAATAAAGCAAATATTTACTTGCGTAGCAATCATTTTAAAATTTAAAATTGAATAAATTTAAATAAAATAAAAATTTAAATGTTTATAAAAATCTTTTAAATTTTTACGAATTAAATTAAGCTAAATAAATTTAGGTTGGATTTTTTTTAGGGATTTAAGCATTTATTAAAAACTTGTACACACATCTGGTGAAAGCGTAATATATATTTATATAGTGTATTGATTTTACATTGTATTAAGGGGGCCACATGCAATTACATTGCAAAATATAAATAACAAATTCGCACAGAAGCTGTGCTTTCCAACTAAGAAACGAGGGAAACACATAGCGAAAGTAAAAAGCGGTTTACCAATAAAACGGTGTCAGCAAATTACAAACTTATTAAGTAAATTTATGTGATTTATGTGTGCTGTATAGTGTTGCTTCTATAACAGTATTAATACTTTTGTGATAATATGTTTTGCTTTATTTTTATTTTTATTTTATTTTCGATATTTTTGTGTGTTGAATTGAGCCTTTTTTCCAAATATTTTTATCCCTCCATATATTCTCCAGCCTTTTTTCTTCGTCCAAATTCAGCATCCGGTACAAATACAGTATCCGGTATATCATCAGCGTAATCATAAGTAGCGCTTCCATTAATTCCACTTTCATAAAAATCTCCAACATCATTATTAGCGTTTCCGCTGGCTGTATCGTTAGTATTCGTAGAAATCTCACCACTGTCATTGTCTTCATCACTAGGATCAACGGCATTTGTACTGTTTGTACGCCGTCCAGCAGTTAATTTTGGGTTGAGTACGGTACCCAGCAAAATAGGGCCAACTTCTTGTAATATTCGATTTACAAAACGATTAACCTCTTCATTAATGGTCTGTATGTAGTAGTAGTAGTGAATTTCGTATATGAGTTAACGAAATTTATATCGAAATAAATTTTTTAACATAACAAGTAGGAAATAATTTTTGGATTGGGTTAACAGTTCTTTAAGTTAATTCCTTTGCTTGGGTAGGTAACACATTGGCTGAAAAGTCTCATACCTAGCACATAAAAGGCGCTAGTGTTGTAATTTTTTTTTTTGTCTTTTTACTTAGTACAAATCTACAGAAATTCATGATATCCTACTCTTTAATTTTTGAGTTATTATTCTAAGAGCAGAATTTTTTCTGTTATTTTCAAATCAATGGACCGCAAGAAATTTCGTGTTTTAAATTTACACTTTTTCATGATTGGAAAGAATACTGTTGAAGCGAAGTAACGGCTTGAAAAGTGTTATAAGAACTCCACTTCATTACGAACAATACTAAAACGGTCGTTTGCTGACTTCAAATCAGGCCTTCGATGATTTCTCCCATGTATTTACCAGACTTTGACTTCCATAGAGGACTGGCTATTCGAAAACCTCAATAAAAAATGCTTAATGGCGAGAAATTTCGATCGCATGAAGAGCTTGCTGAAATTGACGCATATTTTGAGGCAAAAGATAAATCATTCTACAAAAATGATGTAGAAATGTTAGAGCGGCGCTGGATTGATTGTTGAGATTATGTTGATTAATAAATCCAATTTCGAACAATGAAACCGCAGACCCGAGACATTTCAGCCCATGCTTTAAGTGGATCTTTTCTTCAAAAATACTTAAGTCCGAAATTATGTCTACTATAAACTACAAATAATAAATTTTTTTTTTTTTGGATTTGTTTATAAAGTACACATTCAAGCTTTTTCTTACAAATTAAATTCTAAAAGGGATTATTTTTAACAAAAAGACGTGACGCATTTAGTGACACAGAGAGAATCTCTCAAATGAACAGGGAAAAAATAATTTTTAAGCTTTCTGCGTTTTATGTTTGTGCAGGATAGAACTCTTGAGATTACATACTCAAAAGAGAGAGCGGTAAAATTTATTTATTTTTCTCCAAAATTGGTATACATTATTAAGTTTTAAGCTTAGTTAAAATATATGTATTATGGTAATATATTGCTTTCTATTAATTTCATTAGCTTGTTCATTCCACAAGTTCCTTATATATATGAATGCCCATCCGGGCATAAATAAAAATATAACACCTTTATCTGCGACTTACAGACAGGCCTAAACATCTTAATGTTTTCATCAACTGTCTTGTCGCAATCGGCTAATATAATTTACAGCAAACGTAACCTATACTACTTATACTACATTGAACGAGCACCCACTCCACACTAACCATCTTTTTGTATAATCCTTTAAAATTTTCTCTTTCCTTGATCCGAACCAATTACGACAATAATTTAACAAGAACATCTTTGAATGCCTGATAATGATTCTTAAATTACTGAAAATATTGTTTAACCGCTATCGATTGGCCAAGTTTGTCCAGTCGGTTGAGAATGCGTTAAAATCCTTCAAATAAAAGTTTTCACTTGTCTAGCGGCTTTGCATATGCATTAAGAGATCGGGTGTATGCTAAAGAATAAAACGAGAACTCTAATTTGTATGCTTAATATATGAGATTGGGGCCAAGAAACTTGCCTGAAGTTGGATTGAAAAATACCATTTATAACCTAATACATGAAAAATATATAATTCAATAATTCAACTTAATAATCCTAACGAATAAAAAAAAATTAAATCCAATCAGTAAAGTGAATCTTTCACTGCGGATATTAAACAAAAATTTAAATAGCTGTCAAAGAGTTTTGCTATTTTTTAATTTATAATTGGGGGAATGTCCAAATAGTTTAAAATACTAATTGAATTATTTGACTAAGAGGTGAATGACGAGAAGACGAGTTGCCTTTTACACCTATCCTGATATTTCTTTATTCTGGTCTATTTTAATGATTACATTTCAATGGATCAATGGATGGGAGAAAACTGCGTATGGGAAATCTTTCTGGTGAATTCCTGTAAATTCTAGCAAGAGTGAATCAAGCTATATGTAAAAAAGCAAAGTGTATCTAAATCAAATTGAAATAATAATGATCAATGAAAGACAAAAGGCGATTGGTATAGCGATCTACTAGATCAAAGTTATGCAAAATATATATATGTATATATATATGTCCACTGAAGTTGAGGAGATCTATTGTAACATCACAAACTTTATTCTTATCAGGCTCAAGCTCTCAAATGAACACACCTCAAATAGTGTCGCTTTACTTGATTATTTCCTTAATTTTTTATAAAGTGCTAACCATCATTATGCGAATATTTTCAGACACTCCCTCCACGTGTAAATTATATGTATATTTAAAAATAAATAGTTTGAAATATGTTTTTGTATTAAGCATACTGTTGGCCAACTGTGAATTGATTATCATTTAAACAATTGGCAAAGCTTAATGTGACAATTGTCAATGCGAGAGGATGCGTCAATAATAACTTCTAGTTGTTGTTTTTTCCCTCATTGTTTAGAGTTTTACTGCTTATTATGCGCAACAGATTGCGTTATTGGCAGCGACAATACTTATGTAGTTATGTATACTTATATGAGTAGACAAAGAATTAGTGAAGGTGAAGCTTTGTTTTGATTTTTTCTTATCTTTTATAAATTATAGAGTATTCTTCCTATAAAATATACTCGTATATAAATTTATGCGTAAGTAAAATTAACATGGTTATTAAAATGATGAAAATGCAGATAATTAACAAAAAAAATTGAAAATACTATACATACTTATGTAAATGTGGTTTTATTTTTAATGCTTGATTTTTGATGTTAAATTTTTTGAAAGAAAAATTCAATATACCTTTGTTATATCTGGGAACAGTTCACGTAGTAGACCAATTGTTCTTTTATTTCGTTCAGCGATTATTTGTTCTTGATCTTTGGCGCCAAGTGTCAGAACATCCAATTCCTGAAAAATAAAGATAAAATTGTTTGTGAACAAAAAATAAACGAAAAACAAAATAAATAAATGAAAATAATTGAAAAATGAACTAAATAAATACTCAAATTGACAAATTGCATCTACATAATTAATACAGTTCATACGTACACTAAAATAATAGTTACTGACAACCGGCAAAAATATCATTTTAACTCTACTCTCTGCCACTCTCAATTTTTTCAAGTTTAGTGAAAGTGTTGGTTTGGTAATAAACACTTACACATTCCCCTCTTAGTCAAATATTGCAATTATGAGTGAAATAACAATAACAAACCAACAACAGTTTATAAAAGAAACATATGGAAGGTAATGACAACAGAAACTCACATTGACAAAAATACGTACATATACCAATTTCTGTATGTATATAAATTTTGTTTATTACGTAATTTTGATATTGAGTAAAACTTACAGTCCGCAAAAATGTTTTAGCTTTTGATTGTCTTTTGCATTACGATTGTTATGTTGTCACTGTCGGATGTAGACACTTATGTTAAGCCATTAAATCCACATGGTAAATTGAATTGAAACGACACCTGGTCAGAACACATTAGTGTTGTCGTTCATAATTTTAGATTTTATTTAAATTTTGCATGACAACTCAGTTTTGACACAATAATAGTACTAGCATAATTTACCTTTCATGTACATGAAATTGTAATGGTAAAGAGATTAAGGGGTATTTTAGTCTAAAATTAAAAAATGCGATTTTTTGCATATTTTTAAAGTTTAACTATTTAAGAATATGTCTGTAAGAGGATTTTGGAAAATTCAGATTATTTTCGGAGATATAGCTATTTCGCTGACATGGCATCCATACCGGCTCGGCTTCTACGCTAAACTTTAAACGCGTTTTTCTCGAAACTGTCTTATTCAAAACGATACCCACGATTTCTCAAGTTCTACTTAACTGATTTTCTTGAAATTTTTGTAGAGTCATCTTTATAGACGTCTCTATTTTTAATTTTTAACTATTTTTAAAAAAATTCGAAAAATCAAAAAAATGTTTTAATAATTTTTTTTTCAAACAGTCGCCAATCGATTGAGTATATAAGGGCGAAACACAACTGCAAAGCTAATCAGTCGTAAAGTGAATGCGTTGATGATAACACTACAAGTGACTGTAAATAAAGAAGCGAATTGATAGTTACAGAGTAATAAAAGAACATTGAGTAAATTCTTTATAATCAAAAAACTGTAAGCATAGTTGGTGACTTTTATTTAACAACCCAGTAATCGGACTCGAAGGATTTAGAAAATCATCGAGCTAACTTATTTCTTATTCCATATTCTTTACTTCCGTTAGTTATTATTTTTACATCTGGTAGTTATTTTTACCATTTTTGAAAAAAAAAATTATTTTGTAGCATAGCTACTGAGGTTGGACTATATGACTGGTAAAGCACAATATACAAGTATATATCAGAGTAAAATTAATTATAATTATTTTTGAGTAAATTTCAAATGTAAATAGTAGACATCATTAGCATATATATTTTTTATAAAGTGTTAACATTAAACTTAAAATAATTTCACTAATTTTTAATAGAAGCTCATGTGAGAGCAGCGATCTTAATTAAGTCAACACTAAAATAAGCAATTGAAGAAGAAATGCTATGTCCTCAATTGCAAGAAGTATGCGTCAAAGTTAAATGCAATTCTCACAATGTAGTTCTTTGTACAATATATTTACTGACGGATTATACTGTAATAAAATACCAAAGTTTCATAACTTTTTCAACAAATTCCATAGTCAATGCTGGTGGAAGCCTTAATACCAAGTACCCCTGGTGGAAATTATTGCACAAATGCATAACAAGTGATCACTTGGTTGTTTTATCAACACGTGCGACGGTCTTCTAGCCAAAATACGTCCTGATATTCTTACTTCGCTGTGTACAAAGGAATTCCGCAGCATATGCCAACATATTTATAGCAAAAAATTTTGATTTGAGTAGCCCAAAACTTTTGTTCTAACAATAAAAAATATCAGAAATCATTGCAAGTGGCGAAAAATTTGGCAGAATAGGTGACCAAACGATGAAAAGAAATAGAATCAAGTCAATGAAGAACTGAAATTAGCATTAAGCGATTATAAGAAACAATCATGCTCAAATCTTCTCAAATGTCTCTGTATTGAAAAAAAAAAACACAATGAACACAGCTTATGGAAAACAACGAAGTATTAAAAAAAACCAAGTAATTGGGAAATACTTCAAGGAGACCGCAACTTTCACTCAAAATCCTTATAGATGATAGAGAAGTTAAAAAATTCTTACAAATGCCTTACCAAATGGATACTTCAATAAAGAATCCTACACAATTAGAAGTTGAAGAAGAAATAAAAAACGTAACGACTCAAAAACATGTTGATATGATAGTATTGATGCAAAAACGTTCAAAGCGCTTTCTGAAAAATGCAGCCAATATATAACATTGTTATTCAACACAGTTCTTCGACATGATTATTTCCCACTGCAGCGGAAATATGCGTAATTAATAATGATACCTAAGCTTAATAAGACAGAAGATGATATTAAGTCATATCGACCAATTCGTCTGCTGGTGACATTCTCCATATTTGAAAGAATATTTCAGAGAAGAATGTTGCCAGTTATTGAAAGGTACAATATTATACATAAACACCAACACCAAACATGGCACATAAGGACAATGCCACCGAATTGTTTATCTTATAAGCGATGCTCTAGAAAAAAAAAATTCTCCTCGGGAGTATTTTGGGATGTTCAGCAGGCTTTCGATCGTGAGTTTCACACTGGATTGCTTATAAATACTAGAGGTTTTAAGCTTAATTTGTGATGATACATCTAATCAAGTATGGTTGTATTTTTAACGAGGTTGTAAGAGAAGGTTGTTTGTTGCGTCCAGTGAGTAAAATATAAAATCAATCCTCGTACTTTCCTTTTTTTTATAAAAAAAAGTATGTGCTGCACCTCGAATCTTTATGTTCCCTATTTAAACATACACGATCATGTGATATCACACATTTAGACTTCTTCTTGTGGGGATATGTAAAGTCTAAAGTCTATGTGGACAATCCTACTTCGATTCAGACCTTGGGGCAAAACATCACGCGAGTCATCCGCCAGTGACCAGTCGAAATGCTCGAAGGAGTCACTAAAAATTGAACTCAACGGATGGACCATCTGAGACGTAGCTGTGGCCAACATTTGAAAGAGATAATCTTCAAGAAATAAATGCCAAAGAATGTTCTTTCGAACGATAATAAACATTCCCCATAAAATTTGAACTCTATGTGTGTTTTTTTCTTTAAAAAAAATTAAGAAACCTCGAAATTGATCACCCTTTATAAGTGGGGCTCCTATTCATAAAAAATATTTGAGTCGAATATCTTGGAATGCACCTAGATCCACGACTTACTGGAAAGACCACATAAAATCAAACCGCGCCGACTTAAGTTTAACAAAAACTGGCTCCTTGATGCGAAGTCTGAACCAAAGATCTGCACGTACGCTATTTACAGTCATCCATACAATTTTGAATATCAATGCGTAGAATACTACTTAGTACCACTGCTACCCCGCAAAGTATTCCATTAAATACAAGTATTTACTTCACGCGAACAATAGAGTAATAAAAAACCTGCCACAATCCATACTAAATAGTATATTATCCACCCTTACGTGAAACCATGCTGAAGGCTTATTAATGTGAGTTGCAGACAGTATGAATGCGACAATACCGTCAAACTCAAGAATACACCTCATCGGTATGATCCATTTTACAGGGCTGAATGATTCATCACATTCACAAAGTATTTCGGATAGTAACGACCATCCGAATCTATCCAATATCAGCCGCCGTATGCTAATAAAGCGCAGCGAACATGCACACACGCAACTTCCTAGTATTCAAATCATGAAACATTTTCATCGGCTTTACACTTCGACAAAAAATTTAACTCAGCTTTGAGAAAAAAAAAAAATCGAACATATAAAGCTGTCTAACACCAGTATGGACCTATGATATACAACTTTGGAACACGGCTTCGAAATCAAGTATCGAAATATTACAACGCTAGCAGTTTATAACATTAAGAAAGATAATAACGAACAATGGTTCGTTACAAATGAAAAAATACAAAATTCACTTTTAAAAAGAAGCAAGAGCGTTATCTAAAGATATTTAAACCATAAACTTACATATCACAATAATCCTTTAGCAATATGCCTATTAGATGATAGTAAAGAAATCAAGCGCTTAAGATGTACCACGTCCTAGATTTGCCATTTAGTCTTACCTTAGTCATATAGATAAACTGTTAAAATAGGTTCGTTACTATGAAATAATATTTTTCTTTTATTAATATTTTCTACACTGTTATTTTTACTCAATTACTCAAATTTGCTGAATGTTAACAATATTACAAATGAAAGATGATTAAATAAAATTGATTGATTTTGAGGAATTCTTAAAGTGGGGTCTTACTGTTTGTAGTAGTAATTATTGATAAATCCAAATTTATTTGTTTATTTTTAATTTTTTTTGTCTATTTTAAATAACTTTAACAGATGCTTTTTACTTCAGTTGTTATTATATAACATCTGTTGCACTTGACAGATAAAAAGAATTAAAGGTCACGTTTCTTGGTTAACGAATCAATTATATTCTGTATGCGCTTACACATACTTAAATATGTATAGAAAATAACAACAACAGACAATAGCATAGAGCTATACTAATTGCCGTCTATCGTGACACCACAAAAAAAAAATAATTGAATAAGTAGCAATCTTGGAAAATACCACAGTGTTGTGGGTTTCGAGCAATGAAGTTCATTGAACATCAAAAAAAAAAAGTTAAAACATAATAAAACAAATTGCTAGACAACAGTTAGTCCAGTAAGAGTTGCCACTATTACCTATAAAAATGCGGGAATTTTTAGACAATTAACGCTATACAAGTCAGTTCTACATCTTCAGTGCTTTTAAAATTTTAAAACCTTTGAAATTTAGATTTAAAGGCTTGACTAAACATTTTGGGAATAAAAAGTGCTTGGAAAAAGTATACTCATAATTAAAATTTATTTATTCTCTCTTAGCAACACTTCACTTAACAGTTCTTGCTAAACAGGAATAATTTCACTTTTTTTGCTCTTCATATAAAGCAAAATGTATTTGTAATGCTCTTCATAAAACCCGTCAGCCGTTGGGTCGCGGCTTAGAAGTTAATCTAAGTCCATTTTTTTGAAATATTAAAAAGCATACTACGAATTGCATAGAAGTTCGGACGAAAATCGCTAATGAAAATAACAGCAAAATAAAATTACATATTTTTTTAACACTTACTTGTGCAACTGGCAACTATAGATACTATTATAACTTTTGACATCCACATATGCTGTGCAACTTGGCGTTCATGATGGTAATAGAATAAATCAGAAATTTAATGTGCATAAGAAAATATAAGAGTAGAGTTAAACTAACTAAAAGTTTGAAGAACATATTTTTATGTAAATTTTAATAAAGTATTAGAAAAATATTATTTTTTAAGTCATTCCTGTTTTCATAAGAATAATTTAAAAAACGGTGATGCGTTGCATACTAATTTGGTCAAAAGGTTAGTTATCTTAACATTTAAAACGTCCAAATATTTCTAGCGCTGAGTCCTGTAATTAGTATAAAATTTATCTTTACCATGTAAGCTTTATTAAATATTGGGTTTTCCAATAACAGTAATATGATTTGTGGTTGTTGCGCGTGCTTTGTGACACGTAGCCCCGTCTATCTGGAACCAGATGTTCCTAAGACCATATTGTGGCCATAAAAAGATCATTATCATCGATCTATACTGCTCTCCATTGACAGTAATGGTGCTACCAGTTTCATTTCGAAAGAAGTACGGACCGATGATCCCACCAGGCCCACCCTTGGAAATCCCTGTACATAAAAAATAAAATCTATGACCAAAAAATTCATTTCCTCAATTCATATAAGTAAAGAGTATTGGAAAATCTATCAAATGCACTATTACTTGTAGCAATATGACTCATATTGAAAACCATGATTTGTCGATTTGCCATTTGAAATTCACATATTTCGCATTGCAACAATAAATGGACGTGCATGTATGTAAGAAGTATGCATTCTTTTATGTGTGCTCATGTTTGTATATACATATATTTTGAAGACGTTTGTAACCAGGGAATTTTTTTTACTTAATTAAAAATGGGCGACTTTGACTTCGGCATTGCTTTTGGAATGCGCATTGATTTTAACGCCGTCTCTAATAAAATATTTGTCATTAGCGTCATTCCTCAATTCGTCGACGCCAACGCTACCGTCAGCACACATGCGTGCATATTTATTTATTTATACTCGATAATATAGCAGTAGATAAATGTGTATACTCGTACACGTTTAAGTACCATCACCGCTATGCTACCTTGCTGGCTTAGCTCGCTGGCTCCAACTGTTAAGTTAACTAACTCGTCCACCTTAAGTCGGTGAAGGCCATAAAAAAATTGTTAATGCAACAATTTTTATCGTAAATCCAATTCATTATAATAGCGCTTTCGGCCATCGACATTCGACATGGCATTCAAGCGTGTAGACAGGGCAAAAATATATATGCGTGTATGAATTTGTGCCTGCTTATAACTATCTTCATATATATACTCGTATATACATGTACACATGTTTGAATTAACATGCGCAGGTGTGTGTAAACAAAAGTGTAAGTGCACACTGAAACATATATATTAATTAATTAAAACATAAAAATATTAATGTTATAAAGACTTGCAACATGATGCATTTTATTATTTAAATAATCACTTCTCAATGTACATCCATACATGAGTTATATGTATGAACGTATGTATGTTACATATATGTATTGCATATATGTTTCTGCCATGTTTTTATTCTTTCGCAACTCGGCAATAGCGCCTATAAAAATCTAAAATTGGCACGCTTGGCAATTAGCGCTATCGAATTTTAATAAAACAATCTAATAATGGCATTTAGTGAGTAAAGAAATACCTCACGCTGGTTTGATTCATTTTAGTGATTATCGACTATTATTGTATTTTAACAATGATGTTATTATGAAAGTCATAGTAGTTTATAAACAAGAATTCACTTAATAATTTCGTCATTGAAATTCATTCTCTCTGAATTAATAAATAACTTAAATCATAACCTGGTATTAAACTTAACTTAGAAACGAAGTTATTCATTTATTGATTAATTAATTGATAAGATCTATATGATGTATTCAAAATAATGTATTTAATTCATTTGCTCGGCCAAAATTAACATATTTATTATGGCCATTCATTCTGTCAATGAAAAGAATGAAAACTCATTACCCTAAACGTGCAAAACTGACATTTATAAGCTATTTAAATAGGAACTTTTTTAATTATTGTTGGGATAGTTTTAAATCAGAAATTAAAGCTAATGTCAGTCTAAGTGAGATTTTGCCATCAAGCTTTTTTTTTTAAATTACACCGGTAAACAGCGCAATTAAAAGTTATTTTGTCTCAACTTTATTAACCTCTTTTCTCAGTAAAATATTTTGATTATTATTGCGCTTATTAAATTTTACGTAGAAAATACATTTTGTGCAAGAACTGAAGCGCTCGACCTTGCCAAGCGACGTCGCTTCACTCTATGGACTCTTGAAAAGTACCAAGAAGATCCGATGTTTTCGAGCCAAATTTCGTTCATGGATGAGGCCCATTTTTGGCTTGTTGGGTATTTAAACAAGCAAAATTGTCGCATTTGGGACGAAGAGCAACCTGAAGAAATTCCAAAGCTTCCATTTCATCCAGAAAAAACAACGGTTTGGTGTGATTTTTGAGCCGGTGGAATTATCGGTCCATATTTCTTCAAAAATAATGCCGGTGAGAACGTAACTGTCAATGGCGACAGCTATTGGGCCATGATAACCGATTATTTGATGCCTGAAATTTAAGTTCGTGACCTCCGATTTGGTTTCAACAAGACGGTGCCACTTCCAACTCCAGCACATCGCATCAATCAATGAATTTATTGAGATAAAACTTCGGTGAGCAGATAATTTCGAGTTTTGGGCCGGTCGGTCGGCCACCAAGATCATGTGACTTTTTCCTGCGGGGATATGTAAAGTCAAAGTCTATGCGGACAATCCCGCTTCGATTCGGGGCTTGGAGCAAAATATCACGCGTGTCATCGAAAATTAGACTCAAATGATGGAACATTTGAGACGTATGTAGCTTCGGCCAACATTTGAATTCCCCATTAAATTTGAATTTTTTGTGTTTCTTTTTTAAAAAGTAGGGAACCTCGAAATGGATCATTCCTTATTAAGAGTTTTACGTTTTATATGAAATCATCAAATTTAACTGGGGATAGAGCTAATTTAAGTTTATAACGAAACCTTTTCACTAGATGTTGCTAAAATATTTCTAGGGCTCATTAATTACAATGGACCAAATTATATGTTCATGAAACTATAGACAATCTCCTCATTTGTAACAGCTCAATGCCAACATATTGAACAAAAGCAATATACTCTTTTAATGCTGAATCGCATGTAAAGGAAATTGAAATCAAATATAATTTTTTATAAAACTGGGTTATATACATAGTAGATTAAGAGGGGTGGAAAAATGAAACGTGTTTAATGTCAAATATTTACAAGAAGAAATAAAGTAACTGCCTCTAGCTTTTTTTAAGTCCGCTAGATTTTTACGAAACTCTCTCGAAATGCTTTAAAAACAAAGAATATCTAAGTCAATAAACCAAGAAATGTTAGTAAGTACAATTAAATTAAGAAACCGTTTAAAACATAGCTTTCTTCGCTCCTTTGCGACAAACTGGTTGCAGTCAACTTCAATCATTCTTAAAAATAGGGGAGGTTGACCCTACTTTGGTCACGGTACGCTGTACGCATTGACAGATAAGAAATTCAATGACTTTTTGAAACCCTCGCAGATAGGTTAAAAGCTGGAGGAGATTATAATCCGAAGCATACTTACTGACGCTTCCAACAACTCAATAGGTTGCCAGTTATATAATGCGGTCATGAGTGCCAAAAATAGATTCGACTTTATCTCAACGATGCAACCAACTTACTGGCCTACAGATCTACGGAAACTACCAGATCTGATTGATTTTGCAGTCACCAAAAACATAGTTAGAAATTTAGTATATGCTGAGCCAGTACTGATTTATCTCCTAATCACTCCCTAGTAATTATTAGATTGTATGAACAGCCAGTTGAATATCAGTATCCTTTTCCTAACTGGATAAAATATAAAAAATTAATACCCAATCACATAAAGATTAATCCCGAAATAAAGTGTGAGACTGACATCGATAACTAAGTACTTGTATTCAACAGTATGCTAGCAACAGTAGCATCTTTAGCAACACCAGAGCAGAAACTGCACCTAAACACCAGGACACTTACAGCTAACAGCGAAACCGAATTGCTTGTAAGAAACAAGCGACGCTTGCGTCGTGAATAGCAAACGCATTGATCGCTCGATGAAAAGTCCGCCTTAAGATGGCACAAAAAGTTAAGAATGGCATATAGACAAGACGAAGTAAAAACTATAAAAAAATCTCATATCGTCTTTGTCTCCAAACATTTCCACTAACAAATCGTTTTTGAAAGCTAGCAAAAATCTTAACCCACAGGAAAAACTGAAGTGCTTATGAGACTACTTAACGGTTACTGGGCCAGAACTGCAAAAGAAAAGTCAACTTGCTGCGCATTTAATGGGAGTTCTGACCGGACATTCTCCGATAGAAATTCTAGCGGTGGGACGTACTTGTGTGGAAGAAGAGAGAAACATCTAGGCAGTTTTTTTATGAATTGTCTTGGGTATCCCAGGACGAGTTAATAGATATTGACATCGGTCCAGCATGGTCCAGCAGAGTAGTCTAGTTTACTCTTTGTGGCATCACAACGGACGTGTGTTATCTGTTTATTTGAGATCCTCTGAAGATCAGCCACCTAATGTAACCTAATCTACTTTCACTGATGATCTGAGTAGATATTTATGGATTTAGAAAACATCCAAACTTCCGTCTCGGTGCCTTGAATAAGTCAATTGTATTTTTAAACTTTAGAATATTCCAAAAAGCCAATTTAGAGGCCTTTCTTGTTAACATTTTTAACAAGAAATTTTGACGTCTTTTTCAAAAAATATTATTCGTCTTTGGTCGAATTACATAAATTTAATTAAAGTTATTTAAATTCAAATTTTATATCGTACATATAAATTTAATATGACTTGACATATCATTCAAACAATTATGCAATATTGGTTGTAAGCTTTTTAGATATAATTAATTGTAAATCCAAATGCACATATTTTTTAGTGAAAATACATATTGGAAAAATAATGAATTGCAATTTTCTGTAATTCATTTTAATTAGTTGGCATTTAAAAATGCATAGATTCGATTCGAATGCACGGACATAAAGTAAATAATGAAAATATTTGTTTTTTATCTGTGCAGATGTTATTTAATATTTATTTAATACAGTATGCATATGTATGAGCTGGAAAAAAAAATAACTAGAGCAACTAATGAATTGTGTTTTTGGTTACTTTTTTTGCTCTATAGTTGTAGTGGACTTTCAATTATTACGTGTGCGAATGTTTTTTTTTCTTTTTTATATGTCTGACACATTTTTTTTGATTGACGCATAATTATCATTTCATACAAGCTTTGCGCTAATTTATGGAAATTAGTACAAATTGCAAACCTCAGAAGCTCATAGTGATATGATTTTTTGAATACTATGTTTCTGAAAAAGTTTTATTTTTTATTTTTTTTTATTTGGTTAAGAATACAGAGGCTATTATGAAAAGTAGAGAACCAAATACTACAATTTAAAAAATTATCAACAAAGTAGCAATGAAGTCAGTGCAGGTTGTAATAACATTCGTTTCTTACACTCAATTTCTTCGATGACGAGATTTGAGTTTAAATAGTTATATAGTTAAATAAAAAGAAAGTTAAAATAAATTTTAGTTTAGTTTTGAAAACTAGATGTTACCAACGCGTATTTCAAATAATATTTTAATTTTATTTTTTGAATCGAATTTAGCATGAATTAATTCCTTCAATTAATTATATTTAATATTATCTTAATCCAAACATGTCGAAACTTAATTTGAAAACAGTGCACATTAAATAGGTAATTTCCTAAATATCTGACTTTATTAGCAATTTCCGTATAAAGTAAATAATGTGCTTATTTTGGGCATTAATTTACCGGCAAATTTTATGATAAAACTTAAATGCGTTCATTAAGGCTATTTCAAATTTGATTTAGTAGCTTTGCAAATCACATATTTGTATATGTAGTATATATTAGAGTACATGAATATTAGTTTGAAAACTAGATCATAATTATGCATTAGGATTTCTAAATATTTTATTTGCTACAGTTTTATTTTTATGAAACGTGAATTGGCAGCAAACAAAACTGACATTAAACAATATTAAAACAAAATATGTTTGAATATAAAAACTACAATTAAAGCAAAATAAAATAAATGTACATATAAGAATATATATTTATCGGTGAAACCAAAGTTTTTTTGTGCTTAACTCGAATTTGAATGCAGTTCATCGGTGCCGCTAATATGAGTGGCCAACTTATTTTTTTTACGAGTTTTCGAGTCTGACTAGTTGTTTTATACATATCATGTGAATTTTGATACGCTAAATTGCTCTTGGTATGCAAAAAAACTAAAATTAAGTGAATGTACAGTGTTTACAACAAATTTTTTTTATATATATAATATATTTCTAAAGAATATTATTAATTATTAATGATTAAAGTAGTTAGTTTCTTTTAAACAGATGACCAGTGCGTTCAAAAAAAGCGATAATTGAGTTGAGATTGCAGACAACTCCACTAACAACTTAGTTACAAGTTATTTTAGGGACAGTATGCAATAAGCAAATGATATTCAGGGCGTTTATTGCGATTCCAAAATAGCAGCAGATCGTTCAAGAGCTATTTGAATACAAATTTAATGTATGTATGTAACTATGTTAATAACTGATGAATTCATATGCAATTTTTTTTATAAATTGATGGTAATAATAGCTGCAATAGCACACCGAAGCATGCTAAATAAAAATTGTCAGTATTGCATATTGGATGGCAATTTTCCATTAAAGAAACACTCACCAACGCCGAAAAAGTGTGCTCATATAAGGCATTAATATGTAAATGCTATTATTTGTCAAAAATTGTTGGCTTCTACAAATTACTACGTGCCTCAGAAAACAAAATAAATAACAAAAAGTAATCAGTAATCATCAACAATATTGAAAATATCCAAATAAAAGAACCAAGACAGCAAAGAAATATGATATAGTGATATGTTTGTATGTATATATGGCTAAAAACGCTAGTTGTGCTAACAAACGCTTAACAAGTTGACTATTGCTGCTTCAATTGCAATGCACTTCGCTAAAGTATGCGTACTTTAGCTCGAGTTCGTCGCTTAAGTCTTTTGTATCGAGTGGAGTGTGCTGAGTGTTGACTGCTGAAGGTGACTTTTGGCGGCACTTGAGCTTACTGTCGGAGCTGTTGATGCTTATGGTTTCAAATGTTTTGCAGATAATTGACTTTGTTATTATTTTAAGTCATTGAAATTTTCTAAATTGAAATTCTCTTACACTCTTTATCATTTTTTGTTTTTGCTTTGTAAAAGTAATTTTGTTTTCAAATTTTTAGAAAAGAAACTTAAAAAGAATGGCAGAAGCACTCGACTGTGAAGTCAGGATCCGTTGCTTAGATCTCTGCCATGAGAACACTGATAAAGAGATGTGGTAATCTCCGAAACAAGTGCCCTCCTACCATTTTTCTTTGTTATAAAACAAAAAAAAATCATCAAAACAAAAAATATGGTTTTCAAATAAGGCTCATTAAGGTATAATCTAAATCAATGACAGGCCACGATAAACAATTAAAATTTAATAATTAAACAAATAAATATAAAAATAAATTGATGTAGGAAAATTAATAATAATTTGATATGAATATTTGGGATTACATAAACAATAATTTTTTGTTATTTTTTTTTTTATAACATTTGTCTACTCCATGGATATCAAACAAGTTTTTATTGTATAATTTTAAAAACCAGAAATGCCACAGATGATTTGTTTTATAAATTTACACCAATCAAATGTAATTTGCATACACATTGTCGGTCCACATAATAATTTGACGTTTGAGCGAAATTGCAGAATTCATTTAAAGTTATTAAGAGTAATTTCAAAATAATTGTGACTTTAATTTCCCATATAGCACGTGAAACATTCACACAATTGCCACTTGCCAATATACCATTCTCCTTTTTGTAGTGAAACCACCAACCAGCAACCAACAACCAATAATTACGAACGTATTTTTATACATGCATATGTGCGTGAGTTTGAAGATATGCCGGTGTATAACTCAGTCGGTCAGCACACTAGGCAGCCATTCACCCATTTGTCCAAATGAGTGGCGCCCCTTGTAGCTTGTGATCATTTGTATGTTCACTCTATGGATATTTGGTTTTTATTTTATTTTTCTTATTGAATTTTAGTGCGTTTTTACTTTTTTGCATTTTTATTTTTTCATAGGCTAAAACTTGCCGCAATTATTAACTGCAAGTTGTTATTTTATAGGATTTTCGGGCAGCAACAGTCGACCGGCTTACATGATGCATAAAATTTCTTACATACATAAATATATTTATATGTGTGTCCTGATACAGTCACAAAACTATGCTTTTGTAAGTGTATATGTGTTTACTAAACACTCTCACTTTTAGCCTCTCACCAACTAGTTAACTGGACAGTGTATCAATGTGTTATTTCCGTGGATTTTGGTTACCATTAAGCAGGTTTTGCAGGATTTAGTGGAAACTTGTTTTGTAACTGTGTATGTGGAGACCTGAAGACCTGAATATTATGCAGACACAAAAGACGTATTGTAATATAATGAAAACTCAATCAAAAAAGTCTGCCCCAGTATATACATTAAAGGAATAAATTGCAATAAAAAGGACTTAATATGAGTCATTGAATGCAACAAATAAACATAAATATTATTTTGTTTTAATGTAAGGGTAGGCTAAATAAAATTAGTAAATAATTTAAACCAAAAACTTGTTGAGTTGGATTGTGCTTGATTTATACTTCACTTCTTTTAGTAATTTGACGCAAACAGCAATCAGTGAGCATTGATTACTAAATGATTGCAGATATAATATTTTATGACAATCGAAATCTTAAGGAGCATGTCTAAGAGGGGCCTGAGTGAAATATATAACAATATTATATATATATATATATATATATATATATATATATATATATATATATATATATATATGATATATATTTATTTGAAAAAATAATTAATTCAGACATTTTAACTGACATGAGTTTACAAAGCTGCTTTTGGATCCACTGATAAAAAATTAGTAGGATTTATTTGATTGAACAAAAGCTGGAGGATTTTTAATTTTAACTACTGGATGAAATGCATAAATGAAGTCTGTAATATTTTTGCAAAAAAAAAATTTAGAATAAAAAGTAAAAAATGAACTCATGACTTTTTTTAAATCCGAACACACGATTTTCTTATTTATATTCTTTTTATATTATTTGAGAAAAAATGATTCATTAACACTATTAATTTGAATAATTTCATCACTTCCCGTTGGACATTGGTGGTGTGTATTATAACAATAGGAAAATAATTCAGTTGACTTCAGAGTTTAAATCTTGCTGCAGAGGATCGCTGTTTCAGTAGCACAAGAAATTTTATTTAGGTTATATCAAACAGTGTTTTGGGATCCCTACGGTTAATTAAATGAATAGATATTCGTATATTAGTTGTCTTAGATGAGTTATGAGTTAATACCTAAAATATACAGAATTCAACTTAAGCGTAAGTTTTTTCAAATTACAAGCCTTACGTTCTGAACTATAGAATTTCGAACAATTTAGCCCTATTTTGATATATTAGTATTACAACTAATACCGCACTGTTAATCAACATGCAACTACCATTGGTAAAAAAAGCTGCAGTAAATTTGAAGTACTATTTGCACTAATTAGCGTCCGTTCTAATAATAAAAAATATACGCGGGTTGGTTTATTTTTGAATTTTCATTGCAGTTATTTGTTAACGGCCATTGAAAAGTGACGACCTCGTAAATTTCGACGAAAATGGAAAAAATCATAACTGATACCATCTTGATAAAAACTATGGGGCTCTGCATCATCAATTTCAATAGTTAAAAAGTGGCTTACTCATTTCCATTATGGTCGCCAAAATCGGAGAATAAAACTGCATGAGGTAGCTGAGGTTATAAGCATTTCAACTGAGCTGGAATATCACATTTTACATGAATATTTGGACATGAAAAAGCTATCCACCCGATGAGAGTCGCGATTACTCACACACGAATCTAAGTGTAACCTTGTAACCACTTGAAAGGAGTGTCTGGCGATGTTCAATCGCCATCTAAACAAATTTTTTCACCGTTTCGTTACCGTAGACGGAATATGGATCTACCACACCACACTAGAGACCAAATGACTATCAAGACAGTGGGTTTCTCCGGATGAACGTGAACCAAGAAAGACCAAGGTGGGTTTGTCGACTAACAAGATCATGGTCATAGTTTTCAAGTTTTTCGACAGATTCGATATTGATTTGAAGCAGAAACGACTGCATTTGGCGAAAAAGTGCTGTTCCAACAAGACAATACACGGGCATACCTTTGTAGTCACTATGGTAAAAATTCATAAATTGAGTACTGAAATAAAAAAACCTATTATTTGGAAGAAGTAAAAAATTGGAGAAGCGTTAGACTCAAATTATAAAGCTAAAAGGAGACTATGTTGAAAAATAAAACGCTTATTCGCCGAAAAAATATATTTTATTCAAAAAGCCCCTGTCAAAAACCATCCTCGTATTTCAACAAAACGGTTTTCATCGAGCTTCAATGATTTTACATTAGTAATTCAACATTACACAATCAAAAAGTAATAAAAAAGTATAAATTTATTCTATCAGATCTATTCAAAACTATTCTACCATCGCTTTCAGATAGGGATTTCAGGAAGGTATCAAAAATTTATAAGATTATAAAGATTATTCGCAGTTGCAGTTTTTCCCACTAATTAAAAGTGAATTCCATTTATTTTTTAGAAAACAATAGTGCTTGGATCACAAACATAACTTATCATAAAAATTACCAAAAAAGTTGTTAAACTTATTAAAATTTGAACAGATAAATTTTCAGCTAAACAGTTTCAAAACCAGACTTAAGTAGTTGAGACTAATGAAAACTGATATTACCATGGTACTTTTTAAAATATTAAGATCTTATACGAAATAGCCGACAACATTTTCTCAAAAATCAAAATTTTTATTATTCCTTTGTTCAATATATGGAGATTACTGCCAATCACTTTTTTGAAAGTCGTTCGAGCCGCAATCTATCTATAAATACATACATATATCAGTTTTCATTAGTCTCAATTACTTAAGTTTGGTTTTGAAACTGTTTAACTGTTTTCTCTGTTCAAATTTTAATAAAGTAACAACTTTTTTCGGTAATTTGTATAAAAAGTTTTTATATTAACAATCGGCTAAGCTAGAAGTTTTTTTTAAGTTTAGAAAGATTTTTTTTCTTGTATTTACATATTCTAAATTTTATTCTAATTTATTTATACTGAAATTTTGCTTTTAAATAAAAAATCACAATCTGAAGACTAAAAGTTGTGAGATTTATTTAATTCGAATCCTTCTTTCAGTTTGGGACACCGGTAGCAAATCATTGTAATTTGTTTTAAATAGTTAGACTTCACAAGTACACAGCTACTTAATAATATAACTCTAAATATTGTTTAATTGCCACTCCTTTTAATGGAGCGAATACTACTCGCTCATGATAACTTTACTTCACCTTTCAAACACTTACCTAATTGCTACAGTAGAGAGAGTAAAGTAAAAGTTGAAAAGTAATACTGAAAGACGTAATTTCATGTACATTCAGTGTTTGTTGACATTTAGCATCATTTTAAACAATTAACGTACAACAACAAAATCACAGGAAATGGATTGTAAACAAAATTTACACTTTGCACAATTCAAGCTGCATTCAAATGAATTCAAAAGTTACTTTAGTTAAATAGGCATGGCTAAATGAGCTGATGTAGTTTTATACTACATATATATATATATATGTATACGTACTGCCATACTTATTTATATACTACATATTCGTATACTACATACAGTCGTATAAGCCGAATGGTTAGCATTGCGTTGAATTGTTGTACGAAAGGCTTGGGTTCGAATCCAGGTTTGAGCATTTAATTAATTTTTCAAATTGCGGTCGCCCCTCGGCAGAGAATTTCAGCACTAAACGTGTAAAAGTGTCAGCACCGAGTGTATCTCTGATATGAAATAAAAGCGGCTTAGACGAAAAACCATAAATTGGAGGAGGAGTTAGGCCAAAAATCGCTTTAATAGTCACAGAGCGCCAAATATATATATATATATATATATATATATATATATATATATATATATATGTATGTATGTATGTATATATATATATGTATATAGTTGCTCATTCAGTTACTAACTTCAACTCAACTACCATACTGATGTAACTACTTTAAATCGCTGAAAAAATTTTATCTTATGCTAAGCTTACCTTGCCATCAGAAAGCGGAATCTGTAACATATCTAATTCCTGGTTGCCGGCAGGCAGTGGCACGGCGGATACGAGCACTACAGCAACGCTGCATAGGCAGGCGGTGATTGCAAGTAACTTTTGTTGTCTCATAATGCACAGCTGGCTATGTATTGGTTAAATTTGTGCGCTTTTGGCGGTGATGGTTGACTGCAAATTGGTTAGTCAGCTGCGCGTTCAGGGCTACTGTATAGGCACTACTAAGCGTTTGCGTTGACTAAATGAGATACTGAAATAGGAATTATTTAATATTTGCTATATAAGAAACGTTTGATAACAAATGTTAATTTTTTTTAAATTATTTAGTTTATATATGTATGGTGTAAGGTGTCGAATGTTTATGAGAAAAATAGTTAAGTAAAGTTATCTAAAATTTTATAATAAATTTTTATCAAAACTATTTTAATTTTATATTTTTTATGATGCCCAATTGTATCAATATATACAATATATTTGTCATACGTAAAAACTAAGATCTGGGAACAAAAAATCATGTACACATAAAATTTATTACAAATTACAAAATTCGAATTCGACGATTTTCCGTGTCAATATAAAGTTGAATATACGTCTGCAGAATACCAAATTTCAAGCTCTTAGATAATTTTTTACGTGATGTCTGACGGAAATCCTTATATCTGGATAAATCGGTTGTATGAGGGCTATATGATATAGTGTTCCGATTTTGATGATTTTCTGTAGCAATATGTAATTCATTATGTATTTTGACCCAAAATCTCGTGTCTGAACAAATAGGTTGTATGGGGGGCTATATAGTATAGTAGTCCGATTTCGATGATCTTCAGTGTCTATGTGCAATTCTTTATATTTGTTTGTAGTACCAAATTTCACGCTCCTATATGCTGGTTGGGCGAATTTTCGATCCAAAACCTCATATCCGTACAAATTGGTGGTATGGGGGCTATATGATATCGTATCACGATTTCGATGGTTCTCAGTACCTATGTTTATTTTAACTTACTTGTATAGTATACTAAAATTCACGCTCCTAGATGCTTTTTGGGCGGACTTTTTACCACAACCGATTTAGATGATTTATAGAAACAATATGCAATTCGTTGTATAATATACTAAATTTTAGGCTCTTAGGTACTTTTCTGTCGGACTTATGACCCAAATTTCAAATTTGAAAAATCGGTCGTATATATGCTATAGTGGTGCGATCTGATGATGATTAAACGTATAGGTGTATGTGCCTACCAAGTTTGGTTGAAATATCTCAAAACACAAAGTTAGTATACCATTTCATGTACATGAAAGGTATAATAATAATAATAGCTCAAATATTAGTATTAATTCAGGAAATTA